>CM059013.1:33773341-34990781 GCA_030272315.1 Paspalum vaginatum | reverse complement strand
AAGATCAAATTCGGTTCCAAACTTAACGCACATGTTACAGTCAGATTATGGTAAAATAGACAGCAAAAGATTGAGATGGAATTAGCGCAGCCAGCACCAGTAGCAAGTCACAAGTCACGTGATTATTCACGTGAAAAATGCGCGAATACGCGCACGCGTGTGACTATATAGCTTCCTATCTCTCGTTCTCCCATTCATGGAAGGGCAAGAGGCTTGCTATACAACTTGGCTATCTCCTACCTCAACTCACCATGTGGGACTAAACCCCCACCACTTCTCCATACATGAGTGGGCCTTTGAGATTTTCCCTACAATTTATTGGATACAAATTGGACTTGGCCCATAAATTCCAACAAACGTGATGTGCAATTTATCTTGCCGCCTAGACTAGACACTTGATCAGTGGACAGTGTGACCTAGCTTTCTGTGGATGTCTGCAACACTGAGGGCCCGAGGATGACCGTTGAAGAGGAGCAGGACTGCCTAGCAGATCATTCAAAGTTCTGTGCGATTCTTTTAGGGCTGAAGTAGACCACTTTTATGCCAAATAGCTATCTTGGTTTGTGTTTTTAAGTAGGAATAATATATCTTATGAATGTATATATGTATGGACTATAAATCAATTTGGGGGTCTTTCGATTTTGGAGGCCTTGTGCCGTCGCACAGCACCGAGGGTTCCCCTAACGAGCGGTGGCCCCCGTCCCGCCTAGGAAACTATGGACGGTAGGGTGAGGGGTTCTAGTTCTTTCGTTTGTAGGATTGAACCAGCCGGCGGCACGTCGGTCGGCAAGGATGACAACGGTCGCCGCACGGCAGCAGCGCTGCCTCAATTAACAGTCGCATGGCCACTGGCCAGCAGAGCTAATAATAACTAATTGGCTTATCGGTTAACCCATAACAGCACGTACTAGGACAGGATGGTGACCCAAAGGTGATTATGGAGAGAGAGATAATTGCTAAGTGTTGGCGTTCCGTAGCCTATTAGATGTAACTCCGCAAGCGCATGGAAAACGCGTTGTAGCCTTTTACCCAAGAGTATTCTAGGGTATCGAAATCCACGAGGAACGAGGAGTATGCTAACACACAACACAACTTACCGAACTAGTGAAGCTAGCAATGTAGAGGATAAAGATACAGAAGTATGTTCTCCACAGATGTTAGATCACCTTACTATACTAATCATGCAAAGAGATATACTTATCATGTAAACATAGACACCAAAGCTGTAGCACCACTGCTAGGCACCAAAGTGCTGATTACCTAGCCGAGAAAGGCAGGTACTATAGGATTCAGCTATATCGTCAGCGAGTCTATCCGAACGTATGGGATTTAAATATTGAGAACACAAAAGCTGTCACCAAGTGTGTCTACCAACCAGAGCTGTGTGGGATAGCCGACCAACCAAGGTAAACTCTAAGTATAACACCGTCATGTCTACTTGATGAGTTCGCTACTAACTGGTAATGAGCCATAAAAGCAAGCAACACTATATAGCCTACACTATAAGCATGCACAAGGTTTCCATAAATAGACAAGCATAAAACTAAGTATGAAAGTAAAGTAAGAATGAAATAACAAAGGTAGAGGACAAGGAACTTTACTCAGTCCTGGAATTGATTATCCTTCCTCTGAGCATACAAGTCTGGGAGAGAAGAGAAATCCCACTCCCTCACTCTTCACCTCACTACTCTCCTTGATACAAGAGACACTTTCTCTACAAGCTAAGGGATAACTTCACTTCTCCAACACTATACACTTCAAACTCTCAAGTGCTACTCTACCACTTGAGAGCCAATGGACCGGCTCTATTGCCTCTGGAGTGATGAGTGATTGTCAACAGTAGCAAGACCCAGAAGGACTTGGGCACAAGACCTCCGATGGATAGGAGGCCCTCCGATGGACTGGAGGTAGAGCAAAGTCCTCTGAAGGACTAGAGGCACACTCGGCGTCTGTCGGCCATGGGAGTTCGGTATACGGAGGAGCGGCACGGCGACGGCAGGAGTAAGTCCTCCGAAGGACTGCGAGGCTGCCCCGATGGACAGGGGATGCCGGGCGCCACCGCGGTGCTCCAACCCGAATGTGTGGCGCGAAGGCGTGCGAGGGAGGCTTTGGCGGCTTCGGCTCAAAACCGTCACCCAAGCTACCCAAGCCTTGGTGAGTTGGGCCACGCGACTCGCCAAGATAGAGAAGATGGGCCAAATCCGGCCAGGCGGAGACTTCCTAAAGTTTCCGGGTTTCTAACTTCAAAACCGGGGATGGATCGCGGATTGGACTACTGGACACGTGGAGAGCATCCGAGGATTGCGTGGAACTTATGAAGATCAAGACTTCATCGTGGTCGTCCGTCCCGAAATATCCTGTAATTTTTCGTTTGAGTCCTTAGGGTTTGTCTAGCTGTAGGGACCTAAGTGCAAAACTGTCTAAATAGCACACGGGTATAAATAGGTCCAAGGCATGTCATTAGAATGACTCTTGGCTGTTAGGATTAGTCTTCACATGGTGATTTTCGTCCTTAAGCTTTGAGCTCCATTGTTAGGGAGGTTAGAGTAGGATTTAGCCTCCTAATCTTGAGGGAAGGTGAGGGTGGTTGCTTGGGATGAATTTCTGCTTGTATGCTGAATCTTTAGACCCATCTTGGGCACTTAATCGAAGCAAATTCGTGCAGCAACCTTGTGTTCTTCTCCTCCCCCTCTCTCTTTGGTTTTTGGGTTCAATCCTTGCCTTTTTGGGTCTTTTTGTTGGGCAAGCTTGAATCCCTTTCTTTCCTGATGTTCTGGACTTGCTAGGACATGGAGATCATGACTTAGTTCATCTCAATCCTGCTGGATTGCCATGAGCAAGCCTCTTTTGTGTTTTCCCCTTTCTTGCCCAAGAATGGCTATTTCACAAGATCTGAAATTCCCGCTGATTCCGCGGTTACCTTGAGTTGATCTGTTGGGAATAACTTTGAAATAGGGTCCAGATAACTTGTGCTAAATTTCGTGAAGTTTGGACAAGGTTTGATCGAGTTTGATTTGAAAAAGTCTTTTCTGCGACCCTACCGGACCATCTGGCAGAGGCCACCGGACAGTCCGGTTCCACCGGATAGTCCGGCAGAGCCCACCGGACAGTCCGGCGTGAGGCGCTGTCCCGGCCGTGCCACCGGACAGTCCGGCAGTAGGAACCGAATAGTCCGGTCCCACCGGACAGTCTGGTGTTGGCCACCGAACAGTCCAGGTCCTGCCAGGGAGCTGCTGTGTTCTTCCTAGTTTGGTTTTTCCGCTATGATTTTGCTACGGATTTTCGCATTCCTCCCTTAAGACCATTCTCTTTGCTTACTGTGAGTCAGTGAGACGCACCTAGGTGCGGTGAGTGTCTTGTGGCGGTTATTGCAAAATCCGTTGCTCCGCTGTCATTCTTGTTCAGATCTTGAGCTTTCTTGCATTGGTGCGTATCCTCACAGTGGATGGCACCCTTGCGCTGCTAGGCACGTATCTGTTCAGTGGACGGTGCTTAGTTTCAGTTTCCACTTGGGGGTTTGTGATTTTGTGATTTCAAGTGCTCCTATTCACCCCCCCCCTCCTCTACTCGCACGTCTCGGTCCTACAATTGGTATCAGAGCCGGTTAGGTTTCTTCATACCTTTATCGGTGAGAAACCAGTAGCGACTATGACTCACTCTGGGAAGATTCCGGTCCTTGGTTCTGATGCCTACTCCTACTGGAAGGGTAGGATGAGAGCTTTCTTGCTTAGCCAGGGCCAGGACATATGGGATTCTACTCAGAGTGCGAACTTTGTGGTGCTTCCAATTGCCCAGCGCACCACCCCAGCGATTGTGGCTCAGCATGAGGCGAACGCCAAAGCTGTTAACTTTCTCTTCTCAGGACTTGGTCCAGTTGATTATGAGAAAGTGAGCCATCTTGAGACTGCCCGTCAAATCTGGTCCCTACTGAGTGCACACCATGAGGGCACTGCTACCATCAAGGGGCGTCTCGTTGAGACTTACAGGCGCGGATATGAAAATTTCGTTCAGAAGCCTGGTGAGTCCATCGATGACTTGTTTGGTCGTTTTCAATCGATCATCAACAAGTTGCGCGTTAACTCCAGCCCTGAGAGGATCCCATACACCGACCATCAGCAGGCTGTCAAGTTGCTGTATGCGTTGGACAGGAAGGTATGGGAGATCAAGGTTAACTCGATCATCGAGTCTGAGACCTATGACACAATTGGAGTGGAGACTCTTTACAGCAAGCTCAAGGCCACAGAGGTGGATTACAAGTTGAGAGACTCTCTCGCTTGTACTGGCTCCAAGAGCCTGGCCTTGGCTTCTCCCTCCAGTGAGGCCATTTCTAACCCCCAGCTTCACAACTTTTCGTTTTCTGCTCTTATGTCTGTTACAGAGGAGCAGTTGGCGTCACTTGGGGATGATGAGCTTTGTCTGGTGTCTAGCCACTTTCAGCACGCCTATGACAACCGGATGAGCAAGAAGAGGGGCGAGAGGCCCATGTGCTTCGAGTGCGGAGAGGTCGGCCACTTCATTGCCGAACGCCCAAACAAGCAGAACGACTACTACAAGAAGGGCAAGAGACACTCCCGCGACTCCAACAAGTACCACTCTGGCAAGCGCGACCACACCAAGCACTGCTCTGGCAAGATCAAGAACTTCCGGAAGGCTTTCAAGAGCTACCAGAAGGACAACCGGAAGCGGGACAAGGCCTTCTTCGCCGAGCTTGGTGGTCTGTGTGGCGGATCGTCTTCCTCCTCCTCGTCTTCGTCAAGCTCAAGCGATGAGGAGATCGTCACCAAGAGGGACAAGAGCATGGACCAAGGCGGTCCAGCTGGACTCTGCTTCGTCTCCACCAAGTCCAAGCGCAAGCACAAGATGCACCGGAGATCCTTTTGCTCCATGGCGCTTGAGGACAAGGACGACAAGGGCAACGACAACGACTCCTCCGATGAAGAGGTAACTCCTGAGCAAGCTGAAATTCTTGAGATGTTGGAGTCAAATAGTCGTGAGTTGAAAGCCCAGGATAGGTTGTTGGAGAAGGCAGCCAAGAAGCTGCAGAAGCAGAAAGCCAAGTTGGCTGATGCTTTAGCTGAGATAGAGAGGTTGAAGAGTGTGTCAGCCCAGCCTAGTGAGACTGAGTGTCCTACCCATGAGACCTTGATGAGAGATCTCTGTGAGCAGAAGAGCAAGTATGCTCATCAGGTAGAGGAGATGGATAGGCTGAAGGTAGAGTTAGGCAAGCTCCAGTCTAAACTGGATGAGCCTATTTTGAGTGATGTGACTGAGTGTGAGATGTGCCCCCACCTAGCTGTTGACATAGCTGAGCTGAAAGTGAGGTGTGAGGGACAACTCAAGGAGTTGGAGGAGCTTAGGGCTAGACCCACGCTTTTGGGTGCATGCATGGTCTATCCTACTTTGGAGAGTGAGCTTGTGCAATGGAGAGCTGACATTGAGATGCTTTTAGCATCCCGTGACACTTTTGAGAACTGTCTCACTCTGAGGTTGATGTTGGTGGATAGGGATGCCACCATTAAGAAGTTAGAGAAGTCCGCTCTCCCTATTCCCTCTCTAGACTGCCCTACTTGTGCTGACCAGACTTTAGTTCTGAAGGATCTGAGAGAGGAGAAACAGACTTTGGTTGATGAGAACAACCGGTTGAGAGAGGTGCTTAGTTGGATGTATGCTAGAGAGCCCCAACTTAGGGTGATCTTGGAGAGCACCAAGAGAGCTGAGGGTGATATGAGTGGACTTGGGTTAGGAGAGAGCAGTACTTCGGGTGAGAAGAAGAGTTCCCCAATTAAGCTTAAGACTGCCTCTCCTCAGGCCAGCCCTACTGTTGATGGGGTTTACCATGAGCCTCTTAAGGCTGCCCCAAAGAAGCAGTTCTGGACACCCAAGCCCTCACAGGCTAAGCTGGACAGAGTAGTGACTGAGATTCTCAAGCCTCCAGTGATCAAGGAGAGAGTCCAGCAGCATGTTCCACCCAAGGCTACTCCACCTAAGCCCAAGGCTCATTCTAAACCCACTCCCAAGAGGCCTGTCTACCACAGTGACTTTTGCCAGTGGAATGGCCACTTGGAGGAGTTTTGCTTCAGGAGGAAGCGAGTTGAGAGGCAGGAGAGAGCCTGGGGGAACCAGGATCAGTTCTACCAGGGTGGTAGGCAGGATCCACCCCGTCGCGGTGAGATGAGAGACCGCTTTGCTGGTGAGAGAGGAGGCGGCTTTCAGGCCCGTGTTCCTAGTGGAGAGAGACGCTTTCCCGGTCGAGCTCCTAGTCGTTTTCAGCGCGGCCATGGATCTTCTGACCGAGGCTTTAGAGGTAAAGGTTTTGAGAGCTCACATTTTAGAGGTCATGGGTACCTAGGTAGACGTGATGCTTACTTTGACTGTGTTTACCCCACTTTTGAGCAGATGGCTCGGCACTGGTTCAGCAGTTTCACTAACCCCAGTGCCAGACCATTTGCTCACTCTCGCTTTCCTTGATTTTGCAGGATCGAGGCCTGGAGGACATATGGATCATGGACTCCGGCTGCTCTAGGCACATGACAGGGCACCGCAGATGGTTCTCCAGCCTCAACCAAGTGAGCACCAAGGAGTACATCACATTCGGGGATAATGGTCAAGGTAAAGTGTTGGGTGTTGGTTCTGTTGCTCTTTCTGGCAAGCTTTCCCTGAGAGAAGTTGCTTTGGTGAGGAATTTGGGGTTCAATTTGGTTTCTGTCTCGCAACTTCTCAAGGAAGGGTTTGAGGTTCGTTTCAAGGAGGGTTCCTCTTGTGTGCTTGATGCTAAGGAAAACCTTGTTTGTCGGATTTTGCCCTATGGGCAGGTTTTTAAGGTTGACCTTGCATCTGTTTCTGGCCCTCCTCGGTGTTTGGTTGCTAGTCCTTCTGCTAATATTTGGAAGTGGCATAGGAGGCTTGGCCATTTGAGTTTTGATCTGCTAGTCAGGTTGAGCTCGATGGATCTGATCTGAGGATTGCCCAATTTGAAAGCAGAAAAGGACTTAGTATGCCACCCCTGTCGTCATGGCAAGATGGTTGCCGCTTCTCATGCACCTGTCAATCAGGTGATGACCTCTTACTCGGGTGAGCTGCTACATATGGACACGGTTGGTCCTGCTCGAGTACAGTCGGTCAGTGGGAAGTGGTATGTGCTTGTAGTTGTGGATGACTTTTCTCGCTATTCGTGGGTGTTCTTCATGGAATTCAAAGATGAAGCTTTTGGTTTTGTTCGGGATCTGGTCTTGAGGTTAAGGAATGAGAGTCATAAAGCCATGAGGGCTATCCGCAGCGACAATGGCGGAGAATTTCGTAACTCTCGTTTCGAAACCTTTTGTCGTGACCTTGGTCTTGATCACCAATTCTCATCTCCTTATACCCTGTGGCGGAACCGCCGATTTAATCCGGACTAAGCACACCTGCCACATCTGGCTTGCAGTGCGATTAGACCGAACTAAACCCGGTCGTCCGTCGAGAGTCATTCGACTCCCGATGTTACCTTTTCCCAGAGGAACCGACATCATACACATCCAGCCCACAATGGAGCCACAACAGATACATCATCTCAGGCAGTTGAATATAGCATATAAAAACTTATTTTTCAAACCGGTTCGAAATAATAACACAAGTTTCATCATATTACCATACGAAAGGCAAGTTTGAAACTGATAGCGGAAGCGAATTTGAAAACATCTCACAGCGGAACGAAATACTTTACTAGTCTTCATGCAACGTTGATCGAGATGAGCAACACCGAGCCCACCGGTACTACTCTCCTCCAAGCAGATGTCCAGATGTCGCCGGTACCTGTTCTCAAAAGGTGGGGGCAAACCCTGAGTACTAATCACTCAGTAGGGCTTAATGGATTGGCTTACGGCTGACGCAAAGCTTGCTTACTAGCATGTGGATCCTTAGCCATTGATTTTAAACAGTGGTATATCAATATAGAGTATCAAGATTCATCTTTTGCATATAACTCCAATATAATAATTTGCAGAAATGTAAGCAATACAATACAAACATGTAGTATTTGAAAACATGAGTAACAGATATAATATATTCAAGTAGTTACTACGTTGCCCGTGTGCATTATCAGCATTCCCACACCTGGTGGGCATCAGCGATTCGAATCGATTTTTAATTCCCGGGAATAACTATCATGCCAGGGGTATATGCTTACTAGCCACCGCGTTCCCACATATAGCCCCAATCTTAACCTGCCTCGTCCCAAGTTCGATTCACTCCCGCCTAGCCCCCGGGTTGTGCCCCCATGACGAGCCTGCCGACATCTCGGTCTCCCCGTCATGAGTACCAAGCTCCCCCGGGCCACCTTCCTCCCAACCAGCGGGTAGGAACGTGTCTCTGTGCTTCGGACGAGCCCAGGAAAGACTTTTCCGGTCCCATATCCCGGATAAGCACTCTAGCAATGTTATGCCGAACAGCAGGCGAACAGCGAACGGGCCTTATGCGACTCGGGCGGAGTCCGACGTGCACCCTTATGAAAAGCTCATACTGAAATAAATCTCCGCCCGGTCTCCATTTAATTCATGAGTAACAGCAATAAATGATATAACTGTAAGCTTTTGTAACTTTGAAAACACCTACGTGACGAGTCCACACACTCGTGTCTACTCGTACCTAGCAATTTCTAGGCATACTCATCCTACGAACTCTATGTATAGGTGCTAGGGCCAGGGCGGCCAGGGAGTCTAATGCAGTTGGTTCCAAGCAACTCCTAATGCAAGTGCGTAATCATCAGGTATAAATTATTTGCTGGGTTGAGTATGGTCCTGCCTACCTTTGCTTATTCTTATCAAGCCAACAAACTAAACTAGGTTAGTTTGCCGGGTTGTGAGGCTTTGCCCCAGGCAACCCCTTGATCACTTGGACAACTCCTCCTTCCAAACACGACTGATGGGCTCTCCAGGTCGTGTCTAGGGCTTACTTGATCTTCTGGATCACCATTGCTTAAAGTAGCTCCCGCACTTGTTTCTCAATCACGTATCTGCAATAAGCGTTGCTATATGAATGCTATGCATGACACAGTGAATGAGATGCACGATCATCAAGCATACAACTGGTTAAGTAAAATATAAGGCAAACATCTAGTTACGCATGTAATGGATTACTAGCTCAATCAAAACCTCCCGACTGGCACTAGCATTAATACTACTTTTATGGATCCGAAGCAATCGTGTATGTGCAATCTCACAAGAACATATACAAAAATTAAGTTGTCAATCATAAAGCTATCATGGTGATGTGAGCCGATAAAACATGCAATAGTTATTTAGTCATTAAGATTACTATAGTAAGTGTGGGGGTTTTTATTGGATATACTGGTCTCACATTTTCGATTATTTATGTAAAATTGCATTATTTCTACTATTTTCAAATCAGAGTCACAACCTTACATGCACCACCTCCTACTCTAGCAATGAGTCATGTTCATAACCTAGAGCTCATATCAAGCCCCTAAAGTCACATGGAGCATTTTTCTCCATAGCAACCTTTTTCTAAATTAATATATGCTTAAATATAAGAAAAGGGCAAAATAGTAATTAAACAGTTAATGCTAGGGCTACCAAAATTTAGACAGAGCCTACACATGTTCACAAGGCCTCTGCCCAAATTTCACAATTTTTGAAGCTCATTTTACCCACATTTCCTATTTATCAAGGTTTTTCATGCATGCACAATACCAGGGGCAAAAAGGTCTTTTCATACCCTTCCATCATATCCATCTGGTAGATCTACTCACAAGGAGTTCATAGCAACTGAGTTCATATTTTTGTGATTTTTCCATGATTTTATATGATTTTTCAAAGTTATCAGTCGAAAAATGCATATTAACCCCAGATATAGGATTTAAACGTGAATAACCCTAACTTTCAGGGGCTAGGTCGTCAGATCTGCATGACTCAATGAATAACGCATTGGATTTAAATGTGAACCCGTGAGAACCGAAGGGCTTAAATGCAAAAACGGCTGTCTCTTTCCTGGCTTTCTTCTACCTCGCGCCAGGGAGGAAGGCCGGCGGCGGCGCTGCCCCTCTCGGTCGGGCAGAGCCCTGCAGGCTCACCGGAGGTAGCGGGGAAGTGGGAGGAGTGGTTGGGGAATCTTACCCCCTACTTTAATCGACGGGAGAGGGCGCGGGGAGATGTGACGACGATGAGCAGGGGCGACTGAGCTCCGGCGGCGCGGTGGGCGGCGTCGAGGTGGAACCGGTGGCCTAGGCCGGTGCGGAATGGTGGAGCGAAGGTCGCGGAGGAGCGGCGCGGAGCTCTGGTGGCGCAGTGAGGCACGGACCAGCCGGCCCAGCTCGAGCTCCGAGCTGCCTGCTATGGTGGCGGCGGCGCTTGGCAGTTCCGGGCAATGCGAGCCAGGGGAGGGGCGCGGGTGAGAGCGGAGGTGGTCCGTGGCAGGGGAGGGCCGGGGAGAGGCTAGGGAGACGCGGTGAGGGAGGCCGGCGAGTGAGGCGGGGCTCGGCCGCGCTTCGGCTTGAAGGAAGCGAGCAGGGGCCCGCGGCCATGGCGCGGCAGGCGCGTGGCCATGGCAGCCAGGAACCGGTGCCGCGTGGGCGCGGTTGAGCAGGGAGGGAGAAGGGCGACGCGGCGCGGACCGAGTCTATGAACCGAAGGTCATTGACAGGTGGGACCGGATGGGGAAAGAAATTGACGGTGCATTGGACCGGGTCTGCGGAGGCGTGGGATGGTGGGGCCCACCGGGGCGACGTGTCCCACCCGCGTGAGCAGGAATCCGACGACTTTACAGGTGGGACCCACCCGTCAGCGACTCACGGAGAAAATAAAATTCGAAAAATAGGAAAACCCCTGTTGACTGCAGGAAGACCTGTTTGAAATTTGAGTTTTTGGGTATTCTAGAGTCCGAATTTGAAAATGACACAATTGAATGAAACGTTGTACCTTTTAAGATCTACAACTTTGTCTAAAGGAGTAATATCAGATTCCAAGTTTAAATATTATTAAATTTGAATTGAACCTGCTGACTCCAGTTTGACCAAGGTTTAAAGCAAACTTAGAAATTCCTAAAGTCTATTTTATGCTCATTTTCAGAGAAAGAGTATTATACCAATGTTGTGTAGTTTTTAACTATCTACAACTTTCCTATATGATGTTTTGCATGATCATGTCCTTTGGTTGCTCAAAATTTGAATTTTCCATTCAGGTCTATTTGGACAGAATTCACTAGAAGATAGAAAATGAGCTAAAACACCTTGCAAACCTTTATGCATGTCAACACACATAATACCAAAATTATTCCTCATGAAATTTTCTACAAGTTTGTTATAGAGAGTTTGGTCCAAAACACATTATATTTTGAACTATAATCACAAGTGCATTCAGGGGTTTTGCATATTTCACTGGAAAATTTTTGACTTCGTGATTTACTAGCCTAGTTATTGCTCTTCTCCAAACATCATTAAGCCAAATCCTTGACTACCGCTAATCTAATCACGTGTTAAAATTTTCGAGATGCCGGGGGCATCACATACCCCATCGCAGAACGGTGTTGTGGAACGAAAGAACCACACACTTGTAGAGATGGCGCGGACGATGCTTGATGAGCATAGGACTCCGCGACGCTTTTGGGCTGAGGCTATGAATACGGCATGTTACAATGCTAACCGTATTTCCCTACGGTCTTTCTTGGGAAAGACTTCGTACAAGCTAACGTTTGGTAGGCAGCCTAGCGTCAAGCACCTGCGTGCATTTGGCTGCAGATGCTTTGTGCTCAAAAAAGGGGGGCATTTGGACAAATTTGAATCTCGCTGCTTGGATGGTATCTTTCTTGGGTATGCCTCTAGCTCTAGAGCATATAGAGTGTGGATCCTTGATACTAGACAAGTGGTTGAGACCTGTGAAGTTTACTTTGATGAATCTATGCCTTGCACAACCCCTGCATTTGAGCTTTCAGGTGATGATGAAGAAGGCACTCCCATCTTTGAAGATGAGGAAGGCGAAGTAGATGCTGGTGATGCAGGAAGCCACTGCACCGGCTGCAGCTCCTGCCCCCTCTGCTATGAGCTCTGAAGATGAAGGAGGACCCTTGCCTACGGCTTTCTCCTCACTCCCCTGACCACAAGCTCGAGCAGAGGTTGGCCCCGCTGAGGACGCAGGGGAGGTGACCTCTGAGATTGTTCCATCTCTGGCAGGTCTAGCGGGATCACCCTCCAGACAGGATGATTGGAGACCTACACCAGCGTGTCACACGTTCTTCGGTTAACTCTCTAGCCTTTTTCTGTCACTCCGCATTTGTTGCTTCTTTCGAACCCCGGGATGTGTCACATGCATTATCTGATCCTAGTTGGGTGAACACCATGCATGAGGAGTTAGAGAACTTTGAGAGAAACCATGTCTGGGATTTAGTTGAACCTCCACCAAACTGCCACCCTATAGGAACCAAGTGGGTTTTCAAGAACAAACAGGGTGAGGATGGGATGGTTGTGAGGAACAAAGCGAGATTGGTAGCCCAGGGTTTCTGTCAGAAGGAGGGGAAAGATTATGAGGAAACCTTTGCTCATGTAGCTCGAATAGAGGCTATTAGGATTTTGCTTGCCTTTGCTGCCTCTAAAGGCTTCAAATTGCAGCAGATGGATGTCAAGTCAGCCTTTCTAAACGGTTACATAGAGGAGGAGGTTTATGTGAGACAACCTCCTGGCTTTGAGAGTGCCAAGTTTTTAGACCGGGTGTATAAGTTGAGAAAAGCCCTGTATGGTCTGAAGCAAGCTCCAAGAGCTTGGTATGCTAGGTTGAAAGCCTTTCTGCTCAAGTCTGGTTTTGTGATGGGTTCAGTAGACAAGACCGTGTTTCTGTTGAGTCGTGGTGGTGACACCCTTCTAGTTCAGATATATGTTGATGACATTATCTTTGGTGGTTCATCTCACGCTTTGGTGTCTAAGTTTGCTGAACAGATGAGCAGTGAATTCGAGATGAGTCTCATGGGTGAGCTTCAGTTCTTTCTCGGGCTTCAGATCAAGCAAGGCCCAGAAGGAACCTTCGTCCATCAAGCCAAGTACACGAAGGACATTCTGAGGAAGTTTGACAAGGGAGATCTCAAGCCCATGGCAACTCCCATGTCAACACAGACAGCTCTTGATGCGGATGAAGAAGGGGAGGCGGTGGACCAAAGAGAGTACCGAGGGATGATCGGCTCACTTCTGTACCTGACGGTGACCAGGCCGGACATTCAGTTCGTGGTCTACCTCTGTGCACGTTTTCAGGCCTCACCAAGGCTATCACATCGTCAAGCGGTGAAGCGCATCTTCAGGTACCTGAAATACACTCCTGAGCTTGGACTTTTGTTCTCTTCAGCTTCGTTGCTCTCTCTTAGAGGGTATTCGGATGCTGACTTTGCAGGTTGTCGGCTGGAGCGCAAGTCTACTTCCGGCACCTGCCAGTTTCTCGGTTCTTCTCTTGTCTCTTGGTCCTCACGCAAGCAATCTAGCGTAGCCACTTCCACCACAGAAGCTGAATACATTGCTGCTGCTAGTTGTTGCTCCCAGCTGCTTTGGATGAAGTCCACCTTGAGCGACTTTGGTCTCAGTTTTAGGAAGATCCATCTCCTAGTAGACTCTACTTCTGCTATTTCTGTAGCTAAGAACCCTGTCCTGCACTCCAGAACCAAACACATAGACGTGAGGTTTCACTTCTTGAGAGATCACTATGAGAAGGGAGATATAGACTTGATCCATGTAGAGACTGAGAACCAGTTGGCCGATATCTTCACCAAGCCCTTAGACCTGAGCATTTTTGCTCACTTGCGTGGGGAGCTTGGTGTTTGTTACCCCTTTTAGGTTGGGGTAACTTTGGTATAGTTTAGTTTTTGTTTTGTTTCTTCCTTCTTTGCTTCTCTTTGTTTTTTTTCTTGCATTTTGTCTCATACCATGCATTGCATTGTAACATATGCATTTCACTTTCACTAGCACTAGAGCTCTTCTAGTATGCCAAGTTAGTACTTGCTTGTGCTAGATTGTACAGTTGCTTGCATGATCATGGTTGGCTAAGCTCCTTGAATCTGTCTAATATCTTTTGTGAGCTCAGTCACTTTTGTTTCTTCAAAATCAAAAACCATGATCACCACTTGACTTGGCTACCTAGCATGTGTAGGAATGTTGAATGCTATGCTATCTTTTCAAGCTTGGATATGCTAGTCATATGCCTGTGTTACACTGATGCCTAAGCATTTATGGCACCTTGTTCAAATCTAAAATCTGAATGAATGTGGCTTACAAATGGTGTACTATGAGCTAAATTGAAAAGATCCAGGAGGGTTCACTTGTCACACTGATCTAGTTTGAGATAGCTTGCCTTTGCACTTTGGCTTGAACTTGGACTAGGCTGTGTATGACCAAAACCTTGTCTTAAGCTTCTGATGGTTTTCTGAACCTAGGCTTGGCATTGGTTGGTAAGAAGTGGCAATGACAAGTGAATAACCCCTGGCACATGATCTGTTTTGCTTGAAATTGCTAAATCTGAAATCTGCAAGTCTCTAAACTGTTTATGGCCTGTTGTAAATGCCTTGGTTGAGAGTTGCACACCTTGTATGTTTTGCTAGCATCTTGCTATTCAAGCCTATCTTGCTAGATGCTATTCATGTTGGTGATGCTTTTTTTTCAACAACCCTGTAAAACATGCTCCTGATTTGTATAAGATAGATTCAATTGAGCTTGTTTGCATGCTTCCTTGCCCTCACTTGCTCTGTATGCTAGAACTTGCATTTACTAGCTTTTCATCCCTACTGAGCTCTTCATGGTACACTTCCTGCATCTCATGGCATATTTTGAGGGGGAGTTGTCCATTTCAGGGGGAGTTGAGTTCTATGAACCCTTGATGTGTCCATTGTCAACAAGGGGGAGAGATGTTGACCCTTGAGGAGAGAGAGATCTTGGACCAAGGGGGAGGACTCTGTAGAGATCTAGTTGACGAGAGTTTGAGCTTTTAGCATGCTCTTGCATCGGTGCGTTGAGCCTTTTGCCTCTTTCTGGAGGAGCCGATGTTTTGCCTTAGCATGACTGTGTTGAGCCAGTTTGCCTCTTTCTTGAGGGGTCATGCTTTAGTTTGATCGACTGCGTTGAGCGGTTTCCCTTGTCTTAGGGGGTCGATCTTTGACTTTGTTTTTGTTGTCTCAATTTGCCCTTTTCTACCAGTATTCGGTCTTTGGGCATCTTGAGCAACTTCTTCTTTTTCTTCCTTCTTTTCGGTTTTACGCTTTTTCTTTTTGTCTTTGTTCTATTTCAGGTTACAGGTTGAAGGTGTTGACAATGCACTCATCAAGGGGGAGATTGAGAGCCAATGGACCGGCTCCATTGCCTCTGGAGTGATGAGTGATTGTCAACAGTAGCAAGACCCAGAAGGACTTGGGCACAAGACCTCCGATGGATAGGAGGCCCTCCGATGGACTGGAGGTAGAGGAAAGTCCTCTGAAGGACTGGAGGCACACTCGGCGTCTGTCGGCTATGGGAGTTCGGTATACGGAGGAGCGGCACGGCGACGACAGGAGTAAGTCCTCCGAAGGACTGCGAGGCTGCCCCGATGGACAGGGGATGCCGGGCGCCACCACGGTGCTCCAACCCGAATGTGTGGCGCGAAGGCATGCGAGGGAGGCTTTGGCGGCTTCGGCTCAAAACCGTCACCCAAGCTACCCAAGCCTTGGTGAGTTGGGCCACGCGACTCGCCAAGATAGAGAAGATGGGCCAAATCCCGCCCAGGCGGAGACTTCCAAAAGTTTCCTGGTTTCTAACTTCAAAACCGGGGGCGGATCGCGGATTGGACTACTGGCCACGTGGAGAGCATCCGAGGATTGCGTGGAACTTACGAAGATCAGGACTTCATCGTGGTCGTCCGTCCCGAAATATCCTGTAATTTTTTGTTTGAGTCCTTAGGGTTTGTCTAGCTGTAGGGACCTAAGTGCAAAACTGTCTAAATAGCACTCGGGTATAAATAGGTCCAAGGCAGGTCATTAGAATGACTCTTGGCTGTTAGGATTAGTCTTCACATGGTGATTTTTGTCCTTAAGCTTTGAGCTCCATTGTTAGGGAGGTTAGAGTAGGATTTAGCCTCCTAATCTTGAGGGAAGGTGAGGGTGGTTGCTTGGGATGAATTTCTGCTTGTATGCTGAATCTTTAGACCCATCTTGGGCACTTAATCGAAGCAAATTCGTGCAGCAACCTTGTGTTCTTCTCCTCCCCCTCTCTCTTTGGTTTTTGGGTTCAATCCTTGCCTTTTTGGGTGTTTTTGTTGGGCAAGCTTGAATCCCTTTCTTTGCTGATGTTCTGGACTTGCTAGGACGTGGAGATCATGACTTAGTTCATCTCAATCCTGCTGGATTGCCACGAGCAAGCCTCTTTTGTGTTTTCCCCTTTCTTGCCCAAGAATGGCTATTTCACAAGATCTGAAATTCCCGCTGATTCCGCGGTTACCTTGAGTTGATCTGTTGGGAATAACTTTGAAATAGGGTCCAGATAACTTGTGCTAAATTTCGTGAAGTATGGACAAGGTTTGATCGAGTTTGATTTGAAAAAGTCTTTTCTGCAACCCTACCGGACCATCCGGCAGAGGCCACCGGACAGTCCGGTTCCACCGGATAGTCCGGCAGAGCCCACCGGACAGTCCGGCGTGAGGCGGTGTCCCCGCCGTGCCACCGGACAGTCCGGCAGCAGGAACCGGATAGTCCGGTCCCACCGGACAATCCGGTGTTGGCCACCGAACAGTCCGTTCCTACCAGGGGGCTGCTGTGTTCTTCCTAGTTTGGTTTTTCCGCTGTGATTTTGCTACGGATTTTCGCATTCCTCCCTTAAGACCATTCTCTTTGCTTACTGTGAGTCAGTGAGACGCACCTAGGTGCGGTGAGTGTCTTGTGGCGGTTATTGCAAAATCCGTTGCTCCGCTGTCATTCTTGTTCAGATCTTGAGATTTCTTGCATTGGTGCGTATCCTCACAGTGGACGGCACCCTTGCACTGCTAGGCACGTATCTGTCCAGTGGACGGTGCTTAGTTTCAGTTTCCACTTGGGGGTTTGTGATTTTGTGATTTCAAGTGCTCCTATTCACCCCCCCTCTAGTCGCACGTCTCGGTCCTACACCACTACACCACTATGAAGCCACACATACAAGTGAACACCTTGGGATATTTATAGCTGTCCTAAGGTCGGTTGTGGTGGTTAAGTCCGTGTTGGGAGGACAGGTGGCAGGCCGGGCGGCCTCCAGGTGGCCAAGAGGCCTGGCTTCTAGGCCGGGCGGCCTGGGTCAAGGTCAGGCGGCCCTTAGATCCACCGACCTTGGTCATCCAATGCTCTACAGAACTTGGTTGAGGCAGTTGACGGTTATACTTGTGTGTTCTTGTCTCAACCATTGAATTCTCTTTGTGTTTATTCCTTGGCCATTGGATCACACTCTCCTAGATTGCTGACTTAACCAATCCATGGGCTGGATCGTTGAGGTGGAGGCCTTCTAGGGTGTTTTGTGTTTATCTCTCAAATTCTAACGTGGAGTTGTGTTTGACACATCATCTCTTGCATGCAGGTCAAAGATGGTTGCATTTGGAGCCAATCACAGGCCAGGCAGCCTTAGACGTGGGCCGAGCAGCCTGGTTGACTGGCCGAGTGGCCAGGGAACTTGGCTGGGCGGCCAGGGTTTTGCAACCCTTTGTCCAACCTTCCATTGTTGCACCTTGTCTGACCATGTTTTGCATGGATTTGCGTCGTGATACGTGTTCTTGCAAGATCTTTATACACAGCTTATGGAACTAGTTAGAATGTATGAACTTTGTATAAAAATCACCCTTGGAACATGAAATGTTGGTGATCTAAATGGATTATAACGACCGCCAACACTAAGCTCGTTTATTGGTCACAATGCGCAGCGAGAGGAAGACGTACGTAGGCAACATTTTCTCGGTCATTACGTCGTTTCTCACTTTCTCCACACTCCAGAGATAGGAGCTCCTTGTGTTTTACTTTTGTCTCTCTGTAACAAAGCTATGGCCATGGGAAGATGTGGGAATCTAGACTGGATTGGACCCACGGCGATGAGGGTGTGACGTGTCACACGATGGTTTCTTTTTTTCCTCAGAGAACATTGGTAGCGCACTTTTCGTTAAAGGGGAAATAATTATTGCACCATCTATTCTGGAATATGTGTGGTAGAAATTGAAGTACATATAGCTCTTAGAATATCTATAGTCCAATCCAGCTCCCTAGCGGGGCATCAGGGCCTACTTCAAGATCCTAACAAAATATCAAAGAGAATATGAAGTTCAAGCAAAAACCTATTGTTGAAGAAATTGAGCTCAATATGTGCTTATTTTGGTGTAATACTAACTGTGACTCAAGGTGACAAAGTTGGTAAAGAATTAGCGATGACTTGGCTATGAAGGATTAACAATGGAGAAAAGCAAGCAAATGGCTTCACACCAAGGGACAAAACTCATGAGTGGTTACAAGCTCCAATCCATAAATCATTGTTGAATGATTTGGGGGCTTAAGGATTTGAAGCATCTCAAGTCACTGGCTCAAGGAGAATGTGCTCAAGATGAAACATGTTGTCTATTGCTGCAAGCCTTGATTTGGTGAATTTGAAGAAGTGTGGAAAGATTGAAGATATCAAGCTCAAGTGGTTGGAACAAATTTTATCATTGATCTTGAGTATAGGTATGTCGCACTATCAAGAGGGATACAACATTTGATATTTTTGACAAGTCTCCATGCTCAAACTAACCAAGCTCGAGTGCTACCTAGAGATAAACACCTTTTACAACACTTACACTTGGTGGTCATGAAGATTGACCTTAGTTGGTTGGACAGACCTCTGTATAAGCTTTCGGGATGTCCAAGATCACCAAAATCAGGTTTCTGAGTGAGAAGTTATGGTTGTTTTATTGTCTACCTCTCTGCCCCATCGGTTGAATCGATTGGTTCAACCGGTCGTGTCCACTAGAACTGGTCTGACTGTTCTGAGTTGCCCATCGGTTCAACCGGCTGTCACTGGTTCAACCGGTCTATGCGGCACACTAATGGCTAGTATTTAACCCCTACTTCCATGGCTGCTCACTCTCACCCAAAGAACACACTCTTAGTAGCAATTTGAGATCTCCACTCTCCCTCTTTGTGAAGCCCATTGCCAAATCATGTGAGTTTGGTTGAGAGAGAGAGAGAGAGAGAGAGATTGGGAGTTTTGTGGGCACAAGAGAACATCGTCCATCCCTTGAGAACTTTGTGGAGCTTGTGCAAGCATTCATGAAGCATTTGTTACTCTTGGAGCTTCATGCTCCTAAGCGGCTAGGTGTCGCCTGCGGAAGCACTCAACTCTTGTGAGTGCTCTAGGAAAGTTTGTATCACCCGCTCATTGAGCAACCATGTTAAGTGACCTCTTCCGGTCTTTGTGATTGGAGAGGGAAGGATTGGGTTGAAAAAGACCTTGCACATTGTGGGTTCCTCAATGAGGACGTAGGGACATATTTGTGTTGTGCACGAACCTCGGTTCTAAATCCCTGCCTCTGTTTGCTTGCTTGTGTTATTCTTCGTGTTCATATTGTTTTGTCACTTTGTGTTGTCATGTTTTGTGTAGATGTCTTGTTTCTATAGGTTTGAAAGCTAGCCCCTCTCAAATCTACAAATATTAGTTCCAATGAATCTCCAGAAACTTGTGTTATCAAATTTAAATGAGTAGATTTAGAAATCAATTCAATTTTTTCTGTTGCCCATTAGTTGAATCGGTGAGGATCAGTTCAACTTGTCAGACCAGTTCAACCGGTTAGACCAATTGAATCAGTCAGACTAGTTCCACCTGTTAGACCAGTTGAACCGATGATCTACTGATTTCTACTTCTAGTTTGTGTTATTTTTTAGGATCGCCTATTCACCCCCCTCTAGGCGACATCTATGTCCTTTCAATTGGTATCAGAGCCAAGGCTCTCAATTTTGGGCTTAACCACCTTGAGAATATGTCGATGAGGTGCGAGTAACTATAGAGCCTCTCTTGCCCAATGGTTCAAATTATGCATCTTGGTCCACTTGTGTGCTTGATATATTTAGGAACATGGGTCCTCAATTCAAATGGATCATAGATGTGAGCATTTTTATGTTATCGTGGATGAGCTAGGGTACCTCGAGGATGCTTACCTACTTTGGACCAAGCTCAAAGATAAATTTGAAAAGTCCATAGGCGATGATGAATTGCTCTCATCAAGGGAAACACTTGAGGTGTCATCAACTCCATCTATATGTGAAGAGCCTCAAGTGACTTCCTCAATTGACCAAGTTGTTCTTGCCACATTCACCTCCTCACCAACATTTGAATTAATGCAAGGCAATGATATGGTGAGTAGGATTAATGTGGATACTACTACTTCATATGGTACTTATAAAACTAACATTTTGAAGGAAGAAGAACCTTATGATCGCCGCCGACCAAGTAAGGAGTCCACCTCATCAAAAGACTCACTTTCCTATGTCGATGCAAATATGTGTTTTATAGCAAGGAGCAAGAAGAGGCCGGCCAAAGAGGTGGAAGTGAGGATGAGGATCTTGAGTTTGATCACTTGGGCCAAAAGGGATCGATATGGTAAAAATTATGAAGCTCATGAAGATCATCCAAGACCAAGAAAATATGCTTGAAGAGGGAGAAGATAAGCTCGGTAATCAAGAAGACTACCTCATCAAGAAAATTGAATGAATTGATGGAGAAGCATGAGAATCTTGAGTGCTCTTATGCTACCTTGACCGCTAGGTATGATGAATTAGCAACTGAGTTCACCAAAGCTACTAACTATTTATGTAACTCAATTATAAAAGAACAATGAGGTATAGAAGTCTCAAGTAGAGAAGCTCATTATCTAGTATAAGGACCTACAAGGAAGTCATTATGAGCTTCTTCACTATAGTGACGAACTTATCTATTCTCATGCTATGCTAGAAATTGCTCATGAGGTCATGTTGACAATGGTAAAATCTTATCAATCTCAAACACACATGTGCACATATTCACAAGTTCATATTGATTTATCTTGTGCTAACATTTGTTGCTCTCAAGAAAATAAGACTTGTGTTAAGAATGTACTTGTAGAGTCTTGTGATGACCTTATTGCAAAACAAAATGATGACCTCAAGCAAGAGGTTGAGAGGCTCAAGAAGGACTTGATGAGGATAAATGTCAAAGATATTGCACAACCTTCTCAAGATAACCGTGAAGTCATGGTGAACAAGCTTGTGAAGGGTTCAACGTGCAAGGTACCAAATGCCAACAAGAAGGTCTCAAGTCCAAGAACTCCAAGATCAATGGGCAAGATGAAAAGAAGAAAAGGACTTCTCTAAATTGCTTCAAGTGCAAGAAGGAGGGTCATCATGTGAGAGATTGTCCTTTGAAGAAAGAAGAGAAGGACATGAGCAAAGGCCAAAAGGAGAAAAACAAAGTGCAACAAGTGTTCAAGCTTAGGACACTATGCCTCTGTGTTCTAACAATGAGAATGGAGATTCCATGACATCAAGAAATAGGTTCACTGGCAAGGGAACAAGCAATAAAAGAAAGCATCTTGCAATGAGAAATATCGTATTTGTTATACTTGCCGAGCAAAGGGACATATTGGTAAGAATTATCCTATGGGTAATCATTCTAAGTCTAACCTTGTCAACAATGGTTTTGATAAACTTAGGAAGGCCGAGAATGACTCTTGTGCGTCTAAAGTTATTGGTTCACCTCATGCTGGCACAAAGGCCACTTGGGTGCCTAAATCTCTTGTTACTAACCTTAAAGGACCCAACATGTATTGGATACCAAAATGTTCTTGAAATACTTAATAGGTGCTTGGAGATGCATTGAAGGCTTGGCTTTACTTGAGAAGAACTATATTTGATATCTAATATCAAGAACCTTTCAAAATTGAGCTTTCTTGTGATATTTGAAACTTTGTGCCATGTGCGAAAATTATTGATATATCTCAATCTTCAATGCCATCTCGGTAACAAGTATCTCACTTTGTGTTATCTAGCCATTTAGCGTTGTGTAGGTGCTAGTTGTTCACAATTTGGTAATTGTGAGCACTTCAAAGTGGCTAGTTTAATTTGAACAAAAACTCATGCTTTGTGCCAAATGATGCTTTTAGGGCTCTCTAGTAGAGCAAGATCTTTTGATTGTTTTAGGTGTTGAATGGTTAACGTTAGCAAATGTCTATTAATGAGATAAAATGGATTCGCCAACAATGCTGGCTATGTTGAAGATTAGATATCCAATACATGTGCCTCACCAAAGACCCTACCATTGTTTCAATGGCATATCACCTTCAATAATACTCTCATGGATGTTTAAAATGGGTGGTAATGACTTAAATCTCAAGTTGAGCATTATGTTTGAATTTTACCATCTTGTGACTTGCATAGCTATTTAGAGTAAAAGAAGCACTTGAGAATCTATTTTGGGTAATGGTCTTGCAAGAAAATATCATTGGTGGGAATACAAAGTGAAAATTGTGAAGTGATATCAATTGGATCTTCCACAACAAACAAGATTATATATTTAAGTTTCCTTTGTGGATTTTAAGACAAGCATGTCAAGGTGAATCTATTCTTTCCCTATATGTTTATGTGAATACTTGGTTTGAATAAGTTGAATGCTTAGCTAAAATATGAAGATTCAAATGGAGTCACTTATCTCTCATTCTAAATCCTCCATTCAAAGAAAATCAGCATATAATAAATTGCCATGCTTTCATTAACATCTTGAGGTAATTTGCTTGGTTTACTTTGTGCAAGTTCACTTATGCAAGTACTTTGTGTTCTTTATCCAAAATATCGGATGCACTCCACTTGGGTCTTAAAAGATCTTGTGCATGTTTCAAGTTATTCAAATACTCAAATGCACAAATTTAAGTGGAGTGTATCCAATGTTTTGTGATTTTGAGACTAACTCTTTTTGAGTAAAACTTGTGTTTAGTCTCATGAAATGTAAGAGTGTAAGACACTTTCTCGAAGGTGTGTTAATTCAAAATTTACCAATGGGTACTTGATTGCAAGGAAAAACTATATATAACCCCCCCTGGAGTATGAATGGTAGAATACATAGCACCCTCAATTGAAAAACTGGTTTCCTAACATCGCAAACTTTGGAAAACTGGACAAAACACTCCCTAGTCAGTTTTCAAGGGTGGTTTTGCTGACGTGGCACATCCAGGGCTCACATGTCAGTGCCACATGTGCAAACCCCCTCCCCGCAGTCGCTCCTCGCCACTGCTCGTCCTCTTCCTGCGTGCCGCTCACGCCTTTCCCGCCACTGTCACTCGCCTCCTTCTCCATGCCTGCAATTGCTTGCCCCCTTCTCACTCGGTCATCATCGTGTCATGCAACAGTGTCGTTGGTATACGCTCATGGAGGAGATGGTGAGTAGGCAGGTGGTGGTGAGCTCATGGGCAGCGCTCGTGGAGGAGATGGTGGGTTGAAAAAGACCCTTCACATTGTGGGTTTCTCAACAAGGACGTAGGGACATCATTGTGATGTGTCTGAACCGCAAGTCTAAATCCTTGTCTTTGTTTGCTTACTTGTGTTGTTCTTCGTGTTCATATTATTCTCTCGCTTTGTGTTGGCAAGTTTTGTGTGTATCTCTTGTTTCTATAAGTTTGAAGGGTAGCCCCTCTCAAATCTATAAGTATTAGTTCTAATGAAGATCCCAAAACTTGAGGTATCAAATTTAATTGAGTAGATTTAGAGATCAATTCTTTCCGCTAGCTACCAGTTGAACCAGTGAGGATTAGTTCAACTTGTCAGACCACTTCAACTAGTCACACCAGTTCAACAGGTGATCAACTGATTTCTACTTTTAGCTTGTGTTATTTTTTAGATCACCTATTCACCTCCCCCTCCCTACTCCACTTCTAGGGGACATCTAGGTCCTTTCAGCGGGGACGGAGGAGGAGGCCACGAAAGAAAGGGTGGGGCTGCACTGGGAGGCGGAGATGAAGACCGTAGGGGAGGGAGGGAGAGGTGGAGGAGAGGGATTTGGGCGAGGCGGCCGCGTCGCTCTCGTCCTCTCCGAGAAGAGGAAGGGGGAAAATAGTTGCATGCGGGTGGGAGCATAAGGTTGAGAGGGCTTTTCCCCGTGCATGGATGTGGCTTGCGAGTACCGCGTGGCCACCGTGCCGTAATTTTCCCGCACGGCAAGCCAGTTCCCAAGTCTTTCCCCACAAATTATATGTATTCATATCCGTATATATCCAGCTAGATTTCATCCTATGCCAAACATTGTCTGCTTTGTTTTATTTTAATCATAAGATGTTTTTAACGTGATTTTGTTGCACATTGTTGTTCTCTACCTTTTCTGCATTAGTATTTAAATTTTTATTCATTTCTGTTTTCTAATGCTATCAATACTTTCTTATAAACCAAGAACATTTACACAAAAAGATAGAGCACAATTCTTATGATAGTACAGCATTTTAGTTGTAAAGATAGAATATTTTTCTTGTGAAGGTACACTGAACTAGCATATTTCCATATCAAGATAGAATATTCCCTTTGTGAAATTAGAACATTTTGCTAGTAAAACTTGAATATTATTTTGGTGTACATAGAAATAGTTCTTCAAAACATATATTTTTTTTCCACAAACCTGGAAGATTACTTTTCTGTAGCTATAATATTTTATGAATATAGAATATTTTGCTCATAAAATTGTATACTAATTTTCTTATGAATAAGAAACATTGTTAATCTCAATATAATAATATCTATTGGTAAACATAGAATTTTGCTCTTCATAATATATGATTGGTGTATAGTATGTGCAGTGTAGAGGGACAGAGATAAGAGGTGTGAATAAATCTTATCATGTTTGTATGTAAAGATAGAGAAATAAATATGAGTGGTGGGATAGATTTTATCCCTATCCTTGTCCTAATCCAAATCCAAACGGCGCGTTAGAGGTTCGTAACGTGAACGTATGAATGTATTTATGAGTGTCTACACATGTATTGTAATACATGTACCTCTTAAAAAGTTTGGACATTGATGGTTTTCTTCTTCTTCTTTTTGTGTTTTTTTTTTTTTTTTTGCTTTACCTGGATTTCCATTGGACCTGGCGAGAGAGGCAAATCACTCGAGTCTGGTACGGGAGATTGTCCGCTGCAGACCTGCAGTGCAGAGTGATCGATTCACCGGTGGCTTCCAACGATACACAAGCAGACAATAACATTGGGCCTGCGGAACAGCATTGGGCCCACCTAGGTCGGCCGCCATGCCAGCCCAAAGCTTTGGGAGTGCATACACGGCAATTCCGAACGACCAGTACTCCGGACCTACATACAGTACGGTTGGTGTGTTGAGAGATTCCTCCTCCATGCGGAATTGCGGACGACTTGCTGCTTTATTTCTGAGACTGCGAGAGGATCAATGCCAACAGGCGGGCTCTCGGCATCTCTAGGCGTCTCGGATCCTTCTCTACATACATATTGCTAGTACGTACACTGGCAGTATGGTTTGTACTTATAAATTTTTAAAAAATAATATTATTATTGGTCCCTCCTAATAATGAAATTTTCAACTTTGTGGCTCCGCCTCTGACAGTATCATTGCATGTAGGTAGACCTTAGAACTGGGCCTGGTTTGTCCAATGTCTAATTGGATTTTTTTTTTCCCAGCTAGGACTGCATTGGGTTGGATTGTTTGGACTTGAACAAACCAGGATACAGCAGCACATCTCATTTCATAAGCAGTTAAGCACAAATCACAGCAATAATTGGGTGTTTGTATCTAGTCACATTCAACCTTTCTTTCTATGAAAATGTCACAACAACTGCCACGATTACAGTACACGACAAAAAAAATCCGGACACCTTTACATACTTTAGCTAGACTAGCTAATATTCTGTTCTAGACAGACGAACATGTACTTGAACAAGCCCTTCATGGGCAGGCATACATAATTCGCTCCATATAGGTACTACCAATGTTACTCTGTTGCACTGGCAGGTGCATTCCTGCCTGCCTTATTGAGAACCAAGTTTGTACAAGGGAGCAGTGCAGAATCAAACGCCCTTTCGATTTGGCTCACCCGAACAATTTTGCACCCAAGTAATAAAGAATGCTGCACAATCATACACTATTCCACGGCCCAACTGCACAAGGATTGCCGCAGCCTCCATTCTCCACAGTATGTCGGGTAAACTGAGGCTGAGCTACCACCATGGATCAAAACAAACGTAAGACATTTCATGTCTCTATCTACAGAGGGGGCACTGTAAATATGGGGGCAAACACCTGCAAAAATATTTCTTCAAGCATCCACTGAGATGGGGGAGCTGGTGTGCTGACCTCCTAGTTGCAATCCAAACCACACTCCTCGAGAAGCGGGCCATCATTCTTCGCAAGGAAAGGATCAATTCGGACCCAAAGGAGTGAGAAGATTGAAGCCAGCAGAATGGACCAGACGATGACAATTGTTGGTGTCCTGTTTTGCCTTCCAACCAAACCTTTGAGGAAAGGATACAGATGGACAATCACCCAAAATGCAAAGAACAGCTTCCCAAAGAGGGGTCCCCATGACTCATATCCATTGTTGATTGCATTGGAAACGCCAGCAACAACGCCAATGAAGTTCAAAAGGAGCAGAGTTGTGGGGGGTATCAGTAAGGTAGTCCATTTGAATGTATACAGCTCTGAGAACTCTTCATCATCACCACCCTTTGATGTAACAGTGAAGCTTGTATCTACACCAGCTATGACCTTGAGAAGTCCCTGGAACACAGCAAAGAGGTGCGAGGACACACCTCCAATGACCCAAAACTGCTCGTTCCTCCACCAATCATCAACGCCAACACCACTCCACCTCATTTCCAGGATGCTTGTAGCAAAAATGCAGATAAAAAGTGACATGAACCAGAGGCTGGCAACATTGTTCAGCTGCAGCAGATGTACAGTGAAGGTAAGGTTCACAACTTCCATAATTCCACAACATACAAACAAAAATATAGTTGAGTAACCTTTACCTCTGGAGTGATAAATTTCCCCGTCAGTAAACAGATGGCAGGCAATGTACAGTAGGCCAAGAGAGGAATTGATGTCCAAGGATACACGATGGAGTTGATGTAGGAAAATCTTTCCAAAAATTTCAGACCACCACCATACCCATACCAAAGAGGGCAATGGTTGCTGAAGAAGATTTCGATAGACCCAAGAGCCCATCGAAGCACCTGGTGAAGACGATCTGAAAGATTCAGAGGTGCAGAACCCTTGAATGCAACCCGTTTAGGTATGCAGTAAATTGACCGCCAACCATGACAGTGCATCTTGAAGCCAGTTAGAATATCTTCTGTAACTGATCCATAGATCCAGCCAATCTGAACAAAGAAAAATGATATGATCTACTATGCAACAAGAATTGACTCATCAACCAATAACAGCCACAAGATCCGGACTTTACCTCTTTTCCCCAGTCTGTCTTGTCTTCATAACCGCAACTAATGACATGTATCGCTTCTTTCAAAAGGGAAGCTGGACTTGCGCTCTTCAAGGTCCCACCGTTCTCAAGAAGTGTGGATGTAACAAAAACAGAAGACTGGCCAAATTTCTTTTCTAGTTTTTGTTGATTTACGATACCAGCCTTTTCATTTTCAGCTCCTACAGAAAACAGTGCAAGGTCAGATATGTGATTGCAGTGAAGATGAAAACACAGCAAATAACTCAAAGTATTTCTTTGAATGCACAGAGTTACCTGGAGCAGCTTCATCGATTTCACCAAGAGCATATGCAGGGGATTGATTTTCTTCTTTCTTAAAAAATAACAATCTTTTTTTCTTCTCTGTTTTCGGTTTGGTGGTCTTCTTCTTGTTTTTCCTGTTGCCACAGCAGAAACAGCAAAAGCACCACTTGGGCCAGCAGTTGCACGTCCTTGATGGTGGCTTCTTTGTTTTGGGGGCATCATAACCATATAGCGCCTGCCTTCTAAATACACATCCAGTACCAACATAGATCGGGCCTTGAATGCCATCCAAACCTTTCATGTTGATCTGCACAAGTATATTACCAAAAAAAAAAATTATCAAGGGAAAATGAATCATGTAGACAACAAACGTCACAGAAATATGAATGCCAAATCTTACATCGAAAAAGACGACATTCCTGTTAGCGTATCGATCATGGCGATCAATCCCATCAAATCTTTGAGGGAATTGTACATAGCAAACCTTCTTTCCTAGTAAAGGATCCATCATAAAGCACATTGCTTCCTTTATAGCCTTGCTGTTATTGATGTAGTGATCGCAATCCAAGTTCAACAAATATGGAGCATTTGTTAGTACAGCTGAGACTCGGACCTGTGGTACAGATAAACAAAATCAATTAAAACTCCATTGTATACCATAGGTTATAGAAGACTGACAAAAATGAGTCAAAGATGTTATTTACCAAAGCATTCATAGCACCAGCTTTCTTATGATGGTCATAACCTGGTCGTTTTTCTCTTGAAACATAAACCAATCGTGGTAGCTCATTTCCCTCACAATCAAGACCTCCGCTTTGACCAAGGAAGACCTAGACAAGAGACGAAAAAATAAATAGATGCTCATAGCATGCCACGATAAGCACGACATAGCAACAAACCATAAGGCCTACCTGAATCATTCCAGGATGATCGCGAACATTGTTTCCAGGCCAGGGGGTTCCATCTTGCATTGTCCATCCTTCTTCAGGAACTTTCTGGGCTTTAGCAACCAAGGCATTGATTCTAACCTTGAATTCCTCATACTCTCTCTGAAAAAAAATCCAATTTTGGTTTAATTAGCATACTCTTAATAGGCAAGGAACCAAAGCAACATATTAAAGGACAAACAAGGTACCTTCATTGCTCTCCTCTCCCTAACAAAGCTTGCCGCCACCTTATCTTTCAAGTAATCTATCTTCTGTTGGAAGTACCACTCTGGGGCACGAGGTTCGATATTGTACCTTTTGCAGAAAGGAACCCATTTCTTTGCAAATTCAGATGTTTCAGACAATGCTTCAAACGTTAGCATTGCAGCACCATCATCAGAAACATAGCAAGAAACCTTATCAACAGGATAATCCACTGAAAGGATAGATAGAACAGTATTTGCTGTGACCAAAGGAGGTTCCTTTAAGGGGTCAACTGTACTGACAAAGAAGTCAATAGGAGCAAGTTGGGACGGCTGGCCTTCTTTGTCAAACCTATCCAGAGAAGCAATTAGTCAGAAATCAACAGGAAGAAGAGAAGGTAAATATTACTAGGTGGCAAAAGCAACTAACCTCAGAGACAGCCGGTCTAGGTAAGTCTCTCTCTCAATAGGGAACCACTTTGGGAATTGATCAAGGATCCAGGACATGGCAAACCAGATTTCACAGATAACAGATATGAGCCACAAAGCAAATGCATCATTCACTGGATGCATCACTCGATAGTGGAAGAAAAATCCCAAAACAACGAGCCGAATAATAATAATCATCCTATATGGATTAATCTGGCTTGATGGAATTGGAATTTTCCTGGATAGTGGTTGCCTTGCTTCATCCATTCTGGTAATGAAAGAAAAAGAAAACAACTAACAGTTAGTACTTGGGTTTAGTGTCACATAGCAACAGAGGATTGGAAATAAGAAATGCAAAGTGACGTGCAGTAAAAGAGCAAGCACACAATACACATTAAATTTTTACAAGGAACATACTATACTGACGAGTCATGCACCAGTGCACTACCAACCTTCATTAACATAAACAAACACGAAACTGAAATACACAAATCCACCAGTTCCTCTCAATTTTACTATGAAAACCAGAAGCACTACTTCTATTTTTGTGCTTTGTCAGCGGTAACCAAGTTGATCATGAAAAATAAGTTGGACAAATACACGCAACCAAGTAGCATAGCATTAGAGAAGCATAAAGTTGAGTTCAAACAAGCTCTGAGGGTCATACAGTGGTAGATCAGCATCATCACCATCATCACCACCACCATCATTCCTCATCTGGTGCATCCTTTCCTGCTTCTGCTTCCAGCTCTCCATCCTCTCCTTCCAAGCAACGCTACCATATCCATAGGCACCAAGATCCTTGGATGGGTCCATAGACCTGGGTTGCACTGCAGGACAACAACCGTTAATCGATTATACTCAGGGTACCCTCATCACAACTAAAATTTGGCTGGTGATCATCCAAATACACACCAGGTAAGCTGGGGTCCGCATAAGGAAGCGGATGGATCCTCTTCCCCCCACCACCCATGAAAGAAGGCACCAGGGCGTGCTGCTCTGGCGGGATGTCATCGACCTTGCAATCACACCAGAAATACGCAAATTAGCCATCGGTATACACTAAAAACCCATGTTCCAAACTAGGATTCGACAGTAGCAGTACCATCTGCCCGTTGGTGAGGAGAGGAACATTGGGGTTGAGCTGGAAAGGTTGCGCGATGCCGTTAACGTCACCTCCCCGGCCATAGCTCATGTGGCCGTAAAGCATGGACTCGGCCACTGACTGCGAGTCGTTGCCATCCCAGTTGAACTCGTTCTCCAGGTCGTCGACGCCGTCCTCCTCCTCATCCCCGGGCACACGCTGGCAGCCTGCGAGCGAATTCCCACGCACAGGATGTCACGACGAGTGAGCAATTCAGCCAACACACGGAGCTGCATTTCGGTGGTTGGGGCTGAGGAGACTCACCCTTGAGGCGCTTGTACCGGGTCTTGCACTGGGGGCAGTTCTGCGTGCCCTCCCGGCGCTCGTACTCGTAGCAGTCGCGGCAGATGGGGAAGGCGCACTCGTTGCACGCCACGAAGGGCTCCCCGCCGGGGGCGAGGCCGACGTCGTCGCCGCAAATCTGGCACACCAACCCGTTCTGCTCCCGCAGCGGCTTCGGCTGCGCGACACACACCCCACCGAGAAAAAATCCAGAAAGGAAGTCAGAACCGTAACGCTCGCTCGCTCGGCAGCCAGCCAAGCCGGGGAATCGAAGCGCGCACGTACGTACCCCGGGATCGCCGTCGCGGCGGATGACGACGAGCTCGTTGCGGTTGTGGGAGCCGGCCACCAGCCCGGCGCTCGCCTCCATCGGCTCCTCCTCTCCCCCTCCGCCGCCGGCGCAGCCGCACGACGCTGGTAGCTCCTCGGCCTCCTCTCGCTTACTCTAGCAGCAGATCCCCATCCGCGAAGATGCGTCGGTGAGAGTGGGAGGGGATAAGCAAGCGGGGATTTTTAAAGAAAATGGGGGGAGAAGGGAGAGGAAGAGTGTCGGTGGGCGTAAACAAAAGGGTGGGAGGAAAAGAAAATGAAAAGAAAAGACAGCCCAAGGAAAGGGCCGCGCCAACTAACAGGCGGCGTTGAAACAAACGGGAGGTAAATTTTGGGGCGAATTGAAAGCGATTGGAAAACTAACTAAAAGCGGCCATAAATCGGAGTTGTCACGGTGTGTTTAATTAGAGCCACGGCAGATCCAGGACTGAAACGACAGCACGAGGTCAATCCGGAGAACAGAAACAAAGTAGAGGGACCAAAGAGGGGGGAAAGGAGGGAGGGATTAAACCCACAGATGGCTATATGCAGTGATTTCCACGTTCACATTTTTGCTTCACATTTACAGCCGAAATAGGAGGATATTTGATGAGTAATAATTAGAAGAAAAATATTATTGTCCCGTGTCTTATACCAGTGTAGAGATACAGGTTAAGCTCCGGTAACATATACCAGACAAAGTAGCGGTCAACGCTGCCGCTAAAACACGATACCGATGGTATACCACATTTATGATATCACATTTCTCACAATGATTATTATTGTCTAAAATCTATATCTAGAATACTATAAGGTTTTTGCGGTGGGTGAACCTTGGTAATAAAAGAAATCATCGCTCAGAAAAATCAAAAAGCAGACGAGCAAAATAAAGGCATTAGCATCACATATTTAGTGTGGTATCAATACCTTCCAAAATTACCGATCTAGTGATATACTAGAAAAAATATCACTCCTGGTTGTTTGAATTGAGAGGCTTGTTACAATGATTGGAAAGTACCAATGGTACTTTTAAGATAATTGATAAGTACCAATGATATTTTCAGAAAAATTGAAAAATACCAATGGTATTTTCGTATAATTACAAATGTGAAATATTTTTCATACCCTTAATTTAAAAAAAATGGTACTAGGGCCACGTCTTTTTGGTACTAGTCCCACTCTTTTTTGATACTACTCCCACTCGTTGGTACAGTACTTAAGTCATTGGATCTCATGAAATGGAGGGCTCGCATTAATCTCTATCATTGTAAAACTTGTATTGAAGTGAAAGTATAGGACAAAATAGAAGTCAGCCCTAAAACGGAAAAAATACCATGAAGGTCCTGGCATCACATGGTTTTTGTGGTTTCTATTTCTTTACAAACAAGTGATTATGTTAAGATATAACGTGGACCGCTACTAACTTTGCTCAAATTAGATGAGACATGACAATAGTATAGCCAAATGTTAAAAAGCAGTTTACCACAGGCCCTGGAACAAATCTGTTAACTCAACTACATTGATTCGTATCATAGATATATGCGATATAAAATAGAAAAGTATTTTCCATCTACATTGATGAATGTGGTACAAATTGTAGGCAACACTCGCAAAAAAAGAGAACAAACCATCACATACAAGAAAAACTAGGGTAATAGCAACCCATAAAATCAAAATTCAAACGAGAAAAATGAGGCCTAGAATTGTGCATATTTAGTGTGATATCAATCTCTTGCAGAGTGCTCGTTCTTCATCTATTACGGTTCAAAATAGATGCTATACTTTGCTATGTTGGAGTTCTATGTCAAGAATTCTGGCCACTAATCTGCAGTAGAAACTACTAACTCAATCTTAATTATGCATGTAGTCTAGTAGCTCATTGAAATACAAGCAAAATAGCTAAGCGTATATAATAAAATAGAGTGAAAGGGTCCACCCCGAAGCCAATGGGGTACTAACTAACAACTGAATGTTTACAATGGCGAATGTGTGTCAAAATAGTACTCCCTCCATTCCGATTTATAGACCGTTTGAATTTTTTGACACCAAGTTTGACCAACACATCTTATTTAAAATATTTACAAAAAAATAAAAAATAATTCATAGTTAAAGTATATTGTATGATAAACTAAATCACAATGGAAATAAATGATCATTATGAACCTTTTGAATAAGACGAGCAAATCAAACTTAGTGTTAAAAAAGTCAAAGGGCCTATAAATTGGTACGGATGGAGTAGTCAGTTCTGGAATTGGAAATACTATGAAAAAGGTCCTTGCTGTCCGATGGTTATTGTGGTTTTCTCTTTTTTCTATCCAAGATTTTATGTTTTTGCTACTATTAACTTTGTTGGAAATAGATGTGACATGTAGCTATTGTCAAGCGCGCTAAAAAACTTTTTACCGCCTGTTTTGGATTAGAACTATTGACTTTTGAACTAACACTATTAACTTAATCTTATTGATTTCATATCCTATATAATTTTAAACACAGATGCTCATAATCACATACACGCTCTCACCCTATAAACACACCCTACCCTATGAGCACATCTGAGAGTCTAAGCTAGCAAAACTCAAGGTTAACACTGTGCTACGTTCTGTCCGCATATCCTATACATTTATGATACTAGGAAAACATTTCTTATCTCTAGTGATGAAGGCAGAACAAAATAGCAATCAACACTAGCACACAAGAATAAACCATGACAACCAAGACAATTAATGTCACGAGCGTCCCATTTTATTAGTGTTTTGTATTTCTCTCAAAATGTTTATTGCGGATCGAAGATTTGGCGGTTCATCACTACTGGCTCCAAATATCATCATCATGTTGTAGCCACTCGGCAAAAACTCTGACTACTAACTCAATCTTAACATCTACTCTAGTCAGAAGTTGCAATGACGAAGGCACGACAAGAAGGTAGTCACCAGAAAAAAAACAGAAAAAATAAATCCGCTGGTTGCATTACATTTTATCGTTATATCTTAATATCTATAGTGGATGTATCAAGTATCCGTGTGTGAAAATCATATTTTTTTCTACCCTTAATCTAAATTAACTTAAGAAATCCATATATAAAAACAGTTTTCACAAGGGGTTCATACTCTAGGCCACTCTTGCCACATACACATGTGTCACTTAATTTTTCTCTATCTATATGAAAATAAAGGATGCATATGGAAATAAATTTTGTGCTAGTGAATAGTGATATATATGAACAAAATTGTTGCTGTTACTGCTAGGCAGCGGAAAGCATGGCAATATATTGGTCCCGGGAAAAATACAAGAATGAAAAATAAGGCAACTGCTTGCATCCCATATTTATTTCTTTGTTCATATATTGTGAAAATGTTCATAGTTGAGTCATTGTTGTTTGTTAATGGTTCCAACATTACTAACTATAGTATGCTGCAAATAATAGATGTTTCGTACAATCTTGTGGGCACGTGCAAAAAGAAAGCTTGACAACTGACCTACACTTAAAGCTTGTATCACTTGAAAACCGAAACGTGGGTAGCAGGATTTTTCCTTTTTGAAGAGAAACGAAACTATGGCGGGGGCTCCTCACAGAAACCTTTTTGTAAATAAGAAAAGTATCACATTGAGTGAGAGAATAATTCCATTATTATATTGCGTGATGACGCTCATGTTGAGGTTTGTTTTTTTCCCTTTTATATCTTGCCTAACACAATTTAAAGAAAAAAAAGAAGGCTAAACATAGTTACTACTCTTTTCATTTACAAATGTGTAACACTGCTGATTTTTTTAAAAAAATTTGATCATTCTTGTTATTAAATCTTATAAAAAATAAGTCCGCCGATTGCATCCCAAATTATTGCTATGTTTTAATATCTTATGAAATATCGCATTATAGTTTTGTTAATGGTTAAAACATTGCTTCCTCCGGTCATTAATATATGACTTTTTAGTTCAAATAAAAACATCATATACTAACGAAGAAGGGAGTACTATCTTTAGTGGAAAAAAAAAAGATGTTTCGATAGTTTGTGGGCACGTGCTGAAAAGAAGCTCGACAACTGAGCTACTCTGGAAGCTTGTATAACTTGAAAACATAAATGTTGGTAGCAGAAAGGGGGCTTCTCGATCACAACAACTTTTTATACTATAATGCAATAAATAAGAAAAAATATCACACGGAGGGAGAAAATAATTGCATTATTGCCTAAGATGACGCGCATCTGGTCTAAAAATTTAAAGAAAGAAAAGGAAAGGCTATATATGTATAGTATGAGTACTATCAATCAATCTTGTAATGTGTGGGCAACGCTGTACAGCAAAAATTCACAAGTATCTGCAGCAGTGCGAGGACGATCGAGCTAGTACTAGTGGCAGCCGAATTATTGAACAACGCCCGGAAATCAACTAAAGAAGACACGTAATTAAAAAGCGTGGGCCGGCCGCCGGTCAGTCATGTAACCACCACGCATTCGCAAACCCCACGCAGCAAGCGAGGGTGAGGTGCTGGATCCGGTCCAGTGTGCACTACGCCCCACTCCATCAGCGGAGCGGCAGACAGATGTGGTGGTTACGCTGGATAGTTTGCGCGAGGATTGTCTGCGCTTTCATTTCCCGGCCTGCTGTGTGGACGCACGCAAGGGACGGAGAACCGAATGAAGCAACGGTTGATCAGGTCATAGGATCACAAGGCGATGCTGCTGCTACAGCCTACAGGAGAGAACGCATCAACGCCCGCTGCTCCACGGACGCTTCCAAGTTGGCAGGTAGAGCAGGGACGCCCCCATGTCCATAGACGAGATCATGAGAACCATGCCCGTGTGATGACGACGGCGATCGAGGAGCTGAGTGAGAGGAACGCACGAACCAACAACGGACGAGCGGTGGCCCCTGTCCCGGCCAGCCCAACACGTACGACGGGCGGTAGGTGAGGGGGGTCCGGTCCGGCGTCCGCCCTGCTCGGATGACGGGGGTTCTTCCGTTCGTAGGATCGAGCCGGCCGGCGGCACGTCGGTCGGCAGGGACGGGGCGACGACGACCGCCGCACGCATGGCCACGGGCCAGCAGAGAGCTAATAACAACTAATAATCGGCTTATTGGTTAATTCTCTCATTACGAGGGAGAGAGAAGCGCCTTGTGTTTTGCTTTGGTTTTGTCTCTCAAGATCAAGCTACGCCCGTTGATTGGGGACGACGACCTAATGCACTACTAGACTTTTACCAGATTTCCCATTGTAAAATAGTGATATCTAGCGCTGCAAGCTGGTGATATCTTCGTGCTAGATGGGAGAATGAAAACAATATGATTGGCCGATAGATGAGAGGGAGAGTTGAATGACAGATTAAATGGTTTGGCTATGGATAGAAATCTTGTATTGGAACAATATCATCTTCTGTAATTTTTCCATATAGCATGACATCGAATGGACACCAATCCATGGTGTCTACATGTGGATTGCCGTCATGCTAATATTATTGCACACCGGAATGAATGATATATTCAATTTAGTAGTATACTTTATGTCGGAAGAGAAGCGTCGCATCCATATATGGTACAAATTTCACATGGAATAGTTCAAATTTCGCAAGAAAGACGATGAATAGAAAGCTTTTTCCACGCTACAGGAGATTTCATATATATGCTTCCAGCACACCATATGAGCAAGAACAAATTTAATTCATGATTGAGATAGCTTTATACAATGTGGTGTGTTTTTTGTTTCGTACACTACATATAAGATACAATCTATCTTGCGGAAATAGTACATTGTGCATGGTTTTATTTAGCAGATGAAACGATCGAATTTCATCTTCCACATTGTTAATTCTTTGCCATACCATGAGACATAACATGCAATCTATCTCATAAAGAGTGCGCACATATAGATCTATTCTTTGTCATATCATGAAATAGAACTTGTGGTAGAAATTTGATTTCTCTGGGCATTGCAGCTCTCGTGTGACTCAATTTGGTGTACGTACGTGTAGTTTTGTACTGATCATATATTTAACAAGTATGCAAGCTACTTTTAGGGACATTATTGCAACCTGAGGTTGTTGTTTTCGATATTTTAATGAGAATAGATGGAGAATCACTAAAATATAACATACTTTTGATTTTTTTTCTTTTTTTCCAACTTTAAGACTACGAAAATAAGAATACAACTCCCATTAAAAATAGCCTCCGCACCGGTACCATCATCATAAATAAGGGAACGGTGGAATGACCGATGGGACCCAATGGTAGGAAGTGTATAATGAAAATTAATTTATTAATATCACTCCTTCCGTATTAAAATATAAGTCGCGGTTAACTTTTAATACAACTTAAATTGTTCATCTTATATAAAAATTTTGTGTAAATATATAGGGAAACAAGTCATGCTCAAATGGTAAAATAAATTACAACAAAATAAATAATAATTTATACTTTTTTAAAAATAAAATAATCAAAATTTTAGAAAAAAAAATTAAACACGCCGTGTATTTTAAACCGGAGAGAATACTATGCCGTTAATCAAGCCATGCTCTTCGAATACGGAGCGAAGCGAGGAAGAGAAAAATGAGCGGCAGGCGGGGGGCAGGTGCCATGCTAGTTTGCTGCGGTCCCTGTGACAGCAACATGGGTTGGTTGGGATGGGGTTCAAAGATTAAGATAACTCGTACTAGTATTTGTAATGTTTTCCTTGAACGTAATTTGAAAATTGTTTGCACGACGTGATCCCCCGACCAACCGGCTGGCCGACTAGATTCAGATTAGATTATTGTAATTGGGCCCAACTGCTAGTACGTGTAACGTGTGCATCATTGCCCACTGCTACACTGTGCGCGATTGAATTGGTCGCCGACTTATTGCGGGAGACTTTAGGTGCACAAATATAATCTCTGATTTATTGCCTCTGTACTGTGGCTATAACTATAAGCGATGATTTTGCTGGGTTCATGCTGACTGTTATGTAGTAGTTGTAGCCCAGATATACATAGGATCTATAAGAGCGCCGTGTGCTTCTTTGTTTTGGGCACCTGCCGTAAACTGCCATATAATTGCTTATGCTAGCACTCCAGCTTCTTTATTTTTCTTAGCTGAAACAGCAAGCGGACCGTCGTCTTTCTGTGCGGCCGGTGTACTACTTATAATTATTGTATAAAAAAAATTACTATTGTGTTATTCTCCCAAATTGTAAAAAGCATACGGGAAATGCTCCCATAGACCTCTTTCTTGACCTGCACTAATTTTAAAGCAGACATGAGTAATTAAGATTAATTAATTTCGCTTAGGTAACTAGGGCCTTGCCTTACCCAGAGGTGCAAGCTGGATACCAGCGGAGGGGCAGCGCGGCCCCGGCGGCACAAGCGGTGTCCAGAACGTTTGACTCTGTCCGGTTCTAGGCTGGGCAAGGGTAGGGTCGGGCCCTAATTACCCAAAAAAAATTAATTAATCTTAATTACCCATGTGTGCTTTAAAATTCGTGCAAGTTGAGAAAGAGATCCATTTGAGCATTTCCCAAAGCATATATATACATTTTGTGTGCTACTTCTAATTAACTCAGTTTCTTTTGAGTTACAGTACTAGCAAGAAAGGTCGCTTTTCGCTCCCATATTTGTCCCCAGGCCCCAGCTAACAGGCTGGATACAGACCAGAGATGTCAGTTAGACTGTCAAGACAATGACTAAATCCCATATATGCACCGGCGAGATGGAGTGTTCAACACACACACAGTAGTAGCCGCCCTGCCCAGCCACACGCTCACTACTGGACCTTTAATCTCCATCACAAGGACTGGCCGACACTATAATTTGCCCTATTCTTTTCAAGCAAATTCCCTTCTCCTCTCCTCTCCTCTCCTCTCCTCTCTCTCTCTCAATCACCATAATGTGGGCTGTATTACTATATTATATTGTTCTGGAGGATGGCGACATTCAACGTCCAGCACTATGAACTAAGTAAGCAGGCTTTTCTTATATGCCGATGCGTCCAGTTCCAGTACACTGTGTCCACCGCACCACACACATATTCCCTAATCCCCAGCGGTAACCACTGACTGGTAGTGGCAAAGAGAGCCTGCTCTTTAAAAAAAAAATTCATTTGAGTTGTTCTTGAACCTCTCGTGTGGTACGTACGTACGTAGTACTAGTAATTACGAAGCATTTAGCAGATCCAAAGCATCAGGCGTCAGACTGTCTCACCAATCCCAAGACGAGCAGTAACTGTAATTAACCCCCATTATTCTGCACGATCAGTCAAGTCCCCCAATCCGGTCAAGAAACTACAAGTCACATTGCAGTAGTGATCTGAATTCTTAAACCCCAAAACCTATCCCCATATGCATGCAGTTACATGCACGCTCATTCTGATCAGGCTGGATTTCTGAATAGAAATTGCGGCACAGCCTGTATGCAGTGGACCCTGATCCGAACCATGCATGGGATGAATGGAAACAACAGCAAGCAAGGCACCCTGGGCTGGAGCCAGCCAAGGCAAAGCCTCACTGTCGATTTCCTCCAAACCTGCCTGTAAAGGCTTGAGAGGACTGCATGCACATGCTGGCCACATGCCTGCAGCATAGCCCCCTAAACAAACATGTGCTCCATGTATACCTCCCCTCCCTCCTCTGCAAGAACCCTGAGACAGAGAGAGCTGTTCCCTTTGTCCTCTAGCAAGCATGTCCTGCACAGCACAGCCAGATCCGAAGGATCAGCAGCAGCAGCAGCAGTTGGAGGTGGTGATCACTGTCGCTGGTCAGGAATGTGCAAATTGGTCGAGGTGTGTGTGCGCGCTTTTGGCGAGGAGACATCAGCTAATGTAGTACTATATGCAGTGTAATTCTTGAGACTGAGCTGAGAAAGGCGTGGCTTGCGCAGCAAAGGAAAGGATCAGAGAAGGTTCCATTCTTTAAAAGTGTCAGCGGGCAGTGATTACAGTGCGATAATTAATCTTCTCGCGGAGCAGAGGGGTGGGCGGACTTGTTTAATGTAATCTCGCTCGCCTAGTGGGAGTGCCTGCCACCAATGATTGGAATATTATGCACGGATGACGGGTGGATGGCCAGCGCCACCTTGTGTGCGGGAACAGAATCTGGTGGGTTTCTTTTCTTTAACGTAGAATAGCTAGAGTACTGGTTGAAATTTGAAAAAAAAAAACTGAGAGAGAGAAAGGAAGAGCTTGTCGCCAGCTGTGAATGTGATAATTTGTACTGAATTTGTTCGAAAATGACGTAGTAATATTATAGGAAATCGATCTCCCCATATTAGTAAGTACTAGTACATTAAAAAAAACATCAGCCGAGGTACTTGGAAAAATCGTAACTGTGTTCCGTGGAATCTGCGCGTAGAAATCCTAGTGTATGTTTGTACTTGGGCCGAACTGTATACATTTGAGCCCAAACGAGCAAAAGCGCGCACAGCACAGCCCATCTAAGACGTCCTCCTCCTCCACCTTCCCTTGTTGGGCCGGCTCGGCCTGCTCCAGGAAGTCAGGAACTGCAAGCTCGGACTGGGAGGAGGTCACGCCGCCGTAGCATTCATGGCGAGCGCCGAGGAGGCTAATGGTGCTGGCCAAGACGGGCGTCAAGTAGGCGGAGGCCACGCACGACAGCCATGGCAACTGAAGGGATTGGGCGCCGATGGGCATCCACACGACCAAATGACTCTGTCTTAGTGCAAACCGGAAAACCAATTCATTAGTTTCGTTCATGTGTGACGACTTACGAGGCATATATGCTTAATTATAGGTTCGAGGGAATAATCAATTGTGAAAAATTACTTGTTGCCTTGACATAGTATTTGTGGTGTCAATTCCACTCTGGATACGTAGATGTGAAGAACAACTAATGACATTTTCAGGAAACGGTCGAAGAGGTTTGTTTCTTACCCTTTGCTGTCGTGGAATATAAGTTTTTTTTTTCAGTGCAGAGCAATTGCTCGGTCTCTGTAGCCCCCATCTCTACCTACACCCAGTTTCGAAACCATGCTTCTGCAACTGGCTGTAACTGGATGCAACAACCAATGGTTGTAAAGTCCATGGCTTCACATCCAAGGGTCCAGGTTCCAAAGTAAATGGCTCAAGTCTCTTTACCTTGAGGTCGATTTGAAGTCAAGTCTTTTTCGTCTACGTCTGCGCAAACAGAATTCCTGAGCCTCAAATACACATGTAGTAGGCTTATATCATTTTTTTTTGTTGCTCACGAGGAATCAGTCCATCCTGTTCGATTTGGTGGGGGTTAAAATACCGTATCTCACACATCACATGACATTTGTGCCCCACTACTTGGGCCTTGCACCCTTGACCGTTAGTACTACATCATCCCTGCTGTTCCTTCTTCTGTTACACTAGCAATTATCTACCACAGATTGACACTGCCGTGCAGCCAACCAAACACAAGAGCATGGTTGGCCTATAGTCATCCTTCCCACTGTATATAATGGGTCTTCTCCCTGTTCCCTCGAAGCACCGTGTGTGTCCCCAGACTTTGCTGCTCGAACCCAAGAGGATGGACGACGATGCTGAACGTGCAGAGGGGCTAGCCATCATGTTCACGGCGGTGGCTGTTGGGCTAGTGGTCATCATCGTGGGAATTTTCAGAATCCGTAGCTTTATCTCTGCTCTGATGTCTGGTGCCGTCGCGGCATTTTGGGCGTGGGGTTTGATCAGGGTAAAGATGTTGAAATTCTGGCTCCAGCGCGCAGGCGTCTTCGACCAAATGTTCCCACTGATGCAGATACATCTGTTCGAGATCGCATCGTATCTGATGCTGCTTCTGATACTGCTGTTTCGTACGAGACCTGACCAAGGTGCGTGTCGTCATGTACACATACACCATTCCTTTCCACATGTACTACCATGCTCCATGTAATGTATACATGAATGGCCGCGCTGATGACCACACTGAATTGAAACCTATATCATACGTACATGGTTTTGCAAGGCATGCTCCGGATGGTGATCAAACGGCTTCGTCATCTGGCAAGACCATCGGTGCGGCTCTACCTTGTCGGACTGGCCATCACGGGCTACGGCATGGGTGTGTTCTTTGCCAGGGGCGCCTCGCCGACTACCTTCTACTTCTTCCATGGTGACTTCAGAGTCCACTTCATTACCATTGGTTTGGCTGTGGTCATTGCCGGCGTCTGGTCACACGGCAAGCCTGTGGACCGTATGGCTGGTGTTTCCCTCATCGTTTACATTTGGTTGCTCCTGGTGGCCACCTATACCGGAGGAGGCTGGCAGTAGTGGTTTCCAGTACGTTCTTTGTAGTAGTATCACTGTGTGTGTTCCTTTTTAACAGCTAAGCTTAATTCTTACAGGTATTCTCATATTTCAGTCATTTTACGGGCATATTTCATGGTCTTCATAAGATTCGGTTCATCCCAGATTCTGATAGGCGCATTTTATTTCCTTACTCATGCTTCATGCAGCATCTCGAGCGAGATTTTATTCCCTGTGTCTTCTATGTTTTTCCTTTTGCTGGAAGGTGCCACCATCTCAAGAGAGGTTCATCATTTGTTCAGTCAACTTCCAATCAATTGCAGACATGCATGGTAAAAGTTGCAAAATCAGCCAGAATAGTAAGATTCATTTGTTTCGCGGGGCAAACAGACAAAAAAAGAAGTCAGAAGCCAGAATAAGAATTACTGGCTTCCAGGATAGGAGAGATGGTCAGAATTTAATAGTGTTGGAACTCATGCAACTTAAGCCATTAGTAAGAAATTTCTTATCAAATCTCCCTTCACGGAACTACTAATTTAACGCAACCCGCATGTTATATTCAGCATTAAGCATAGGGCTATTGCGTATTCAGATGTGCAGTAATCAGAAGAGCTATTCTGATTGAAGAGAATCAGGACCTATACACCTCACTCAGTGTTGGCTGGGTGAACAACACCTCGTGTCATTACCTAACAAGATCTTTCATTGTGCTTTGTATGGTGAAAACACTACTTCGTCATCTTTATAGCACAACATTCTCGTCAGCACTCCATTTCCTAGGTACAAAAGATATCCACCCAATGGTAGCAATGCCTGTCCAGCCCATGCTAAGGCATGCATACGTTCTATTTCCAGTGCTAAAGTAATTTTTGCCATGGGTACTATCATGTTAGTGAAGGGACCCACTTTGATCTAAGCTGGTCATGGATGAGAGAGATGATGTTTTGAGTCAAGTTCATCTTCCTAATCATGAGCTAGAGAGTTTCAACATTTTGTCAAAAGAAAAACAAACTAGGTTGGGAGCCCCTCACAAGGCCTTGCTCTTACCTAGTCTGCGCAAGTACTAAGGCCTTGCGCAAGGATCAAGGTTGGCAAGGTGACACTGAGAGACTAAGTGTACCGAGTCTGGTGTTTCGTCCTAGCTATAATGAGCGCTTGTAAATCACCGAAGACCTACTGATGGACTAGTGGGCACCTCCTAAGTGTGACCTGAAGGAAAGACCCCTCGAGTGCACTGAGAGGTGGCGCTAGAGTGGACTTGGTATGACAAAATCCCTACCGAGTGGACTAGCAGGTGGCTCAGGTTGTGGTCTAAGTTAGGCCCAGCCCATAAGTGTGACCTTGGGCCTGGGATGGTGTCATGAGCAGTAAAATCACTCAAGAGGAGAAGCTCAACAATCGTTTCCCAGTTCGAGTGCCAAAACCGGGGCCCAAGATCGTTTCTCGGTTCCACCTTCAAAACTAGGGGCTGGTTGCTGGGTTCTCCAAAACTGAAGTTATCCAAATGGGAAGGACTACCGCCTAGAAATGAGTCTGCAGTATAAATAAGAGAAGGGGTGTCTTTTCTCTCCCCCTTGGCTGGTTTTAAGGTTTGCTTAGACTCAGTTAAGTAGACATTTTCACCCCTAAGCAAGAGCATCAAGATTAGAGAGGTCTTTGAGTGATCTAGCCTTCACAAAAAGAGGGTAGGAGTGAGAGGAAACTTGTGCACACAATATATCTTGCAATCTGAATCTTGGGACCCCTTCGGGCTATCTAATAGATGTGATTTCGTCCAGCTCTGGTGTGTGCTCCTTTCCCCTTTTAGTTTGGATATTGGTCTCAATCTTTGGCTTTTCAGTGTTTGTGCTTTGGCCAAAGGTTTGATCCATCTTTTCTGGTATTTTGGACGGCTAGGACATTGAGGGATTGTGGTTTTCTCGTGCCAAATCCTTGGATCGACGAGGCCCCAAGTCTTCTCGTTCTTGCCCTTGTTCTTCACCTCTTGGATAGTCGAATCCATGGAGAATCCCTTAGCTTTTGGGTGCAATATCTTGGGAGAAGTTTCTCCATATACTAGATAAGATTCACACAAAGTTTGGTGAGGTTTGGTGATCATTGGTGCAAGTTTTAGTTTGGGTTTTGTGAATTCCGGGCTGTTTTCCTCTTCCAGACTTAGGCTGCACATTTTGTGCACACCGGACCGTCCGGTTCTTGTGACAGCGAGTGGGCGGTCACTCCACAACCCTGAGGGTCTCACAAAATTACAAGCTCTATACTTACAAGTCTTCATGTGTGCAAGCATGAATATTAAGATATTCACAAATTTCACTACAACAGGTGGTCACAACCAGGTCTATGAGCTAAACAAAGCCTAAGCAAGAACTTGCACGCACTAGCTATGCCAAAGTGTGCACTATTATCTCTATGGATGAATTGGGCTCTCAAGAATGTGCCTCAACCATTCAGTGAAGGTCAGGCAAGAGGTCATAAATAGCCTAAACCTCAAAACTAGCCATTGGGAGGACGGTCCAGTGTAACACCAGATCGTTCGATATATACACCACTAAACCCTTGGGTGCATACAACCAAACTAGGCATTGGAGTCAACTGTTGGAACTTCATTTGACCGTTGCTGATCAATGGACCATCCGGTGCGTGTAATTGCTCGAGGTTTTGTTTTTTCTTCATGTCTCGGTCTATAACGTCCGGTGTGTTCACCGGATCAGTCGGTGTGTGCTATACCGGACACTCCGATGCGTGCAAACTTGCACACGGTCCCTCCTTCTTATGTTATGTCGTTTCTGTCTGGTGGTGGACCATCCGATGTGTACACCAGACCGTCTAATGCGTACGCGGGACCATCTCATGCGTGTATTTTGCATTAGATCTTGATCTTCAGTTTGCAGCTATTTTCTTCTCATCGAGCCATCAGGTCTGCATCACTGGATTGTCTGTTGCATGTAAAATTTCAGTGCGGGACTATTGAGTCAGGGCACCGTGGCTTTGTTCGCCGATGTCTTGGGTTTTCTCTCGTACTTTTTGATCACTCCTTCAAGGTGTTTGTTCCTCAGGTCCACCTTTTGCATCCCTATAACTTAAACAAATGTACTTGTACACACGTTAGTTTCTAATAGTTTATGTTGTCACTTCAACCACCAAAATCACATTAGGTCAAAGCATGAGGCTTAGGGCCCATTTTGCTTGGACTGAAGTTGATTACCTACTTCATCCACGCACCTTTTTACTCTTGTCAGTCTTGTTCGGTTCTAGATTCCTCGTTTGTTTACTTCTCGTTCGTCGTAAAATATCGATATCCTAGAATACTTTTTGCGTGAAAGATATAGCGCCGTATGCTTGTGGATTTATTTACTTTAGGCTAAGGAACACTGATGAAAATAGAGGTTTGGAGAGGCTTTGATCTAATTAAGCAGACTCAAAGATCAAGTGCAATGCTGATATAGCAATGGTTGGTAGTCATTTAGTCTGAGAGCGTATCCTGTGCAATCCAGTGCTCCCGTGCAACTGTACGTGTAACCGTTTGCCTCCTTGAGATCCACTTGGCCCTGCACAGCTCTAGCATCCCAAGTAGCCTGGCCGACAAGCACTACGGCCTGCGGGCACTACCACATGACTACATGAGGTCGGCGGTGCCATGGAGCGGTCTCCATGCTTGATCCTCTTTCTCTTATCTCCCTATGTCAGGGCAGGGCAGGGTGACGACGCTGCCTCAAAGGGCCTAGACGCGAGAAACGTACGGGAAACTGACTTTGGCGCTCAAGCTCATCTAGCTGTGCGAAGTACAGGTGGCACAGTCGAGAGGAGAGCCACCATCCACGGCGACTAACAGCGGCACAACACTGTTGTGCTTGAGCTCATTGAGAATTTGAGATGCAGAGCTTGAGAGGCTGCCGCAGGCGGGGGTGAGGGAAGCTTGGGGATTGTCGATTAAAGGTCGATTTGTAAAAAGTTTTCGTTTTGTAGGTGCTTTTCTGCAAAATCCACCAGCTCTTACCACGTGCGTTGCATTGTATGAGAAGTGGACGATTGTAATTCATCACTTGCACAGAAGCACCAGGCTGGAGAGGATACACTCATTTAATCCACTAGGGGTGACCGGCAAAGTCAACTACACTAGGAAAAATTTAGGTCTTTTGTGTGGTAATTTCTCTTACTCAATTTATGTTTTATCTTGAGCATTTACATTACTAGAGATTAAATTGTATTTTATCGCCCTAGGTCCCATTTGCATCTCAACATAGTCTAGTGTATTTGATTTTCGTTAAGATCATCTATTCAAGTCCGGTATCCTTGATCCTACCTGTCTTACTATATGAGCCCGTGCAGATTTTTAAAGAAGGCGCCGTCGGCCATGGAAAATCATTTTTTAGTGTAGCATAAATTCTAGATCAAAAGATTTTCCCCACTTCATTCGCTGAATAAACTGATTCACAGCAGAACATGCTGCTTCACGTTTATCATAATAACAGACATATGCCTCCTTTAGAAGAAAGAGAAGTTTACATTGATTCACAGCAGAACATGTTGCTTCACGTAATCACGTTTATCAAAATAACAGACATATGCCTCCTTTAGAACAATGGAAAGTTTCTTGCATCCTATGTTTTCCTGTGTTTGATTGGAAGCAGGCCGGAGTGCTGGACCGACGTCTCAGAATTCACCAGATGGTCAGATTCCATCACAACCTAATCATCTGAGCTACACTACTCACAAAAGCTAATATCATTCAGGATGATTACATAACAAGTATATTATAACTCAGTCTCCGTGTCAATTGTGGATGCAAACAAAACTCCAATACTCCATAAAAATCTAAGGATGTGCACACTTGGATTTGAACGCTAGTGAGCGAAGGCATGACTCCACCACCACGTACACGAACAATGCTTTTGTGCATCTTCCCAGCGGTATATAGCAGTAATAAGTGGCAAATTATTCGTGACCTGATTAACAGTGAAGGTAGTGAAACTACCAAAAACGCATGCAGTCAATGAGCAGTAGTCTTAACATTTTCAATTTTTTAAATTGAGCATAAGGCCGTATTTGTTTTAGTTTGCGCTGAACAACCTCGTGTTAGAGGTAGCTCGATCGCGTGAAAGCCAGCTTGCACGGAATCTTTTCTTTATAATACTGTGTTAAGGACTATGACAAACTCTTGATATTCTAGTACATTTAATAAATAATAGAGTAATTTTATATCAAAAAAACAGGAGTAAGTAGAAACCCACTTTCGTTTTAGTGAACCGTGGAATCTGGAATCTTTACCTCAACAACTACAAGTGGGCTGGGTGGTACGGTATTGGGTTCAACAAGTGGGCTGGGTGGTACGTGCATCTCCAGCTAGCCCATCAACGGTCCATCTGTTCTCTAGGACGCATCAGCTTCATTTGAATCTCGCGTGCAGGCCGTCCATCTTCCGTGTTAGTGGTAGATCGGTTTCACCAATTAACCCTCTCCATTGATTTTTGCACACAGTTTTTAGTTTAACCTCCGAACCTGCTGATAACCCAATCATTGTTAAAATTTTATGTGTTCCGCACATTGTAATGTGTATAGCCAATTATGAACAATAAGACCATTTCTAATGAAGGATTTCATTGTACAATGACCAAGAGTGTCACATCATATCTAGTCTGGTTAGATAACAATATCTCCTGAGTTTCATCTAAATGACAGTGATTTTGATAACGTGGATAAGGTATTAATGAAAAAAGAGATGGAATAAGTTTCATCTAGATGAAACTCTACCTACACTGTTACCTAGACATGTTATATCTTGCATTGTGCATATGAAACCGCAACGAATGAAATTGTGCATTCTCGGTAGTTGTTTTAGCCATAATTTAAATCTTTTCTCGCTTTGTGGTACATTGAAAACACAAATATAAAATCTTATACAGAGAATGGCCTAACACATGAAATTAGTGCGGAGGCCAGTTTAAGTACAAAGGTGGGTCTCGACCTCTTGCAATCGAATGGCATGGATCTTTTATGCCCATATAAACGCACTGCATTTAGCTAGTACCGTATATAAGAAATGGTAATACAGTGTGGTTGTGAAGTTGATGGCTTAACATAGGGTCCAATGTGGGAAATGAGGCCAGGTTTCAAAGTAAAAAGGTTGAAGTCTACTTTACCTTAACATAATGGCATGAAGTGCCGAATTGTGGTCAAGTCTTTTTCTTCTACGACCGCTCACATATGCTTGCAAAGAGAATTTCTGATCCTCAAATATATCTATATCTATATACCTAATAATAAAGAGGGAGTTGTTTTTTTCTACCAAAAGATTCCGTCCACCTTCCCCTAAGTTGATATCACAAATCTAATCCAAATCCGAATTGAATCCTAATTTATTTGCGAGGCCGGTTAGAATTGACAAAGCAAGGCCTATCAAAATGGGCACACAGGTTGCATCCAACTTACACATCCCAAAATTTAGGGATGAAAAAGGTTGGAAACGATAAAAAAAAAGGCTAAATTGTTTTTGGTTTCATATTTTTTTTCTCAGAAACGGAATCGAAAACGATATTATCGGAAATGAGTACGGTGTCGGTATTACGGGAACCTCGAGAATAAAAATGTCCGATCGGGAATAGCTGGATACCAGTTGGGATAGATAATGTATAATTTGAAAAGCGGTGAGTGAATACCATATATAAGTTTATAATAAATCAAGATTGTAAGATAAATGTAATTGCTTTGTTTTAACTCGGCGTGCCAAATTAGAAATTCTACACAAACAGTCACCACACATTACATACCAAATATAATAGTACAAGACTTAAAATAATTAAACATTTGAAATTCACGAATATGATTATTGATTCACCATTCCTATATGCTCATATTTAGATGGCAAAGTAAACAAAATCTAGGCCAAAGGGAGGCAGTAGAAGTGCGTACGATGGATGATGATTGATGTCTTTGTGTTGCATATAGACGTTTAGGCTCAACTATTAAAAACTGTATAATATTGTCGATAATTACCGAAAATATGGTAAAACTTGAAAACGGTCCGAAACAGAAAAAATCGTTATCGTTTCCGTTGTTTCTGTTACCGTTACCGTTTCTGTTTCGCCTAAAGTCGCGGTAAAACCTCGAAAACCAGACCTGATAAACGGAATTTTCGGTTACGCCTTTCATCCCTACCAAAATTCGCTCGAAGTCAACAGAAATTGTCGAAACAAGATGGTGTAAATAATCTGTCAGGGTGTTGTGATACAGGTATCGCGAAAACGAATGCTCAAGTTGCATACTATTTCTGTTTTGGATGTTCTGTTTATCGACGAAAAGCTAAGTAGACCACAAAAATCACTCAACACAACCATTAAAACAAGATGATGTCATAAGAGAGAAAATTTTTACTTCTCACAACGTTTGATGTGTGACTCTACGCCATGTATTTCTTGCCTATGTTACGCTACGACTTTTCTTTAAGCATTAAACATGATATGATTAAACCATATTCATGATTGTGCATAAAAATTGGAGAAATGCCCTGAACCAACACATTAGGAAAACGTCTTGCCTCCATTATGGTTCATGGTGACTTCTCTTTAAACATGATATGACCAAACCATAATCAGCATTGTACACAAAAATCAAAAATACCCTGTACGGACACATTAAGAAAAGAGTTAAATGCATAGGTTGTCCTTAAACTTGTGAGGTGGTGCCAAATAAGTCAACAAACTCTCGAATCGTACAGGAGGCATCCTAAAGTTGTTTAAATGTGCCATTTAGGTTCATGAGCTTTAAAATGATACCCCTAAATTTGTTTAAATATGCCATTTACTCTCAAATCGTACCAGTAAGCCTTTTAGGTCTACACTAGTGGCTGTTTCGATCTAAATGGTATATTAAACAAGTTTATGGTACGGTTTGAGAGTGCATAGATCTAAATGGCGTACTTAAACAATGTACAGTTTGGGAATTCATGGACCTAACTGGCGTAACTAAACAAGTTTAAGGTTCGTGGACCTAAATGGCACTTTAGGATGCCTAAGGTATGATCTGAGAGTTTGTAGACCTATATGGCACCATCTCTCAAGTTTAAAGGGCGCCTATGCATTTAACTTATAGAAAAACATGTTGATACATCACTCGATGCGAGATATGTGCGTTATACATACCCACACATTAGAAAAAACACGTCGATATGCCGTTCAATGTGAGAGTGAGACATACTTACCACACACCGTGGCTAGATTATACCTGTAGCAACATACCACATTTTTTCTGGTATATATATACTTAAGCAGTAGGTTCCATTGAAAACGTTTATTGCTTACGAGGAATCATTCCATGCTGTCCTGACTCAGTTAAGTTAATTCTACATTAGGATTTGGTGGGAAGTTATTGTAATTCCCGCATCACACATTGTGCCCACTGCTTGCACCCTTGACCGTTAGTAACATGTCCTTCTTTATCTCTGTGATGAAAATCTGACATGTTAATTAACTGAAAATTAATGTCACGTTGTCCCCTCTTACGTATGCTGTACTCCCTCCGGTTTTCTTCAAATGACGTTTGCACAAAAAAAATAGTTTGCCTGTTTGCAGTACAAAGATGTGGTCTGAAACTTCATTTATTAGCCATCGGAGGGTAGTACGCAGTAGTTATCCACTACAGATTGACACTGTCATGCAGCCAACCAAACACAAGAGCATGGTGGTTGGCATCTAGTGATTCCCTTTTTCACTATATATAATGCGCGTGTTCTCCCTGTTTGCCTCGAACTCGAAGCACCTTGTGTATCCCCAGCTTGTGCTCTCGGCCTCGAACCCAAGAGGAAAGCCCAAGGATGGACGACGCCAATGGCAATGCGCAACTTTCAGATGCGCTGCTGCCTATCATGTTCACGGTGGTGGCTGTTGGGCTGGTGATCATCGTGGGGGTTTCCAGAATCCACCACTTCATCTCCGCCCTTATATTTTCTGTTCTTGCGGCATTTTGGTCGTGGGGTTTGATCAGGGTAAAGAGGTTAAGCTTCTGGTTCCAGCGCACGGGCCGCTTGGACCGAATGTGTCAACTGATGCCCTTCGAGATCGCAACATATCTGACGCTGCTTCTGATACTGCTGTTTCATGTGACACCTGCCCAAGGTGCGTTCCATTCACTGATACTCCCTCGTTATTAACAAATATACGATATTATTGACAATTTTTTTTGTACAACTTCGATTATTCATCTTGTTTAAAATTTTTCAAAATTCATCATTTATTCTGTTGTGATAAGTTAAGGAGTTGTGTTTTCACAAGTTTAATAAATTTTTTGAATAAGACGAACGATCGGAATTGCAGGAAAAGAAAAGGTCAACCGTATTGTACGTCTGTAATGGTTGGAGTATAAGATTTCTTTCAACGTGCATCTGTGCCCGTATATATCATGTTCCATTGTATGAACGGCGACTGCACTGAACTGAAACCTATAACGCGCGTGGTTTGCAAATTGCAAGGCAATGAAGGCATGCACATGCACTGGGCGACGGTGATGTTGCCGCTCTACCTTGTCGGACTGGGACTCAGCTTCAGTGCCTTTGCTCTGTAAAGGCACGCTGTACCTTTAAGTGCGGTATCCATCGTTGAGTGCTGATCCAAGGGTTACTGGTAAAGGAAAGCAACAAAAAGTAAAATAATAGGATAGCATGCGCAGGAGTCCTGGCCCATTAGCGCGGGAGTCGCGCCCTTTCGCGGGGGAGAGCAATCCGTCGGCGACGCCGTCGCCGCGGTTCCTCACCGCGCCGCCGCAACGCGGGGATCTCTAGCACGTCGCTGCGCCAGAGGAGAGGAGGGGATTCGCTGCCGGGATCTGCGTCAGCACACCACGCCGCAGCAGGCTAGCAGCCGAGCCACTCCGCCGCCGTTGTGTCGTCGCCGACTCGAAACCGGGGAGAAGCTCGGGCACGAAGCTGTGGAGGTCTGCACTCCTCTGCTTGCTGTGTCACCCTGTCTCTACTGCCATCTAGGTCCAGGTTTGTTAATCTGCAATTTGTGAGTCTTTGACTGCTATGCTGTTAGCATCTTGAGATTTTGATTATTGGATTTATAGATCTAGTGCAACTGCTTGCTTGATTTCTAGTAGCCAATGAACTACGTTCTTTTCTATTCTTGTGAGAAATTAATAACACTGAGAATATGAGTTCTTGATATTCTAGCTGTGCAATTGTTAGGTCTGTGTAGAAAAATGGCAGAACTGGAGAAAGGAATGCCCCAAGTTGGTTTGAGGTTCAAAAATCTAGATGAGGCCTGGCAGTTTTGGGTGGCCTATGGGGGTCGTATAGGCTTCGATGTGAGAAAAAGATATGCAAATGCAAGCAAATATGATGGCGAGGTGACTTCATGCAGATATGTTTGTTCCAACGAGGGTCATCGAAGAAGAGGGCACACAGATCATGTGCCAAAGTATTTTAGGGCTGAAACAAGAACCGATTGCAAAGCTCGGATGACGCTTATATTGGACCGAGGCGCAGAAAATTATGAAGTGACTGATGTTGTGCTTGAACACAATCACCTCCTTCACTTGCCGGAAACCCGTCACTTGATGGCATCACAAAGAAAAATCTCAGAATTGCAAGTTTTTGAAATCGAGACCGCTGATGATTCTGGAATTAGACCAAAAGCTGCACATGAGTTGGCTAGTCGTCAAGTTGGTGGGCCACTTAACCTTAGCTACACTTGTCGTGACCGAAAAAATTATTTGCAGAGCAAACGGCAGAGGGAGTTAGCTTTTGGACAAGCTGGAAGTATGTTGAAGAATTTCCATGATAAAATTGTGGAGAACCCATCATTCCAATATGCTTTGCAGTTAGACTGCGAGGAGCATATAACTAATATATTCTGGGCTGATGCTAAAATGATCCTTGACTATGCACACTTTGGTGATGTAGTCACATTTGACACGACTTTTGGCACAAACAAAGAATATAGGCCATTTGGAGTTTTCCTTGGGCTAAATCAGTTTAGAGAAACCACAGTTTTTGGTGCTGCGCTTCTGTTTGATGAAACGGTGGACTCATTTACATGGTTATTCGAGACATTCCTAGCTGCACATAATGAAAAGCAACCAAGAACTATTTTCACTGATCAAGATGCAGCAATGGCAAAAGCTATACTGAAGGTATTCACAGAATCATATCACGGGTTGTGCACCTTTCACATAATGCAGAATGCTGTTAAACATTTATCTCCAGTAAAGAAAAGAAAGAAAGATGAAGGTACAGAGAATGATGAAGGCACACAGAAAGATGAATGTGAAGAGAATGATGAAGGTACAAAGGAAGATGAATGTGAGGAGAAAGATGAAGAATCTCATATTCTCTCTGATTTTAGTGCTTGCATGTATGGCTATGAGAATAAGGAAACGTTTCAAGAAGCTTTTGACATTATGAGATCCAAAGTGTGTAAGCAAACTTGGTTAGATAGCATCTACAAGGTGAAAGAAAAATGGGCTGAATGTTATATGAGAGATGTGTACACTTTGGGAGTGAGAAGTACACAACTAAGTGAGAGCTTTAACAATGCATTGAAGAACCATTTGAAATCAGATTTTGATATTGTTCGATTTTTTAAGCATTTTGAGAGGACAGTGGAAGAAAAAAGAGCTAAGGAATTGGAATCTGAATTTGAGGCGAGGAAAAAAATACCAAGAAGACAAATGAGCACACCCATGTTGGTGCAAGCAAGTGAAGCATACACTCCAGTTATTTTTGAAGCTTTCCAAACTGAATATGAAAGATCTATGTCTGCATGCAGTAGGGTATTGGATGAAAATAAATATGCCATTGCTGTTGGAAGTTTCCATGGCGATTTAAGTTTTGAGGAGGAGCGCATAGTTATATTTGATCCTTTGAACCAAACAGCCTCATGTAGCTGTGGAATATTCAATAGGACTGGAATATTATGTGCACATGGTCTGAAAGTTCTTGATTTAATGAATATAAAGACATTGCCACCACATTATATTCTAAAAAGATGGACTAGAGAAGCATGCAAAGGAAATATACAAGATAGGCAAGGAAGGAATGTAGTAGCGAATCCAAAGTTGCAAGCTCAACTCCGGTGGAGGTCTCTGTCACATAAATTTCTCAACATGGCCTATAAAGCAGCTAATTATCCAGATTGTTGTTTGCTGTTAGACAAGGGACTTGATTACCTTGGCACACAGATAGATGATAAACTCAATGCATCAGCTACTTCTATGAATAAATCATGTAATGACCAAGAAAATATTGATCCCAATGTGCAGCAATCAGATGAGTTGTTTAGTGAAGCACAGCTAAAGAAAAAAGAAGGCAAGCCAAAAAATTCAAAGAGGAAAAAAACTTGGATTGAAAAGTTGCAAAAGAAGAAGCGTAAGCCAGCCAAATCTGCCATTGAAACAAAAAAAGGAGAAAAGGTATTTTGCAAATTTACAACATCTACACTTAAACATGATATTGCCATTTATTTTTAAACTAATTAGTTGAACTTTCATTGACAGGAACGGAAGGAAACTGATGGCTTACGGCCCCAAGAAGTGGAGGATGGTGACAGTAACAAAGAAGCAATTGTGGAGTTTCAACAGCCCAATATCATTGGTAGCTTTGGAAGTTTTACCAGGCTCTTGACAGATCCATCTTGCTGTAATGATGGTCTCTGCGATGAAGATTTTTTCTAGTACGTGAGATCAAACTTAGATAGCGATCTTAGACAGACCTAACTATTGGTATTTTGTGGGATAACTATAGTATTTTGTGGCCTAATTGTATAGTAGCATGGCTACTTAGAATGGTTATGCAGCAGCTCTAAACTTCTCTAATGGAACCAAGTCTAAATGTCTGAATTGGGCTCTCTTTTGCTTGTTAAGTCCAAATGATGGTGATATTTACTATAATATATATTTTTATTATACATATAAATATCTGAAATTGGTTTTTTTTGTCAACGAAATGTTAGATTTAATGTTTGGTTCAGCAGTAGCTCTGAACATCTCGAATGGAGCAAGTCTAAATGTTTGAATTCTGCTCTTTGCTTGGGAACACTGGAGGCCTTTGGATTATTTTACTCTTTGTTGCTTTCCTTTGCCGGTAGCCCTTGGATCAGCACTCAACGATGGATACCGACCTAAAGGTACAGCGTGACTTTAGAGAGCAAAGGCACTGAAGCTGAGTCCGTCGGACTGGCCATCACGGGCTACGGCATGGGTGTGTTCTTTGCCAGGGGCCCCGAGCCCACTATGTTCCTCGATCGTGAATCGGGTGTCGTCCACTTCAGCACTATCGGTTTGGGTTTGGCAGTGGTCATCGCCGGCGCCTGCCGGACACAACGACAATGTGGGCCGTAGGGCCGGTGTTTCCCTCGTCGTTTACATTTGGTTGCTCCTGGTGATCACCTGTATCGCAGGCGACTGGTACTGATTTCCAGAATTCCAGTACGTTGTGTGCCGTTGTATCACTGTGTCTTTTCCAATTTCACAGCTATCCTTGCAGATATTCTCAGATTTTACGTGCATTTCACGGTCTCTGTAACATTTTTATTTTGTTGTAGGTTATTTATCATCAAATTTACTATACATGACTTATATTTTTGTATACTAAATTATTCTTGTATAAAATGAATGTGCCCAAAATTCAACGGCTTCATACTTCAAGGTAGCACTCAGTGCTCCAAAGTGAGGACCGTCATTCAGTTTCTGCTCATCTCGGATTCCAGCGGACACCAATACACCATGCTTCGTGCAGCATGAAGCTGTCTATGCCTCTTCTGGATGACTACAAGTTCCTGCATTCCCCATGACTCTTCTCTGGTTTCCTGTGTCTTCTATGATTTTCCCTCTGCTGGAAGGTGCCGCTGCCTCAAGAGAATTTCATCATTTGTTCAGTCAACTTCCAATCGATTCAGACATATACAAGGTAAAGTTTGCAAAATGAACCAGAAGAATAAGATACAAGTTCACAGATTCCATTTGTTTCCGGGGCAAACAGATATAAAAGAGAGTCAGAATCCAGAGTAGAATCACTAGCGCTTTATTCAGGATAACTGGTTAAGAGAGCTGGTTCCGTAGCGGGAGAGATTGGTTTATCTTTCAGGAGAAAACCATTATCTGAGCGCCCATTAAGACTTTAATTTTGTTGGAACACATGCAAGTGAAGACAAAATATGATTTTTTTTTATCAGATTTCCTTTCACGAGACAACTAATTCAATGCAACCCGCACGCTATAGTCAGCGGGAAGCATAAGGGCTATTCCGTATACAGATGTACAGTAATCAGAAGAGCTATTCTGATTGAAGAGAATCTAGACCTATACACCTCACTCAGCGTTGACTGGGTCAACGACATTCTTCTACGTTGTATCGTTACCTAACAGGATCTTTCCTTGTGCTTTGTATGGAAAACACCACATCGTTATATTTATATCACAACCTTCTCGTCGGCACTCAATTTCCCAGGTACAAGGGATATCCATCCCAACGGTAGCAATGCAGCCAAACTTTGCAGCAAAATACCCAAAGGCAAGTTTGAGTAGTCCGCAGAAGACACTCCAATTAGGGTGGACAATCCAACTCCAAATACTCCACTTAGTATTGCTGAAAACACCAGTCCAGAAGTGAAGAAGGCAAACAAAGAACCTTCGCAGCCTGACGGGCAGAGACTCGACAACAAAACCGAGAAGGGCAAGACCTTGAACTGAGCAAGTGCTTCAGCTAGAGCCGAGAAGCAGAGCACATGAATCTCATTTGGTATCCCTAGCATAAGGTTTATTTGTTTCACCAGCACAAAATCTGACAGAACCGACAAAGCATATAGCATCTGGACTACAGTGGTAAGGCGCCTCAGCGGGATCCTTTTAAGATATCGATTATAGAGGATAGTTAATGATAAGACCGTGAGCTGTCCCATGACTTTCGATAGACCGATAATTGATGGGTCGAGTTTCAGATACTGTGTCTGAAAGCAGAACATGGTTCCAGAAAGAATAGGGACAACAGCAAAGGATGTCATGATCCATGTAAGAGGGTAGAAGATCCTTTCCTCGCTGACTGCTGTCATCAAGTTTGAGAATTGCTTGCAGAGGTTGGCTGCCAAAGAGCTTTTGACAGGACGATGCCTGGAGTTTCCTAGAGAGCTTGGCAATGTCTCTTTTGTACTTAGGGACATCGCTAGCTGGAAGCCAAGGAGGACCGAGAATGCCGTGAACATGATCTTTGGTTCCTGAGTTTTGAGCAGAACGTAACCACCAGATAAGTTTCCCAGTAGGGATCCGGCAGCCAGGGCTATGAATGCGTATGACTGTAGCACACCAGCCTTCTGTGTTCTACTGAACTCAGTGACAACAGCATCACTTACAACTTCTGTGACAGATGCTCCTAGATTTCCAATGAGAATGCAAGCCATTTGAGTTGGAAATGTATCCCCTGTAACTGGAATGATTGCAAGTGTTCCCCAAGCAATAAGCTGCAGCATTGCTGGACATAGCAGACATAAGTTTAAGTTAGATGTATAGTTTTGTAAAAAAAAAAACTTCAAATCAGTTGCGCAACATATATTTATGAAATTAATATAGTTCTGACAGTATAAACCACAGGATCTCAAAACAAGCATTACAAAATAACGATCGCAATACTTTATTTATTATATACCACTTAGTGACTATTCCTGATTATAGCTGCAAGAAATTTATAGTTGGAGAAACCAAAAGAAGCTGGTTTGCACTTTATGAATGCAGGATATATTCAGTAATCAGTAGTAAAACTCATTAGTTTCTTGAGAATAACAAAAAAAGAACTCCATGCAAAAATAAAATTAGCATGCCAGCAAAAAAAAAAAAAAACAGAAGACAGGCTCCAGTCAGATGTGCTTGCTGAGCAGCAGCATCCACACGAGCGTGACCGCACGATTGTTATGTGAACAGTGCATCAGTGGCTGGCATCAGCCGCAGCCACAGCTGCATGCGATGCAGCACTAGCAGCAGCACATCCGATCAGGGCCATTTAATAATCCAAATTAAGGACAGAAGTCCAGAAAGTATAAATAATATTAGTAAACAATATAACAGTATTTCAGTTAGGCCTTAGGCTGCCATCATTTGTTCTAGGAGACGCATCGTAACTTCTCAAGAAGCTGTCCATTTCATAGCATGGCAAGGACAATATCGTGATGCACTAATGACAAATGAGTTGGGTGTGGTGTCGATGGGACAACCCAGGTATGTCTAAGGTCAGTAGCTTTCAGTGATTTGTGGCCCTGAAGATACAGTGCCACCTGAATATTCTCATAAGAACCACAGAACAAGGGGGCATTACGAAGAATACCAGCTTACTAAAACCTCAGATTGTGTGACTCGCAGTGTGAGTAAATCACACGTCACTGCATCAAGAACCACAGAATAAGGGTAACCTGTCGGTTTAACCAACTTGGCAAGGCTTGAAATGTGTGACTAGCAACAAAATCTAAGTACGTATCAGGCAGGAAAGTGTATTGCTCCATCCCAAGGTTACGCATGCCATTTTCCAGAACGCATCTTTTATGCTGAATAGGTGCAGCAGCAAGTAAAGGTGCTGGGCATGGATACCATTGCTTGCCGACGGAACAAGGCACCCGGGTTCATACAAGTACTACTGAAAAATAAATTGTTTTAAACGGCATGGTAGCTTACAAGTGCATTTTCCAAGTTTTCCGTGTGTCGATCAGATGGTCACAACCACACACACTGTAATGAGAAATTGACGGCAGTTGCCGAACCTCAATGCCCAGGCTCCAGGGGGTTTCCCATTTGAGAAAGAGACTTGAAATAGCTGTCGCTTTGACGCTTTCAGTGTGTTGAACGGCTCAGAATTTTTCATAGGTCATGGTGACAACTCGCTCAGATTTTTTTTTCCAGAACCTATTATTGAAGGAACGGTGGAATGTGACGTCAGAGGGCCATCAGGAGGAATACAGTCATGTTCCCTCCTGAAATATACTTCATAACTTGCAACATATAGATCGTTGCAAATTCGACTGTGGATCGAGATCGATCTTTCACCGGCCGGTGGAGATGCAGACAATTGCGTCTTATTCGGAGACACCGAACGTAATGCTAATAAGTACTCGGTATATAAGAAACTGTTGAATGAATCAGAACGAGGACGAACGGGGAGGGAAACCGGATCAGCCGTGGCGTACTGTAACTGTACCTCCGATGGAGATGTAGGGGAGGCGGTGCGCGCGGCCGATGTAGACGGCGTCGGAGAGGACCCCGAAGAGCGGCTTGGCGACGAGCGGGAGGCTCCCCGCGTTCTGCACGAGCTGGAGGCCCGCGGGGCTGAGCCCGATGCCGCGCGCGAGGTGGAAGTTGAGGGCGAGCCACGGGAAGCAGCGGAAGCCCTGCACCCAGTACCCGAGGCCGCAGACCCACCAGAGGCGCCGCATCTCCCGCAGCGAGCCGCGGCGGCGCGCCGCGGGCGTCTGGCGCGCCGGCACGGTCGCGGGCGGCCTCAGGGCCGGGGAGGAGGGGGAGGTGGAGTCCCGGAACCTGGGCAGCCGGCGGCGCTCCTCCGGCGTGGTGGGCATCGGGAGGCACAGCGTGACGACGCCGACGCCGCGCGCGCCCCTGCATGCGGCGGCGCGGCGCGCGGGCGCGCGGAGGGGGAGGTGGTGGTGCGGGTGCGGCGCGCATGGGGAGAGGCAGACTAGCATTCTGTTCTGGCGGTGGTGGCTCCCGTCCGTCGTCCGGGCGGGGAGGGAAGGAGGGAGCTGAGGGATGCGGAGGCGAGGAGCGCGGAGCGGGGTGGGGGGGGCGGGCGTGTGGTGGTGAGGTTAAGGTGGTGCCGTGCGGGTGTGGGCGCGGCGCGGGTGAGCGGGGGGCTTCGTGGAGGGACGAGCGAGGGAGTGGAAGAAGCGCGGGGGCGGGCGGATAGCGCGAGACTTCTGGAAGACGAGAAGGGCCCAAGAGCTGCCTGGGTGGGACCCGCGGACCGGGGATCCCGCCAGCCCCGGCTGCAACAAACAGACCTCTGCTCCCCTCCCTCACGGAGATGTCTCTCCACATTCCCATACGGTAGGAATAGACAATAGCGTGCGGAGGTACACATTACGAGTGCTCCGTATTTGCTTGACAGTATTACCTTCGCATCTTTACTTGTAAATAATAGTTTATCATAATGTCAATTCATATATCGTTTGAAATTACTTGTAAATTTTAATATTATCCTATAAACATGCTTACTATAATTTCAAATTTCATTATTTCAATGAAAAGAAATTTATGCCAAATAAATCTTAGTTGTGCAAACATATATATGATAAATTTCAAATATAATTTATATAAAGCTTATAAACTAAATTAGTTTATATATAAAAATAGTTGTACTCAAATTTGAGCCTCACGGGCAGGCCCAACAGAAGGAGTAGCGGCCGAGTGGCCCAAGTTCTCTCACACGCCGTAGGATCTTGGCCGTTGGCTATAGATGAGCAGTCTGCGATCGATCTCACCGAAATATATAAATACCGAAACCCTGGCCTTTTCACCCCTCTCCCCCACCGCCTCTCACTCTAGTCTGCCCCTGGGCTCCTGCGTCGGCGCGCTGCCCCCTCCGCCCACTACTGCTGCGACGGCCTCCCTCGCCCCTCCCCCTGCGCAGCCGCTCCTCCTCCCGTTGGGTTGGGCCACCACACCTTCGGATCTTGCCTCTAGATCTGAGGCCGGGCGGCATGCGGGCGAGCCGAAGAACGCCGCTGCGTTCGCCTCTCTCCGGCCTATCCATGGGAGGGGCTCTCCGATAGGTCTGCGCGGCAGCCTATCCGGGACACGGAAGTGTTCGCCATCCGCCGTCGCGCCTTCGCCTCCCTTCTCCGGCCGGGGCTCTTCAGCGGGTACGCGCGGCACCACTGCATCTACCATCGCTTTGCCTTCTGTAAGAAAAATGGCCTCATGTGCCATATTTACATAGTTATGTTTTGGTGATTGATTGACAACCAACACTTGGACTAATGAACTTGTCTAGATGCACATTCTCAGGTATTTAGGTCCAAGGGATGAAGAGGAAGAAAAGCCGAAGGCATGGCCCGAAGGGTTGCCCCAACGGAGATTCCGTTAGGATTGTGAGGACCATATAGTACAATCTGTGAGACCGGACTATATGTTGGACCATATTCCTGAAGGGGCTGAGAAGCTGAGGCGATCAAGTATAATGGACCGAATGGTACGGTCCCATTGACCGTCCTAACATCGGACCATTCTGGCAGAGGAGTGAAGACTTGGAAGATATGCAGATTGGAAGGTACGGTCTCAAGTAAAATGAATAGACCGAACTATTCAAGCAAGGAAGCAACAGAAGCGACCAAGATTATACAGACCGTATAGTACGGTCTAAAAGACCAAACTATAGACCGTGCTAAGTTGGCTGAGGGTGTGAAGATTGAAGCCGCGGGGGATTTCTATAGACCGTATGGTACAGTATAGAAGACCGTCCTATTTAACCCGAAACTATGGTTTTGGAGATGAAATCAGAGATACGTGGACGGTATGGTACGGTCCTACAAACCATACTAAACTTCAGACCATAGTACAATGACGCAAGGAGTCAGTAACCGTTGAAAAAGTGAATGGTCCGTATGATCCGGTCTAGGCAAAAAGCATAGACCATATAGTACGGTCTACACTGCGCTAGCAGACCATTGGAGCAACGACTAGTTCGTGTTTAGGGGCTATATAAGCCACCCCACCCGGCCATTTGAAGTTGTTGGAGACACTGAAGTTGAGAGCAAGTGTAGAGGTATATTCCAAGCATATCCATCACTCCAACCACCATATGAGAGCTTAGTACATGATCCAAGCTAGATTAGAGCTTAGAGAGAGTGAGCTTGTGAGCTCTTCTTAAGAATAATAGCTCCAGCATGAGTTAGAAGAGAAGTCTTGGCTGTGGTCAAGCCACTTGTACTCGTTGCTAGACCCTTCTTCTTGGTGTGGAGTGACGGCGACAACTTGTGCGGGGATGAGGAGACCCTACAAACTCTGTAGTGAAGCATCCGACACCTTGTGACCGAGAGAGGCAGTGGAGATGGCTAAGCCTTGGTGGTTTGGTGGCACTTAGCCTTTGCTTGCCGTGAGCCTTGTGTGGCGAGCGCAAGACGTGATCGGAAGAGTCTTGGTGCCCGGCTCGGATATTGCCTTTGGTGACGAGCCCGTGGACGTAGCCCTTAGTGGTGAACTACGTTGAATCTCCGTGTCTCTCCGAGAGTTTGCATCCCCCTTCCATACTCTCTGTACTTACCGCATTTACATTTCTGCATTTATCTTCTTGTGTGCCTTTAGCTTTCCTAGTTAGTTTGATTAGGTTTGGCTCTAGGTTGCAAGTGTTTTGGGTAAGTTAAAGAGCGCATAGATAAACCTTAGACTTAACTAGTATGTGTAGGACGCGATAAGTTTATCTTATGCAATAGAAAGCCTTAGGTTATAGAAAAGCGATTAGCGACCCAATTCACCCCCCTCCTCCTTGGGTCGGATACCCTGGCACGTTCCTTTCACCTTCGCCTCTCCTCTCTCATTTTTCGGTCCTCCCCTTCGTTCTAGATCTGGCTTCTAGTTCCAGTTGTTTGTTCTTCGTACAATAAATATTTGTACATAATTATTCACAATTGACATGGAGATTTGGGATTAATATACGTTAGGGTTCTTGCATTTTGATCCAAATAAGGCTAGATGGCCGAGGTGGATTTTTGTTATTTTTTCTTCGAGATCTAGAGTGGAGCTCGCAGATTGGGTGTGTACATATGTGGATAAAGAATTTTTTGGGTGAAAAAAAACACCACTAATTGCCGCCACCCCTTACTTTGTATGGTAGGAACCTGAGTTCCCTTGTTTTGTGCCGTGTGAAAGCAGTTGAAGCGACCAAGAAAACAACGGACCAGGCAGTACGGTCTAGAAGACCTAACAAAGGTTCGGACAAAGATGGCTGAGGGTATGAAGATTGAAGCCGCGGAAGATTACAACAGATCAGATGGTACAGTCTATGAGACTAGACAATACATCGGACAAAGTTTCTCATGGCTATGCAGTTCAAGTAGCCAAGGAGTTACAATGGACCGAACAGTCCGATCTATGAGACTTGTAAGTGCAATCAACCACCATGATGGTTTTAGTGAATGTTGACAATACATTAAAAGTCACTAACATTTTTCATGAGCATGACCATAGTGATAAATCAAATGAAAAGTGCCATGCAAACCTATATCAAGCAAACAAGTGCTAGAATGCTATTTTAAGCAAGTAAAGAAGCCCCGCATTTTTTAACATAATAAGAGAAGTGGTTCGAGCTCAAGTTTGAAGCCAAATAGATTTGCTAATTTATTTCTTGAGTATAGGAACTACCGTTGTATCAAGAGGGGTCCAACATGCAGAGCTCCTAGGTTCATCAAGCTCACAAGGTTCATATCCTCCAAAATATTTCAAATTCCAAGTCACAAAGTCTTTCTATACACTTTCATCTGACCACCGGTCCAACCGGCCCCAGCACCAGTCTGCCGGCTCTGCTGCCTCATCAGTTGGACCACCAGTCCAACCGGTCGGGGGTCTTAGTGTCGGTCTGCCGTTTCTGTTGGTTTTCAAATCATCCCACCAGTTCCACTACTGGTCCACCAGTTCAACTGGTATGCCACTTACATGTACTGTAACGGTTCAAAAACGGCTAGTCGGTGTAGGGGACTATATATAGCTTTTCCCTACCTCCTTTATCTCTCTCTCTCTTGGCATTCCACCAAATCTAAGACAACAACTCCTTCTGCATTCACTCCTTTGTCTCACTCTTCACTCTCTTGAGCTTAAATCCTCCATTGATTGTGAGTGTGAGTTGGTGAGAACTTGTAAGAGCATTCAAGAATCCGTGTTCCTCTCTCATCTCTCTTGTTCTTTGTGAGCTTTGGTGACCCTTGAAGCAATCTTGGTGGACTTGTTACTCTTGGAGCCTCGTGCTCCTATACAGCTAGGCATCGCCCAGTTGAAGCATCTGTCTTGTGTGGATTGCTCTGAGAAGTTTGTATTGCCCCGCTCTTTGAGCCTCATAGTAAGTGCTCTCCACCGATCTTTGTGATTTGGGAGAAGAGGATAAGGTCGTGAGCCTAAGCCCTTTGTGGGTTCCTCAACAATGAGGATGTAGGGATGCCTTTGTGGTGTGCCCGAACCTTAGAATAAATCATTGTCTCGTGTGCTTGCTTGTGGTGCTTTGTGTTCTTCATATTCATATCGTTCTTGAGCGTGTATATCTTGTTGTAGCAAGTTTTGCATGGATCTATATCTTGTGTAGGTATGAAGGCTAGTGTGATGCCCCGGCATCTTAAAGGCGCTAACACATGATTAGACATGAGCTAATGGTGAATTAAGACCTAGTCATGCTTAGAGAGAAACACAAACTAGGGGGAGAAATCACTAAGTCAAAAAAATTCGGTTCAAAAGGAAAAGCCTCGTGACTGACCAGGTCAAGAATTTAAAAATTCACCTAACTATGAAATGAAATTTAAGCATCTAGCTCTAAAGTTACTTGGACATCATTTGGTCATTCAAAAGTTTGCAACCAGGGAGACTCTCCATAAATTGAAGCTGCAGTTTTACCAAATCATGGTAAACATTTGTGCTTGTAGTTCAAATCCTACTATGATCTAGATCGAACTTGCTAAACCAAACTTGTAGAGGATTTAACAATGAACAACTTTGGTAATTGAATTTGTGACATGCATAGAGGTTTGAATAGGGTTTTGGGTCATTTTCTGACAACATGGAAAATCTGCCAAAACTAGGTGTGTCTAATAAATTCAAATTTCTCTAAACTAAAAGTCCTTATCATCCAAATCCTTATATATAAAAGTTATAGGTCATGAAAAACTGAACAACTTTGTTATAATTCATCACTTATGAAAATGGCCACAAAATAGACTTCTTGAATTTTCAAATTTGGAGTAAACCTTGGTCAAACCGGGATCAGTAGGTTCAATTCAAATTTAGACCAAAATTTGATATAGAAGATGGTGTCAAAGTTTGTAACAAAGTTGTAGGGTATAAAATTCTTAACAATTCTTGTATTTTGAGTTTCCTCTAAATCGGTATTAAGTCCCTCAAAAATACAAATTTCAAAAAAGGGTCTAACCAGTCAAACTGGGTTTATCCTTTTCCTTTTTTATTTTCTTGTTTATGTGTCTATGACGAGTGGGACCCGCGCGTCAGCCCTCGAATCTAGCTTTCCGAAAAACAGTTGTTCACCCCCAGTATTGGGAAACCATTTATGCCTTCCTTGCACCTGGTCCATTGGACCGTGTCTCTCCATCCTCATCCCGACCCCACCCGTCATCCGCTCGGTCCTCGCAAACTCGGTCCACGGGCGCCCTTCCTCCTTCTTCCCTGCTCCAGCACGCCCACGCGGCGGCCATGGCCTGCCCGTGCACCACGCCGCTGGTGGAAGCTGCCCCCACCGCGCCCTCATCCTTCAGGTGGAAGCCGAGCCCAGCCCCACTCTCTCCATTCCTCTCCGCGCCTCTCCCTCACTCGTCCTCCCTACCTCTTGCTCGGCGCACAGAACGTAGCCACCGGCCGCCATTGGAGCTCGGCCGCGAGCTCACGCACCGGCCAGCTCAAGCCGCCTCCGCTCCATCCAACGCGCGCACCGCTCTCTGCCGTACCTTCCTCTACCGAATCCCTAAGGTCCCGAAGCCCATTGCTGCCCCGAGCACCCTTCTCCACGCGGGTTGCCACCATGGCCACCATGGCAAGTTCCACGCCACCGTGAAGGACCCCCTCCATTCGTCCTCCCCACGCACAGGCCTACGGCACCAGGTTTCCCACCTCCTCAGCGCAGCCGAGACGTCCGTCATCGGTCCCCTCCTCCGCCTGAGCCGCCTGGATCGAACGACCGCACCACCGAGTCCACGCCTCTAGTTCACCTCAAGTTCAAGTGGCGTTCCCTATCGATTCTGGGCACCCCACGCAGCGAGACCTAGTGCAAAAGGATCCCCGCCACTGGGAACATCTTCCCGGACCAGCCTCTAGTGATCTCCCCGTCCCCACGCGCGGGCGCACGTGCGAGAACGCACGGGCCGTCGCGTGCCTCCGCCCTGTCCAGAGGAAGGAGAAAGAAGGTGGTTTTGCAGAAATCCCCTTGTTGTTTTCAATTTTTACGCACCTGATATGAATCACTATACACTGAGTCTTGAGTATTTTATGTGTAGGTCGCGGGAGTCTAGGTTTAATCAGAGTTAGGTCCCTGGCAGTAGGGTGTTATTCATTTAGTATTTCAAATCGAGTTTAAACTTTGAAATGCCCTAACAAATCATAGGAAAATGCTAAAAATATGATTCTTCTTTTGTTAGATTGCTTATGAGTAGATCTACATAGTGAACTTTGGATGTGTGAAATGACTGTTTTGCCCTTTATTTTCTTGCATGCATGATAAAAAGAGATAAATAGCAAAAGTAATGTAAATGAGCTCCAAAAATTGTAAAATTTGGCCAGCGAGTATGTTCAGAATACGTGGTCATATGTATTTCTATTGCCCCTAGCACTTGCTGCAAATGATAGATCTAGCCCTATATATGTTTGTAGTACATTTTATTCTTATGTAAATGCATGCTACATAAAACTTGTCCAGAAAAATCCATAGAAATTTTATTTTACTCATTTGGTCCAGTGTAGCCTAGAAATAAAGTTTCATGTGTGTTGCTTGCTGTTTGGTAGGTGATTTGAAATAGGAAAAAGGATTGCATGGTAAATTCAATAATAGGAGGAATTTGTAACCTTTTGATGCTGTTCATATACTCCTTCCATGCAATGCCTTGTATGTAGCTGATTGTAGAAATGCCAACTTGCTAGCTCATGAACGTACTTCTTGTTAAAGTAGGTTATCAATTACCTTTTCACTAACATCCTTAATATGGGCATACCGATACTCTCATTTTTCAAATACTTCGAAAAGGGTTTTCGAAAATGGGTTTGCAAATCAAAACTGGATGATATGTCTGTTGTCTGTGTATGATCGGCTCTGATACCAGCTGTGGCGGAACCGCCGATTTAATCCGGGCTAAGCACACCTGCCACCTCTGGCTTGCAGTGCGATTAGACCGAACTAAATCCGGTCGTCCGTCGAGAGTCATTCGACCCCCGATATTACCTTTTCCCAGAGGAACCGACATCATACACATCTGACCCACGATGGAGCCACAACAGATACATCATCACAGGCAGTTGAATAGCATAAATTTAGACTTAGTTACAAACCAGTTTTTACATAAAATACAAGTCCAACATAAAGTTATAAGGTAGCAAGTTCGAAAGTTTCTCGCAGCGGAATTTTTAAGTTTCAGAGGTCATTACGATATCACCAAAAGATTTGCATTTGAGGTAACAACATCGAGCCCACCGATGTTGCCCTCGTGCCACTCATGTCATCTCATCCTAAATGAGGGCATGCTCCGCCTCCAACACAAGTGCATACCATGAACTCCATACCTGCGCTCAAAATATGGGGGCAAACCCTGAGTACTAATTACTCAGTAGGTCTTAATGGATTTGGCTTACGGCTGACGCGAAGCGGCTTACTATCAAGTGGATCCTTAGCCTTTAGTTTTAAACAGTAACATGTGTACCATAATTAGCAAGCTTTCACCATTTGTATAACCTTCCACACCACTGTACTTGCAGTAAGGTAAACAGTTCAATTCAATCATGTAGTATTCCAAAAACCATGAGTATTAAACACCGAGAGTTTAAGTAGTTACTACGTTGCCCGTGTACATTATCAGCATTCCCACACCTGGTGGGCATCAGCGATTCGAATCGATTTTAATTCCCGGGAATAACTATCATGCCAGGGGTATATGCTTACTAGCCATCGCGTTCCCACATATAGCCCCGATCTTAACCTGCCTCGTCCCAAGTTCGATTCACTCCCACCTAGCCCCCGGGTTGTGCCCCCATGACGAGCCTGCCGACATCTCGGTCTCCCAGTCATGAGTACCAAGCTCCCCCGGGCCACCTTCCTCTCAACCAGCGGGTAGGAACGTGTCTCTGTGCTTCGGACGAGCCCAGGAAAGACTTTTCCGGTCCCATATCCCGGATAAGCACTCTAGCAATGTTATGCCGAACAGCAGGCGAACAGCGAACGGGCCTTATGCGACTCGGGCGGAGTCCAAAGTGCACCCTTATGAAAAGCTCATACTAAAATAAATCTCCGCCCGGTCTCCATTTAATTCATGAGTAACAACAATAAATGATATAACTCTAAGCTTTTGTAACTTTGAAAACACCTACGTGACGAGTCCACACACTCGTGTCTACTCGTACCTAGCAATTTCTAGGCATACTCGTCCTACGAACTCTATGTATAGGTGCTAGGGCCAGGGCGGCCAGGGAGTCTAATGCAATTGGTTCCAAGCAACTCCTAATGCAAATGCGTAATCATCAAGTATAATTTGTTTGCTGGGTTGAGTATGGTCCTGCCTACCTTCCTCGTTAGAGTCAGTAGCTGCCTCCTGAGCAGAGTCGGGCTCTTGCTGTTGGTCCTCTGGCTCTTGGTGCAGCTCCTCTTCTGGCTCCTCCGCGACGGGTTGGTTCGGCGGTTGTCCTTCGTTCGCGGAATCTATATGCATGACATGGTACAATTGGAGCATGTATTAGTGCAATGCTTGCTTCAGGATGCGAGTGCAATGCAAGGAATTAGGGTTTATGGAATAACCACTATGTATTTTCGTGATGGAACTTATTTAGCTCTAAGAAATCGTACAAGCCTTCACCTATGACAACTTAGCTTGTCACGTAAAACAATGCGGGGCGTGACGGGGTAGTATCGATCCACATGAAACGGCCGAAGCTACTTGATCCCTACTTAATCCTAGCTAGCTTAGCGTTACTATCCTGCATTTCTGAACTGTAGTGAAAACCTACATTTTCTATTTATAAATTTAAACATGCATGAACTTATCAATTTCAAAACACTAACTATTCTTGACATGCATAGAATCCCATTTCAACAATGAGCTCTTTATACTACAGGGAGCACAAATGAAATATGTAAAACTATTTAGAGCCTAATTTCTATATAAATATCATTTCCTCATTTATTTCCATGCCAAAATCATATGTAGGGGCAAAATGGTAATTAACAGTGAACATTTGAGCTACCAAAAATCATAGTGAGCTTACATATCCTAACAACACTGCTGTTCAAATTTGGCAATTTTTGGAGATCATTTAGTCCTTATTTCTTATTTATTAAGGTTTTTCTTGCTTGCATAAAATCAGGGGCAATTTGGTACTTTCCTACTCAACCATCATATTCACTAGACAGATCTATACAAAAGGATTTCAATGCAACTGATTTGGTATTTTTCTGATTTTTATGGAATTTTCTAGGATTTTTCAAAGGTTTCTGCCGAAATAATCCATTTAAAAGGAAAAATCATCAGATCCAAGGGCTAGATTGTGATTATTTCGGAACCCCAGGGGCTAGTACGCAAGATTTACAAGACTCAGCGTACAGCGCGGTGGATTAAAATGAAAAACCCCGATACCGCGGGGTCGGATCTGCAAATACGCCGTCTTCTTCCTCCCGTCGTCTTCTTCCTCGCGACGGGAGGGACGGCGACGGTGGCGCACGGCCAATCCGGCCCTGCGGGGCACGGAGGCTCACCGCGAAGTGTCGGGGAGAGAGAGAGGAGGACGGGGAATCTTATCCACTACCTCAAACGGCGGGGGAGACCGCGGGGAGGGACGGCGACGAGCGCTCCTGGCCGGCGGGGTCCGACGGTGCAATACGCCGGGGTGGAGGGGTCTCGGGCGACGAGGTCTAGGCGGAAAGGCGGAGTCGAGGGCGGCGAAGCTCGGCGCGGTGATGGTTGAGCTCGGGAGAGGGCAGAAGTGGCTGGGGGCGAGCTCGCGCGAGCTCTGTCAATGGCGGACGGCGCGAGGTCGAACGGGAAAAACGGAGAGGCCGAGCGCGTGAAAGGGGGTTCGGGGAAAGAGGCCGGGGCCTCGCCCTCGCCTTGGAGGCGCGCCGTGCGCGGTCCGCGCGCGGCAGCGGCGCGTGGCCGCGGCGGCCGGGGAGGCCGGCGCGTGGCCACGGCGCTCAGCGGCCAGCGCCGCGTGGGCGCGCCCGGGCGGGGAGGGAAGAGAGAGGCGCGCGGGTGAGCTGGGTCCGTGGACCGGTGAGTCTGACAGGTGGGGCCAAGGCCGGGTATGAAGAACAAGGCGCATGGACCGGGTGCATGGAGCGAGGGAGCCGGTGGGGCCCACCGCGACGGGTGTCGGGCAGAAACCCGCAGCTCTGACAAGTGGGACCCAGATGTCATAGGCTCGTGAGGAAAAGAAAAACCCGAAAAATGAAAAAAAAAAGATTTGACCACTGACCAGGTTTCAGATTTTCGCAAATTTGACTAATTTGCGAGCCGAATTTGAAAAGGACCCAATTTAATGAAATGTTGTACCCTTTGAGCTCTACAACTTTGTCAAAATCACCAAGTTCAAATTCTGGCTCTAAATTTTATTTAAATTTGAATTTAACTGTCAACCCTCAGTTTGGACTGTGAACTGTTTTCCTTAGATAATTCAAATGCCCTATTTCTAGCCATTTTCTCCCAAAAGTATTTTTGACAAAGTTGTTCAAGATTTCATGGCCTAAAACTTTCCCAATTGGACCTTTGCATGAAAAGGACTCTAGGATATATAAAAATGAAGAATTCTAAATAAGCCAGATTTGGAGTGTGTTTGTTGGGTAACACCAAAAGTCCCTTTACACTAAGTTAAGCCCATTTTCCATCCAAGCTCTAATTGACAAAGTTGTTTACCACCTTAATACCTACAAGTTTGGTATAAAAAGTTTCACCTAAATCTCCATAGGTTTTAAGTTATGCTCACATTTATAGCGTCTTTTTTGCAAAACTGAGTGCATCACTTAGCTATTTTCACCATGTTTGTTCATATAACTCAAATGCACATTAGCATGAGATGAGATGATGCTTATGAGAAGTAATTAAACAAAGTATGCACATGATAACGCTCGGGAGATGCCTAGGGCATCACACATATATATTGAGATGATGATATATATGAATTATGGATCATGATAATAACTATAATAAATCAAATGAGGCTTATGCTTTAAAAATGGATGATACTTGAAAGTAAGGCCTCACTTTTCGTAAGCTTACGCGGGTTAGAGTCAAGTCCACAAAAAGCCTTGCATACTCTTAAATGTGTCGGATTGAAACCGCCCACGGGTAAGTCTTACGAGTACCTCACGTACTCACCCCTACGTTGTTGATATTTTTATTTCAGAAACTTCGTGATCGAGAATGACAATGGTGGGCTCAATGTCATAGCTCGATGTTTTATTTCCGCTGCAAGAGTATATCGGTATTATGTTATGATTTCCGCTGTGAGATTATTTTGGAACTCTATTTTGGTATGATTGTACCTCATTTTGAGCAAATATTTTGTAACAAATCAATCTATGTTTGTATGAAATGATGGGTTGTTGTAATTGTTGTGTATCTTTCGAGGGCTTAACGTGTGATGTCGGCATCCTTGGGTAATGGTTACATCGAGTGCCCTTTTTGGGTAGCTCGACGGACGACCGTGTTTAGTTCGGCCTAAGTAAACTGCGAGCCAAAGGTGGCAGGTGTGCTTAGGTCGGATTAAATCGGCGGTTCCGCCATAGCTGGTATCAGAGCCAGGTTTCGATCCTAGGACCTGTGGGTTATGGGCCCACCACGCTTCCGCTGCGAGATTATTTTGGAACTCTATTTTAGTACGATTGTACCTCATTTTGAGCAAATATTTTGTAACAAATCAATCTATGTTTGTATGAAATGATGGGTTGTTGTAATTGTTGTGGCTCTTTCGAGGGCTTAACGTGTGTGATGTCGGCATCCCTGGGTGATGGTTACATCGAGTGCCCTTTTTGGGTAGCTCGACGGACGACCGGGTTTAGTTCGATCTAAGTACACTGCGAGCCAAAGGTGGCATGTGTGCTTAGGTCGGATTAAATCGGCGGTTCTGCCACAGCTAGCTCCCTTCAGATCTGCAAGAACAAGGCTCCAGGAACCTCTAGAAGGCATCAATATCACATTTACTCAAGTAAATTTAGAGATCAATTCAGTTTATTCTCGTTCCCCACTAGTTGAACAGGTATCGGTTCAACCGGTCCAACTACTTGAACCGATCCACACCTAGTCCAACTGGTCTGCTACTTATTTTTGCTTGTAGTTTGTGTAATTTTTCAGATTAGCCTATTCACCCCCTCTCTAGGCTACTTTCAAGACCGGACAAAGCTTCACATTACAATGGCTAGTGCAACGACTAGTTGGCTAGTTCGCTCTATGCACTTTCTCGCAGCCTTTTGGCCAACAGACTAGTTCATGCTTGGGGGCTATATAAGCCACCCACCTAGCCATTTCGAGAGTGTTGGATCTACTGAAGTTTAGAGTAAGTGTAGAGGAGTATTCCAAGCACATCTACCACTCTAACCACCTAAAGTGAGCTTAGTGCATGAACCAAGCTAGGTTATAGCTTAGAGAGAGTGAGCTTGCGAGTTCTTCTTCAGTGTAGCTCCTGTGTGAGTTAGAGAAGAAGCCTTAGCTGCGGCTAAGCCACTTGTACTCGTTGCTAGACCCTCCTTCTTGGATGTGGAGTGGCGGCGACAACTTGTGCAAGGACGAGGATACCCTACACACTCCATAGTGAAAGCATCCGATGCCTTATGATTGAGAGAGACGGTGGCAGGTGTCTAAGCCTTGGTAGATTGGTGGCACTTAGCCTTTGCTTGTTGTGAGCCTTTGGTAGCGAGCATAAGACATGATCGGATGAGTCTTGGTGCCCGCCTCGGATTTTGCCTTCGGTGGCAAGCCCGTAGCCCTTAGTGGTGAACCACGTTAAATCCTCGTGTCTTCTTGGGAGTTTGAATCCCCATACCTTTACCTCTTTACTTACCGCATTTATGTTTTCGCATTTACTTTCTTGTGTACATCTAGCTTTCCTAGTTAGTTTGATTAGGTTTGGCTCTAGGTTGCAAGTCTTTTTGGTAAGTTAGAGAGGGCATAGATAAACTTTAGACTTAACTAGCATGTGTAGGACACGATAGGTTTATCGTGCACAAGAAAGCCCTAGGTTTTAGAAGAGTGATTAGCGGCCCAATTCACCCCATCCCCCTCTTGGGTCGGATACCTCGGCACGTTCCTTACACAAGGCCATCGCCACCATCTCTTTAGTCACAAGACACTAGATCTTCACTATAGAGTTTGAATGGTCTCTTCATGCCCGCACAAAGTATCACCACTGCTCCACACCAAGAAGGATGGTCTAGCTATGAGTACAGTGTGGTATGACCACAACCATGTCTCGCCAGTAGCTCACGCAAAAGCTATACTCAAGAAGATATTGCAAGCTCACTCTCACAAAGTCTGTGAGGTTTGATGTCAAAAAAGTCAAACAACCTATGAAATGAGACGGAGGGAGTATAGTTTTTGTATAAGAAGTTTTCTTCAAATCATCTCAACTTTTGAAATACAAGCCTCAATAGTATCAAGAGTCGTCAAATCAGTAGTTAAATCCATTTGGGGTTCCTTCTTGTTTCAAACTTTTGAATACCAAGTAAAGTCCAAGTTGTGCAAGATCTAGTGTAGGGACAAGTTTGATTTCATTTCCTCTTAAGGGCTATTTTGAGGTTTTATAGTGAAAACAAAAGTAATTGCAGCAAATTTGGGAAAAACGAAAATCTAGATTTAGGAAAAACCTCAGTATTGCTTGAGTGGCTGAGTTTGACTTATTCAACCAATGTTTGGGCCAAAATATAAATAGGTAAATGGAATATTTGGAACATGTTTAGTGTAACAAAAATATAGTATAGAGTTTTTGCCACCACTTTGGTATCAATCTTAACCCAAGTTTCTTATTAGATTTGGATGTTTCACTAGGGCTCACGTTTGAACAAAATTAAAATGACATGTTTCGAAATCTTGTTTGACCCAATTTGACTCGAGCTTTGAGGCACTTAATGAGATTCTGAAGATGGTCAAAATAATAATGTTGAAGCAGATCTCGCGAATTAAAAACTTTGGTATTCGGTGTTTTGCATGAAAGATGTTGGGACTTTGAATTGCACCACCAAACGGTTCGATGTTTCTTACATTCAAATACAAAATTTTTGACCCAATGATTTCACATCTAGTTATTGATGCTTACCTCGAATGCTCGGTAACATATGCTTAAGTCCACATTAGTGTCCTTGAGATACTAAGAAATACCATCACATCAGCTGCATAAGCCTAATATTTATTTCACTAATAGTGTTTATAAGATGTCGCGCATAAACATTAAATAAGAATTTTTCTTGAGTTCTGAACCCTAAGATAAGTTCTCTTAGTCCGTCTCCAATGGTTTCCTAAAAGGTTCCTCAAAACACTGTTTTGCACTGTTTGACATAAATGCCATAAATGCTACTGTAGATAGAGAGAGAAGTAGTTGGAACAGTGATAGAGAGTAGGATTTAAGGAGTCTTATTAGAGACAGCTTTATTTCTCTAAAAACTAGAACGCATATGTCTATCTTGCGCACAATAAAATATGACTCGACCTCTTTTTATTTGCGGCGGCCAAATCGGAACAGCCTTCGTTTCTGGGCCCGCCAAGCACCAGCGCTAGTAGCCCGCACCTGCGTCACAGCGTGGGCTACACGCGGCCCAGCTACAGCAGCCCTAGGCCTCACAACGTCACACGCACACCAGCCTAATTAGACCTCTTTGCAGCACGGGAAAGTTTTTTAGATCCTGTGTCTTTTTGTATTTTTGAACTATTTTCATAGTACGAAATAGCACGCTAATAGCACGCTATAGCGTTAATATAGCGTTTTTACAGACTTGACGCAAACACTATTGCAGTACAAAATAGTACGTTATTGCGCGCTAATAGCGTTTTTGAAAGCCTGGCGCTAAATTCTATAGCGCGCTATTTTGTAAATTGACTATTTTCTATGAATTTTCTATACAACTAATCCATCAACCCGTGTGTTGCACGGGTTTTTAGGATATGCATATTTACATAGCTATATTTTTTTACTTTTCTTGTAACGATTTAAGAGACAAATACAAAACGGATAATATGATTTAGAACTTGTTTATGACCTACAGTGTTATTTGATATAAATTCAAGATCTGCATATATGGCACCTGGCGAGCTTCTGAGAAATTGTGTTGGCCATAATTATTTTATGAACATTAGATGAAACTAAATTCCTGGTCTAATTCGCTTAACATTTTGTTGACCTTTGAAACTTGTCGACTGAAAAAACGTAGTTGTAATGAGAATATATAATTTGGTTATTTATATACATAAGTTTACTATGTACAAATATGAGTTTACACAATTATTCAAGAAAGACGAGCAACATGTGAGGACATATGGAAGTTGTCCACTTGTGGTCTCTCAAACATGCATAGCATGAGAAAATTAGGAACAATAACCGATCGAAGACCATACCGGAGCGACGAAGTTGTTGAATGACACGCGCTTCGTACGCCGCGATGCACATGTCGGGGCTATAGGCATTGAAGATCTCTCCTCTTGCCCTCGCCCCTCGGCATAGCAGCTGCAGACATGCTTGTGATGCTCCCGGTATCTCAAGTGCATTACATTAGCATCATTAACTTAATTACATCATTTCATGAACATTTTGTATTGAGTGCATGTATAGGTTAGGTTATTTCAACTTATTAAACTCGGTTTACTGAAAACTGCATTTGCATTTGCTGTTGTAACTTTAATACCGTTGTGAATTTGATAAAACTTTACATACCAAACTTGTAGACAATTTCATGATGAACAACTTTGATATTTTGTGCATGACATGCATGAAGGTTTGTGTATGGTTTTGGATCGTTTTCTATCAATACTGTGAAATCTGTCCAAACTTGATCTGAATAGTAACTTTAAATTTGTATGAAACAAAATTCATTATCTTGTAAAACTTTGTATATGAAAGTTGTAGGCAATGGAAAACTGAATAGCATTGGTACTATAACATTTAACATAAAAATGTATCCAAATATGACTTGTGGAATTTTTAAGTTGGAGAATTTAGTTGGTCAAACTGTGGTTTGACTTTTAAATTCAAATTTCCTCCTCAAATTTCAATAGAACATGGCATAAAAAATTATAAAAAAATGTGTAGACCATAAAGTTTAAAACATTTCTTGTATTTTGGGTTTGACCTATTTCAGCCTCTATGATGTTCAAAAACGCAAAATACAATCGAAAGTTTCTGCAGTCAAACTGTGATTTTGCAATTTCGTGTTTTTATTTTTCTCCCTGTGTCACTGACGTGGCGGGCCCACTGGTCAGCTAGCCGGCCACGAGCAGAACGCTCTCGACCCGTGGCTGCCGGGCTCCGACCCCCCTACCCCGTCCCTTGCCCAGCCTGCCCACGCTAAGGCCAAAAGGTGTGGCCGAGCGACGGCCTTCCCATCCATTTCTGGCTCACTCGCCTCCCTCTCCCTCCTGCTCCTTCACAGCGCGGAGCCATGGCTGCCATGGACAGCGCATAAGCGAGCTCCGCGGTGCCCATCGCTCCGGCCATCTCCAGCCTTCCCTTCGCACCGCTGTGGTGAGCCCTGTACTCGCCTCAAGATCCTCCACCGTCCCAGCTGCTCCTTTGCCCCTTCCAGCGCCTCTTCCACTCTCCGCACGAGTGCCGCCCACCATGGCCGCATGCTGAGCTCGGCCTCCGTGTGGAGCACCCCCTGCGCCACCTCCTTCCACCGCTAGAACGGCACAGCTAGGACGAGTCTGGATCACTGCGCACCTTACTCGCCAATCAGGTGGGCCGCTGCCCCTCCTCTCCGCCCGGATCAAGCCGCGCCGCCAGTCTCCCGCGCACCACCGCGGCCGTCGGGTTCACGGCGCGTTCCCCGCCGACTCGGGCGTGCCCAAGTGACTAAATCAAGGGAGAACCGTAGCTCATCGTCGGAAACACCTTCCCGGAGCTCCTCGGCTCCAAGTCTGCGTCCCTACGCGCCGGCGCAGCCCCATTTTCCCCCTCCCTGCGCTCAGGTCGCCCTGTCCAGTAGGTAAAAGAAGACCCGTGGTTTTTTTTCGATTTAGCACTCAACGTTTTGCATTTTTCATGTATTCGTCCCATACGCCGTAGGCCTGAGTCATGCGAAACTTATGTACTAGCCCCTACAGTTTACGGATAATTGCGTTAAAGTCCTGGATCTGGGATATTTTGAACATTAATGCATTTTCTAGATCTATGAACTTTGAAAATCCATAATAATTCGAATAAAAATGGTGAAAATACAAAATTTATTGCATTGTGTTCCTTTTTAGTAGATCTATGGTTGGGTATGATGTGGATCTAGTGAAATGACATTTTTACCCCTAGTTTGTTGCATGCAAGCTAAATCGAAATAAATGCCAAAAGTGGTCTAAATGACATCCAAAAATTATGAAACTTGGTCAGTAGCCCTATCATGTTATTTAGGATTATGTGTGATTTTTGGTGACACTAGTATATACTATTAAATTACTGTTTGGTCCTCATGCATGTATTTTGGGCATTTTACAAGAGTGAAAATACTCGCTACATAAAAAGTGCTCCAAATATTCCACTAAAATTTGTAGATGCTCTATGTTGTATATTTATCCATTTTTAAAGTTTTAAGTTCTGCATGTAAGTTTTTGTTGCTGTTTTGAAACAGACAAATAATTGCATGTTAAAATGAATAATAGGGAAAAGTGACTTTATTATGCAAATAAATTCTGAGAAAAATCATGATGCTTAGTGGTTAAGTTTAGGTTTCAGAAAGTATTTTTAGTGATTTTATTATTGCTGTTGTGTCTTGCATCTTAAAATGAGTTCAAATAAACAGGGGAAAATAGAAGTACTATCAAATTAAGTTATTTGCCTTGCTGATTTTTGTGTATGATTATGTTGTCAAGATTTGATCACTATAAAAAAAAGAATCAACTACAGAAACCATGTATTTTAATTAGGATAAATCTAAGAAGTTTAATATTGAATAACTTGTTGGAATTTTAATAATTATTGTGTAGCTTAGTTCGAAGTGAAACGTTACTGGTTAGAAAAGTTTGACATCATTAGAGTTTGTATATCTACTGGAAATGAAGTGACTATTTAAACATTAAACCACCAATTTGAAGTAAATGTTTAATATTGTTTCCTTGTTTGCACCACCATTTTTATACCCTTCACATATCATGCATCTCATTGTACTTAACATCACCTTTGGCACGTGCATGACATTTTCATTCGGCATAAACATAACATATATTCTTTGAACTCATGTTGCATTGTCTCATCCATATAGTGATGCTTATTGTAGTAACATGATCGAGGAGATGCCGCAAAGAGCTACATCGAGCAACGGTGTCCAAAAGATCAACTAAGACCCACTCACGACTTGGAGGAACCCATCATTCGTGTTTGGAAGGAGGAGCAGTCCAAGTGATCAAGGGGTTGCCTAGGGGCAAAGCCCCACAACCTGGCAAACTAACGTAGCTAAGTTTGTTGGTTTTGAGAAACATAAGCAAAGGTAGGCGGGACCATGAATTTCCAGCAAATAATGATATTGAAGTGATGTTTAGACATCCGCATTAGGAGTTGTTTGAAAACAATTGCATCAGACTTCCTGGCCGCCCTAGCATTAGCACCTTACCATAGAGTACGTAGGTACGAGTATGCCTGGTAATGCTAGGTGCGAGTAGACACGAGTGAATTGGAGTCACTGGTCATATAGGTCTTTTCAAAAGAAAGATTTCAAAATGTGAAAAGCTTTAAACATGATTGTTGTTGGAACTAAATTGAGGCCGGGCGGAGATTTTGGTAAATTATGATGAAAAAATGATGTGGATGGTTTGGTGGACTCCGCCCGAGCCGTTTAAGGGCTGATTTCTGTTCGCCTGCTGATCGGCAGTAATATTGCTAGAGTGATTATCCAGGGACGTGGGACTGGTGAAAGTCTTACTTGTGCCATCCGAAGAACAGAGATAGGTTCTTACCATTCTTGTCGGAGGGAGTTAGGCCTGGAGGATGCTTGTACTTGAGGGAGGGCTGTGCCATCCGAAGAACAGAGACAGGTTCTTACCATTCTTGTCGGACGGGAGTTAGGCCTGGAGGAAGCTTGTACTTGAGGGAGGGCTGACCCGGTACGCCGTGGTATCAGCTCCTAAGGGGGTGAAACCTAGGGTAAATGGCGGGATTGAATCGAACTTGGAATGGGACAAGTGGAGATGGGGAGTATATGTGGGAATGCGATGGCTAGTAAGCATGTACCCCTAGTATGATAGTTATTCTCGGGAATTAAAATCGATTCGAATCGCTGATGCTCACCAGGTATGAGAATGCCAATGTCACACACGGGCAACAGTAGTAACAATCAAATGGTATTTATGCTTATATATGTTTTCTTTTCAATAACAACATAGTTGTACTTGTATGTTTACATTCCTGCAAACTATATTATGATGTTACATAATGTTTATGATGATGAATAACCACATGATAACTTATAATTTTTCTAAAAAGAATGGCTAACGATCGACTAATAGAATGCAAGCCTTTGTGTCAGCCATAAGCCATTCCATTAAGTCCTACTGAGTAATTAGTACTTAGGGTTTGCCCTCACATTTTGAGCGCAGGTACTAATGACTTTTGAACAATTGCTTGGAGAAGAGTAGTATCGGTGGGCTCGATGCTTCTCATCTCATTCATCATTGCATGAAGACTACTTCATTAAGTATTATGTTTCCACTGCGAGATTTATTTTGAACAACGCTTCCGCTTTTGATCTGAACATGTATTTGACTACCTATATTTGGTTTGTAAGCCCTTTAACTTATTTTCTACTATTAACTGCCTGTGATGATGTATCTGTTGTGGCTTCTTTGAGGGCTGAATGTGTATGATGTCGGTATCCTTGGGTGATGGTTACATCAAGTGCCCTTCGGTGTAGCTCGACGGACGACCGGGTTTAGTTCGGTCTAATTACACTGTAAGCCAGAGGTGGCAAGTGTGCTTAGCCCGGATTAAATCAGCGGTTCCGCCACAATGCTGATGTCGAGGTTTGCGCCGCTGGTGGTAATCCGTGATGAGCGTACAGGTCTAGCCGCTGTACTTGCCCTAACTCGGCGTAGTAACCAAGGTGGCGTTTGGTTTGAGGGATGGGATAGAATGGGATGGGACGATCCCATTTTTGACAGTGGTTGGTTCATGGGCAGGAGGGACGGGAACATCCCACGTAGGGAATATAACCTGTAGATGCGGGGTGACCCCATCCCCGAAAAAAAATTGGGACGCAACCGTCCCTCGTTTTCTTCCAGTTTTTCACCTCGCCCTTCCACCTCGCCTCGCCCTTTCGCTGCCAGCCAGTCGGGGTGGGAGGAGCCGGTGCTCCTCCGCCAGCCTGCCGACCCCGACCCCCACCACAGGCGACCCTCGTCACCGCGTCGACATCCTTCTCCGCGTGGCCCGGCGCCAGTGGCGCAGTCAACCCGCTCACCGCCTTCATCTCCTCCCTCAACCCTTGGGGTGAGCGGCGACCGCCGAAGAAGCGGTAGGTGTGGCAGAACCACCGGAATTAACATAAGTTTAATACCTAAGTATCAATCTTAGGTTAATTTCGGTGGATTGTCAATATTTGCAATCTTGACAAGTCTTCCCATCGGATCGAGCTTAAGGGTGACCCTCGAAGGAGTAAGCAGATTACAATGAGTTTACAAAAATAACAAAAAATATATAACAACTTAAGTTTAGTACAATACTCTTGTTCAAACAAGTAGAGTAGAGCTCTTAATACAGCAAAAGGATGGTCTACTCTTGACAAAAGTACTTTTAAATATAAGTTGCATCCTGCCCAAGATGCAAAGTTTAATGAGGAGCCGAGGAAGAAGGATCATATTCGAAGAGGACATATTCACAACCTGGAGAAGGTAGAATTGAAAAGATTAAGTAAAATATACTTAGCAAGTCTTACCCAACCACAGGGCTTGAGCCCAACTTCTAACCTAAGGCTGATCTGGTTAGGTCAACTCACACACTGATAAGCCAAAAAGTAGATCCTTAGCTTTTAGGGTGTTAAATTCTTTTAGTTTTTACTTAAGATCTAAGTTTAACCTATTCTATCAACAAATAAGCAAACACTTCGTAAGAATATTTCTTAATAAAACATTGCTCTTTCATAACTACAATGTTGGTGATGATTCAGCTCTTACACCTGGTAAGCCCAGCGATTCGAATCGATTTTATAATCTCGAGAATAATACTCAATCACCAGTCATATGCATGTACAACAACTCTACATATGATGACCCAACATCCTCGTTGCCACCTAGTCGGAACCATTCTCACCGAACCCGGGTGTACACTCCACTGTCACCCACCCATCTTTCTCCTTCCAGTTGGTCTCGTATAATTCCAACTGTTAGGTAACAAATGATGAAAGGTTTATCGAAGCCCGCTAAGGACGACAAGTGAAAGAGGCGTGTTCGAAAGCCGAAAAACATGGCCAAACATCGGACGTCCTTATGCGACATAGACAGGATCATGATCTCAAGCATGTTTATTCATTGACTTTCTTCACTTGTCATTTCTCAAAAGCATAACTGATCATGTCCAATGTCTCCAATTAATTATCTCAGGAAAACTTTCTTGGATTCCTCTCAAAGTAACATATTCTAAGTTGGATTCCTCTCAAAGAGGACGTGACCTATCATTAAGCTTGACTAAGCATCTAATATAATACGTATAGGATTTATTATGTTTGGAACAGGAGTTCAATATGCACTAGGGTTTCAATCAATTCCTAACTCTAATGCACATTCATAACCCATTAATTTAGACTCAAAAATAAAACGGTAATTGCACCAGGGCTTGCCTAGATTTAAAATATTAGGATCAAAAGGGGCTTCGAAAGATTCCTCTTCAGAGACTAAAGAGGGTTCCTTGGACTCCGGCTTCAAAAACTTCGGGTGCAGGGGCTTCTAAAGATTCTCCAGTAGAAGGTGAAGAAGTGATCGTACCTAAATGCATGATATGCATGAATTTTAAGTATGAGAATGATCAACCTGTAAATAAAAGAATTTTAAAAGTTTCTAAAAAGAAAAGGTGGGCCACTAAATTCAAAATTTAGGCCCTTTGATAAGTTTAAATATTTTTCTAAGGTTAAAATAAGGTTCTACGGGTTTAAAATAATTTCCTAGGATTTTTAAAATAATTCTTAGTATTTTTAAAGGTTTAAAAGGAATTATTAGAGTTAAATAAATTTTATAAAGTTTTAGAATAAATTCTAAAATTTAAAAGCCAAAAATTAATTATAAGGAATAATAAAATAATTAAATTTTAAATTTTAAAACTGATTATAAAATTAAACTAAATTTAATTCAAATAAATAATTTCAGAAAATAAAGAGGAAATAGGATTTAAAGAAAATAGCCCAAAAGCCCAATTATATCTTTTTAAAAAGTTTTATTTCTACCCTTTAGAATTTCAGCCTGGCCCCGGGCCATCCTTCTTTTCCCTTTTTCGGCCCAGAAATCACGCCGATGGCCCTTTTCTCCTTCCCTCATGCTGCTGGCCCAAGCGGCTCGGCCAGCTGGCCTTTTGGCCCAGCTGGCCAGCCTGGTCAGCGCCAGGGTGCCGGGCGTGCACGACACGCGCACGTGCATGGTGTGCACGACGCGGCGAGAGCGACGGCGCCGGCGACCCCTAAGCACTGCAGAGACCGCGGCTCGTGCCGGCAGTGACCTAAGCGTGGTGGCGCTCTCTCTCTCACCTTTTTCTCTATTTCTCTCCCCTCCTCCTCTATGCTTGCAGAGGTTATGGCGGGCATGCCCGACGCGCCGCATGGAGCACACAACGGCGAGGGCGTTCTAGGTGGTGGTGGGTTGTACCAGGGTCAAAGAATACCTTCACGAGGTGCGTGAGGGAGTTCTCCACCGGATGCGTGTGCTAGGTGACCTGGAGAGGTGGTGAATGGGGTGGATGGCGGTGAGCAGCGGCGACGGACCGGTGGCGCTCGTCGCGGGGTAGAGGTCAAGGGTCGAGGTGGGTTGAGGGCTTAGGTTGAAGTGATGAAGACGATGCCTGGCGAATGCTTAAATAGTTCTCGGGGGCGGCGGTTAGTGGCGGCAGGGATGGGATTGGGGTGACGGCAATGGCGGCGGAGCTCAATTCCGCCCGCTTGCGGGAGGAAGAAGACGGGGGAGGGGGTGGAGCGCCTCTGTGGGCCGGCCCAGGTGGCGGCGAGGCGTTAAGCCAGCACCAGCCCACGGTCCAAGCCAGGGCCACCCAGGTGTGGCGCGTGGTGCCCACGGGCCTAGGAAAATCAGGGGTTGGGCCGCCAGTTTGGCCCCTGGTTTCCCTTTTTTTATTTCCTTTTTAAATATCCATAAATTACACTTTTGACCCTTTTAAATAAGAATTTACTCAAAGGTCCAATTGCAAAAGTGAAAGGGTATGAATTATACTATTAGTTTGCACTTTTGCCCTTGGACAAATATATATTTTGAAGGAGTTTGAATTCAAATTTGATTTGAAACAATTTAAGATTTAACTTTTAAAATTGATTATGCACATGATGACATGATTAATGCACTTAATTAGGGTTTAAGATATGGAGTATCACAACAGGGGCACCCTGCGGTCACCGAGGAGGAGGCGGAGCCGCTGCCGCTGTTCCAGTCCTTCCGCTCGCCCTTCCACCTCGCCTCGACGACGGCACTGGAGCCACGATGGCGGCACGGGAGAAGGGGCCAACGTGGCGGCGCGGGAAAAGGAACCGCGGGGCCGACGCGGTGGCGCGTGGGAGGTGCGGTGGGCCGACGCGGCGGCGCGATGGGAGGAGCCGCCGGGGCTTGCTGCTGCCTGTGAAGCGGGCGGTTTGGGGAAGAAGAAGCAGTGTATGACCGGTCTGACAGTAACGGCGTTAGGTAGACATCCATCCCATCCACTGCGATCCCTCGAACCAAAAAAAAATTGATTGACTCCATTTCTTTAACCAAATACGTAGATAGGACGGTCAGATCCTAAAAACCGAGGACGGTCTCATCCTATCCTACTTCGCTCTCAGACCAAACGCCATACACCTCGTCGCTGGTGGTTGTGAGCAGGAATCGCGCGCCAACACGCTTGAAGAGGCCTATCATGCATGTTGAGCGTGCACAGGCCACCACGTTTGTCTTGACGTCTTCGTTCATGGGGTTATGCTTGTAGTGCACGGACAAAATATGCATAGCTACAGCAATAAATTTGGATTAACCTTTTCTCTTTTCTATCCCTGCACCTACGATGAGCACCTCCAGCAGATCGGCTCCATCCATCACGTCATCCGGATCAGCACGAACACCTGCTGGTGGCGCCCCGATGGTAGAGCACTGCACGTTTGCTTTTCGGCCACTGAAGAGGTTGTCCACCATGATCGGGCTGGGAGGGAGGTGCAGCCATGGAAGATTGCCTGAGATAGTTAGGGCACGACGATGAATTGCAGCAACCGGGAGGCTATGCCGTTTAATTAGATAGAGTCCGCAAAGATTAATGGTTCATGGCATAGGTAGGTAATTTTAAAAGCAATGATTAGGGGTTTATTTTAGACTATCTATCCAATGACTACAATCTATTACTGATTGGTTATAGGCTACCAAATTGATGACAAGATGTTTTGCGTTTTTATAAGAATTTCTAGAATTTTTTTCCTAGCTTATCTGTTGAGGATTAACAGTAGAGACTTTAAAAGGAGCCTCTAATCAGTAATAATAAGATTTCTATAAAATCATGTGTTCCAAATGAGATCTAAGGTGTGTTTTGATTGAACAAGTTTAACTACTAAAATTTAGTCCATTTGCAACTAGCAAGACAACTAATAATGAACAGACTAAACATTAGCTAACCGTTGAACTAAGTATTAGTCAATTAGTCCAAAAGATAAGCTGGACTAATATCAATTAATATTGTAATTAATGGACCAAGTAACTATTACTCCCTACAAGTCCGAATTAATTGTCATTTTAGAAAATATACAAGTCAAACTTTTAAAACTTTGACTATATATACCTTTTATACTCTCATCTGTTCCAATTTACAGGTTGTTTGACTTTTTTGACACCTAGTTTAATCGGCTTGTCTTATTCAAAATGTTTCATAATTATCATTAATTTCCATTAGTAATTTAGTTTAGCATATAATATACTTTAACTATGAATTCGAATTTTTCTATGTTTTGGCAAATATTTTGAATAAGACTGAGCCGATCAAAATTGGTGCTAAAAAAAGTCAAACGACATAGTAAATTGAGACGGAAGAAGTATAACTTTTATATGTATGAATATTGAATATCGAATATGATCTCTCCTAATGTTAAATTTTTGGCTCGGCCCTATAATATGATGGCATCTGCAGTGTCCCTGGATAGTAAAGAAAACATTCTAGCACGTACGTACACGCAGACATAGCCGGCAGACAGGCCATGCATGGAGCATATGATATAAGATGATGGCATGTGCAGTATCGAGGAGTGGTGGGCACTGGGCAGAGCCAGCAGATGTATGTTTTGTTGCCATATGCGGTGCGAGTGGTTGGCGGCTTGGCGCCCAGCCCAAACCCAGACACCTCTTTGGATTTTTCCCCTTCCCGCGCTCGAACAAGAATCCACCTCTGTATCACGGGCGCTGCAAGGTGTTGATTCCTGCTGGGGCTGCTAGCAACGCTAGGTTCTGAAACGATGTCGTCCTACTACTCCAGGGCAGAGTGCAGTTTAGTTTTCCTAAAAAAAATGTTTACTAGGAGTAGTACGACAAAGACTGAAAATAGTGTCACACATCCAAGTCCGCTCACCTCTGTGTTATTAATTTCATCAATTTTTCAACCAGACCAAACCAAGACCTAACTGGGTTTAAGCTAGCTTCCATTCCACATGACCATATCAATCATTCCGACACTAGACGATGTAGTGTACTGCACCTTGGAATTAACATGAATTGACATCAAAATCCGAGTGATGACTGAGAAGCGAACCAATTCCTTTCAGAAACTGGGGCTTACCAATGCAAACCGTGACTGATTGACGATGGTATGGTACATCAACGACTGTGCATTCACAGATCGCAATCGTCACAACCAGAGATCGTTCTCACTAATAACGTGCTGCTGCTGCTGCTGCTGCGGCGGAGGAGGAGCAGGATGATGATGAGGAGGAGGCAGCAGCAAGAGGAGGTATCCTCTCCATGGCCTGCAGCGCGTCCCTGATGGACGGCCTCTTGCCCGGCGCCATGGCGCAGCAGGCGGCGCCCAGCCGGAGGCAGCTCGCCGCCACTTCCTCCCGCCCTTCCATCTCGCCGCGCAGCGCGGGATCCACCAGCCGGAGGAGCGCCGTCTCCCCCGCCGCGCACTGGCACAGCTCCAGGCTCGTCAGCGCGCGCCCGGCCACCAGCTCCAGCAGCAGCACGCCGAACGAGTACACGTCCCACTTGGCGCTCGGCTTCGGGCTCTTCACGGCCTCCGGCGCCCGGTAGTGCGCCGCCGTGTCGGCCGGAGGCCCTCCCGCTCCCGCGTGGCTGGGAGGCGGCGAGAGGTCGGGCAGGCTCCTCGCCGAACGCCGCTGGCTCCCGAGCCCGCCGCGGACCAGCCGGTCGACGCCGAGGTCTGCGAGCAGCGGCTCCATGTCCGCGTCCAGCAGGATGTTGCTCGGTTTCACGTTGCCGTGCACCCATTTCTTGTCGTGCAGGTACGCCAGGCCTCTTGCCACGCCGCAAGCGATGTGGAGCCGAGCGCTCCAGCCGAGGTTGATCGGCGACGACCCCGGTTTCCCTGCAGTCCAGAGCACAGCCACACACGCCATGTGTGCTTAGTACATATATCGAACGTGTTCGGCAATGTGAAGATGAATCACATAGTAGTTGTACTGTACTTTTTACGGAGAGGTTGGCGAGATTGCCGTTGGTGGCGAAGTCGTGGATGATGAGCATCTCGTCGGGACCCCAGTAGAAGCCGCGCAGCCGGAGGATGTTCCCGTGCCGCAGCTTCGCCACGGCACGCATCTGCGCGTCCAGCTCGCCGAACCGCCGCACGCCGGCGACGTCGCTGCCGATCCGGCGCACGGCCAGCGCCACGCCGTCGGCCAGCACGGCCTTGTACACGATGCTGCCACCGGTGGCGCCCAGGATGTACGCCGAGGCCTTCAGCAGCGTCTCCAGCTCCAGCTCCGCGGTGCCGTCGACCGTCACCAGCGTCGCGCGGTCGCCGACGCCGCCCTTCTTCTTGCTCGCCGCCTCAGTTTCCTTGGCGGGGAAGGAGGCCGACGCCGTGTCCGTGGCTGCTTCCTCCGTGCCATCGCTGTCGTCGCCGCCCATCTTGCGCAGGCAGCAGGAAAGGCTCCGGCCCACGGCGGCGTCCGGCGACGACTCTTGCGGTTCCGGCTTCTTGAACACGACGCCCATCCTCTGCTTCGCCGCCGCCTGACGCTGCCTCCTCTTCCTCACCCGGTACACGTACAGGGCCACAACGAAGAGGACGGCGATGCCGGCCACATCACCGGCGGCGATGGCGACGATGGTACCGAGCCGCATCCTGCCCCGCTGCTCTCCCGAAGCCGACGCTCCAGCGGCATCGCCAGGCAGAGCCTCGGTCGGGTCCTCTGGCATCGCGGCGATCGCAGGCGGCGACTTCGCGGCGCCGTTGGGGGGTTCGACCGCGGAGGAGGACGTGGAGGCGCAGAGGCTGTCCAGCGGCCTTCCGCAGAGCTCGGTGTTCCCCTCGAACGCCGTGGGCCTCTGCGTCGAGAACGGCGGGGCCGACGGGATGGCTCCGGTAAGGATGTTGTAGGACAGGTCGATGGAGACATTGGGCGGCAGGTGCGACGCCATCTCCGGCGGTATGGCCCCCGCGATGCGGTTCGACGAGAGGTTGACGTACCGCAGCGCGGCGCCGCCCAAGTCCGGCGGGAGGGTGCCGTTCAGCATATTGGCGCTGACGTCGAGCACCTGCAGCGCCGGGAAACCGCCGCCGGGTAGCGCGCCAGAGAAGAAGTTGCTGGCGAGGGAGACGGCGGTGAGGTTCGGGAGCAGGGTGAGGTTCCGAGGGACGGCGCCGGAGAGCGCGTTGCCGGCTAGGTTGAGCGCGCGGAGGGCGCGCAGCTGGCCGACCTGCTCCGGCAGGCCGCCCGTGATGCCGTTGCCCGCGAGCGAGAGGACGCGGAGCTCCGGCGCGCGGAGCAGCTCGGGCGGGATGGTCCCGTTGAGCGCGTTGCCCGAGAGGTCGAGGTGGCGGAGGTGCTCGATGAGGCCGAGCTCCCCGGCGACGGGGCCGACGAGCTGCGCGTTGGGGAGGACCACGCCGACGACCCGGGAGTCCGGCGAGCAGACGACGCCGTTCCATGCGCAGGGCGTGGCGTCGGCGTACCCCCAACCGGAGAGGGAGCGGAGCGGGTCGGCGGCGAGCGAGAGCTTGAAGGACAGAAGCAAGATGCCATCTTGGTTGAGCGCCGAGGCGAGGCACAGCAGCTGTTGTATCAGCACTAGTCGCAGGAGCGGCACGGAGGTGGGAGCGGTAGGGAGCCGGAGAAGGCCATTGCCGGTCATGGCGGTGGATCGGAGTGGAGGCGAAGAAGTGAAGCGGTGAATGGTGATGCCGTGGCATGCAGCATGCATAGAGAGCTAGGTTATGAAGAGGGAGGAAGGCCGGCGCGCAACAATGGCGATGGTGGCTCTGGTTTTGCTTGGATTGGTTGAGAGGGTGGTTCACCAAAACAACGGCAAAGCGGGGAAGCGAAGGATATCGAGGACTTGGACTGCGGGACGAAAGGAAGTGCTGGAGACTAGCAATGGAGCAGAGACTAGCAATGAAAAACACCCGTCTCTCTGTGACCGAGTGTGTGTCTTTGGGGTATCAAAAGGGGCAAGAGAGGGCACGGGTGAAAGGGATATATATCGATCGTTCTCGTGGAGACGAGACGAGACTAGAGAGAGAGATCGATGGATTGGTGGGATCTCTCCGTGGATACGGTACCCAGCCCACCTACCCATGGACATGCAAAAGGAGAGAGCAGGTCGATGCATCACGCTTGTGGCCCGAACTGTTCTTTTTTTTTTTCTTGTCAGCTTTGGGACCCCCTCCCTCACGCAGGACGGGGACGCAATGGTAGAAAGGTGACTCCTGCTCCAGCTTTGCTCCTTTGGCAGGGGGTGTCTTTCCAGTAGATGAATCAAAAGGGGTGGGAAATAAACCTATTGTTGAAACATGTGTCCACGTAAAGGGAATACGCATTCACAAAATGCAGTAAATATTGTCTCACAAAAGTTGGGTGTAACATTCATGCAGTAAATATCTGTAAATACCTCGTTTTCTTTTCGCTGCCTTATTTTAGGCTAGTCCCCGAAGAAAATTATGACCACCCTTACTAAATATAGGCAAGTTTCGGCGAATAAAATCGTACTCATGTTTTTTTCGAAACAGAGTCCAACGCATACACATGACAGCAACGTCACATACCGTTGAAAAAAAAAACATCTGAAATAAATCCACCTGCCTATGATCCGCAGGTGGACATTTTCCATCACAAGAAACTTAATTGCAGCTAAGCTATGCTTAGTTCACAAATAACATCATACTCATTACCGACCATGCATAGCAGGTGTTTTTTTTTCACTCGTATGGTTCATCATGATGATATAACTTGGACACCGTAATGGGGCTAGGAAACCATCTACAACCTTTTTGTGCCTATTGTCACGGACAGAACATATGTAATAAGAAAGTGTTTTGAGATAGATACTATGCACAGTGAATTGTTCATGTTTGTATTTAGCTCATGTCACATCGGATATTTCGATGCTAGTTAGAAATATTAAATATGGTCTAATTATAAAACTAATTATACAGACGAGGACTAAACGGCGAGGCGAATTTATTAAGACAAATTAATCTATGATTAACGAATGGTTACTATAGCATCACATTTGTTAATCATAGATTAATTAGGCTTAATAAATCCGTCTTGCCGTTTAGTTTCCATCCGTGTAATTAGTTTTATAATTAAAATATATTTAATACTTCTAATTAGCGTCCAAACATTCGATGTGACGGGATTTAATTTTTAGCTCGGCGATCAAACACCCCAGGCATGGCAACATTGAAAACTGTGACGTGTTGCGATGTACTGGAACTAGCATTATTAATATAAGCTGATATAAGGGTTTCTATCCTTTGAAGAACTTAGTTTTTTTTTTTTTACACGAGGTGCTCCCAGATTATGAGAATCTGTCTCCAAATATCATCCATTCAAAATAACATAAATTCAATCGATTTATACTATGAGAAAAAAATTTTATTACAAATTTGTTCTTCTTAAGAATATATTCTTATAGAATTTGTTAGGCGAACTCTTCAATGTGCTCATATGGGTCTAGTTCGGGTAAGTATGTATGTGAGTGTTTGCATCTATATTGTCTCAAGTAAAAACATTAGACACGTGATAACACTAGATTGCCTAGATCTTTAGATTTATAGATTACCTGAAGAGAAAATTGTTTTGATTCCGCTTAGATCTACGAGGCTGGACATGATTACATTGTATAACAGTGTGTACCAGTGATGATTAGAATATTAGAACTAGGAATTATAACAGAAGTAGAGGAAGGATATTTAACCATTTCTCGACTAAAACATTATTCTTTAAGTCATGTTTGATTCAAGGCCAAAGTTGGCCGGCCTAAATTGTGCCTACCATTTGACCTTGTTTGACTATAGACCAAAATTTAGTTAAACAACACAATTATTTACATAATTTTTATTCATAGCGAAACCATGTGTATGAAAAATATATTGTGTGGTCTAAAGCCAAACATGATCAAATTACGGCCAAAATTTGGCCTGCCCACTTTTGGCACTAAATAAAATTAACATGCTCTTAGCCTCTTGGATTCTTTTTCATGAACATATAATTTTTGGCAGAATTAAAATCTTTTTTGGAACAAAGAAAAAATAATAATTCTATAAGAACTTTTGTGATGTTGCATTTTGAAATAAAGGATTTGAGTTCGTGAAATTTTGTAAATCTATAGGGTGATTAGTTCTATAGACTAAACTAGTTTCAATGTTTATAGAGAGGGATTTAAAAAAAATTTCTCAATCAAAGTAGCTTAACTTTAATAAATTTATATAAAATAATAAGAATATTGGTAATAATAGCCATCATATTATAAAATATATTTTTATAGTTTGCTCACTTATGTATGTCATGCTAATAGTTTTTTCTATCAATTTAGTCAAACATATAATAGTTTGACTTAAGACAAACATGAACAGACCCTTATATTTCAAGACACAGATAAAAAATACAAAATATTTATTTGGGCTAAAAATTTCACAATGCATATATATGTGTGGTCACAGCTTAAGTATACACCCCTACGAGATAAGCTTACCCCTGTATTTCCCGTTGATTGATGAAAGACTCTAAATGGTAGAATATTGCAAGAAAATTAGACTCTAAGTCTTGTGCTTAGTTCTTTAATGTAATTTTGGTGGTTGAAGTGACAACATATAGCATTTGAGATGAATGCGTTTGTAAATATATTTGTTTAAGTACCAAGGATGCAAGTGATGTGCTTGGGGTACAAACACCTCAAAGGCGGGCTTAAAAGACATAAGAGAAGACCCAAGACATCAACGTGAAGTGCGACGCGGTGGTCCCGCAGACCGGTCAACGGGCTGAAATTTTTGCACGCACCGAACGATCTGATGAGAAGAAAAGCCACAAGTTTAAGACTCAAGACCCGATGCGAATTACACGTACCAGACGGTCCGGTGATCACATACCGGATGAAATCATCAAAAAAGAAGAGGGGCGACTGCGTCCAGGATTTACACGCACCGAACGATCCGTTGATCACACCCCGGACGGTCCGGTGAATGAACGGGACGTTCTGGACCGAGAGAAGCGATAAACCAAGACCTCAAGTGTTAACACGCACCGAACGGTCTGGTGCTCACAACGGTTAAATAAAGATTGAAACAGTCGACTCCAACCGCTAGTTGGGTTGCACGCACCTCCAACCGCTAGTTGGGTTGCACGCAACGAACGTCTAATGAGAGCAGGCTGTGTTCTGCAGCTTTCTCCTAACGAGTAGTTTGGAGGTTTTGGCTATTTATATCCAGTTGGCTGGCCTCCACAATATGGTTAGTGACTACTGAGCACATTCTAGTGTTAAGACACATATTTGAGAGTCCAATATATCAAGAGAGCTAATAGTGCGTACTTAGGCATAGCTAGTGCGTGCGAGCAGCTTGCTTAGGCCTTGCTTGGCACATTGTCCTTATTTGTGACCAAATGTAGTTATGAGTTTTGCAAAACCCTAGCTATTCGTGCTTGCGTGTACGAAGACTCGTAAGTGTGAGATTTGTAGTCTTGCGTGACCTTCCTAGTTATGGAGTGGCCACCACCTTACTTACTTGAGGGAAGGATACCGTCGGTAGTTTGGTCAAAAACTCATGTTAGTGGAGTCGGCAATGAGCATCCGTGAGAGGTCCGCAGAAGACCCCACTTGCACATGGATTTGAACTGAGGATATCTGGAGTTATCCGACCGGAAAGCTTGATCCTTGCGTGGGTCAGTTCGCCAATCTTGATATTTGTACGGATCAAAGGATTTAGTCCTTGCGTGGACTAAGAGAGAGCAAGGCCTTGCGAAGGGTTCCGAGCACTAGGGAAATGTTTGTGTGCCTTCTCGAAATCTAGGAAAAAATATCCTCGTTTCTAACTTGTGCCTATCGTCGCCATTGTCATCGGAAGTTTGTAATCACTTTATCCTATCCCTTTAGCTTCCGCATTTATATTCTTGCAATTGTGTGTTTATATTCCTAAAATAGCTTGATAGGTTAGTTTCTAAGTGAACTAGGTTGGAAGACTTAATCTCGATAGAATTAACAACACCAAGTGTTATTTTTAGGATTCAAATTTTGTTCCACACTAAGTGTTATTTTAGGACAGAAGGAGTAATGCAAATACTCGCTTTATCTTGCATAGATTTTGATGAATTTGTTTTTAGAGAGAGTTAGGGGGTGTTTGAATCCGGGGGCTAAACTTTAGTCCACGTCACATCAGATATTTGGATGCTAGTTAGAAGTATTAAATATGGTCTAATTATAAAACTAATTACACAGACGATGACTAAACGGCAAGACAATTTATTAAGCATAATTAATCCATGATTCATTAATGATTACTGTAGCATCACATTTGCTAATCATAGATTAATTAGGCTTAATAAATCCATCTCGTCGTTTAGTCACTATCTGTGTAATTAGTTTTATAATTAGACTATATTTAATAGTTCTAACTAATATCCAAACATTCGATGTGACGGAGGCTAAATTTTAGCCTCCGAATCCAAACACTCCCTAATTTTTAGAATCCTAATTCACCCCTCTTAGTACGTCGACTCATAGCCCCATATCGATCCTTTCAGGTATTTTATTAGGGCCCATTTGGATCAAAAGTTTTTCATAGAAACAGTGAAGGACATCAAAACAACGAAAGGAAAAAGAGGACATTTGGAATAAAGTGAGTTGTCACTTTCCTCGGTAACACTGTAGCATCAAGTCAGTTTGACAGGAATAAAATCCTCCGCTCCTACGTCTGTTTTGTTTTAGTTAAAACTGAAGTTGTATTTGTATTAGCCTAACGTTTTATAATTTCTATGTGATAGATTTCTATGATCGAATCTATTCCAATGTTTTAGAATCATGTAGTTTTTCACTTCTTGCTCTATTCTGTTTTAGATTTCTCTATTACGATGTTTCAAGAATCCTTCCATCCATAGAGGCTAACTTATGTGCAAGAGTAGTTACAATCTTAAACATACTCATGGAGAATATCAAAGGTGATTGGACTTTGCTACCTCATCCGTTTTAAATTGTAGATCGTTTTATTTTTTGACATCAAGTTTAACTCTGGTCTTACCCAAAACAATTTCACAATTGTCATTTATTTTCATTGACATTATACTTTAACCATGACTTGGATTTACCATATTTTTAAATAAGACTAGTGGATCAAAATTGGTGTAAAAAAATATCCAACCATATATAATTTAGAGCTGAGTAGAGATGGCAATGAGTATCCCGAAACCCGAGTACCCAATGGGTTTTACCCGATATAAGGGCGGGTATGGGATGACTTCTCCACCCATGGGTACGTTAACGGGCACAATTTTGTACCCGTCGGGTACGTGGGTGCGGGTACGGATGCATACTACCCATACCCGCGTACCCATGGGTAATTTATACCCGCCTTAACCATACATTTATTCTACATAATTAAGCAAACATAAGTGTAAATTAGAAAAAATATGGTCAACTTGCATGTTTCAATATCATTTATTATTGTTTTCAATTTATTTAATCACATTTAGCCCTTTATTATTTTACTTATGCCATTATTTATTATATTTGTGCTATTTAAACATGTGTGTAGTAGGCATTTAATTGGGTATGGGTTACCCGACGGGTTTTTTTTTACCCACGTGGGTATGGGTACGGGTAAAATTTTATATCCGCAAGCGGACATGGGTATCGTAGCGAGTATGAATTTTGTTCGCGGGTGCGGGTATGGAATGACACTACCCGACGGGTATTTATCCGTTGCCATAGCTAGAGGGAGTTATATATTTTTGTCTCACGGAGCAGTGCACTGCAATTGGGCATATATCTTGGCCTATCGGCGTGAAATTCCCCCACTATACAAGTCTGCAAGAGAAGGAACGGTTGATGGGCTCTCTGAATATTGTAGCCAGTGTGGCAGAGTGGAGCAGCCGAGCAGCAGCACAAGCATGTGATAGGCACATAGCGGGCTAGCGGAGTGGAGTTGGCCTGTGCTCTTGTTTTGGAGCGGATAGAATACACGGGCGCCACTGCTAGCGCATCAAACATTCAGAGCTTTGCTTCGTCGAAGAGCAAATAAATATATTGCATCGACAGGAGCCAACATGCAAGGCCAAGAGAGCAACAAAGAGCTTCTATGACCGCGATGGGCTGGGTGGTGTCAACTGTCAAGCATCTTATATACTAGGCCTAACAGCGTGCTTTGCCGCGCGGTTTGGGAGTGTGTGGCTGCTCCTGCTGTTATAGTGGGCTGCTTGTGTGATCCGTTGCCCGTTTGGGCTGATGCCTGTCGGGCCTTTATACCCTTTGTGGTTAACCATAATTTACTGTTTGTTTTGGGCTGCTGTGTGGGACAGTTAAGTAGTTGTGATGCTTGTCCCACGGTACGAAGGAAGCTACGCTATGCACAGCCGCACATCGGTAGGAATGAACACGTGTCGAGCGACCAGCATGCACACGGCCGACTGGAGGCAATTCTCCGAGGGCTGCAAGGCTACTGGAATAGAGGTGGTGCGTTTTGCTGCGCTGATGCTGAAATGGCAACGATCTAGATACGGCGATACGACGTTGATCGGTTATTGCTATGTTTATGGACGTTGACTTTGTTTGCTGCGTTATTTTGGCGTGGGTTGGAGTGTATACCTGCGCATTTTATTTTTGTGTGGTACTTCCTTTTGTTCCAAATTTTAGACCGTTCCAAATTATAATTCGTTTGATTTTTCTTACACAAAAGTTTGGAACCTTTTGTCTTGTAAAAAAATTATGAAAATATGTAATAGCATAAGTCATATTTATACCATACATACAATGAAAACAAATGGATAATGATAAAATATTTTAAATAAGATGAGTGCGTAAAAATTAATATTCAAATAGTCAAACGACGGAGCAATAAATATTTTACTTGGCGTGTTGAGGACGTAGTGTATGACCAACATGAACTTAATATCTTTTTTTAAGGACGTGAACTTAAGATATGTTTACTTAGCGAGGTTTGGGCTAAGAAGAAACGTGGCACAGCCATGGCCACTTATAGACGGGCGAGCGGAGCCGCTTGGCATGATTAAAAAACAAAATTGCGCGCGATGGTGAATAGAGAGCTGAGGGCCTCCCAGGTGTCTTTTTCTCCTGCGCGTGTAAAGCACACTATTCTCAACCCAATGTCCATCCAAACACCTGTATCTCAAATTTCTTTCTATTTACGGTAGTGGATAGAGTGCAAAACGGTGATTTACGGTGCCCATACCGTACAAAACGGTGCTATGGACGTCTCAATGAGCGCCACTGGTGAGGGCAAAGTATTATATGTGCATGACTGCATAGGTTGAACCGTTGAAAAGCGAACTACAGTTATTTTAGTACTTGATACTTATCCTCAATACTTCAAATACAGTTTTTTAGTACTTGATACTAATCTTTAATACTTCAAATACAGACTGTAGTATAGGGAACTACATTTAATTTAGTTATGTATCGGTATTGGTTGGGTTTAGATTCACCACGACTGTGCAACATAAATTTCACCTCACAAAATTGAAGAATATTCTACAATCATTTATAAAGATTTTATCATCTATATCATAATCCTCTTCAACAGGACCCTATACATGGTGGGGAATCACAATATCACCAACACTTATCTTGAATATGTGTGTATCATTGAATTCAAAAGCTTTCGTTTAATTTCATAAAAATATAACGTTAAGTGTGCTACCATTAATAAAAAATATGATGGAGAGAGTGTGCAACATATTGGCTTCTGGTTATTTCAATGAGCACAATGCAGTAAATAAATAGTCACGGTTGTTAGCAACGCTTCGATAGTTCGATGGCTTCTGGTGCATTTGCGAGACGATGGGCCAGGTCTGTTGTTTTCGGTGGACAGCAACTGGATTACTGGATGCAGCATGGATTGATGGAACGGTAGAAACTTTTGGGCCGTCCATATATGAATTGGATGGCTCACAAAATCGGCTCGAACTGTTTTTCTGTTTATTTTTCCAGCACACACCATCGCAAGAGAACGGAGCCACAGTTCAGATGGCATCGCCAGATGGCACGTGTCCATCATGCTGTGACGGATGGTGCAGCGAAAATAGTGCATGATCCACCATGTAAAACAACGATCTAAACGGAAAGACGAACTTAAAACAATAGCTTAGGGATCATTGAACTCAGTCCGTGGCTACTCTCGTGGGTAGCTTAAGTAGAAAAAACCCTCTCTACGGGCATCTCTGAAAATAGGGGCGGAGCGCCTAGTGTGGCAAGGTATAGCGCTCGCCATACCTCGGTCCGGTCCAACTCGCAAATACATTTCGTTTTTTTGGCCCACGAGGAAACACTCTTCCCTGTCTCCCCTCCAACCCTAGCGGCAAGGGCGCCTCTCGCCTCATCCCCACAGCCCAGCAGCCCGCTTGCAGCCGAGCCTCCGAGGCACTGGCGGCCGTCGCCCAGTCGCCTTGCGTCCCCGCAGGACGTAGCCCCTCTCGGCGCTCGTAGCCCCTCTCGGCGCTCGTAGCCTCGCACCTGCACGGCCGTCACCCAGTCGCCCTCTGTCCCCGCAGGTTGCAGCCCCGCTCGACGCTCGCAGCCTCATACCCGCGTGGCCTCGCCCTGAGACGTCGGCGGCTCCGCCGCTCCGGTGAAGTGCTTCGTCTCCCTGGCTCCCTCCTCATCTCTCCTTCAGACCTCCCTCCTTCCCTTCTCTGTTCGACACTTCAACCGGTAGCAGCAACTCGACAGCGGCGCCCGGCAGGCCAGCTCAGCTGTGGCCCCGCGCTCCATGCCCCCATCACTTGCTCACTCCCTCTCCAATCCATGCAGGAGCCGCCCAAGCTCCATGGATACACAACCAAGCTCATGCAGAAAGGGGAAAAAAGGCACAAGAAAGCGGTGAGAGTGATTTTTTTTATATTTGTGGGATTGTGAATGTGCCTAATTTCGTTTAATGTTCTTGAATATGCACTAGTTGAAAACAACTGCATCAGTTGAATGCTCAAGCAAAAGGGGAAAAGAAAGGCACATGGAACAGGTGAAAGTATCTGCATCAGTTGAAAAGAATCGATCTATCAAGAAGGCTTTTCAGAAGAAAAAAGATAGAAATATGCACTTGCCAAAGTCTCTTAGACACAAGTAATAAATTTACCGGTATAACTCTATACTCTAATTGTTTATCTTGTACTACATTTAACATTTCACTCTAATCTTTCACTACTGATTAATGTTTTCTCTTTGTTTGACAGCTTATTTTGGTCTAATTGTTGATTTGATGTGTACTTTACATGTTTTCTTCATTTGAGGTACTTCTAAACGATGTTCTTGTTGTTAATTTTTGTTTCCGTACAATACATGACTATTGTCTACTAAATCCACCGCCACACCTAAATTTTTGGATGTCCTCCGCCACTGTCTAAAAATGGAATGTCGAAAGGATTCCAACGAAACGGTTGGAATCGTGCGAATTAATCCAATACCAGATATAAACATAAGGCAAATTTCATGGATTAAAGCAAGGCAGATTAACAACACAAAATCAACAATGTTTAAACAATCGTGTAGTCTGTTATCGGCTAGATAGCCGATCTATCAATTGTTGACCCCTAGACAGATATTACTATCTGCTACATAACTGTAAGAACTTACATGATGATTGCTCTGTACTCGTGGAGAGTCGATGCAGAGGAGCTGATCCAATGGGCTGATTGCTTTGAACGGTCATGCGGTTGCGCTTCCCAGAAACCTTACTGCCGTCCCTCGTGCGGGCTTCACGACAACAAGGGTTCAGAGATACACCGCTCACTCTTCACCTCAGTCCACGTCAAGACGAAGAGCCGACGAGATTTAAGCAGCTCAGTTTACAACACACGACCCAACCAGAATTGGAGTGAATTTGTTTTTTGAAAAGCGTAGTTGTTCCATGGCTCTACCATGTCTTTATATAGGTAAAAGCATGGCAGCCTCAAACTAGCCGTTTTTATCCATAATCACACTACTAAATGGCAACGGTAAAGAGACCAATTAATTCAGTTTAATGGCTCTAATGTGGCAGCCTCAAGCTAGCCATTGAGTCTCACTAATTGATAGTAGTAGCTGACCAATTTAACTCGTTAGAGGATTCTGAATTTATTCCTCACATATTTATGCTTTGGAATTTCTCATAAATGGCATTATTGTCTATTTTCCAGCAATTCGAACCTTTCAAACACAAACACAATTCATATTTAAAAAAGAGAAATCCGATGCTTTCGAGTTGGAATCCACTATTATAGTATACTAACCTTGCTTGGATTTCCAGGATAGAAGTATGGAAGACACCAAAATATGCTTGGAGAACTTGGAAACTCATCGCCGCCACTTTGCTTCGGGCTCACAACTTAACTGGTTTGAGACAAAATGATTTTCCCCAATAAAAACATGTTAGTTTTGAACAAGGCCTAGTTCAGGCGAGTCCATAAACTTCTGTATTCTAATATGTTTTTCGAAATTTTAAAGTTTCAAATGAAAATTTTGATATATTGGACTGAGAGGTGTTAGGGACCTAGAAACAGAAAAAATGACCGAAAGATATGGTTTTCAACGAGAAATGTAACCATGCTCTGAAGCCGACGCTAGAGTGAGGTTAACAATACAAGCAACCATGCGATTTGCATTGTTGTTATATCACTTGCGGCCGATCTAATAGCTCAAGAATAACTGGTCATATATTCACAATCAACCATTAATAGATGTCATACTTTCATCCTCACATTCACTCACCAAGTCCCTTCAAAGCTGTGATACGGTCGGCTACCGGTCTATATCTGCTCCTCTTCTCTCTCATCTTCTCCCCCTCGAGCTCACTTCAAACTAGACATGGTGACTTATAGCCCATTTACGTAACCTTATTATATTTGCTCTAAGGTTGTCTCTAATAAAAATAGGCAAATTAATTCGGAGACATATTTGTTTGTTTGGTTTACAAAATAATATCATAGTAGATACCTATTTCTTGTACTCTCCAACTGGTGACCCAAACCAACACCCATTGCAATAAAGAAGCTACTTAGACTGACTCTAATAGGTGCCCCCTAAATTTCACCCCAAAGGAATATTCTACCATCCCCTTAAAGGATTTCATACTCCATATCAAAATCTTCTCCAATAATATTCCCCTATACCACATCCTCCATACCCCACCACTTAATATTTAATTATTCTCCATTACATAAAAAACAACGTCCAACCGCTTCCTCTCTCTCATTTTGTCCAACTCCTTGTCGCCTCTCCCTCCGCTGCCCTTCTCTCCCCGATGCCGGATCCAACATGCTCCGACTCGCGCGGAGCTCGCCGACGATGGTTGTTCCCTCTTCCAGCGCGGATCTGTCCGCGCAGAGCTCACCGACGCCAGCTCCTCCCTCCACCGGCTCGCCTCCGCCGCGCTAGGCGTCGAATCTGTGCCGTGCCTCCACTTCCCCATCTCCTCCTCTAGATCCGCGGCCATGCCTTGCTCCTACGCCGACGCTCGCCTCTTCCCTGTGTCGGCCTCCTCCACTTCTGCCGGCCAGGTCCTCGAGTCTTTGTGCCGTGCCACTTGCCAGCTAACGCTGGCTCCTCCCTCCTCCTCCTCAGTCATGCCTCCATCATCGCACCGAGACAGGGGCCGTGACCGCCTCCGCGGCGACGTGCAAAGCGGCCGACGGTTGTCATCGGTGCCCCACCTAGCCCACACGCGCAGGGTGGACATCGGCCGTACGCCCCCCATAGATGGGGTTCCTCTCTCCTTCTCCCCATTGTAGAGGATTGTTTAGGGTGCATCGTTGGAGGGGTGGGGGATGGAATCACCCCCTATGTCAGGGTAGGGGAGGGTTTGGGGGCACCGTTGAAGCCAATCTTACATTTATGGATATTTCTCTCTCTTTCCTCACTCACATGCGCAGAAAGGGTATAGGAGAAGGAATCCAATTTGAGATCTGTTCTCACCTTAAACCCAGAATAGGTTTATTGGATGGGTTTATCCGTTGAAGACTACCTTTTGTCTTGCTTTTTTGTGTGAAAAGTGTTTTTGAGATCTATTTTAGATTTGGGTTCTCATGGGTCATCCGTCGGAGACAAGCTAACGATGACATGTGGCTTTTACATGTTGGCCGGTGCTTCATGATACTTTGCTAACCGTAGGGTGATTGTCCTCGGCAAGCGATTTGTGATGGTATGAAGAGTGGATGTGGACTAGTGGAATTTAGTGAGATGAGCCTCACTTAGATGATCTGCTAGGTAGAATAGTGGCTTTAGCATTTTTTTAAATGTCACAAAAGTACAGACACGTAAGGTTGTAGGCAGTAGAGCGTGCAAATGCCATATGCCCGTATATTTGTAAAATTTACATTACACTTACGTTAACATTGTAGCAAATGTAGAGTTTAATAAGGAGTGTAGACAGCCTAACAAACAAAACTTGAGAGTAATCCATACAATTCTAATAGTATGGACAAACCAATTACGTAAATTTTGAAGAGAGAAAAATATCTCTGACTATTATAACAAAAGAATTACGTTGATTGACACCATCATATTAGTCTTTTCAACAACAAAATAGCAGAAACTAAAACAAAGCATGATCGCTGTAAACCAGTTATAGTTTCTATTCAATTTTACATTCATACAAATTTAAGGATTTTGCCACACAAATACATATTATTGAATCTCTTGAATATTACGTGCATATTCATTAGCACGATTAAGTATTTAAAGGCAAATTTTAAACACCGACACAACTATTACTCACTCCGTCGTGAAACTGCGAAGAAATCCTAAGTTTATTATATGTTGAACTACTGAAAACTAAATTTATAACAAACCAATAGTAACTGGATCTATTAAGTAATTTTATTTTCAAAATTACTTATTAAGCGTGGTATTTAGTAATGTTCTCTATAATTTTGACCAAACTTTGAATTTCTTATGATAAATCTAATATCATGTATATTTCAAACGGAGAAAAGATGACAAATAATATCCATAAACATATAAGGTTTGAGTTTAGTGGCCCCCGTTATTTTCCACATATAATAAAAAGATACTCCCATTGTCCCAAATTCTAAGGCTTCAATGCCTCTATTATATTCACACATTACTCATTTATCTGTGTTTATAATATGTGTCTAAATTTATCGACATCCATATAAATATAGACAAATAACAAGAGAATTCTAAATGAAAGAAAGGGACACGGTACATGTAACAGAAACACCAACGATAACAATTTGTCTTTCTTTTCCGTTCCTTCACCCTCCACCGCTAAATAAACAAATTATTGCACGTTTTATTATAGGATCTCGTCCATTCATTGTTATTAATTATTTCTTATATTGAAAAGGACTTCTGACTCGGTACGTCACCGGAAACCGCCGGCGATAATACCGAGTCAGGTGGTGATATACCAAAACTGTCCTTGCCTCGCTCCTAACCACCAACCATCATAAATGCTCCTTTTTTCTTGAAACTTTCACCAGTTGTCGGTCGGACCCGCTTGTCAGTGACAGTGGAGAGCACGAGAAGGTGCCTGCCCTCGTACTTTTTAGACTTGTGCTCCCGGCATCCTCTCCGCCAAATTAATTTGGCATTCCCTTGGAGCTCCAAAAAGGGCGCTCCATTTTGGAGATTTCGCACCCTCTCTCTCTCCCTCGCTCCGCCATTTCTTTCGCCTCTTCCAACGTCACGAGTCAGTTGGTGAAATCCTCCACTCCCCCCATGGCGTCGCCCTCGTCCGCCCCTCCAATCCCCCTCGCCTTCTCCGTCACGCGCCCCGCGGTTTTGGGGAATTCCGTGGCGGAGCAGGAGACGAGGGAAGGCGCGCAGCGGGGTTTGGCTATGGAAATGGAGGTGGAGGAATCCTCGCCGTCGTCGTCGCTGATGTCGTCTCCGGCTGGGTCGTCGGACTCCATCGACCTGAACTTCCTGCCGTTCCTCAAGAGGGAGCCCAAGTCGGAGCCGGCGTCACCGGAGCGTGGACCCCTGCCGCTGCCTGCGCCGCCGACCCAACCGCCACCGCAGCAGCATGCGCCGGCGGTTCCTGCGGCCTCGGCGCCTCCGCCGCCGGCGACGCCTGACCTGTCGTCCGCCTCGGTGATGACGCCGCTGCAGTCGCTGCCGCCGAACCCCGACGAGGACGCGCTTCTCCGGGAATACTACCGCCTCGCGAACCTCTACCACTTGCAGGCGGGGTCCGGGGCGATCGTCCCGGCTCCGGCGCCGGAGTCGGCAGCGCCCGCGGTGGTGCATGCCGCGTCCGCGTCCGCCGTGAAGAAGCGCCGCCCGCGCTCGTCGGAGCTCGTCCGGGTCTCCTCGCTCGGCGTGCGGGACCAGATCTACTTCCGCGACCTCGTGCGCCGGGCGCGCATCACCTTCGAGTGCCTCCGCGGGCTGCTGCTCAGGGACGACGAGCGCGCCGAGTCCCTCGGCCTCGCGGGCGTCGCCGGGTTCGGCGCCGGCGGGGTCCGCCCGCGCCGCGTCCGCGCGGACCTGCGCGCCGCCGCGCTCATGGGGGACCACGACCTTTGGCTCAACCGCGACCGCCGCATCGTGGGCTCGATGCCTGGGATCTCGGTGGGTGATGCCTTCTTCTTCCGCATGGAGCTCTGCGTGCTTGGCCTCCATGGCCAGGTGCAGGCAGGAATTGACTACGTCACTGCAGGGCGGTCTGCCTCCGGGGAGCCCATAGCCACGTCTATAATTGTCTCCGGTGGGTATGAGGATGATGATGACCACGGCGACGTACTTGTGTACACTGGCCATGGTGGCCGTGATCCCAACCTCCACAAGCATTGTGTCGACCAGAAGCTGGAGGGCGGCAATCTAGCGCTTGAGCGCAGCATGGCTTATGGTATTGAGATCCGCGTAATCCGAGCTGTCAAGTCAAGACGCAGCCCTATCGGCAAGGTATATTTCTATGATGGCCTCTACAAGGTTGTCGATTACTGGCTCGACCGTGGGAAATCTGGGTTTGGTGTTTATAAGTATAAAATGCTACGCATTGAGGGGCAAGAACCCATGGGTACTGTGAATTATCGATTAGCTGAACAGCTCAAGGTGGATGTGTTTGCTGTAAGGCCAACAGGGTATTTGAGCTTTGATATCTCCATGGGCCGAGAGACCTTGCCAGTTGCACTCTATAATGATGTTGATGATGATCAGGACCCGCTATTATTTGAGTACTTGGCACGGCCAATATTTCCTACCTCTGCTGTCCAAGGGAAGTTTGCTGAAGGTGGTGGTGGGTGCGATTGCACTGAGAATTGCTCGATTGGATGTAACTGTGCAGGGAGGAATGGAGGTGAGTTTGCATATGATAAGACTGGAGCTCTGCTACGAGGAAAGCCACTGGTATATGAGTGTGGGCCATACTGCAGGTGCCCACCTAGTTGCCCCAACAGAGTTAGTCAGAAGGGGCTTCAGCATAGGCTTGAGGTGTTCCGGTCAAGGGAGACTGGGTGGGGAGTTCGGTCTTTGGATCTCATTAAGGCAGGCACGTTCATTTGTGAGTTCAGCGGGATTGTCCTTACTCATCAGCAGTCAGAAATTGTGGCCGCGAATGGCGATTGCTTGGTGCGTCCAAATAGATTCCCTCCGAGGTGGTTGGATTGGGGTGATATATCTGATGTGAATCCTGAGTATGTGCCACCAGACCATCCTGCTATTCCTGAGTTAAACTTTGCAATTGATGTATCAAGGGCAAGGAATGTGGCATGTTACTTCAGCCACAGTTGCAGTCCAAACGTGTTTGTCCAGTTTGTGCTGTTTGATCATTACAATGTGTCTTATCCTCACCTCATGATCTTTGCCATGGAGAACATTCCACCATTGAGGGAGCTAAGCATTGACTATGGAATGGTTGATGAATGGGTCGGAAAGTTAACCATGTAGCTGGAGTACCTATTTAGAAGGCAGTACTCTCTTTATTTTCCCTTCTGGGTCGGAAAGTTAACCATGTAGCTGGAGTACCTATTTAGAAGGCAGTACTCTCTTTATTTTCCCTTCGCTTTTGAAGTTTTCATAGTTCTTCACTTGGGGGTCATCAAGCCAACTGCTGATTGAAACTCCTCTGCTGGTAATTTGCCTAATTCTTCCTGTGCTTTCATATTTTTTGGATACTTCATATGGCTTTCTTGTAAGTAGGCACTTATAATTTTCTTAAAAAATTGCTTGTCTATGTTGTTGAGTTCCATGTATACTTCAAACATTCTATTTTGCTTTCTTATGTACCCAGGTCTAGGCTAATTATAGTATTATCCTGTTTTCTCTACCTCATTGCTGATTCAGTGAGTTGGTTCATAAATCCATGCTGTTATTTGTGAATAGCTTGTATGTCATTCATTTGCTTAATTGTCTAAGTGCACATGCATGCAGAGCCATGGCCCTTGCTAGTTATGTCGGTACATTGCATCGTAGCAAAAATCTGAATGATCACTTTGATGCCTTAACCAGTACGAAAGATGATTTTGTTGCAGTGTGATATTAGGCCGCCTTGCTGCCTTACCTTGCCTAGCACAAGGCGAGCTTTGATTTTAGGCTGCCTTGCCTTGCTGCCTTACCTTGCCTAAGCACAAGGCGAGCTTTGATTTTTGGCTGCCTTGTCGCCTTACCTTGCCTAGGTATTGCCTAGGCGCTAGCTGGAAGTTGACCACTCACAGCGCCTCTCGTTACCGCCTTAAAAACGTTGTTGTTGGCTTGTTGCATAGCCATCTGCAAGTATCATGAGTTCATGACCATCGCCAGTTCCTTTCCCTGTCACTTCACAGTTTTATGAATCCGTACATGACTATTCTGCCTATAGATGAGGAAACATGGTTATGAATATTTAGTTAACCCTTGGATCCTTTGCTAACCCCGCACAAGATTTTATCAAGATCACGTGTGCTGCCAAAGATTAATGGCTGGTTGTAAACAGTAGATTTCGCTGGTGGTATCCTGCGGCAAACCCATGTGCTAGAATGCTAGGACAGTAGCTTGTAGCCCTGAACATTGATAGACTGAATTCCTTGATTTCTGGAGCATGATTTATGTTCTGATAAATCATAGTATGTACGTTTCAAGTAGATTGTTGGAGCACATACCATACATCAATAAAATCGGTTATCATATATTTAAATGATGATGGCAGGATGTACAAAATGCTGTATAAGTTGAATGCAGCATGCATTCTAAAAATAATTGCCCTAGGTGGAAGACCCCACTAAGTATTTGTTTAGAGAGGAATATATCTTCCACAGGATCGAGAAAATCTCTTGAACCCAGCTACCTGGACGTGCCACTGACTGCCAGGACATGTCTGATCACATATCTTGCTGTAACGGTTAGTGGACCACCTATTTCACTAAAATAACGGTGAGGGCTATCTTTTGAGTGATAATGGAGAGTTGAACTCCTGACCTGTAGCAGTGTAGCTAATTTGTCTTGCCTCACTGCCACTGCGTTACACTCACTCAATGCGGCATGCAGCCTTGTGTGAGCAACTTAGGCATAAAGAAATCGGTACCATGGGCAAATACTTGAACTGAGAATGTTTTGAGCTTAGATGAGATGTGTAAGTCTCTGTAAAATACTAGAGTTTGGCTGTTTTGGGAGATACTTGGTGCAAATAAAAGAAAGAAATTTGTTGGACTTTGGAGCAAACTTTATAGTCTTATTTGTAAATACTAAAGAGGTTTATAGGATTTGCATTTTACACAATGGAACTTTGTAGCAATTAAGACTGGCAAACTTAATTGAATGCTGCCTTTGATGTTAGGATCCTGAAAGTTGTTGCAGCGTTGGCCACCACTAGAGCTCAATGATGAGCTGCCACTAATGGTGGGAGAGTTGTCTTGTGCTGCTGGCTGGGCAAAGCCTTTGATATGGTTAGGCATGTTATATTTACTATACTAGAATACTTCATAAAAAATATATCTGTCTTCTGGTCAGGAGACAAAGAAACCAAGCTGACAAAGGTTTAGTTATTTTCTGTGGCAAAGTATTGACCCTTCTCATGTTTTTGTTAGTTCAGTTCTTTGTGACCTCCCAAATAATCCTATCGTTCACTCGTATCTTATTTTCTATCTCATATATCTCTTTACTCCACGATCTCTAATGATCCGTTGCTCCATATGCATGCCATTGGCAGTTGTACATTTTTGTAACAAACAGAGTTTTTCTCATTGCTCTATTGCACTCATGCATAGATTTTGCATGTGATTTGACTAGTAAATTATACAGAAAAACAAGAGGTTGTCAGTTTTTGTGGAGGCTTGTAATGACATCAATTTTTATGTTTAGATCCATCGTTCCTTGTGTATGCCATTGGCGGTCATACATTTTTGTAACAAATCTTTGCTCTATTATACTCATGCACAGATTTTGCATGTAATTTGACTAGTAAATCATACAGAAAGACAAGGGGTTCTCAGTTTTAGTGGAGGCTTGGAATGACACCAATCATTACTATATAAAAATCTTATTGTGGTGCATAAAGTCTTCAGTGATAGTCAAAATTGTCAGTTATTAACTGATTAACTTCTTTCATATTTGCCAAAAGTTGTGTTATGGTTTTCAAATTTAGTTCTTCTTTAAGTTCTGGAGGGCTCTACATGAGAATTTTGTCAGATTTAGCTAATAAGTACTCCCTCCATTCTTTTTTATTTGACGCGGTTGACTTTTTTTTTCAAAAGATCGATCCTTCATCTTTTTCAAAAAAATTATGCAAACATAAAAACGCAAAGTCATACTCAAACTATCTCTAATGATAAATCAAGTAACAACAAAATAAATGATAAGTACTATTTTTTTTTTAATAAGATGAATGATCGAAGTTTTGGAAAAAAGTCAACCACGTCAAACAAAAAAGAATGGAGGGAGTACAACTTTAGTTTGTGTTTCTGACATGGAAGAAAAAAAATCGAGTACATCTGTTTATGAAAAACTGATATTTAACATAAGCATGTAGGAAACTGCTTCATAGCCTGTAGAAATATTATGCATACTTCATCCCAACTTGTGTTGATACAGAAAATGCTGATTGCTTATGTGTGTAGTCATATCAATTCTTGTTTGAGTTGGATGTTTCCTGTGCTGAATTATGTGAAAATGTGTACATCAGCTGAGCCTTGCATAATCTGCTTGATTGAATAACAGTTTGTCTGTCATTTGTGCCTGTTTTGTAGATGTTTGCTGACTACACAATTATGGTTGCTCTTGACTTTTAACTAATTTTGTACAAGTCCTAAAGTCTGTGCTATCATTGTTTCAGTCCAATAATTGAGGTTTCCAACTGGGACAATGTTCCTCTGCTGGTGGCAGGGGCTTGCGTAAGGACAGCCAAGCTACAACTCATTGCATCATATGTTGCGTGATAACCTAGGTGGCTTCGCCAATTTTCAAGAGGCACTCACGTTTTAAGTATGATGTACGCTGCTAGCTTGTTTGGTGGGACTGGTGAAGAGTTCCATTCTTAACCTTTGTGTTACCAGTGACGCTACTGGAACTCCTTATGTACATATATCTGTAAATCATCTAGATGAAAATGTGTCCACTTCGTTTGTCTAGGATTGAAGTCCTGAAATTTTTGCGGCGCCAAGCTTGTTCAGTGGGTTCCTAGGTTGCGGAATCAGATCTTTCAAAGTTGTTTGCATCCCTTGTGCAGAATGCCGCATTGCCTCGTGCATTAGGCGTTGTAACTACGGTGGCGTTAGTACTGTCAAGCTATTGGTGCGTTCATAGCCTTTTGTAATAGCCATGTAGTGATGGGTGCTGACTCCTGCATCATCTTCATTTCTTCGTCTTTGAAAATGAATGGATAATCTGTATTGCTTCGTTGCTTAGGGTCAAGTTATCGAGACCCTCGAGAGAGCGTGCAAAAGGGGTTTGTGGATGAAGATGTGCTGCGCTTGACGCATCGTTTGTTGAGATGTCTTGGCGCATTCTTCTTTTTTTATTAATTAGCTAACAAAAAGGACACATATTTGATGTGTTTTAAAGTTGTTTTTATGCGGTTGTCAACTTGCATATGCATCCATTTTAAAATATGTTTGCACCATTGAGTTCCCTGTTGAAAGGACGGAGATGCCTCTGAGAGGGGTGTGTGTGAATTAGGATCCTAAACGCTAAGGCTCATTGAAACTAACTTATAAAAAATTTATGCAAAATAAAGCAAATATGTGCACTAAAATTTTGCTAGTGTTTCTAATTTTAACTCAACCGAGGATAAATCTGGCAATTTAGTTCCATATAGAAAACTAACCTATCAATTTAGTTTGAGAATGTAAATACACAATTGCAAAAAAATTAATGCGGAAGCTAAAGAAATAGAGATATGCAAACTCTAAATGGTGATGGCAAAGTTGAAGATGCCGAGGTTTTTCTGAAATATCGAGAAGGACGCGCAAGTTTCCTCCTGTTTTTTATTTGGAGCCCTCCGCAAGGCATTGCTCTTGTTTAGCAAGGGCATGTTTGGTTGCTACTCTCGACGTCTTGTCTGAGAAAAATGCTGCCTGTAACATGTGAGTCTGCTCCATTTTGCCTGTCTAGCCAATGGGAGAAGTGGACTGTTTGGTTGAAGCTTCCTAGGCAAGCACATTAATTACACTTGAATCTCCCTAGGCAGCTGCTCTAGCATCCAGGCACTCGATTTTGTACGCCTGGGCCAGGAACTTTTGCCTGGATGGGGCAACCAGTGAGGGCTCCAACCAAACACGCTACAGGCAGGTCTCAGGAAGGTGTCAGGCCAGGCAATTTTTCTCCAGGGCAGCAACCAAACATGCCCTAAGGCCTTGATCCGTGCAAAAACCAGTTGGCAATTTGACCTTGCGCAAGGGTCAAACTTCTTGGTCATGTTACTCTGGATATTCCCAGTGTGCACCTACTCTAAAGTGGGGTCTTCCACGAGTTTCTCATAGACGCTCACCGCCATTTCTACTAAGGTGAGCTTTGACCAAAACGCCGAGGACCACCCTCCATCTCACAAGCAAGGTAGTTGCCACTCTATAATCTGGAGGGTCTCACATGACTACAAAGCACACTCAAGTATTTATGCACGCAAGCATAGATACTTAGAGATTCACAAATCTCACTACAATACTTGGTCGCAACCAAGGGCTATGCACTAAGCAAGACCTAAGCAAGGGCTCGCAAGCACTAGCTATGCTAAAATATACACTGTTAGCTATCTTGATGAATTGTGCTCTTAAGAATGTGTCTCAACACTAGAATGAACTCAGGAGTCACCAACCATATTGTGGAGGCCGGAGAAGGGGGTATAAATAGCCTAAACCTCAAAACTAGCCATTGTGAGAAAGTTGCAGCTTGCAGACTGTTGTCATACACTTGACCATCCAGTGTGTACACCTAAACTAGCCGTTGGAGTCGACCGTTGGAACTTCATTTGACCATTGATGATCGTGGGACCGTCTGGTGTGTGTAATCGCCTAAGTTCTTGATTTATTGCACGTCTCATCCTATAACATCTGGTGTGATCACTGGACCATCCGGTGTATGTAATCTTAGATGTGGTCGCTCCTTCTTCTCTTTTGTTGCTTCCATCTGGTGGTGGACCACTGGACCGTCTAGTGTGTACACTAGATTGTTTGGTGCGTGTATGTCATTAGGTCTTGAGTCTTCAATTGGCGGCGTTTCCTTCTCACCAGGCTATCCGGTGTGCACCACCGGATCGTCCAGTGTGTGCAAAAATCCGGGCCGCTGCGCAAAGTCTCGTATAGTCCATCTCCAATGGTATGCACGAGTTAAGGCATGGTTCCAACTATTTGTTGGTCTAGCTTTTGAAAAGGATGAATGCGGTTTTGTTTCAGCGAGGTCCGGTAGGTGGTGCCTGTGAGCCACTGTGGACGGTGAAGTCTAGTGCTAGATTGTGAAAAGAAAACAATGAATTTAGTGATTTGTTGTTTGGGGTAAAAACCGACCGGTTGTGCCGTGAGCTACGATGGATGGTCAAATCTAGTACCATTTTTAGAATCTGAGGAAATTTTTTTCAAATGTCTCTTCTCTGGAAAAATGGTGCCTTTTGCGAAATAAAAGTGTTTATAAAACAACCCTCATAAAAGCTCACTTTATGCAAAAGCATTCAAAGCTCCTCTGTCACAATGCATGTTATGTGTAGACAATCCTCGGTTCCTTTGGGAGAAGCTAGAACCACCGTTGTTTTGTTGTTGTTTTCCAGAAAAGGAGTTCGCCAACCAGTTCGTTTAAGGCTTACACCTGCTTCCCAACTCTACCTATGGCAATTGGTCCGTTGTAATGTCTCCGTTGTGTATATTGGACTTCCTACTGTGAGTCCTCATCTTATGTACCGTGTTGCATGTGGTGGATAAACCAGTAGAGTTGATCTACCTGGTTTTTAGGTATGTCTTGAGTGGATCTGTACTTATCTGATGAATAAATGTGGTTGCTAGCCCCCTGTGACTAGTAACAGGTGTGAGAAACAGGACCCTTAGACGTAATGGTTTTAGTGATTAATAACAACTTAACTGCGTTACTAACGAGTTGATGACATGAAGGATTCTTTTATTATGAACATGCTCATAGGTTGACCAAAAGAGACCCCTTGTTGTCGGTCATTATTTCCTAAATTCAACCGCCAATTCCTAGGTGAGTAAATCAGGTATAAATAAAGTTCTATGCATTAACTACCCTTGAACTAATGAATTCCATGAGTTTTTGGCGGTCTTCAATGTTTTGAAGGAGATGCTCAAATTGAACATGAAACAACATCATGGAGCATGAATGAACAAGGGTATGAATGGGCGTATAAATCATCACTACAAAGTATCTCAAATGACCTAAATAACCAAACCATTTCAAAGAGCATGTCAAAATAATCGAAATGGAGTTTTGTTTCACTCAATTTGGAGTCCGGTTGTCAAAGTTACCACCGTTGCAAGTTCAACAACACCGGATGGGAGGAGAGTGGCCGAGCGGCCTACGGGAGGGCTGGCTGGCTATGCATTCCCTCTGAATGCCTCAAACTTCATTGGAATCAACCAAGTAATTCACGAAGGACCCATAGACACCTAGTGGATCCCAAGTCAAGAGAAAGGTCGGAAGGCCACCATATGGACCAAGAAATGACTAAGTGCAGGAGAGAGAGTGGCTCGTCAGCCTCTTCAATGGACATCCAACCACTCTACTAGGCCTCTCGACCTAGTACTCAGGCAGCTCGACCTAGTACTCTAGCTTCCTGATGTCTCTCTCGGATGTTTGGTCTTTCTACTACACATGCATGCAAAGAAGCACAACAAAGACACAAATCAACCGTGGACAAAGAACCAAAGGTGTGCGTGATGGATTGATCGGCGAGACACACTCTCCAATCAATGAGAAACATCCAAGTGGTAACCAGACACTAAGTCCCTAGCCGCCCGACCAAGGAACCAGGCCGGTAGGCCTCCGACTTAGGCCTTTTGGCACGTGTTCTAACCGAAACAACAGCCACCTCCTCAAGGATGGAAGATCAAGCTGTGCAAAGCAAGGTTAGTGCATCAAAGGGCAGAAAGACCATAGGGCCTAGCCACTCGGCCTCTTAGGTTGCCGCCCGACCAACTGATTTAACCGTTTTGCCAACTGTAAGGAAAATTGGCCCTAAGCCTCGTGCTTGGTTCCCTAGTGTAATTTTGGTGGTTGAGGTGACGACACGTACCATTTGGGACTAATGTGTGTGCAAGTATTTTTTATTAAGTCATTGGGTGCAATAGATGGACTTGGGGTACAAACACCTCAAGGAGGGCCTAAAGAGCACAAGAAAAGATCTAAGACTCCGTTAAGATACAAGTGAGATGCACGACACTGGCGGTCCCACTGGCCAGTCAGCGGGCCAGAATTTTGCACGCACAGGACAGTCTGGTGGCACCCACCGGACAGTCTAGTGAGTAGAAGAAACTCAAAGATGAAGACTCAAGACCTGGTGCAGATTTCACGCACCGGACAGTCCGGTGGAACCACCAGATGTTTTGGACAGGGCGATGGTACACCGGACCGTCTGATGGCCTCAATGGTCGAATTTCCAGTCCAACGGTCGACTCCAACATCTAGCCAAATACACGCACTGGACAGTCCGGTGGTGTACCCCTGGACTGTCAGTCATGCAGAAAAGTGAAGAAAGCTCCAACGGTTAATTTTGAGGCTTGGGCTATATATACCCCCTTGGCCAGCTTCTATTCTATGGTTGGTGACTCCTAAGCTCATTGTAGTGTTGAGACACATTCCTCAAGCCTATTTGAAGTGTAGAGACACATTTTAGAGCCCAACCATCATTAGAGCTAAAGAGACACATCCCAGTATAGCTAGAACTTCCAAACATGTTTGCTTAGGCTTATTTGTCTTACCCGTGCCTGCGTGCACATTGACCTTTGTAAGTGTGGGCTTGTAAGTCTTGCGAGACCCTCCGAAGTGTGGAGTGACCGCCACCTTACTTGTGAGAGAGAGGAAGGCCCTCTACATGTTGGCTAAAAGCTTCCTTAGTGGAGATGGCGAGGTGGCTCCGTGAGAAGGCCCACGGAAGACCCCAACGGCCCTGACAATCCTCTACCCTTGCATGGGCAGGGCTGTAGTCTGAAGGACTACACGAGAGAAGGGCACGGGTGGGTGTGTACCGAGGATATCCGGTGACCCGACCGGTTTGCTTGACCTTTACGAAGGTCACTTAGCCATCATCCACCCTTGCGTGGTGAGGCTGTATTCCTTTGAGGACTGCGTGAGAGCAAAGCCCTGTGGGGGAGGGGGAAAACGAGGAGTAGGGGGTAGAGACACATTGGTCTCCCTGAACCTCAGGAACAAAATCTCTGTGTCTTTATCATGTGTCGTCATCGTCATCGTCATCACAATTTTGCATTCTCTTTACCTATCTCTTTACCTTCCACATTTACATTCTTGCAATTGTGTGCTTATACTCCTAGACTAGTTTGATAGGTTAGTTTCTAGGTGGAACTAGTTTTCAAGACTTGGCCATGGTAGAATTAGCAACACTTAGCAAAACCTTAGTGCACATAGCTAGATTTCTATTGTATAGGTTTTGCTTAGTAGTTGAAGTTTTTAGAAAGCTATAGTTTTAGAAATCCTAATTCACTCCCCTTAGGCATCGGTCCAAACTTCACCGACCTGTCTCCTCCTGTAAATAGAGGCACAAACACACCCCACTCTCAAAATGTACCTTCTTGGTGCCTTGGGAACTTGTTGACACATTCCACTCTCTCCCTTGGGAAGGTGCCCGTTCGGATGGCACTACCCCTTCTAGTTCAATATTTTGATAGGAGTTAGATTTGGGCTTTGCCTGTTCAGGAGCCGCCTTTAGGAGTTCGGTATGAGTTCCTTGTATATTTCGTTTCCTGTAAGACTTTGAGTCTATTTAACATATTTCTTTACTTGAGTATAAGCATTTCCATTCTTGCCTATGATAGTGCACCATCATAGTGTGTGAATGTCGCTAGACTATAGTTAGCATTCCTCTGTTAGGTTATGGTTAATCTAGTCTATTTGCTTGTGGGTTACTTGTTCACACTGTTAGTTAAGTCATAAATATTGTGATTCTTGAACTTGAGAAACAAGTGGAGGATGTGATCAGCTGGAGTATACTCCAGAAGATCACCTTGGTTTGCATGCGGTCCCACACAGATCTGGCTAGTAGGTCCTCTTTGTGATAGTGACATGTATTCCAACCCAATCATCCGAATTGTTTTGTAGTTGCTGCAGTTGATACCCTGTGAAGCTCGCATCTTCTTTGTTGAGACCCCAGCACTCTGGACCCTCCATTGGCTCTCACGTCCTTAGTGACCAAAGCAAGTGAAGATGTCTAGACCAAACCTAATGTCAATGGTGTCGAGAAGACATGACCCTTGTAGAGTAGCATGTTGGAGATAGCTTTGTCTTTTTGGTTTGTCCTTAGTAAAGTAAGTTCTTGTTAGGAACCAGACCTGTATCTGCATGGAGTGTGTCGGTACTGTTATCCCTTCTTTTACCATTTAGAATGGAAGAGTAAAATAACAACATGTTTGATAAGTTAATATCTCTATCTCAATGCTTCTTTGTGGATAAATACAGTACCTTCGAATACTCCCGGGTGAAAGCTACAACGGTGTCCATGCTCTTCTAGAGTAAAATTTGTTAGGCTAAGAGATGGCAACAAGTTTTCTAGCACCTTTGTTGGGGGAGCGGCGAGCTAGAATATTAATTTGTCTTTCAACTTGTTGTTACCCACTGTTTCTTTCGGAAAACACAAAAAAATGATAGAATCTAAAACCCCATGCTTTAGTTTTGCTCTATCCATCTGAGTAAGTATTGATTGTATTTTCATATGACTCGAATCTGCTAGGTAAACATAGTTTGGGCTAGAATCTAATGAGTGCCCAGAGGCTTCTTAAATTAAGTGTGGTGCTTAGGTAAAATCCTGCATTGGTTAAATTAGACAACTTTGATCAATGATTTATGAGTAGGTTCTAGTCGTGATATATGTTGGCATCTCTTAGTGTAACATATTTTACACCACAACCGCACGGAGATTCAATATAGCTTTTTCACCTAGAGTATTCTGGGTGTCGTAAAAATCAATAGGGAAGCAGTGGCGAATAGGTTGAATGATATAATGTTCAAACTAACTAAACAATAAACTAGATGTACAAACTATTCTTATAAAGGGGTAAGATAAACAAGATAGTGTATGGTGGAATGAGAGAGTAGTGACCAAAGCAGTCAGCAACTAGGTATAGCTATCTGGGTGGATAATGAGCAAGAGAAAATATCCAAAATATAAGTATTAACTACTACAGAGGATTATTCATGGTTGAGCTAAGTTATCCGAACACAAACTAGGATCTTGCATCAAGATAAATTCTAGACTTCACCGAGGAGGAACGAGTGTAGATACTTGGCCTTCTGAACGGCAACTAGCTAACGTGTATGGGCTTACTGGGCGATGAGATTGGAATATTGAGGGTTCCTAACGCTGTTACCAAGAGGACCTACCGACCAGATGTGATGCCCCTGGCATCTCCAGTGCATTATACTGACATCATTAGCTTAATGACATTATTTCAAGGGCGTTTTACCTTGAGAGCATGCATAGGTTAGGTCACTTGAAGTATTTAAACTCGGTTTGCTGAAAATTTTATTTGCATTTGCTGTTGTAACTTTAATACTATTGTGAATTTGATAAAACTTTACATACCAAACTCGTAGACAATTTCATGAGAAATAACTTTGGTATTTTGTGTCATGACATGCATAAAGGTTTGAACATAGTTTTGGGTCATTTCTGTGAAATTTTGAAATCTGCCAAACTTAGACCTGATTAGTAAATTTAAAATTTTGTAAAACAAAAGTCAAAATCTTGCCATAACTTAAATACCAAAGTTGTAGTTCACTAGATTCTAAGCAACATTGATATAGTTCACTTTGTATGAAAATGCCCATAAATAGGCTTAACAGAATTTTAAAGATTTAAGGAATAGTTGGTCAAACTAGAGCTCCAGTTTTGAATTCATTCAAACTCACAAAATTTGAATAGAACCTAGTACCAAGACTTTTGACAAAGTTGTAGATATTGAAAATTCGAACAACTTTTGTATTTTGAATGTTTTCAAAATCGGCCTATAGGATGTTCAAAAATTGCAAGTTCCAAAGCCTGTACCTGTGGTCAAACCCAGTTTATCAATTTCGGAATTCTTTTCCTCCTTCTTGACTCGCTGACGGGTGGGCCCGTCCTCCCGACCGGACGACCGCGCGCAGAGCCGGGCTGCCACGCAGCCGCCGGCGTCCGACCGCACGCCGCGTCGCCCTGCCGGCCACGCGTCTTGGCGCCCTGCCCGCGCCTGGCCAAAAGGCGAGGCCGAGTGGCCTCTCCTCTCACTCTACCTTCTGTTTTCCCTTCATTCCACGCCGTCCGCCATTGGAGCAAGCAGGGAGCTCGAGGTCGCACGAGTTCCGGCCGTCCCGCTCCTCCCTATCGCCGCGCCGGCCCTCACCTACCTCGGCTCTGCCGATTCCCCGAGCCTAGGCCGCCGATTCCACTCCTCCGCGACGCAGTTCGCCGCCGAAGTTCCATGCATCCAAAGCTCCGTCGCCGGCCCCATCCGTCATTTTCCCCACGAATCAGGTAGGGGGGTAAGCGTTTCCCATCCTCCCTTCCCTCTCCTGGTCGCCGGAGTCGAGCTTCGGGCCCTGCATGGCCGGGTTCCGCGCGCCTCCTCCATTTTTTCCCCTCCCTGTCGGTAGGAGGAAGAAGAACAGAGGTTGAAGATGCTCGCTTTGCGACTTAGCCCCTGCGGTGTTTCCTTTTCGCGTTTTCGTCCAAATACTGCTCAATGAGTCACGATATTCTTACGTGCTAGCCCCTGCATCTACGGGTTAATTATGTACAGGTCCCTGGCTGTGAGGATTTTCGAGTTATTGATTTTTCCATGAGCTGAAAACTTTGAAAATCCACAGTAAATCAAAGAAAAACGATAAAAATGCAAACTAAGCTTCATTGTGTTCCTAATTACTAGATCTACATAATGAGTATGATGGTTGAGTGGGAAAAGACAGTTTTGCCCCTAGATCTTGCATGCATGTGAAAACAAAACAAATGCCAAAAGTAATATAAATGGACTCCAAAAATCATGAAACTTGGTCGGTAGCTTTATAATGTTATTTACGGTTTATGTGATTTTTGGTAACCCTAGAATATGCTGTCAGTTTACCATTTTACCCTCATGGATGTATTTTGTGCATTTTACAAAGAGAAGAAATACTTGCTACATAAAAAGTACTCCAAATATTCTCCTGAAATTTGTAGATGCTCTATGTTGCATATTTAGTCCATTTTTAAAGTTTCAAGTTCTGCATGTAAGTTTTGGTTGCTGTTTTGAAAAAGACAAATAATTGCATGTTAAAATGAATAATGGGAGAAAGTGACTTTATTGTGCGAAATAAATTCCGAGAAAAATCATGGTAATTAATGGTTAAGTTTAGGTTCCAAAAAGTATTGCTATGAAATTAATTGCTACTGTTTCGAGTTACATGGGGAATCTGTTAAAATGAATATATTGGAAAATAGATGTCGCATGTTTCAACTTATTAACATGTGGTGCATTGTTTTTCATAATTCCCTAGCATCATGAGCATTCGTTGCATCCATTTTGCACTTGATCATGCATATAGGATTGCTAACTACGGTAACCTCTCGAGCAGGAGTTTGGTTTCTCCATCAAGATGAAGACGGTGTGTCGCTGATTAAATCTGTCCGTGATTCAAGGGGTTGCCTGGGGCAAAGCCCCACAACCCAGCAAACTAACATAGTTTAGTTTGTTGGTTTTGATAAGAATAAGCAAAGGTAGGCAGGACCATGATTTCTCCCAGCTAATATGATAATTGATTGTTTCATTACGCATCCGCATTAGGAGTTGATTGAAAACAATTGCATTAGATCTCCTGGCCGCCCTGGCCCTAGCACCTATAATAGAGTTCGTATGACGAGTATGCCTAGAAATGCTAGGTGCGAGTAGACACGAGTGAAATGGAGTTACTCGTCGTATAGGTGATTTCAAAATATCAAATTATTAAAGTGAACATGTTATTTATGCTTGTGATTTAAATGGAGACCGGGCGGAGATTTTATGAGTTATTTACCGTTTATGATGTTCTGCAATGGACTCCGCCCGAGTCGTGTAAGGCCCGTTCGCTGTTCGCCTGCTGATCGGCATAACATTGCTAGAGTGCTTAACCGGGACATGGGACCGGTGAAAGTCTTACTTGAACCATCCGAAGAACAGAGACTTGGTCCTACCATGGGGCCTAGGGGCGCTTGACTCATGGGAGGGCTGACCCGGGATGCCGTGGTATCGCTCCATGGGGGCTAAACCTAGGGAATGGCGGGTTGGAATCGAACTTGGGAAGGAACAAGTGGAGATGGGGTCTATATGTGGGAACGCGATGGCCAGTAAGCATATACCCCTGGCATGATAGTTATTCCCGGGAATTAAAAATCGATTCGAATCGCTGATGCCCACCAGGTGTGGGAATGCTGATAATGCACACGGGCAACGTAGTAACTACTTGAATACATTATATCTGTTACTCATGTTTTCAAATACTACATGTTTGTATTGTATTGCTTACATTTCTGCAAGTTATTATCATGGAGTTATATGCAAAAGATGAATCTTGATACTCTATGTTGATATACCACTGTTTAAAATCAATGGCTAAGGATCCACATGCTAGTAAGCAAGCTTTGCGTCAGCCGTAAGCCAATCCATTAAGCCCTACTGAGTAATTAGTACTCAGGGTTTGCCCCCACCTTTTGAGAACAGGTACCGGCGACATCTGGACAACTACGTGGAGGAGGGTAGTACCGGTGGGCTCGGTGCTGCTCGCTTCGATCATCGATGCATGAAGTCTACTAAAGTATTTTGTTTCCGCGGTGAGATGTTTTCGAAATTCGCTTCCGCTATCTGATTCAAACCTGCCTATGGTATGGCATTATGTTGAAACCTATAACTTATTTCGAACTGGTTTGTAAAACAAGTGTATATATACTATATTTAACTGGCTGAGATGATGTATCTGTTGTGGCTCCACTGTGGGCTGGATGTGTATGATGTCGGTTCCTCTGGGAAAAGGTAATATCGGGAGTCGAATGACTCTCGACGGACGACCGGGTTTAGTTCGGTCTAATCGCACTGCAAGCCAGAGGTGGCAGGTGTGCTTAGCCCGGATTAAATCGGCGGTTCCGCCACACCAGAGCTGTGTGGACAAGACGTCACGCTATACTAGTGATCGAGCGTAATCTTGATCACCAAAGTTCTTCATTGATCAGAGGGTGAGAACTAACTTAACCTTAGATCTAAGCCTAAGGGAAGCTTATAGCACCAGCAAGTCTAGTAAGATTTGAATAGCTCAAGAACAACACAATCTGAAGCCTTGGTCTAGCATGCAATAAGGTAACCACACTATGCAAGTGTAAGAAATAATGTAAATTGTAATTGAAGAGTAGAGCAAGGAATATAAATTGTACTGGAGTAGCAAAGATGCAATAGATACACGAGCTTTTACCAAGACTCGAAGCTAACTTCAGAACCCCTGAGGCAAAAGCTCAGACTCGACTATAGCTCCTAGGACAATCCTACTGCTACAAGACTATGATAATTGTATGCTTTTCTTCACTTCCACACTTTGGAAATGACATCTAGGGGCCTATTTACACCCTCTCGAGCAGGAGGGCTGTTTATAGGTGTTGTAGGTTGGTGGAGTAGGCAATGTCGGTTGAAGAGGGGACACTTGGCAGGCTAGGCGGCCAGGTAGAAGGCTAGTCGGCCAAGTCTAGGCCAGGCCTCTTTTAGGCCTCTTTTGGAAGGAGTAAGACTAAAGGTACTATTTTGGAGATTATGAATGCATTACCCAGTCTAGGTAAATGCACTACGGGATGGTGGATTTTTGCTCCAATGATTAACAAGATTGTGATAATTCCATCAATGAGACTAAAAAATTCACAAATCTCAAAACAACAATAGGTAGATTACATAAGCGACTCAGATATTTTCTTAGTATTTGGCTTTGGTAGATATTTGAACCAAAGGGGGGAACTTTTATTTTGATTTTTCAAAAGAATAAACCTGAGATGTTCAACTTACAAGGAGTATGAAAGAGCTGGCCTATTACTTAGTCATGTCATATCTCACAACAACTTAGATAAAGTTATGCAAATGGCATCCCAGCATCCATAATGTAGAAGGTCAGGTTCACAAATTATACACACAAGCTCGAAATTAAGTTAAGCATGGTCATTGCATAGACAACTAATCAAGAACGTGATAGAACAACTATTCATCATTTCCATAATGAAGGTAACATGAAAAAGGTGGGAGTTGATTTTATTCACACTTTTTTTATAGTAGATAACTTAAACATTATTATTATTATTATTATTATTATTATTATTATTATTATTATTATTATTATTTTGTTACTACGGTGGGGCTCATACCTAGGTTCTTTTGGATGGTAGGACAGGAGGATGGTAGGACTGGGCCTGTTTGCCAGTTTGCAAGGAGAGAGAGAGAGAGAGAGAGAGGCATGGGGATCTTACTTTGAGTCAGGCGGAGTCGAGGAGGCGTGCTCATGTTGTCGGTGATTTGCCATCCCCCAAGCTTCAATGAAGCTAGGGGTTCTGGTAGTAATAGTGGTTGTAGCGTTGTTGGTGCCGGTTTCTACCATTTCTCTAGTTCCCAGAGAATGTTGCTGCTGGAACGCAACCGGTTATCCATCTCAGTGGTACAGTTGGTTAATGGCATGCAATTCCTCGCATAGTTATTAGGACCGGATCAGACGTTGAACCGACGAGGCTCTCGGTTCAAGGTTCAATTGGTCTAACTAGTTGAAACAACGGTCAAAACCGGTTCAAATATAACAAGGATTCAACTCTATCAACAAACGAGTTCATAGCATAGTGGTAAGAACAGAGACTCTTAGCTGCCAGGTTGTGTGTTCAAACCCCTACGGCTATGCCATTTTGGCCTTATTTTCCACGCAATGACACAGTTGGTTCTCTGCTAGGTGAAGTGCACCGGTTCATAGCGGTCTAGATGGCTTGGTTTTAACCAGCTTGTGCATAAAAACCGGTGGTTTCCATTTGCATAGGCGATCTTTTAAGTGGACTGGACCGACCTGAGGTTTCAGGTTCTGATTTTTTCTAGGTCGGACCATCGGTCCGGTCTAGTCTTAATAACACTACTTCCTCGTACACCCTTTGGTCATACTAGCCATGTAGGTTCATCCCCTCCATGGTGGAGTTGATACCCGCCATGTTGTCGGTGTTGAAGTGTGTGGATGCCGATAGACCTGCATTTCTGTCCAACCTTGCAGCATAGTACTTAGGAGCATATGGTGGTTGGTGGTGTGATGAAGCACCACCACCTCCACTGCTACTGTACCATGGCTCAGGGTTGCTGTAACATTGGAACCATGCGTGGTCCATGATTTGGCCTACCCTAGACAATGATGGACCTGACTCGGCTTCCTCTTCTGCTTCCCTTTGGCACTACTCGGCTAGCGCATCTCTGGGCTCATGTCATGACACCTGCCAAAGCTCTCCCATGGTGCTTCCATGTTTCCCAAACTCTCCCGTGGTGCTTCCATGTTGAGTTGCATGGTTAGGCTAGCTACTTTGTACAAGTCAAATTTGTGACCAAAGTACGGTCATGATAAGGTTACCTTTTTCGTCAGCCCAGCAAGAAGTGCCCATGGATGAAATGCCTTTCACCCACTAGATGTGATAGATCATTGGGGATGTATTCGAGTTGGGCGTTTGCTAAGACACCCAAACCGGATGCAATCCTTGTCACAAAGGACATGATGGTGATGGGAGTGTTGATTCTCCGCATCTCCCTGCAATGATATACCACATCTAGTATAGGAGCATAACGTTTATTTTTACACATTGCTTATAAAAATTTTAAATCTTCATTAGCTGTGCAACATGCTTCACTACATGAGAAGACAACCAAAGGAACCTAACGAGTTAGAAACCTCAAGTTGGATTATGGATTTTAGAGATACTATATTTCCCTGAAACATCCTCACCACAAATTTCCCTCCAAAACTGTCGGTGTTTTGTACCGGCAATACACCATGGGATATACCACGAGACGCTTTTAATGGCGTCTAGATCGATTGTAGGTCCATGTTTCGCTTGAAATATGAAGGGCAACAAGATTTATATAGGTTCGGGCCTCGAGATGTGTAATACCCTACGTCCTGTTTGTAGCTGATTGTATTGATCTGAGTTCTCGAGCTTACAATGAGGGCTTGGTTGGCTAGAGATTCAGTGTATCTGATGATAGGATCTGGAGGGAGAGAGATCGATGTCCTCAGGAGGGATCCCAGCCTACCTTATTTAGTTCGGCGTGGCTTGGGTTACGAGTCGGTTTCCTTCTCCTAGACGGTTTAGATTACAAAAGATAGAGAGTCCTTGTCTTGTGCGCCAAGTGAGTCGGTCGGCTCTTGGATTAGGCCCTCCATCAGCCCATGTAGAGAATACGCTTCATGAGGATCCAGGGGATATCTATCCCCCACAGAAACACCTTTGCATCGTACCCCATAGGATGTGTTACTAGAGAGCAATGAGAGGAGAAGTCTAGGAGGTCCCGAAGCTCCCTAACAGAAATAGAAAACTCAGTGTTGAAAAGGCGGAAGTGGATGGTCGTAACTATTGCGAGTTCCTCTATGCGGAGGGTCATCAAGAACTCCCTAGTAAGAACGATGGATCCTTCTTCCTCGATGCTACAGAAGTCACCCCAACCGGTGTAGTTGAATGCCTTCTCAAAATGTTCCAGCATGCTTATGTTGGCCAGGAAGAGGTCGAAACACCTTGTTCTCCCAAATTGTTTGGGGGGCAAGGCATTCCATCATCTCCTCCTCCACTTCCCCACACGGCATGATGTCATGGATGGTCAGGAGCGTTCACTGTTGCTGTGATGATGTTGCCTCATCTTGGGGTTGGCTGGGGCTAATGGACATCCTGTCGAATGCCACTGGGGTTCTTGAACTTCTGCTCTACGAGCAGGAGGAGGACAAGAACCTGGTGTGCACGGCTTTCCTAACTTTACTTAGGGCCTTCTTGGTCTTGCCAAAGAACTGGCATCCTGTGGATCAAAGACGCAAGAAAAATACCCAAAGGACAAGAGCAAAAAACACAATAATTATATGTCAGCGGTTAGCAGTCCAAAAACCAGTCATCCAAACGTTAGTCATTCTTGCTAGGTGAGAGCCTCCACATACCGTTCAAAGAGCGAGGGTCGAGCACTAGTTTTATTCGGCAGAATTTAACTAAGTACTTAAGAGCCTGACTAGCACTAAACTAGCTACTAATCTAGTTCTTCAAGGGGGAGAAGGAGAGTGCTCACTTTGCTGAGTAGTGCAATGAGAGCTGAGGGATTGCATGATATTTATAGGTGCAAATGCACTGCACAGCAGGGGGCTAGGCATCATGACCTGGCAAGATAGCCAACGGGGTGAGGTTGGGCGGCCGAGCGCCTAGGAGAGTAGGGTGGTGGGTGTACTGCTCGAGTGATGGGACTCAAATGGATGCGCAAGAAATTGCCAGGTTGTTGCATTGCAGCGGGTTGGGTGGCCTAGGGGTGTTCGGTTGTGCGCGCATTGGAGCAAGGGAGCTGAGAGGTTTGGCACTTTGTGCATGCATGCAAGTTGTGCACGAGCAAGAGGGGTCAGGCGGCTTGAGCACCGTGCCAACTTGGCCTGAGACGATCAGTGTGGGAGAGGGGGGTCGGCCGGCCCTTGTGGGGCCATGCGGCCTCAAGAAAAAAGTTTCGATTTTTTTTGAATTATAAGAGTGTAGACAAAATTTATGCAAAACTTGAATTTAAACATGCAGTGGAGAGAATTTAAACAGAATGCAAGTGCAAAGAAAATGACGGCTTCATGAGAAGTACATATGGAGTGAAGGTAGTGCCAGTTCGCCTACTGGCAAGGGCGAGTTATACCTTTGGCTTACGGTCAGCATGCGATGGAGACTTTGCGGCTGCCATATTCTCTTCTTTGAAATAGCCTTTTGTTTGAGAGTGTTACTTCCTCTCTTCTTCTTTTATTCGATCGATGGTGTTTTCTCCTTCTTCCACCACTCTTTGGATGTGTGCGTTGTGTTGGTGGTGACCTTTGTTACAAGAGCTTCACCTCATGTTTCCTTCATCGGTGGGCAGGTCATCGAGACATGTCTTTGTGACTTGGCTTTGCGATCGACTTTATCTTGTGGCCTTTCCATTGAGTAGGATTTTCTCCATGGGTGCTATGAGACGGTCCACTTTCGGCATTCATGTTGAGAGATCGATCTTGGGTCTTTGTGTGTCCCTAGGTCCCTAACATTTGAAGGTTTTCACCTGTCGACATTGTTTGACCTTTGGTTTAAAAGCGAATGTTTCCCTTGTGCCATTGATGTTGAGGTGAACTTGTCCAGCTCCAACATTGATGTTTGCCTCAGCGATGCTTAAAAATGGTCAGCCCAAGGATGAGGGACATTTTGCTATCAATTTCCATGTCTAGCACCTCAAAGTGACAAAGTCCATGGGAATGAGGAAGTTTCGGAGTTTCAATGGAATATCCTCGACGATCCTGACTAGATAGTGAATCTATTGTTCCATCAACTGCAGGCGCATAACAGTAGGGGCAAGAGTAGGATGCGTTAATTTATTAAAGACTACCTTTGGCGTGACGCTGACGCTAGTTCCGAGGTCATAGAGAGCCTGATCGAAGTACTGAGTCCTGATTGAGCATGAGATGTTTGAGCTCCTAGATCTTGTTTCTTTTGTGGCAGCTGTTTGAGTATAGCAGCGCTACACTCTTCCGTTAGGTGCATGACTTAGTGGATTTTTGTTGTTGGGGATGTCCTTTAAGTACTTGGTGTACGTAGGCACCTTCATCTCATCTAGCAATGGGACATTGACATATAATTTCTTAATTACCTCAACGAATTTGCCGAATTGTTCATCGATAGGAGTCTTCTTCTCCCGCTAATGAAAATTTAGCACAATTGTTTTTTACAACTCATGTGGAGCTAACATGGGTGCTTCCTTGAACGGTTGCGGCTCACTTGCCACTTGATCAACATCTTCTGGTTCGGCGTGTTTTGCCCGCTCCTTCCCTACTGTTGACATGGATTTTGGCCGCCTCAAAATAGGTGCAACAATCGACCAAATAATATTCATGGCTAATTCCGCTTTTTTTATATGCGAAATAAATAAGCATATAAAGTAACTATTCTAGCATATATATGATTGTTTTGAAATTAACTGTGACATTTTAGCACACCGAAAGACCGAAACACTTGTGATTTTCAAAAATATATCAACACAAGCTTATCGCAGCCAGTCAATATAACGCCGATGCGTATATGAACCAAGAACGCCCTGGTCGGCTCAATAAATGATCAGCCAAGGGAATCAACATAATATGACATTGGATGTCATATATAAACCAAATAATAAGAGAAAGTAAAATGAGCCGAAAACCATGTACCGAGCCCATGCGTATGCTGTGTGGCACGATACCCTTGAGCTAATTGTTTTAATGAGCTTCAGTAAATCACAAACGCATATACATGGACGCAATCGTATGGATTAAGCAAATAAAACCGTTTCTACATTGCCAAAAAAAAAAAAACTACATGGCACAAATGAGTATAAATCATATTCGCATATGAAAACGCAACCCGCACGATTATGCGGCCAAGTGAACGAATAATATGAAATACTAAGCGCATTCATATATGTAAATAAAATGTTTATTTGAACACTCAAGTGACCGTTCAATTAGTGCTGGCGGGGTGCTGATCAAAGGAAGGAGAAAATAAAGAAAATCAGATAAATGGAAGTGGGTACGTGTGTGTTAAGTTGGACGCATCCACTAGCTGAACGAATATACCGCTGGATGCCTGACTCACCGTTTCGGTGGTGAACTAACCGTCCAAGCCTAATCACAGGGGGCCCATAATCTAGCCTCTGGAGTTCGCGCTGGTTTTACGAGTAGAAGGGAAGCCAATAATATCTCAGGTCCGGTCTTATCAGGTCCATATGCAGGCAGCTCCCACGACCAGCGTTCCTCCCGCGACGTGCGCGCCAAAGGCGCCTCGTGATGCCACCGCCTAGCGCAGTGTCCGCCAAGGAACCGCCGCTCATCAGGCCTATAAATATACGAGTCACATGCAAGAGCCAGAGGACAACGACACCAAGAGACATCGCCACCAGGCTGCCGGTAAGCGAAGGACACAAAGAGCTATCGCCACCTGGCACCAGGCTGCTGCGCTGTGAGACGCCGAGAAGAGCTCCATCAGGCTGCTTGCAAATCCATCGTCAAGTTTCTGAGAACACCAATCCCGTGAGATTGCGCTGCGACTCCATTAAATTGTTGCAGCATCGAATTGCTGCAAGGTGAAGAGTCTCCATCGGCCTCTCCTCCAATCTTATCCTCTAAATCATTTTTCATATCGTTCTTCATCGATGAGTTCGGTCCGGTTGGTGGATACAAATACAGACTAAGAGACCATACTGGTTCTCAAATATTGTTGGGTCCCTACGATGAATACAAACAATAACAGATACGCATAACGATTTTTGCGCCTAGGCTTGATTCTGCATGTTGATACAAGCCTAAGGAAAATTAAATTCAATGCTTGATGAGTTCTTGTTATGCCTTTTTGTTCGGTCCGATTAGTGGATATAAGTACAGACTGAGAAATCATACAGTTCTCGAATCCCTACGATAGGATACAAACAACGGATGCCTATAACGATTTCATCGCCTGGGCTTGATTCCGCACGTTGATATAGGCTTAGGAAAATTCAATTCAATACTCTATATTTATCATATTATTGTTGAAATTATCTTTATGCTTCGTTGTTCGGTCCGGTTAGACAATACAAATATAGACCGATAGATCTCATGATTCTTAAATCTAGCTTGGTCCCTATAGAGGATACAAACAACGGCCGTGCATAATGATTTCGTCACCTTGGCCTGGTCCTTCATATTGGATTTAAGCCTAGGGAAATCAACATTCTAAATTTATGTTAAATATATGTGATGTTAATATGCCACTTTGTTTGGTCTGAATGGCGGATACAAGTATAGAGTAAGAGACTCGATTCTTAAATCTTGCTCGGTCCCCACGATTGATATAGACAAAGGTTGCGTATACGCATCGTTATTGCCGTACAAATACACTTGGCATAAAAATAAATAAACAAATATCTCATTTATAAATAGGCTATATTCCTAATTTCCAAAATATATTGTATGCATACATGATAATTATGCCATAGTAAAAATGAATATAACATAAACAGTTCTCTTTTAAAATTATGCACTATATGAAATAAATATTCCTAGCAAAATACATAAGTATGGTCACCAAAATCCCCATGCATGAGTATTATACTTCACCAAAATGATTAAATTAAATGAGTTAAATTATATGTCAAATGAAAATAGATATGCCATATGTCAAATAGATAACCCTTAAGAACATGATTTAAGAACTCATGCATCTAGATCATGAAGAACTAAAACTAGAACATGAAGACTTAGAACCAAGAATATGATAATTAGAACAAGATCATTACTCCAAATAATATTCATTACAACCATGGACATACCTCCCACAATGATATAAAGAGCCTCAATCAACAAGGCAATTAGAGAGCCGTGCAAGGCCTCTAATCATTTCTAAGAACAAGAACCTCTAATCCCTAGCCTAAAACTCGACCCTCAACTCTCCTTTAGTAGATGTTCTTCTTCTCTACATCTTCTCGTCTTGATAATGAATTGGATGCCTGACCTCGGGGTCTAGCCTCGCTATTTATACCCTAGGGAAGTTGCTGTAAAAAGGAAACTGCGAGCGGACTCAAAAAGGGGTGGGGTTTGTGATGCCCTTGGCATCTAAAGTGTATTACATTGGCATCATTTACTCAACTGCACTATTTCATGAGCATTTCATATTGAGTGCATAAATTGACTAAGTCATTTGAATCAACAAAACTCAGTTTTAGTGAAATTGCCTTTGTATTTGCTACTGTAACTTCAAATATGTTATGAATTAGATGAAACTTTATATACCAAACTTGCAGATAATTTCATGATGAACTATTTTAGTATTTTGTACTTTGACATGCATAAAGTTGTGTATAGTTTTTTCAGTCAATTTCTGTCAAGATGTGAAATCTGTCCAAACTTGATCTGAATAGTAATTTCAAATTTCTGTGAAACAAAAGTCCTTGCCTTCCAAAACCTTATACATTAAAGTTGTAGACCATGAAATTTTTAAAAACATTGGTATATTTCACTTCTCATGAAAATTTCCACAAATTGATCTACTGGAATTTATAAACTCAAATGTTCTGTCGGTCAAACATTAGTCAGCCACATAAATTCAAATTTAAACCATATTTTCGTATAGAGCATGGTATGAAAGTTTATAAGAGAATCGTTGAGATACAAATTTACAACAGTTATTGTATTTTGAGTTTGATCTAATAAGGTCGATAGGGTGTTCGAAAACGTGAATTTCAAACGGAGCTTTCTGTAGTCAAATCTGGCCTTTTCAATTTTTTTTTCCTTTTTCTTTCCCTCCTGTGTCACTGATGAGCCGGGCCCACTGGTCAGCTTCATGGCTGCCGGGCTCCGACGCCCCTGCCGGGCCGCTGCCTGTCCCCTGCCCACATCCCAAGCCAAAAGGCGAGGCCGAGCTCTCTCACCGCTCCCTCTCACCACTCTCTCCTGAGTCCCTCCCTCTTTCCCTCTCTGTTTCGCGAGCGACATCCACAGCCACCATTAACGGAGCTTGAAGCTCGAGGTCGGCTGCCTCCTCCGGGCGTCCCCGCGCCTTCCCAATCACCGCTGCGAGACACACCACCCGCAGCTCCACTAAATCCCTAGCGTAGGCCACTGCTCCCACTCCCCACCACGCTGGAATCGCCCCGCACCGAACGTCCGCGTCGCGCTGGTGTCCACGAGTTCACCGCCGTTGTGCAGCACCACCAGCGCCTCCCCGCGCCTCCAACCACCGTCGCTGGGCTTGCCTCGTCACCGCGCAGCCAGCGGGCCCTACAGCAGCCGCCTGCTCCGCCGGTGCCGTGAGATCGGGCCGCGGCTGCCGAGCTCTATGCGTTGTCGTCGTGTCCGGTTCACGCCGTGTTCCCCGCCACGTAGGTCCTCCCCGTGCCATGCCGTCAAGGGATCCGGTAGCCCATCTCCGGGAACGCCTTCCCGAAGCCCCTCGGCTCCAAGACCATGCCTCCAAGCGCCGGCGCAGCCCCGTTTTTGCCCTCCCTGTGCGCAGCTCTGTCCATGGCTGGAGGTAGAAGAAGACCCCGCCAGTTTTTCGAATTAGCCCCTAGGCTCTGTTGTTTTTATGTTTCCACCTCACGCGCTATTCATTGAGTCATGAGGATCTTGCATTCTAGCCCCTGAAGTATATATTTAATTTCGTTTGAGTCCCTGATCTGCTGAATTTTGAATTTAAGGCATTTTTCTAGATCCGAAACTTTGAAAATCATTAGTAAATCATAGAAAATTGCTAAAAATGAAAACTCAGTTGCATTGTGCTCCTATTTAGTAGATCTACAGAATGATAAAGAAGTGGATCCATGAAATGACCTTTTTTCCCTCAGTTTATTACATGTTAGCTAAAACAAAAGAAATGTCAAAAATGGTCTAAATGACATCCAAAAATTATGAAACTTTGACAGTAGCAGGTATATGATATTTAGGATCTGTTGTGAGAAATTTGTAGGTTTTGTATGTTGTATATTTAGTCTACTGTTAAAGTTTGAAGCTTTGCATGTTAAGTTTTGTTGGTGATTTAAAATAGACAATTATTTGCACGTTGAAATAAATAATAGGAAAAGGTGGTTTTAAGATGACAATAAATCTTGTTAAGTTTAGGTCCTATAAAGTATATTTTTTGTATTTTATTATTACTATTTTGAGCTGCATTTGAAATAGGCTAAAATAGATGAGTGGAAAATAGATGAGCCATCAAACCTTGGATATTTGGCTTGCTAGATTTTATGAAAGATGCTCATGTCATATTATGCTTGCTGTGAAAGTTTCAGGGTCAGAAACCATGCCTTTGATGTATTATAAACCAATGAATTTTAATATGAGTTAAATGCTGGAATTTCTATAATTATTTTGTAGATGCTTTGCTGCTAAAATTTGGGTGTTGGCTTGATACAGTAATCATCTACATGTCATAAAAGTTTGAAGTCATTTGGCAATGTCTAACAACTTGAACTCAACGTGGGTATTTATTACATTAAATTAACATGTTGCATGACATGATTAGGGCGTGTTTCATATGAATGCATGATGTTGCTTGTTTCAACTTATTAACTTGATGTGACTGTTTTTTCATATTTGATCATTCATATAGTAACGCTTATTATAGCAACGTGATCGAAGAATTGCGACAAAAAACTACATCAAGCAACGGTGTCCAAAAAACCAACTAAGACCCACTGACGACCTGGAGGGCCCATCAATCGTGTTTGGAAGTAGCAGCAGTCTAAGTGATCAAGGGGTTGCCTGGGGCAAAGCCCCACAATCCAGCAAACTAACATAGTTTAGTTTGTTGATTGTGTTAAAAATAAGCAAGATAGGCAGGACCATGATTTTCCCCGCTAATATGAATATGAAGTTGATTAATTGATGATTATGCATCTGCATTAGGAGTTGATTGAAAACAATTGCATTAGATTTCTTGGCCGCCCTGGCCCTAGCACTTACAATAGAGTATGTAGGACGAGTTTGCCTAGTAATGCTAGGTGCGAGTAGACACGAGTGAAATGGAGTTGCTCGTCGTATAGGTGTTTTTCAAAATATTAAATTGCTAAATGGAAATGTTTATATATGCTTGTGATTTAAATGGAGACCGGGCGGAGATCTTTATGAGTTATTTACTGTTTATGATATTATGCAATGGACTCCGTCTGAGTCATTTAAGGCTCGTTCGCAGTTCGCCTGCTGATCGGCATAACATTTCTAGAGTGCTTATCCAGGACGTGGGACCGGTAAAAGTCTTACTTGTGCCATCCGAAGAATAGATACTTGTTCCTACTATATTGCTGCAGGGAGTTAGGCCTAGGGGAGCTTGTACTCGAGGGAGAACTGACCCGGTACGCCGAGGTATCGGTCCTGAGGGGGCACAACCTGGGACATGGCAGGTTGGAATCGAACTTGGGATGGCACAAGTAGAGATGGGGAGTATATGTAGGAACGCGATGGCTATTAAGCATATACTTTTTGGCATGATAGTTATTCCAGAAAATTAAAATCGATTCGATTCTCTGATGCTCACCAGGTGTGAGAATGCCAATGTCTATGATGGGCGACGTAGTAACTATCTAAATATGTTACATTATAAGTCATGTTTTCAAATTTCACTCGCTTGTACTTGTATGTTTACATTCCTGCAGGTTACCATTGTTATGATGATATATGCTCATGTTAGAACTATTTATTTTATGTCAATATATCCCTGTTTAAAATCAATGGCTAAAGATCCAAAGCTAGTAAGCAAGTTTTGCGTTAGCCGTAAGACATTCCATTAAGCCCTTTTGAGTAATTAGTACTCAATATTTGCCCCCACATTTTGAGTGCAGGTATCGATGACATCTGGACATTTGCTTGGAGAAGGGTAGTACCAGTGGGCTCGGTACTGCTTGCCTTGCTCACCATTGCACGAACACTATTTAAGTACTTTAGTTCTCGTTCGAGATGTTTTTTGAAACCTCTTCCGCTATCTGATTTGAATTTGTATTTGAATTCAACATGGTTTGTAAGAACTTAATCTTATTATTAATATTAACTACCTATGATGATGCAACTGTTGTGGCTCCATTGAGGGCTGGATGTGTGTGATGTTGGTATCCTTGGGGTGATGGTTATATCGAGATCCCTTTGGGGTAGCTCAATGGACCGAGTTTGATTCGGTCTAAGTGCACTGCGAATCATGTGGTGATAAGTGCGCTTAGCTCAGAATAAATTGGTGGTTCAGTCACAGGGTTGGCCTAGCTAGGGGGTACGGTTGGCCGACCTCCCTCTTTCCTTAGGCCAAAACCTTCCATCTTTCAGTATGTCGGTCCTTGTTGCTTGAGAATCAAGTTTGCTTTTGAACTTCGGGCTGAAGAGCTCTAGAATCTTCGGTATAAGTCGGTTTATGCCGAAACCTCTCATCTTTTAGTGAATCTTGATAGCACTTGAAATATCTCGGCACTTACTATAAATATCCTTTGTAACATATACCATAACCAAAATAGCATGCGAAGATATCTTCCAGAAGATCCTAGAATATGGGACTTGGGTGACCCAAAAAGGGGTAGTCGGCCAATCCTGCCTTATTTAGCATCTTCTGGGCTTCGACTTTCTTTCTCTCGAGGTGGATCATTTGTGAATTTGCAAAAATAGGCCTAAAAACCTGCAAAAATAAAGTATAGTGCAATTCAAAAACAATATCACAAAATCCATAATAATCGGTGATAAATGTTAGTAAAAGGCATACTTGACGCTCATATTCAATGAAAAACCACATTAAATGGTGCATTTATTTCGTCAATATAGAGCGACAGTAGTGTTCTAATAGGAATTAGAGTTAGGCTTTGCCTATTCTAGAGCCGCCTTCAGGAGTTCGGTATGAGTTCCTTCTATCTTTCCATTCCTATGGGACTTTGAGTTTATTTAATATATTTCTTTACTTGAGTACAAGCATTTACATTCTTGCCTATGATAGTGCACGATAGTAGTGTATTAATGTCGTTAGACTATAGTTAGTGTTGCTCTATGATATTATGGTTAATATAGTCTATTTGCTTGCGAGTTCCTTATTCACACTGTTAGTTAAGTCATAACTATTGTGATGCTTTCACTTGCGCAACTAGTAGAGTATGTGATCAACTGGAGTTTACTCAAGAAGATCATTTGGTTTGCATGTAGTCCCATACATATCTGGCTAGTAGGTCCTCTTAGTGGCATCGATAGTATACCCTATGTATTCCACCCCATCGTTCGGGTTGTTTTGTAGCTGATATAATTGATACCCTGTAAAGCTCGCTTCTCCTTTGTTGAGACCCCAGCACTCTGGGCTCTCCAATGGCTCCCACAGCCTTAGTTGCCGAAGCAAGTGAAGATTTCTAGACGAAACCTAATCTCAATGGTGCTGAGAAGCCACGACCCTTGTAGAGTAGCATGTTGGAGCTAGCTTTGTCTTTTTGGTTTGTCCTTAGTAAAGTAAATTCTTGTCAAGAACCAGACCTGTCTCGTTGTCCTCCTAGCTTCTTGTTGAGCTGTGTATCTGTGATGCCCCCGGCATCTCGAAAGCCCTGACACACGATTACATGAACACTAATGGTGAATTAGGATTTAATTATGCTTAGAGAGTGATGAGGATTGGTGGAGAAATCACTAAGTCAATTTTTTGTTCACAAGATACAAACCACACATCACATGGTTGAATAAGTCAACACCCACAAGTTTTGTGCAAAATATCAAATACAAAAGTTTTGTTAGAGAGGTCTCCTTCAACCTTGTTATTTTGACCCTGTTTAAAATCAGATGTTAAGAGGCTCGAAAGCCCAAACCAAATTGAATCAACCATTCTTTGAAGGGTGGAATTGTGATCATGACCAAATTTGAGCCATAATAAAACTTTCAGATTCATAAAGTACTTGAGCTTAACTTCATTATCAAAGTTATTGTACAAACTATGAACTACACTTTTGTTACAGTGAGCCTAATTCAAAACTGGCATTCACCTATTTTAAATTGCCCCACAATTCTATTAAAATCAGCCCTAGTGGTCCTATACTTAGAAAATTCCCAACTCTAGAATTTCAGCTTTTTCCCAAAGTTGATTCTGAAATTACTTTTAATTTCACTATACAACTTCAAAATGTTCCTTTCTATGAAATGGAATTAAACTTGTCACCTTTCCAATGCCTCTGATCTCAAAATGATTGGACTTCATTTGTTACTTCAAAAGTTGAAAATAACAAAGGCTCTACCATCAATGGAGATGTTGCCTTACAAAATCTCTGAATATGTTTGAGCTGGTATTTCAAAATCTGGTGTAAATTTGAAGAAACTTTATATACCAAACTTGTAGATAATCTCATGATGAACAACTTTGATAATTATAATTTTGACATGCACAAAGGTTTGCATGGTGTTTTAGCTCATTTTTTGTCTCATAGTGAAGTCTGTCCAAATTTGATCTGAATAGAGATTTCAAATTTTTGTGAAGCAAAACTCATTATCTTGCAAAACTTTGTATATCAAAGTTGTAGGACATGAACAGCTGAACCACAGTGGTATAATAAATTTTGTATGAAACCGATCACAAAGAGGAGTTTTAGAATTTTTAAGTGGGAATATTAAGTGGGCCAAACACTGGTCAGCAATTTAAATTCAAATTATCTCCCAAAATTCATATATAACATGGAACCAAAGTTTATACAAGAGTTATAGACTATCAAGTTTACAACAACTTTTATATTTTAAGTTTGGTCTAATTCGGCCCCTAAGATCTTCATTTTATCAAATTTTAGAAACCTGGTCCCTGGTCAAACTCCATTTTCCTATTTTCGAGATTATTCCATTTTTCTGTGTCAATGACGAGCGGGCCCGACCTGTAAGGCCATTGGATTCCTGCTCGCGCGGTTGGGACACGTCGCACCGGTGGGTCCCGCCTTCGTCCGTCTCCCCGAACTCGGTCCAATGCACCGTAATCATTTTTCCCCGCCCGGTCCCACCTGTCGGCGTCCCACGGTCCACGGACCGCGTCCACCCGCGCGTCGCCTTCTTCCACCTCCCCTCCCGCTCGCCCACGCAGCAGGCAGGAGCTACCAGCCATGGCCGCCGACCCCTGCTCCCCCTCTCTTCAAGACGAAGGGACCTTCCCCTACCTCTCTGCTCCATTCCCAGCGCCACCCGCTCGGCCTCACTCGCCTGCCCCACCCAGCTCGCCGCCGCCTCTAGCGCCATTCCCCGTGAGCGGCGCCGCCCACCACCGCGCCATCTCCTGCCTCGCCGAGGAGACTTACATCTGAGCCATCCCTGCGCCTCCAAGACCCCACCGACGGATGCGCCATTTCCCCGCGCTGCTCAGGCGCCCCTCACCGCCCTCAATCCACCTCCTCTCCGGCCGGAATCGCCCCGCACCGCCCCGAGCGTTGTGCGCCACCGCCGCCCAGTTCACCGGCGTTCCCCGCCCGCTCCGGGCTCCTCTCGCGACGCCACCTTGGGAGAAAGAAGCCCTGTCGCCGAGGACACGTCCCTAGGGTGGCTCGGCTCCAAGTCCGGCCCCCTACACGCTGGCCCCCACTGCGGGCACGCCCCCACGCCGCGCGCCCCTGCCCCTGACGGGAGGTAGAAGAAAGACACGGCGGTTTTGCTCTTTAGCCCTCTATGTTTACTGATTTTTCATTTCCATCTCGTAAGCTGTAGCATGAGTCTTGTGTTCCTTACAGTATAGCCCCTGAAGTTTATAAATAATAACGTTTAGGTCCCTGCCCGTTATGGTTTTTGATTTATTGAATTTCTATAAACTGAGAGCTTTGAAAATTCATAGTAAATTAAATAAAAATCAGAAAAATACAAACTTTGTTGCAATGTGTTACTTATGAGTAGATCTACAGGGTGGAGAAGAGGGTGAACCATGAAATGACTGATTTGCCCCTGCTTTTGTGTATTCATGCTAAAAATAATTAAATGATAAAAGTAGAGTAAACAACCTCCAAAAATCATGAAACTTGGACTATGTCCTATCTATGTTAGGTATTATGCACTAGTATTTTTGATGTCCCTAGCTCCTGCTACAAATGATAGATCTACCCCTAGGGTCCAATTTTAGATAATTATTGAGTAATAAAATGCATACTTTATGACTTGTGCTCAAATAACTCCCTAGTAGATATGTTGAACTCATTTAGTCTAGTATAGACCAGAAATAAAGTTTCATGTGCACTAGTTGCCATTTGCTGAGAGATTTGAAAATAAGTAAGGCTATGCAATTGAACATAATAAAATAGAGAAGTAGGGTCTAATAGGCTCCAAAAAAATCCCACCAAACTTATTACAGCCATATTAGTGTGTATACATGCTTATGTGACTCTAAGCATAAATTTGTGGCGGGTGTTACATGAGAAGTCTAACAATGCAGTTAGATAAGTCTCAGAAGTAAAGAAAATAAAAGGGGAAGGTTAATGTGCTTAGTTAGGCTCATGATTTGTCCTTTATACGATACTCGACATAGTGGAAATGTTATAACATAACGAAACATACCCTTCTGCTTAAACCTAGTTAGGTGGTCAAACAACTCAGTGCCTAACATAAGTTTGCCCTGGGCACAAGGGTGATTTCTATTTAAGTAGTTTATCAATCACATTTCTGCCTATCCATAAAATGATTGTCCAAATGTGTGCTTGATATTCATGCATCCCATTCGCTGCATCATGCATGGCATTCATATAGTGACGCTTACTGCGGATACGTGATCAAGAAGCAAGTGCGTGAAGGCTACATCGAGCAGCGGTGTCCAAAAGACCAACTAAGGCCCAAATACCACCTAGAGGCCCCTGAAGTGGTATTTGGAAGGAGGAGTTGTCCAAGAGGATCGAGGGGTTGCCTGGGGCAAAGCCCTACAACCCAGCAAACTAACTTAGCTTAGTTTGTTGGTTTGGGTGAAAATAAGCAAAGGTAGGCAGGACTATGAATTTCCCAGCTAATATTATCTTGATTGATGATTACGCATCCGCATTAGGAGTTGATTAAAAACCCTTGCATTAGACTCCCTGGCCGCCCTGGCCCTAGCACCTATATCTAGAGTTCGTAGGACGAGTTGCCTAGAATTGGTAGGTGCGAGTAGACACGAGTGAAAGGAGTCACTCGTCGCGTAGGTGGTTTCAAAAGTCACAAAAACTTTTACTACTAAGAAAGTAATGTTATACTCATGTTTTAAATGGAGACCGGAAGGAGAATAATTTTATTTTTGGGGTGTGCGTTGTTGTACTCTTTGGCTCTGTCCGAGTCGTTTAAGGCCCGTCCGCTGTTCGCCTGCTGTTCGGCATAACATTGCTAGAGTGCTTAACCAGGAAATGGGACCGGTGAAGTCTTACCTAGGTTTGTCCTGGAGTTTTCAAGGTGCTGCCCATCCACTTGCTGGAGACCGATGGGCCCGGGGGCGCTTGTACTCAAAGGAGAGCTGACCCAGTGCGCTGTGGTAACGCTCCTGAGAGGGCACAACCCGAGGGTTAGGTGAGGGACGCTTTGAATCTTGGGACAAGACAGGTGGAGATGGGGACTATATGTGGGAACGTGATGGCTAGTAACCATATACCCCTGGCATGATAGTTATTCCTGGGAATTAAAATCGATTCGAATCGCTGATGCCCACCAGGTGTGGGAATGCTGATAATGCACACCGGGCAACGTAGTAACTACTTGAATATATTATATCTGTTACTCAGGTTTTCAAATACTAACATGTTTGTATTGTATTGTTTACATTTCTGCAAGTTATTATTATGGAGTTATATGCAAATGATGAGACTTGTTACTTTATGACATTATGTCTCTGTTTAAAATCTATGGCTAAGGATCCACGTGATAGTAAGCAAGCTTTGCGTCAGTCGTAAGCCACTCCATTAAGTCCTACTGAGTAATCAGTACTCAGGGTTTGCCCCCACCTTTTTGAGTACAGGTACCGACGACTTCTGGACAAGTGCTTGGAGGAGGGTAGTACCGGTGGGCTCGGTGCTGCTCGTCTCGATCATCATTGTATGAAGACTACTAAAGTATTTCGTTCCCGCTACGAGATGTTTTTGAAATCGCTTCCGCCATCTGATTCGAACTTGCCTTTCGTATGGCAATATGTTGAAACTTGTATTTTATTTCGAACCGGTTTGTAAAGTAAATCTACTTATACTCTATATCAACTGCCTGTGATGATGTAACTGTTGTGGCTCCATCGAGGGCTGGATGTGTATGATGTCGGTTCCTCTGGGAAAAGGTAATATCGGGAGCCGAATGGCTCTCGACGGACGACCAGGTTTAGTTCAGTCTAATTGCACTGCAAGCCAGAGGTGGCAGGTGTGCTTAGCTCGGATTAAATCGGCGGTTCCGCCACAGCATCCTTATGGAGTGTGTCGGTACCGTTATCATTTCTTTTACCATTTAGAATGGAAGAGTAAAATAACAACATGTTTGATAAGTTAATATCTCTATCTCAATGATTCCTTGTGGTTAAATATGGTACCTTTGAATACTCCTGGGTGAAAGCTACAGCGGTCTCCATGCACTTAAAGAGTAAAATCTATTAGGCTAAGAGAAGCGAACACCCCTCAACTTCAATTTCATCAAATATGGCCTTGGATTGGATCATCTAGCAAGAAGATCAAGGATTTCTAACTCTAGGTGTTCGCAAAGTCGAATGAAGGATACTTAGAGATTCATTTGCTAGTTTGTAGATAGTCCTACTATCAAGGGGGTGGAGGTGAGTATCTTGAAAGACCTTTGCTCAATGCTACACTCAATTTTGAGTCTATCGTGTCCTAAAGGTCATACACATAAAAAGTGCTAAAACTCACTCACAATCACTTATAAAAACAAAAGAAACTCTCTCCAAAAGAAATAATTTCGTTCTGACTTAAAAACAACGCAAACCCTAAATTTTAGTACATACTGGACAATCCGATATGCGCATCGGACTGTCCGGTGCATTCAACTGTGCATTTGCTCAAATTGTCTGTAATCCTGTGCTTTTTTTATGCATTGGACAATCTAGACACTGGACCATCATGGTGTGTTCACCTGGACTTTTTGGGCCGAAGGGATGTCCGCGGCGTCCTTGAGCGACTTTGTTCGCACTGAACCATCATGTGGTCAACCACCATACCGTACGGTGTGACCACCGGACATTCTGGATTGAGGACATGCCTAATCTTTGTCTTTGCCGTTTGACACATCGAACCATCTAATGTGTACCACCGGATAATCTGTGACTTCAACGGCATCATGGTGCGAAAATGGGGATTTAAAATTAGTACGCACTGAACGGGGACTGTCTGGTGGTCATGCAGAATTGCAGAGTTACTGTAATGGCTAGTTTTTTTAGGCTACCTCCTATTTAAAGGCCCCCTGTCATCATTTGCTACCTTGGCAACCAGGAACAATTCATATACATAGAAAGGTCACTTGAGCACCAATATACACAAATCTTAGAGCTTCGGGTCAAGAGACTTGAGAGAGAGATGGCCTTTTGCGTGAGGTTGAATCAAGTGAAGACCAAGGCTTATTACTCTTGGTGATCGCGATCACCTAGACAGCTTGCGAATCGTGCCTCAGTGGCTTGTGGAAGAATCAAGAGAATGCCCTTGTGCGGGCATTGTGCATGGTTCTGAGTCCACCCCGAAGCGGAGAAGGACATCCATGAAGAGAGCACTTGATCCTTGCATGGAATAAGGAGGAGTTTTGGCCTTGAGCGGCTGTTCCAATGATGAGTAGGGGGAGTCACGACACCTCGATACCTTGAAAAAAATAGCCTAACCAATCTTCCTTTACTTTCACGCAATTACATTATGCACTTTACATTCCTAAAATTGCATGCTTAGCTAGAGGTTGGAAAACCTTTGGTACCATCTAGCAATATAAACACATATTCCAGGCACTAGGGTGAATTGGGACTTGATAGATAGGATTTAATTTCAAGTTTTAAAACTAGAAGTCCAATTCACCCCCCCAGCTCTTGGACATCTTGATCCTTTCAATAGGCACATTTGAGTATGGGGGCACTTCACTTGTTATAAGCGTATAGGCCCACAAGGTAAGTTTTGGTGTTTGAATGATAACCCTATCTTGTTATGTAATGAGATCATGACTGCAAGAATTAAAATCTAAATTATATGATTGCTCATTGGATGTTTAATGGTGTCTCCCAACTTCAACTGGAATTGATTTCATGTGACATGCATTGGTTTTAATGCAAATCTCGAAGGCTAAGGACTCTTCTAGAGTCAAATATCATAAGGATGATGAAGGATTCTTGCTTAGATAAGGTTTCATAATTTTCTAGTGTTCGCACTATTAAGGGGATCCAAGGTTAGTAGCTTGATATTGAGATATGCTGAGTTTGGATGCACACACATGCCACAAGACTCAAGAACATCTTAGTTACAAGGGGGTAGAGATTCAAGGTCCAAGATAATTCAAATTCAATTCCAAACACTTGAAGAAATACAGGCTCAAAAAAAATTTCTAATGACCGGACAGTCCGACCCTAGGAAAATGACCTGGTCTGACCTTTCCATGGCAAGAAGTGAAACTCAATTGAACTCAGAAGAAAATGCATGGACAAGACCTTCTAATCAGCACAGGTCGGACCATTTCTACAAAAGCCATGATACTTGAAAAAATTTGAGCCACATGGACCGGAAGTTCTAACCCTAGAAGGGCGGACCTATTTTACAAAAGATGGTGAATTTCAAAGTTGCCAAGGAATTAGATGGACCGAAAGGTCTAACCCTAGCAAGTTGGACATTTAGTCAGACCATTCATACAGTTAACAGCCAGTTGAGGATTCAAATCAGGTTCAATGGACCGGAAGGTCAAATCTCTTCGGCAGGCCTATCCACAGTAACGGCTAGTTGACTTGGCAATTGAAAAGTTACATGGATCAGGAGGTCTAACCTAAGAAAAATGAACTAGGTCGGACGATCCTGAAGTACACTGCGTCAACTTTTCTCTTTTTCAATGGCTTCAAGATTTTATATGTGTGGGGGAGGGGGGGCGCTTTTTTAAGTACTCTTGACACTCCTAGCAACTTCATCCACTTCAAGAGTCATTTGAGCTTCAATGTTCTTACCAACCACTTCACTTTGAGAGCAAGTGAAGGTCTGGGCTTGTGCGTGCATCCATCTTGGTGAGGATTCTGATCAAGTGAAGGTCAAAGGCTTATTACTCTTGTTGATTGGCAACACCTAAGGGGACATGATGACTGGAGTGTATTCTCATCCTTCTCGAAGCTTGCCAAGGATTGTGGAAACCAGAAGAACAAAGGATTTCACCTCCAATACTATGGGAAAAATCCAGTTGTCTTTTGTTCATCTCTCCATTTTGCTCACTTCAATTATGCAAGTTTCATATGATACATCTTGTTGTTCCTGTGTATAGCTTGCTTCTTTGGCTAGTTGTTTCATCTAACTTGGTCCCTAGCAGTAGCCTCCTAACTGTGTAGGTTTCTTGCTTTTCCGTGTGCACCACGTTTGCTATCCTTACACCCTAATATGGACAAAATTGTAAATAAAATTTTTAGTTTGTAAAATTAATTCTTAAAATCATAATTTGTTGTTCTTCTCAATGTGAGTGTAATGTTCGAATTTTCACTAGACAAAACAAATTGCAGGAACAATGGAGGGAATTTTCCTGTGTCTCTGAAATGCTACTGCAAAATCAGACTTGCGTGCATGGAAAGCACAATATTTACGTTAAACCCATTTGTTTAAATTCTTTTAGCACTCATCTTTAAGAAAACAAGCTCGTTTTTTGGAAATAAAAAACGATAAGCCATGGGATTGTCTCACTCTCCCAGTCCTCCATGAAGTACAAGCTTCGTTCGGAAAGACGTGACCAAAATGCAGGCTAAAATAACAGGTCCAAAAATTCATAAGGAAAATTATTTTAAAAATAAAGGCAAAATTTTACGAACGTGTAGGAACAGCCCTGGTCCGCTGAAGATTATGGCACGTGGACAGAAATAATGTTGAATTTATTTATTCATTTTTACATGCGCGTGCACGCGAGAACCTAAATTTGTTTGCTACCATCGAGGCAGCCTTTACAGTACTTCAGCATGCGTAGCAATAGTTGGGACAAAAAGGAATAAAGAAGATGCGCCGTATACTGCCTCAAGAGTCTTCGATGTCGTCCTTTACATTATCAAGTGCAGGATTCGTGCGGAGGGCATAGAGCTGTACTATTCACTGGAAAAAGGGCCCCGCTAGGCAGAAATATGATCAGCTACAATTCGTATCATCCAAACCTACAGCAAAAAGGCATTGACGGCTTAAAGTTAAGATGGCAGTAAGCCGAGAACACCACACCAGCATCCAGCATTCAGCAATATCAGAAGCCATATCTCAATCTACCGATAGATTGCAATAATAATCAGGACCGAAACGATTCGGGTTAAACCGTTAAACGAAAGAATGTTGGCAACAAATCTGTTAACACAATGAAAGAAGACTTCTCGACATTCGACATCGGACACAGGTCGAAATCTCCAAATCTTCCACTCATCCATCCTGTTAGATCCGACGAGTATAGCCCTGCTCGCCCACAGCATAACTTTAAAACCCCCCACCAATGCTACCATCATCTATCTATGCCCCGTTCCTGCCTTTCTTTGACTTGTTCTTGTTTTCCTGTGTCTTCTTTTTCTTCTCTTCAGGTGTCGTCCAAACATAATCCGAAGGAATGGCAAACGGGTCCTGGATGTCTTCCACGCGGCTGCTTGGGCCTGGTGCCATTGAGAAGTTCTGGCGGTAGGGAGCCTTGATCCACTGAATCCAGGAGCTAGAAGAAGGCTGCACTGCTGGGCTCTTGCTGTTGTCAGGACTTGAGGGTGGTGTGCTAAACTCTTCTAACGGCTGTAGTTCTTCAAATTTTGTGAATGTTACAAGCACCCGGATTGTAGGTACAACTGGAATGGCAACCTGAGAGGGGAAAAAAAGAACTCCTTACTGAGTTACACATTCACTATTAAATTGGCACAGAAAGCATAGATACATGAAAGAAATAAATATTATTTAACAAAGAGCAACAACGATAAAAAGAACATTAGTCTGCAGTAGGCAACAGGACAAATTAATTTTCTCAAACTAAACCTGCACAATTCTAACTGGCATTGTTTTTTTTTCTCTTAAATTAAAATATTATCAGCATCTTTTGAATGGATATTTCACTGAAGATTGTATATATCAAAGATGAACCCTAGAATTCAAACCAACGTCCAAACAAATGGGTCAAGCAAACTCTTCTGCGTTTTTATATATTTCTCTTATATTTGACCAATGCCCAATAGATCCTAGTGCCTGTTTCTAGTGCATGCTGCCAAATGAAAGTGCAACAAGTATTTCACCAAGCCTACACACATCTATAGTGTAGTGAAACCATCCTATTAACAGGGGTGGATAACACTAGATGTTAGTATACCTTACTCACTGAAGATTAGATAAGTAAAAGCCTGTATAACACCAGACGGTACTATTCTCCTATAAAAAAATCTATACACTATTTCATACATCAGTTCCCTTAGATTCACTTTCCTGCTGGTTCTACAGGATTTCCTCACTCGTTTCCATAAAACTAAAATCTTCTGGTAATGCTCCCTACTAGGCAGATACTGTAGTATAGATGCCAAAGTAGACATGTAGAACCACAACAATGATAACAAAAACAGAAACAATGCGACGATATCAACATCAGTAACCTAGAGATATCGAAGGCATTGTTCCAAAGTGGGAACTGTAATGTTATCTTGTAACCAACACCAACAACTAACTAAAATTGCATACAATGGGTCATTTGAACAATAAGCATAGATCTTCATGCATCGCATTGGAAAGTTTGTCCCTTGTTACATCATACTTCAAACCAACGAATACCTCTTCAAGATACTTTCAGAAAACAGAACCTTTTCAAGACAACAAAAGCAACTTTGCAGTTCTGTTACCAATGGATATGATGTCTAAAGCAGGTTTGTAATGTCAATAGTCGCCGAGCTAATAAAACTTACAGCCCACTGTAGACTTAAATTGATAATCATTACCTAGACAGTCAGTGTTGGAGATAAGATTTGATAGAATCCCATTTAAAAAATGATAAAATCAGCAATATGGATGCTAATTTGCAACAAACAGCCCCATACATATAGATGAATGTTACTTTGCCAACCATACAAAGTATGGCTCCATCTTATGGTGAAGAAGGCATATATTCCATGATATTCATTGTGACAAAGATCTCAGATAGTCAAATCCTATCAAGGCTTACAACAGTCTAAGGTTATCAACTAGTCACATCAACTACTACTAGGCCAGAAGTGGGTATATATCAGAAAAGGAAATGAAAATATGAAAAGTTTATCTCAAAACAATTTGTAGTGACAATAGAACTGGTAATTGCTCTGTGTTAGATCAGTAAACAAACAAAAAAAAAGGAATTGTCCAAATATGAGACCCTACATAGATTCATTAATATGGAGACTACCGAAAATGAGAAAATATCTAGCTTTTAGTAGAGAACTTGATTATACAACATGAACCTTGCTACCTACTTTGTCCTAGTCTACTACCATAGAGATTACATGATACATGGTTACAGGTGTCATTGTTTTTTTTTCTTCAACAAAATTGGTTACAAAAATTTAAGAGCGGAAGGGAATTAATTTTAGGCTTAACAACACAAGTTTCATACATGCTGTGGAACCCATCCTAACACCCAAAAAATCACTTTCTGTGTTATTGAATGTGACCAACAAAACAGTTTTCAATGTGCCCACAAAGACAGAAATTTATCAGGTTTATGAAAAAGAAGAACCATATCCGCTATTATCTACAAACTGCAGTACAGCTATGTAGATATCATATATGAATTTGTCCACAAAGACACAAAACAGAGCGCTAAACGACATATGAAACAATCAAGGTGAATTAAATATAACACATCTTGTCCAAAATTAAACAGAACACATGATGGAGGGAAAGCCTCTAGAGGGTACTGCATCTTGATTCTTGAGACATCTATCAGGTCATACCTTGACTGGAAATGTTCCTGGAGGCAGTTTTGTTGTAAGTAGATCCCTCAAACGACGAATAGCCTTCACCTTGTTCGCAAGAATATCAAGCAATGGCAGCAGCTCCTCGGTCTGAAGAGGGAAGTTTGGAGATAGCCAGAGGACAGGCCTTAGGCCTTTCTTATACTCGCTCTCTTTGGAACCTTCTTTGCGCCTATGCCCATTCTCTACGGGAGCAGCATGCCTCCTGTTATCCCTTTCCCTGATCCTTCTGTTGTCATCTGTTCTGATTACATCTACTGAATGCCTTCCAGGTCTTGTTTGTACATTGGATGGTGACTCGATGAGGAGGTCACTCACCTTCTCATCTACACAGAGCGAACTCCTTGGAGGCGCCATCTTCTTCAACCCCTCCGGCTTGCTAACCTGACTTTTCTTTCCCCAATTACTGAACCAGCCTTTCTTATCATTCTTACCCTCCCCACTCCCAGAAACGCTCATGTCCTCGATCGGTATCTCCCTCTCCCTTGGCTCGAAGCAACTATGCCGTGGGCCAGCGAACGAGTCGGACTGGTCTTCGGCACGGGCATCTGGAGAGTCCATTTTTAGGGCGGCCTCCAGCTGCTTCTTCTCCTCCTCAGTCAGAACATCATCGAACCCCTCGCTCTCGGAGTCATTGTCATTGCATGCCGAGAAGAATTCCTCATCCGTCATCGCCCCCGGGACCCTCCTTGACTTGACGCTGACCACCACATGGTGCATGTCGTACACCTTGGCCTTCCACGGGCCAACCGGCCTCGGTGCGCTCCTGCCGCCGCCACGTGAGCTGTGGGAGCAGCACCGCTTGGGTGACGTCGATCCCCGGACGGAAGATGTTGGTCTGCGACATGGCGGCGACCTCCTGCTGGACCTCCGCCTCGGAGGCTGGCGCGCCGGCCCCCTCCAGGGCGTTCATGACCTCCTTGTCCTTGTGGTTGATCATGCAGAGGGAGCCCGGCGGGACCTTGCCGTCGTCGGAGCCCTCCCCGAGGAAGAGTATGGTCTGGTCGGAGCGCTGGATCTTGAAGCCGTCGAAGCCGGCGAGCGTCATGTCGGCGCGGAGGTTGGCGCCGCGCTTCCAGACCCTGTAGGTGTCGGAGGGCGCGATGCGGGAGATGAATGGGATGACGGAGCTCTCGAAGTGGAAGGTGATCTCCATGTAGAAGTCCCGCATCCGGCGCATGGCGGCGACGACGCGGGGCAGGCGCCGGCACCACTTGGCCCAGGCGAGGGGCTGGTAGTGGCGCACGATGACGCGCGCCAGGGCCTCCTCCCGCGCGCAGATGGCCTCCTGCAGCGCGCTCCACCCCTGCTCGTTCTGCAGGCTCCAGTCGGCGCCGGCCGCCATGAGCATCTCGGCCGCCGCGGCGTCGCCGAGGCGCACGGCCAGGTGCAGCGGCGTCTCCCGCCCGGGCACGTCGCGGCGGTCCACGACCCCCGCCACGGCCTCCGCGCGCACCTCCTCCGCGACGGAGTCCGCCTCCGTCCGGATCTCCTCGGGGCGGCGCCCCCGCGGGAGCGCGTCCAGCACGCGGCGCAGCGCGGCGTGGTCCCGCGCCGCCACGGCGTGGTGCGCCGGGCTGTGCGCGTACCTGGCGGCGTCCACGCCGGCCATCCGCGGCGAACCACCCGACCAGCCTCCCACCCACGAGGAACGAGCAGGCGGGCCCTCTTATCTGCTCCTCGCCCTGATCTGCCGGCGGCCAGCGGGAGCGAAGAATTGAGCGGAATGGATTGTGGGGAGGCGAGCGATACCAAGAACCGAAAAGGAGAGCTCCCTTTCTTGCTTACCAGTCGCCGTCCCCCAAGCCTTGGGGGCTCCTTCTCCTCCTCCTCCTCCCCCCTGCTTCCTTGCCTTGCCTTGCCTCTTTGGGTTATCCTGCTCCTCTTTCTCGCTGCCCTCTCTCGGCTCGGCTCTGTTGTATTACTCCCAACCAAGTCCCACCCTAGCTCGGCAGCTCGTCGTCCCCCCCCCCCCCTCTCTCTCTCTCTAGACCCAGGCTAGACTAGACTGGGCAGCGCCTCCCCCCTCCCTCTCATGATGGGCTTTGCCCGGCAACAGGGGAAAGTATTGGAATCTAGAGAGAGAGAGAGAGAGGGACAGCCGAAGCAGCCTTGCAATCGGGGGGAGGCGAGGTCGAACGAAGGGGGAGGAACTTTTGTTTTCTTCCTCCCCTCGCCTCACTCTCCCCCGGCGGAAGGGGGCGGAGGAGCCGTTTTTGTCGTGCGATCCGGCCCGATTCTGCGCTGATTAGTCGCTAATCAATTCGGCGTTTTATGACTGGCTGGACTGGAGCATTTCTTTTCCCTTTTCTTGGATTTTATATGGCGCGTCACGCGTGTGGCCACGCCGCAGCAGAGACCAGGGAGAGAGAGGACAGGCGAGCGAGCCCTGTAGCGCCTCGTGGTTTGCTGATCTGTGGTGTGGTGTGGTGTGGTGTCTAGCGTCCAGTACGTGCCGGTCTTTGCGTGCTTCGAAGGTGTGACGTGATGTAACTTGTGTTTCAGTAAACAGGACGACCAGGTGAGTCCCCGGTACATCTGCCTGAGACTGTGAACGATGGCTATTCGTCTGATGAGAGGAAATAGCAATATTTTCGTTTCCTCCGCAAATTTTGGGAAGACGAAATTTACCGCTCCCCCAGTTTACCTTTAGTTTACCTAGGCCGCCATCAATCGGTACGGCCTCAAACCAAATCTCCCTCCCTCCAACGCCGAGCCTCTTCTCTTCTCTGAAAAAGTGGAAACAAAACCACCCTCTACTCACGTGGAAGTGGAAGGGAGGGGGTAGAAGAAGAGCAGTGATTATTCCCGCAGGTGAAGATTGCTGTCCACGCGGCGCAACTGTAAAAAAAATGGAGATCGTGACAGTTTACCCCCCCGACGATACCGGCGCCGTGGACCACCAAATTATTCAGGCAGGATCCGAATCATTTGGCGATTGAGTGGCAGAGGCCAGAGCAACGGAACAAGAAAGAAAGGAGGGAGGGGGCGCGGGCCACGGACCCGGGCTCCGGCCGCTTGCCGCCTCTCCCATCTAGTTTATTTTTTTTTTCGTTGCACAGGAAAAAGTAAATTGTTTTTTTACCTTCTGGTTTGGTAAACAAATACGCAAATGTTCTTTTTTTTTTTTTTACTGCTTGGAAGGAAAGCTGATTAATGGCGCGGATCAGTGCATGTGTGTGTGGAGACCGGAGAGCGGGAGAGGCCAGGCGACGGATCCGTGGATGCGTCTCACACTGACTGTCACATGGGATGGGACTATCTCAATACGGGAGGGAGGCCTTGGTCCAGCCCAGCAACAGGCCTCCAGGGTGGTCCCAGCTGTCAGACGCTCGTCAATTCTTTTTTCCATATAGTATTATTGTTACTCCTATTATTATCCTACGAGTATAATATATACTCTGCTCTGTTGCACAGCACAGTGCGCAGTCAATAACGCCGATGGAACTTCCCCTGCCTATGTTATTCTTTTTTTATATGCAATAAAAAAAAAAGGATTTTAAGCCTGGAGGATTAAGGAAAAAAAAAGGGTGAAGTAAAGTAATGGAATTGCAGCCGCATGCAGGGCAACGAGGAGGGCTCGCCAGAGTCAGAGCCCGGATTGTTTAGGCAGCTACTGATTGTAGGTAGGCAGGCAGGGCTAAGCATTATTGTCACGTACGTGACGTTAATTATGGCTAGGGTCTCGTCGGCGTCGTACTTGTGTGCCAGGTTTAGATCTTGTGCTGCACCTTCCGTAGTGTCACATTATTGTGCAGGCATGTTCATTGGTAACAACAGATCCATCCCGCACGTCAGGGAGGTGCGGTGCAGCAGCAGCGAGGTGTTGTGCCCGAGCTAGCCCTGTAAAACAAGCCGTGTGGTGTGCTGCCAATCAATCAGGGTGACGGTTGTAAATCTTCTTGGCAAGCTGACAAAGTGTAAAGGAAACTCGTACCCCGAACCAGGACCACAGCTCTGATCGGTCGAGCTTTGTGCAACAGCAAGCTCAGCACGGTAGTGGTGCGAATCAACACGACACGAGTGCCTTATCGAAATTCTTGCGACGAATCCAATGTTAGTTTGTTCACGCCTCGATGTTCGATTTCGCCGCACGCCCGCCCTTAGATCAATTTCCTTTGCCAGGTATTTTTTTTCCATATATAAACATGATCGATACAGATACAGATGTGATAATTCACGTACTGAAGTTTAATAGTTAGAGCTAGAATAGAGTTGACTTGATTGTACACAACTTGCAATAAAAGCTTTTAAACCTTGAACAAGGGAAAATTTGTACACAGCGTGTCTCGCTTGCAAAGCGAGTGCCCCGCCCCGATAAGTCGAGGCAAAGCCGTGGTCGGCCGTCGGCGTCGTCTTGGCTGTCGTTCGAATTGGAATAGGAATTCTGCGGGGATTAAGGGGGGGTGGGCCCCGGTGTCTGGCCAATCCCCGTCCAGATTAGTGGCGATTAAGGAGACAGCCCGGTTCGCGAGGCGGAGCCCGGGATCTGTGTGTCCGTCAACACCCGCGCGCGGAACCGGGGATGTGTGCGTTGTTTTGTTCGCGCGTCTGCCTGGTCCTGCTCTGTACTGCTGCTTTATTTGGTTGCCGTATCATCACCTCATCCACTAGGCTGCTGCCTCTTTTTTTTTTTTTTTGATAAGGTAGGCTGCTGCCTCCATGGCTGGCTCGTCTGAGCAGAGAGCACAAGTCCGGCCCACTGGACCCTTGTTCTGCTCCACCATTACTTGACCGACGCTTTCTTTGGTCGATTACTTGTATTTATCAGGTCCGTTCGACGGCCTATGATATTTGGTTGGACATAACAGCCTAATAACAGTTGCACCTCTTTAGATGTTACAGGTCATGGGTTCGAATTTAACATGGTTGTTGTTGTTGAAGTAAAATCCCCCCCCCCCCCGCCCCCGCGTCAGTGAAGCCGAGGTTTGGGTTTGTTGATCCTAACACAAAGCCGTGGAGAAGGTTCTCGTGTTGCGCGAGATTAAATACTAAAATAAAAGGATGTATTATTACGGTGTACATTTTGTTTAGCAATGTTTGTCTACATCTTAGTTTACGTCGCTAATCCTTGACCAGCTTTGAAACAATACTAATATCATCACTTACACGAATCTCCTAGTACTAAAAACATCATTGTAACAAAGCCAACTCCCATACAATGAGCTAGCTAGGTCTGCGAGACAACGATTTCATTAATGATGGTCGTTCGTCATGCCAGGGCCTGGACAGAGCAAAGGGGGGAAGGGGAGCACTGCGGCGACCGGCAGAGGGAGGCGGAGGAGGAGAGGGTGATGCGGCAAACCAGCAATGGAGAGGAGCGGGCTTGTGTCGAGGAGAATGACTGACTGACGACTGTGGCAGAGGAGTGGGCCCACACGACCTCCACATAGTGGGGAAGAGGAAAGCGACAGGGGAGGAGGCCAGCGAGGGAGAGGAGGGCCAACGGGGGGGAGAGAGAAGCACGGTGGGGAAAGGCCGGCGGTGGGCGCCTAGGGTAGTGGGGCCGGCGGGGCCACGGGGAATGAGACACAGGCGGAGAGGATATGACTGGAGGAGGAACCCCAGGTGGCGGCGGGCGCCCAAGAAGATAGGAGGAGGCAGAACTGGATCTAACCGGATGAGGGGCACGCGGCAGCGGGTGCGCAAGGAGATGGGGACACGATGTGTAGCCGGAAAGGCACTGCGGCATGCCACTAGGGAGGAGGCAGAGACAGGGCAAAACCGGGGAAGAAGAGGGTGAAGCACAGTGCAACTAGAATGTTTTGGTGGAGTTATGTACCATATTATAAAAGAAATGTGACAGTTGCTATAGAGTAAGAGGTTTAGAGTAATATGAGCTCCGAGGGTTGTCTACTGCATTTTGAAATATTGATAATTGGAATGGAATGTTTTTGAGTTAAATGCATGAGCGGCCCCTAAACTTGTAGAGGGGTGCCACTTAGGTCCACGAACTTGCCAACCGTGCTTCTAGCACCCTGAACTTGTTTTATGATGCCGTCCAGGTCCATACCCCTTCGTCTTATGTTCTCTTTTTCATATAGCCCCCTGAATTTTTCTTTCTTCTCCCACCTAAGCCCTTGTACTATGTACTCCCGAGGCTTCTCCTACCGGCCCCACATCGAGCTCACCCTCCACACCTCCGCCCGCGGTGAGCCTATCGCCCTCGCCCAACCCGTCAACAGCGCCCCCCAGCTCCACCACCTGCTTGGCTACCACTGCCGCTGTGGCAGAACTGCCTAGATTAACCCGGATTTAGTGCTTAATCACTAGATCCGGACTAACCTCGGTAGTCCTTCAGGATGTAGGTATCCTGACTTTGCCTTCCCATCCGGATCGAGCTTGATTTTTGGGGCGACTCTCGAAGGAGTCCACAGGTTACAACATACACAGCCACATTTATTACATAAAGTTAAAATATTACACATAAGGTTCTGGTACTTTATTACATCCCGGCTGATAAGTTCTTCAGCCATTTAAACAAAAGTAACATAGTTCACACGTTTCTCTCCAATACACACACACACCTTAAACTGCTTCAGTTGAAGCAAAGCTTATTTCAGAAGAAAGGAGGAGTAAGATAAGGATCCCATTCAAACCACGTGTATTCCGCACCTGAAAAAGAATAGGCAAGAAGCCTGAGTACTAATTACTCAGCAAGACTTACCCGACCACTGGGTCGAAACCCGACTTCCTAACTCATAGCCGGGGTGGTTAGGTCAACTCACACTGCGGCAGGCCTAATAGTAAATCCTTAGCTTTTAGAATTTGGTTCACTTTTTAGTTATTACCTGACCATGCTAAGTTATTCCTAATCTACTAACCCACCAGGACAAACATGTTGTCAAACATTCATCATTAGCAAGATCAGTTCTCTTACTACGATGTTGGTCGCGATCAGGCAGCTTACAATCGGCAAGCCACAGACGATTCGAATCGATTTCCCACCTCTCGAGAGGGATACTCAGACACCCGTCATATGTGTGTACACCGACCCCACATACGACAACCCAACATCCAGTGCCACCTAGCCGGAACCATCCTCACCGAACCCGGGTGTCAGTCCTTCGACACCCGTCCAACCTCCTCCTTCCAGTTGGTCTCGTCTAGTTCCGCGCTTAGGTACAACAGGACGAAAGGACCAAAAAGAACAAAGCAAAAGGTTCTAATTTCCCCCTCCAAAAATCGCATGGGCTCCCTTTCGGCCTGGCCCAGCCCGGAGTGGGCCGGCGGCCTGCTTCCCCTAGGCGCGGCCCAACTCGCGCCTTCCGGCTCGGCCCAGCCGCCGCGCAGGCCGGCCAGGCGGGCGGCCCAGCGGACCGGGCTCGCCCGGCTCGCCTGGCCGCTCGGCGCGCGGCGCGCTGCGCAAGCGCGACGCGCTATATCCTCTCTCTTTCCCTTCCCTTTTCCCCTACTTTCCCCCTCTCCCTTCACTGCGAGATTGCCGCCCGCCGCGCAACACGCGCTGGCGAGGTGGCCTCGCGGCGGCGGTGGTGCTCGCAGGAACCTACCCCTTACCGCGCGGGGTGCGCGCAGGACGCGGCAGCACCCGATGCGCATGTCTGCGGGAACCCTAAGGGTTCCCACGCGCGGGGAACGCGGCGGCGACGCCGCGGTGGCCGCGGCGCCATGCGGGGCTCCGAGCTCTGGCGAGCTCGGGCCGGCGCTCAGCGTGGCGCAAGAGAGGGAGGAGGGAGCGAGGTTGCTTACCGACGCGGGGGTCACGGCGACGCGGCGGAGGCGGCAGCGACGGCGCAGGGGCGCGGGGTGCGGGACACGGGCGCGGGAGCGTGGGGAGTGCTGCTCCCCCGCGCGCCGCGGCGGGGAAGAAGCCCCCCCCCCCCCCCCGCGGTCCCACCTGTCCGCGCCGCCTGACAAGGGGCGCGGGTGGCGGGTGGGCGGGCCACCACGCGGGCCGCCGCCCCCGGCTGGGCTTTGCTCAGCGGGCGCGTGGCCGCGGGCTGGCCAGCTGGCCCGCGAGGCTCCCTCCCCCTTTTCTTTTTTTTTACTTTTACCCTTTTCATTTTTAACCCTAGATTTTGACCTTTTTCGACAGGGGTCCAAATACAAAGGTGAAAGGGCTTAATTTAAACTACCCTTCCACATTTTTGCCCCTAGAAAACTCCAAGTTTTTAAAAAGGCCTCAAATTTAAATTTGAATCAAATTTTTGAAAGAATAATTAGGGTAAATTGCAATGCACTTAAGTGTTTTTTTTTAAAATACGGAGTATTGCAGCCCTCCCCCCTTAAGAAAATCTCGTCCCGAGATTTAACAGTAACTAGAGGGTAGGAAGGAAACGTTTTGAAACGAGGAAAGGACTTACTAGCTTGGCCTTTCTGAAACTGTTGCCAGAAGTCCGGATATTCCTTTTGTAGGAGTTGTTCAGGCTCCCAAGTAGCCTCTTCTGAGGTATGATGTCGCCATTGTACCTTATAAAACTTGATCAACCGTCGACGAGTAGCTCTCTCTTTAACATCCAAAATCTTACTGGTGTACTCCTTGTATGCTAGATTGGGCTCCACTTGTAATTCTGTATGATCTACTTCTTCTGAACGTATCCTCAGGCATTTCTTAAGTTGAGACACATGAAATACATTGTGGAGATAAGGTAAGACAATGGCAATGAGCCTTACGACTCAGAGCGTCCGCAACCACATTGGCCTTTCCAGGATGATAATGGATTTCCAAATCATAATCCTTGATCAACTCCAACCAGCGGCGTTGCCGCATATTCAACTCGCTTTGAGTAAAGATGTACTTTAAACTTTTATGATCCGTATAGATATGACAAGTGTTCCCTAGCAGGTAGTGGCGCCAAATTTTTAAGGCATGCACCACTGCTGCTAGTTCTAGATCATGGGTGGGATAGTTTTCTTCATGCTTCTTCAGCTGACGGGATGCATAAGCTATGACTTTTCTTTCTTGCATTAACACACATCCCAATCCAATGCCCGAAGCGTCACAATATACTTCAAAAGGTTTGGTGACGTCCGGCTGGATTAATACCGGGGTAGAAGTAAGTAATTTCTTTAAGCTTTGGAAAGCCCGATCACACTCGGGTCCCCAAACAAACTTCACGTTCTTCTGTAGTAGCTTGGTCATGGGTTTGGCTATTCTCGAAAACTCCTGAATGAAACGACGATAATAGCCCGCCAAGCCTAGAAAACTTCTAACTTCAGTAACAGTGCTTGGGGTTTTCCAGTGTAAAACCTCTTCTATCGTCTCGGGATCAACTTCTATCCCATCGCCAGAAAGGATATGACCCAAGAAGGAGATTTTATTTAGCCAAAAGGCACATTTACTGAACTTGGCATATAGCTTATGTTCCCGCAACCGGGATAACACCACATGCAAATGGTGTTCATGTTCTTCCTTGGACTTAGAGTAGATCAAAATGTCATCGATAAAGACCACTACAAATTTATCCAACTCTGGCATAAAGATGGAGTTCATCAGGTACATAAAATATGCCGGGGCATTGGTTAGCCCAAAGGACATTACCAGATACTCATAAAGACCATATCTGGTAGAGAAGGCAGTTTTGGGTATATCTTCCTTTTTTGACTTTAATCTGGTGATACCATGATCTCAGATCGATCTTTGAGAAGATCTTGGCTCCTAATAACTGATCAAATAACACATCAATTCGGGGAAGGGGATATTTGTTCTTAATGGTCACCGCATTGAGGGGGCGGTAATCCACACACATTCTTAGAGATTTATCCCTCTTTTTCTCTACAAAAAGAGCTAGGCAACCCCAAGAGGAGGTATTGGGACGGATAAAACCCTTTTTAAGAAGGTCTTCAAGCTGTACTTTCATTTCAGCCATCTCTCGCGGAGCTATTTTATAAGGTTTTCGGTAAATGGGAGCCGTGCCTGGGACTAGCTCTATGGAGAACTCAATTTCCCTATCTGGGGGTAGTCCCGGAAGATCTTCAGGAAACACATCTGGAAAATCCCGCACCACCGGGATAGCTGCTATCTCAGGACTGACAACTGTATTTACTACTGGCATCTCTTTTTCTATTCGGGAAAGCGACACTTGCACCAGGGTATTATCGGAAGAAATAACCCGTATGGTGCGAGCAGTGATATCCATAACGGCTTGATGAGCATTCATCCAGTTCATCCCTAGGATGACTGGTATGCCATGCCCTGGTAGCACAATGGGTTGGATCTTGAAAAATTTTCCACCCAACTCCAATTGCAAGCCCCTAACCACTTGGTTAGTTAGCAATTGTTGACCGGGAGGCGTGATAAGGTATCCTTGTTTAACGGGGAATACAGAAAAACCCCGACGATATGCATATGCATGACTGATAAAAGTATGCGATGCTCCTGTATCAAATAAAACTTGAGTAGGCACATCATTGATTAGAAACGTACCGGTCATGACTGCTTCTCCTTCTGGCAATTCTTCCATCTGCATATAATGTACCTTGCCCACTTTTGGGGCAGGGTCCCTTCTTCTTAAAGTTATTTTGAGGGTTCCCACTGGAGGTTGGGGCAGATGGACGGAACCCTTGACCTTGACGAGGATATGGGCAGTCCTTCGCGAAATGATTAGGCCGTCCACAATTATAACAGGTATAGCCCGGCATTGAAGTACGAGGAGTAGGAGGACCAAGAGCTAGCGGACGAGGGGGCTGTGACTGTGGCCTCATAATCCATTGTCGTGGGGGTTGATTCGGCGGTGGAGCTGACCGAACCATCCACGAGGGACGAGGAGGGGGAAAAGCATACCTGGGTGGTTGATAAACCACCCGTGGCCGACTGCTCGCTCCCTCAGTGGCTCTCTTACGTTTCTTCTCTTCTCCATACACCCGGAGTCTCTCTTCCAATTGGATAGCATCATTCACCATCTGATGGAAACTGGGGTAGGACATATTCATCTTTGCCCTCATACAAGGAGATAAGCCTCGTGAAAAGTACATCCTTTTTTATTCATCCCCAGTAATCAAGGTAGGAGCATATTGAGCTAGATGGTAAAAGGCTTGAAGATACTCTAGGACTGTCTTATTACCTTGTTGCAGGCTCAAGAACTATTGCATTTTCATTTCCACAAGACCTTCAGGGATGTGATGGTCCTCGAAAGCCTTGCGGAAGTCTTGCCAAGTAAGCTGTTGATTGGGTTGCAAGGAAGCTTGATAGGTTGCCCACCAAGCTCCAGCGGGTCCTTGCAATTTTCGAGCAGTAAACATAACTTTTTGCTGATCTGAAAGATTTGGCAAGAGTTCAAACATACTCTCTATAGTCCGTACCCAATGTTTGGCATCCATTGGATCTGGTACAGACTGAAAGATTGGTGGATGGAGAGCTTCAAAGTCTAGAAAAGTCACTCCAGCCTCTTGCCCACGGCGCGGGTTATCTTGCATTAAGTGATGCTGAGCAAGCTGACTTCGAGCTAAGAGCTCAATTAAACGATCATGGCGATCCAAGACATCAGCCATGGTGGGATGAGCTGGGGGTGGTGGAGGAAGTTCATCGGAATGATCGCCCGACATCTGCGGAGCATAGAGTGGAAACAACTGTAAGCTTACTATAACGTCGACAGCGGAGAAGAGACATGTACAAAGGATCTACATTCTTTTATTGAAAACAAAGGCACACATAATATTTTACATAACAGTTTCAAACCACCCTTAGTTACTACTATTATACAACCATACCGTCTCTACTGGCTTATTCAAACAACAACACATACTGGCAACTATTTTACAAAAATTTTTACAAAAATTTTACAAACTGTACAACTTCCAACACCCCAAACATCGAACCCACAACAACTCATCCTTCAAGCGCTGCTCTGGCCCACTGAATTTTCGCCCGCATCTGAATCGTACCCTGTACCAGGAGCAGGGGCAGGAGGTCCAATGGAACTGGAAACAATCCCTGAGGATCCCTGAGTAGCCCCTGACCCCTCAGGAACTAACTCCATGGGCTCCTCCTCTGAAGAACTCTCTTCTAACTCTGCCTGAAGCTGATCATTTTGCAGTTGTAATGCAATCACCTGCTCATTAAGGTTGTCTATGATGGTGTGGTCAAGTTCGATATGTGTGGTTTGATCCTGAATGGTCAAGTTAGCAGTGTGCAACTGATCCCTTAAGTCTCTCATGGTACGTTGGTCCTCGTATTGACGAAGACCCAAACTAATGATCTCAAAGGTATCCCTATGCTGTTGTTCTAACATGTGCTCGTTTTGTGCCCTTAATCCCAAGAAACCCTCTCTGATGCTTGCATAGGTTTGGTGGCGCTGATCATAAAGATCCGCCAACTGGGAAGTGTAGTGGACTTGCTCACGCATTTGGCGCCTTCGCAAGTCTCGTGCACTACGGTTCAGATTCCTCAACCTCCTTTCCCACTCGGGCTGAGATCGGTCATTGGGAGGAAGAAACATAACTTCAGACCCTTCCAACTCACCCAGATGCCTCGTACAGAGCTCAGTTAGAGCCCTATAAGCGGCATCAGAAAAAGCCTCTCCAGGAGTTATCCCACTACCCTCAACTTCCCATACTTCCTCCTCCGGAACCCTAGGGTATTGAGGCATACGCACTCGCACCCTTGTTTCACCCATAAGACCTAGATCAGCATGACGAACAATGTAACGGGGACAACTAAGATAACCCAACTCTTGAAGACGGTGGTGGAGAGTCATAGCTAAGGGACATTTTTCTGGACACTCCTGGTGCCAACAACCCCTGGCATCCTCGTAAGGAACGAAAGTGTGCGGCATCTGGACCTAGAACAACAAAAACTTTTGTTAATAAATCATTTTGAATTGCTTTATTTTACTTCTAAGGACAGAAGAATAACTCTAATGCAATGATGATGCATGACATGTTTTAAGACCAGATCTTTTAATGTTCTCAACACGCTCATTTTTAAGAAAGAGGATTTCGTTAATTCATATCTTAAAATACACCCTTATACAAGGCTTACTTACTATAAATTGAAAAGTAGTTTTTAAAATAGTAACCCACCCCTCAAGCTCAGCTCTGATACCAGCTGTGGCAGAACCGCCTAGATTAACCCGGATTTAGTGCTTAATCACTAGATCCGGACTAACCTTGGTAGTCCTTCAAGATGTAGGTATCCTGACTTGGCATTCCCATCCGGATCGAGCTTGATTTTTGGGGCGACTCTCGAAGGAGTCCACAGTTTACAACATACACAGCCACATTTATTACATAAAGTTAAAATATTACACATAGGCTCTGGTACTTTATTACATCCCGGCTGATAAGTTCTTCAGCCATTTAAACAAAAGTAACATAGTTCACACGTTTCTCTCCAATACACACACACCTTAAACTGCTTCAGTTGTAGCAAAGCTTATTTCAGAAGAAAGGAGGAGTAAGATAAGGATCCCATTCAAACCACGTGTATTCCGCACCTGAAAAAGAATAGGCAAGAAGCCTGAGTACTAATTACTCAGCAAGACTTACCCGACCACTGGGTCGAAACCCGACTTCCTAACTCATAGCCGGGGTGGTTAGGTCAACTCACACTGCGGCAGGCCTAATAGTAAATCCTTAGCTTTTAGAATTTAGTTATTACCTGACCATGCTAAGTTATTCCTAATCTACTAACCCACCAGGACAAACATGTTGTCAAACATTCATCATTAGCGAGATCAGTTCTCTTACTACGATGTTGGTCGCGATCAGGCAGCTTACAACCGGCAAGCCACAGACGATTCGAATCGATTTCCCACCTCTCGAGAGGGATACTCAGACACCCGTCATATGTGTGTACACCGACCCCACATACGACAACCCAACATCCAGTGCCACCTAGCCGGAACCATCCTCACCGAACCCGGGTGTCAGTCCTTCGACACCCGCCCAACCTCCTCCTTCCAGTTGGTCTCGTCTAGTTCCGCGCTTAGGTACAACAGGACGAAAGGCTTACCGGAGCCCGTTAAGGACGGTAAGTGAATGAGGCGCGTTCGGCCCAACCAGGCCACACATCGGACGGCCTTATGCGACACAGGCAGGATCAGGGTCCATGGCAATAATCATAACATGTAAAATACGGAAGCGAAACTGATCCCGCCGCATGTCTGTCAAATTATTAACATTCTTCTTATTCTTAACCAATAATTGCTGTAAAAGAATTCCGTTATAGGCCTATGCCACCTAAGCCATCTACTGAGCATAGGATTTTATGCTGGATAATGAGTAATCATGCTCTAGGGTTTCAATCAACTCCTAACTCTAATGCACAAGCATAACTATGATTTAAATTAAGAACTTAAAGAAAACTGGGTAATGCACCGGGGCTTGCCTTGATTCACGGGATCTGCCTCTGTCGGTGACTCGGAGTCTCCTCCTGCTGGTGTGAAGGATGCCTCGGCCGCACCGGCTTCTGGAGTTTCCGTTGCGGTGGAAGACTCTTCAACTGGAAGTGGTGGGACCAACGTGCCTAGGTTGATGACATGCAGGAATTTAAAAAAAATATGAGGATGATCAACCTGTTGAAAAAGTAAAATGTACAATTTTCTAAAGAAAAAGGCTGGTTGGGGTTAAACATGGATATTTTCGGAGGTAGATGATTGTCCTATGGTTTAAATGAATTACCAGGTATTTTTTAAATAATTTTAAATAATTTTAAAAGCTTAAATGAATTTTCTGGGAATTTTTCAATAATAAAAATGGATTTTTGAATTAATTTTCTATTTTTAATGCGGTTTTATGAATTTTTCTGCATTTTTAAATGAAGGCTAAATTTTTTTAAAATATATAAACTCTAATTTAATTTCTTTTTAGAATTACCAAAATATTTATATGAATTAATAAATAATTTTACTAATTAAAATAAACATATTAACATTAAAGTAAAATAAATAAACAATTTAAGTTTAAAGGAAAAAAAAACAGAATTACTGTTGAAATTCGGCCCAGCCCATCAAAAAGAACAAAGTAAAAAGTTCTAATTTCCCCGTCCAAAAATCGCATGGGCTCCCTTTCGTCCTGGCCCAGCCCGGAGTGGGCCGGCGGCCTGCTTCCCCTAGGCGCGGCCCAACTCGCGCCTTCTGGCTCGGCCCAGCCGCCGCGCAGGCCGGCCTAGGCGGGCGGCCCAACGGACCGGCCTCGCCCGGCGCTCAGCGTGGCGCTAGAGAGGGAGGAGGGAGCGAGGTTGCTTACCGACGCGGGGGTCACGGCGACGGCGACGGCGGCGGAGGCGGCAAGCGACGGCGCGGGGCGCGGGGTGCGGGACACGGGCGCGAGAGCGTGGGGAGTGCTGCTCCCCCGCGCGCCGCCTCTCCGCGGTCCCACCTGTCAGCGCCGCCTGACAGGGGGCGCGGGTGGCGGGAGGGCTGGCCGCCTCGCGGGCCGCCGCCCCCGGCTGGGCTTCGCCCAGCGGGCGCGTGGCCGCGGGCAGGCTAGCTGGCCCTCGAGGCTCCCCCCATTTCTTTTTTTTTACTTTTACCCTTTTCATTTTTAACCCTTGATTTTGACCTTTTTCGACAGGGGTCCAAATACAGAAGTGAAAGGGCTTAATTTAAACTACCCTTCCACATTTTTGCCCCTGGAAAACTCCAAATTTTTAAAAAGGCCTCAAATTTAAATTTGAATCAAATTTTTGAAAGAATAATTAGGGTAAATTGCGATGCACTTAAGTGTTTTTTTTAAAAAATACGGAGTATTACAGCCGCCTCGGCGCTTGGAGCCACACAGCCGATGGACGCGCAGGTCGCGCCTCCCTTCCGTCCCGACGTGGCGCCCGGTGGCCTTCCGCGCCCTACATCCCCGATGTGGCGCCCGATGGCCTTCCGCGCCCTTCATCCCCGATGGGGCGCCCGACGACCTCCCGCGCCCTCTATCCCTGATGCGGCGCCCGACCGCCTCCCGTGCGCAGATTGGTCGCAACTGTCGGTGCCCTTTCTCCTCCAGTGGCGACCTGAGCGACCGGGGGACGGCATTCTTCTAGCGTGTTATATGGCATGGGCACCGCACAGACCTAGTGCTCGCTACTGTTGCCGTCGTCATCGCAGCCTCCCGCGCTGCCACTTGGAGCGCCGAACGCGAGTGGGGCAGGCACCACCATGTCGGCGGTGCCATCGCCGGCTTTGTTATTGGCTTGCGCCCTTGTTCATGGACGCGCCGCACACGGGGACGAGGAAAGGCGCTCCGGGTGGAGCTGCTCCTCCACCGAGGCGGAGAAGGAGGGGTCAAGCGGAAGGAGGCAGCTGCGGCCATGTATGGTGAGCGCAAAGAAGGAGTAGATGGTCGGTGGCAGAGAGGGAGCAACCGTGATCCAACGGCTGGGAGGTGCGCACGGTGAGCGGTGGGCGCTGGGAGAGGAGAGACAGTCCGTCCATGACCTTCTTACCAAATCCAGGCCGCCGCAGACGCCTCCCCACGGATCCGGACGCTTCCTCACCGGATCCGCTGCGGGGACGACAAGGCGTCCTACATTCGCAGCCGACGGATGCACGGCTCACCAGGCAGGACTTCGGGTAGGCCGCGGATGCGCGGACCAACCGGCACTCCTGCGCTCAATATCTTATATGGGCTGGCGCTGGCCGAGGTGCTGCTATTCCTCGCCGAGAGGGTGGTGTGGAAGTGGGAGGTGAGCCACTGCCGCGTGCTGGAGAGCGTCGCGGCCAAGTGCCGCCTTGCCGGTGCGGCGGGGCTCCTCGTCGTCCGCCGCTTCTTTATGACGCCTACTCGCGCTGCATCGAGGGCAACATCTTTGATATGGCCTCCGGATGGACCTCATGTCCCTCGCGGGGGAGCTCATCGTCGCCGGCTCCCACAACGAGCAGCGCATCGGCGTCAGGCATCCTCGTCAACGTGGCTACCAGCCAGGGCCTTGGTGACGCCACGCGGCGCTGGGTCGGCACGTCGCCCGCCATCGTGAGCGCGGCGGCCGGGCCGGAGCGGTGGATGACGCTACTAGCGCTGCGGCTTGCCGTGGTGGAGAAGGCAGCCAACGGGCGGAGGTGAGGGGGGTGAGCTCGATGCGGGGCCACCATCGTAGGAGAAGCCTCAAGAGTATAGAGTAGAGTACAAGGGCTTCGGTGGGAGAAGAAAGAAAAATTCAGGGGGCTATATGAAAAATAAAATATAAAACGAAGGGGTATGAATCTGGACGGCATCATAAAACAAGTTTAGGGTGCTAGAAGCACGGTTTGCAAGTTCGTGGACCAAGCACTCCTCTACAAGTTTAAGGGCCGCTCATGCATTTAACTCAATGGATTTTAACAGAGTGGGTTGGCACGAGGGCATGGCATATGCAGATACGACAGAGGGAGAGGGCAAGACAGGCAGCGGGACTTGTCCTGCTCCTGCTCGAGATCGTCACCGTCTTTTCTCTCCGCGTCTCCCGCCCGCGGCTTTGCACACCGCATCGAGAGCAAAGCCGGTGGGCCGGCCAGCCAGCGAGGGAAAGCTGCTCACTGCTGTAGTGTTGTTGATGCGCCGCGCCCGACGTGCGATGCAGGGAAAGCCTGAAAGCGGGCACCGCTCATGCACGCATGCGCGGGCGAGACGGCCATGTCGCCATGACCCATCAGGCATCAGCCGAGCGCCCGAGCCTGAGCGGAATGCGGATCGGGTCGGCGCTCGGGAAAGATGACGCCTTGACAGCGACGCGCTGAGCTGAGTTCTGACAAGCGACTATAGACGTCCAAACGCACGGCACAAGCACGGGCTGGGCACGGCATGAAGACACCGGGCACAGCACGGTACGAAGACACCGGTGTGTCTAGGCCATGCCACGGACCAAGCAAGGCACGGAGGGCACTCCAAACGCGTGCAAGGAGCCCGGACAGGCGCGCCGTGTCGTGCCTGGCCCGGCAGCACTATGCTCCTCACCGCTCGCCGCTCAATGGGTTGTTTAAATGAGCTTGTCTATCGCTATTCCAACCACCTCTCTGTGTCTAGAATAATGGAACAATGTCGGTTTGTACTATAAACAACCTATTTGCGCAGCCTGGCCCTAGAGTGACAAAACTAAATCTAGATGGTACTTGTTCTCATTAATTTTTTGTGCGAGTTGTATAAGCTTGGGAGGTTTCCTCGAGGTCTATTTGTTTTCCACCTGACTTATGTAAGAAGCATATGGTGAGAGAGCACAAGAGTGAAATCCGACACCATAGGTCTAAACAAGCTACGCATGTGTTGATTTTATCCTAGTGCTCTTTCGTTGTAAGGTGACTTAGGCGGTGTTTGATATCCCTAGCTAAAGTTTAGTCATTAAAGTAGTTTAGCTAACAAACTCATTCTATCTATTAGACCATTAGACCATCTCCAGCAGTATACTTATCGACTTATCACAATCCTCAAATTTCAAACTCCACTCTTCTTACAGTGCCAGAACAGTATTTTGAACATCCATTTGAGGCAGCCAGTTGGAGATGGCCTTAGCTCCTCAAAGTGGGCTAATGGAGATTAAAGTTTAGTACTGTGTATTCAAACACCCCCTAGACCTCATTTGGATCAGCTAAGAATTAGCTGCTAAAAATAGTTAGCAATAGCTGCAACCAACTAGCTAATTGGTGTTAATAAATTGCACACCTATTAGCTAAATTGCACCCAAACCAGTTAATTTTATATAACTCCGCATATCTAATAATTAATTGGGTCATACAAATGAGACCTTATGTAAGTGGGGATATATCCTTAGACCATGAACTTTTGGTAATGTTAACAGTTTCTAGGCTTCATGCATATTAACATGTCAAATCACCACTATGCTACAATTTTCGGCTCTCGATTATTGCCCAGCGCATATTCCTATGATAAGAAATTGTTTTTAGTCTATGTACTGTTCAAATAATGTTTTAGCTGCTTTTTCCCCTACAAATTGTAATATGTTATTTGTTTAAATGACAATCGTAAAAATTTAACGCTCTAGCAGCAGAACTTAGAGTGTATTTAGTTTGTTAGAGATAATGAGAATCAATATAATGTTATCTCATACAAAATAAGCATTGTCGCATTTTCTCACTCTTAGATTTTGTGCCCCACGAAACAATATACTACGATTAACTTCTACCTGTATTATTTTTTAGATAACATATACATCATTTAGGTTCTCAAAATCCCTTAGCAATTAAACATGGCCTCATGTTAACCGTGTGATACTGTGCATCAGGGTTCGCATGTCAAAACGTTTTAGTTCAGCCTTCTCATCGAGCAACGCGCTACTACTGTTTGATACTGCTGCCGAGAGCCGACTTTGGTCTGGCCGAGCCACTGGCAGCAGCACCGGCTCAAGACACGTCCAATCCGGCATCCCTCCAAATTAATAGTATTATCCATCTACTCCCGCTAATATTATCCGTAACAACGTCAGAAGTAGTCAAAGACATTGTGCAGGGCCTAATAACGACAGATGTGTTTGAACGGGATTCCAGGTGAACACCGGCGGAGAGCTGCATGCCTTGCAGTCTTTCTCTCCCCCTTCCATGCAGGCTCCCTCCCTCGCGCCTAGGAGCATATAGAGCATATAGATTGTAGTAGTTTATTAGGTCAAAGATGTATCCCTTTCCCCAAGGATTTGATTTGGACCCTTCCTTGTCCCGCCCGACAACGGCTGTGCAATTTATAAACATGCCCTATACCCTCTTCTAGCTGGCACGTACGTCTGGATTATGGCCATACCGGTTTCACTGTTTTTTCTGCTGACAGGCGAAATTGCAGTCAAGGAAAGTCAGCCTTGTCGCGCATGTCAGTTCGTGATCGATATGATATACGTTTCGCACAGATGATGATGGACCCATCGAGTCGATCGAATTCCAAAAGTTTCATTCACGAAGACTGAAATATTAGGGCTGGAACATATGCCAAAGCCGAGACTATGCATCATTTGCTCCAATAACAAATCTGACTTGTTTACTTAATGCTCGTGATGAACTCGTCTCACGTTTACAGCAAAATCGAGTTATATAGGCCCTGATTTGCCAGCAAGGCCTCCATTGGTTCTAGACTTCTAGCTTCCACTTCAGGAAACTTGACCATTTTCGCCAAGGCTTGGCCGTCGAAGAAAAAAAAAATTCGTCGGCCATTTCTAGCCCACGAAAACAAACATAGTTTCCGTCGGCCACTAGGCCCGACCAACGAAAATAACCTTACCTTTAGTCGACCGTGGGAAGGCCAAAGCGGAACAACGCTAGTCCTTGGGCTAGGGTTTCCAAGATTTGGTTTTGTCGGCTAGGGCCTGACCGACGATAACAAGTCCACCTTTTCATCGGTTTGTTTGTGGGTGATGAAAAAATCGTCGACAGAATAATCTAGGTCCAATATGGACCCAGTAGTCTCCCTCGGTTGGCACTAAGTCATGTTGTATCTCTCTCTCTCTCTTTCCTCATTGTGCCACCAACCACGCACGCCTCCCCGCCGGCCAACTCAACGCGACCCATCGACCCCCACCCCACAAGCCACTGCCCGCTCGCCCACGAGCCGCCGCTGCTTGTCACCACCATCGGCCAGCTCACCCGAGCGAAGCCGACGGCCTCCCTGTGAGTCCTAGCTACTGCCCCGCGTCCTGAGGGGCCTTGTCGCTGTCCTTCCATGAGCTCCCGTGCCCGAATCCGGTGCCACCGCCAACCGGACCAACCCCGTCACCTTTGCCCCACCAACCGCGTCCTGCGACTACTGCCCGATCTGCCCCCTCATGGTGGATAACTATTTTTGTGTTTCCACCCTCGAGAACAAGTAATGTTTACCACAATCATTCACTTGTTCTCTCCTTTATACATGCTAGTTTTATTTTCGTCGGCCCTCGTGCATTGTATCAGCGAAGATTATGTTTCTTGCTAACTTATTAGTACTAAAAGTTGATTATGGATTATTATTTAGTAGCAACTTAGTAGTTAAATGTAGAAGCCCGTTGTGGCAGAACCACTTAAATTAACATGAATCTAACACTTAATTAAACTTTAAGTATTAGTCTCAAGTTAATTTAAGTAGTTTATTAAGATTTGGATAAGATTTGGAATCTTAATAAGCATTCCCAATTGGATCAAGCTTAAGGGGGTGACTCTCAAAGGAGTCCACAGATTCCAACATTTCATAATTTAAAAATAAAATATATTACAGAACGATAAAAGTTATTACAAAACAGTTTCGAAGTTGTATTACAAAAGTTAAACTTTGAAAACATCCACAGAATTTATTATGAAACCTTACATCCTGCCCAAAGATGTGGTTTCTACACTTCAAAAGTTCTGTGGAGGAAAAGTGGATGGGTCATACTCGAGGAGTATAAATCCAGTACCTAGAATGATAGAAGAAACTTGAGCAAAATATACTCAGCAAGACTTATCCGATTAAAGGGTTTGACTTAACTTTCTAATTATAGAAGAATTTTAAAGGGGTCAACTCACACGCATCAGGCCTATAATTGAGTCCTTAGCTTTTAGGGTGTTAACTTCTTTTAGTTATTTCTAATTATACTATTTTATACATATTCTAATAATAGACAAAGCAAGCACTTCAGAAGATTATTAATTAACAAAAAACAATTACTCTTCTTAACTACGATGTTGATCATGATTCAGTTCTTACACTTGGTAAGCCCAGCGATTCGAATCGATTTTATACTTCCGGGAATAATACTCAAACACCAGTCATATGTGTGTACGACGACCCCACATATGACAACCCAACATCCTCGTTGCCACCTAGTCTGACCTGCCCTCACCGAAGGTGGGTGTACTCCGACATCCGCCTGTCTCCTACCATCTAGTTAGTCTCACCACAGTTCAACCCTAGGTATAAAGGATGAGAGGCTTATCAGAACCCATGACGAGGACGATAAGCGAAAGAGACGCGTTCGAAAACCGAAAACAAGCCTCAACATCGGACGGCCTTATATGACATAGACAGGATTAGGATCTCAATCATGTTCATTCATTAGACTTTTAATGTTCATCATTTCTTAAATGCATAACTGATCCCGTCCAATGTCTCAAATTAATTATCTCAGAAAACTTTCTTGGATTCCTTTCAAAGTAACAAGTTCTATCTTGGATTTCTCTCAAAGTAAGTGTGGCTTAATACTTAGCTTGACTAAGCATCTAATCTAATATAAATAGGATTTATTATGCTTGAATCAGGAATTCAATATGCACTATGGTTTCAAACAATTCCTAACTCTAATGCACAATCATACATAATTAGGACTTGAAATTTAGAAAGAATAAATGCACCGGAGCTTGCCTGGATTTACAGTGCTAAGATCAAAAGAGGCTTCAAAAGATCCCTCTTTAGAAACCACAGGTGGTTCTTGAGCTTCTACCTCGGAGACTTCAGAAATAACACTTTTAGAAGTTTCTCCTACAGGTTTGTAGGAGTTATCGCACCTAGATGCATGATATGCAAGAATTAAGATGAAGAAAATGATTGAAAGAATTATAAAAGTTCATGAAATAATTTTCTAATATCAAGATAGGATTTTAGAATTTTTAATGATTTTCTAAAGTTAAAATAAAATTTTTAGGATTTTTAAAGTAATTTTAGTATTTTTTAAAGATTTAAAAAGAATTATTATAATTAAATAAAACTTTAGAATTTAAAAGTCAAAAATGGATTATTAAGAATAAATAAATAAATAGTTAATAAATTCGAAATTTTAAAACTGGTTAAAAACTTAATTAAATTTAATTCAAATATTTAATTTCAGAAAACAAGAAAAAATATAATTCTAAAGAATCTAGCCCAAAAGCCCAATTAATTCTTTAAAAAGTGTTATTTTTACCCCTTTGAATTTCGGCCTAGCCCAGACAAAAACCGAGCCGGCCTGTCCTCCATTCTCTTTTTTGGCCCAACAAATCAGACCGAAACTCTTTTTAACCCCTTTAAACATCCAGCCCAGGTGGCTTGGCCCAACTGGCCTTTCGGCCCAATTAGCCGAGTCGACCAGTGCCGGGGAGCCGGGCGTGCACAACGCGCGTTCGCGTCGCGCGGACCGGCACGCCTGCCGGCGACCTCGCCGGGCACCGGAGTACCCCGAGCAACGCCGGCGGTGACTTGAGTGGTCGGTGGTGCGCGGCAAGATCTTTCACTCCTTTTCCTAGCTCTTTTTCCTCCCCCTCCTCTCTCCTCTCTGCTCAAGGTGGCACGGCGAGCTTCATGGGTGCCATGGCGGCCACGAGCTCAACCTTGCTCAAATAAAGCCCAATCCCTAACAAAAATAGGAGAAATAGATGGAATAGGTTGAGGAATACAGTCTCACCGTTAATTGGTTAGGAAATGGGGTGGAAAGGAGATCTCGACAGCGGACTAGTGGCGGCAGAAGGAAGTTAAATGGCGCGGAAGCAGTGAGGGGGTCGCTCTTGATGAAGGCTTTGGGGGTTTGGGTTGGTGTGTCGAGGACGAAGCCCAGCGGGGCTTAAATAGGCTCGAGGGGCGACGGGATAGCGACGGCGAGGAGGATTGGGGCGACGGCAATGGCGGTGAAGCTTCATACGCTCGATCGCGGGACGAAGAAGACGGGGGCGGAGAAGGCGGCTCCAGTGGGCCGGCCCAAGTGGCCATGGGGTGTACGCCAGCGCCGGCCCAAGGTTTAGGCCGGGCCGCTAAAATATGGCGCGTGGCGCCCGCAGGCCTGGAAATCGGGGGCCTAGGCTGCCGTGGCTTGGGCCACCGGCTTGGCCCTTGGTTTCCCCCTTTGTTCTTTTTTTTATCTATCCTTTTTAAATATCCATAATTACATTTTTGCCCTTTTTAAATAAAGATTTACTCAAAGGTCCAATTGCAAAAGTGAAAGGGTAAAAATTATACTATTAATTTGCACTTTTGCCCTTGGACAAATTCTAATTTTGAAGGAGTTTGAAATCAAAAATTGTCTTTGAATTGTAATAATGGGTAAAAAGAATAAATTCATTCTTATTTTTGCAAAAGGTTTAAAAATGTTTAAATGATGCATTTTCCTTTCCATTGTTTAAATCAAAATATGCATACAATGACATGCTTAAATTAGTTAATCCATTTTTAGAAATGTGGGGCATCACACCCATTTCTTATATGCATAGTTGTATTTTTCTGCAAATGAATTACTAATGCAAGTTGATTATGGATGCTTACTAATACATATGTAGGGCATTTAAGTTTGTCACTTCTTGTATGGACAAGTTAGGACGCTTGAGTTTGTGACTTGTTGTATGGACACTTTGTGCAAATGATGCATTGTGACTTTGTGTTGTGTGATGAATGATTAGAATGTATCTTGTTTCTGAATTGGTGATGTTTCAACAACATATGCATATAAATATGTGAATTTGGATGGAAAACAAGCACAATTGACTGCAAAGTAATTTTCATTGGTTAAACATAGGCTGACGAAAACTAACCTAAATACTTTCCGTCAGTTGAGGAGAGGCCGACGAAAAATATCCCTCAGTTTTCATCGGTGGGGTGCGGCTGACGAAAACTCGCCCACGCCGCCGCACACCTGCCATCGCTGATGTTTTTGTCGGTGGGGGCGGCTGACAAAAACTACCACCGCACGCGGAAAACCCTAGCCCCGGTTGTTTTCGCCGGTATTATTTTCCGTTGCTTAATTTTCGACGGTAGGGGACCGACAAATACTACTACATTGCCGACGAAAAAAACTTGTTTTTGTTGGTTCGGGACTTGTTTTCGTGGGCTTCGGGCCGACGAAAATGGTTGTGTTTCCTGCAGTGTTCATCACACATGCACATGTAGGTGGAGCCGTTTTTCTGTCTCTTACTAAAATAAAATTAGAAGCTGATGAAACAATAAATTTTCTTTTCATCAGCTTCTATTTGTTCTAGCTTCAGAGCTTCTAGAAGCCGCTGCTGTTAATTATAGCAGGAGTCGCTGCCAATGTAGTTCTGGATCGGGATTAAGGGGGAGGGCTACCCCGTACATTCATAGCTGGGAAAGTGCCACATGCTTTACTATTTTTTTAATACTAGTAGTTCGCTTGGAAGCAGCACTACTCGCTCATAGTATGATCACATGTGTCTAGGGGAGTAGATAGACAAGCTAGGTTTTGTTGTCTCATGATAGGACCAGACCGGTCATAGCAGATTTGTTCAATGATTTCAAGAGCAGGATGCTGGAATTGTGGGACTTGTTTTTTAAGCTCTTTTTTGTTTGTTTGGTTGTACCGGACAAACGCACAAGTCAACATCAATGGGGGAGGAAATCACGCCCTTTTGGGGTCAACTTTGTGAAGATCATAGCATTGCTATAGTTTTTGGATCAATAGGTGTCACTTTTGTGTTAATAGCGTTTTGTGGTGAAAGCTAGCGCGTCTTATGTATGTGCTGGCCTGACGTACAGATATGCAGCATGTGAGGCCTTCAGGATTTCGTTCAGACCCAGCGGCCTGGGATCCAGGGACTGGTTTCCTTTGTAACTGCTATATATCGTTAAGGTGAAGGGCTGTGGATTTAAAAAGGAACACCATTCTAAGGCGCCTTTTTTTGAACTCAGAATTCTAAAATGACACCAATATAATTTGACGAAAAAAATTATTGTGTCTATTGTAAGGAAAATGGATCCTAAGCTTTGTGCCTAGTTTTCTAATGTGATTTTAGTGGTTGAAGTAACAACATATACCATTTGGGACTAACGTGTGTGCAAGTGTTTTTGTTTAAGTTAAAAGGTGTAAGAGATAGACTTGAGGCACAAACACCTCAAAGGATGTCTTAAAAGGCTCAAAAAAGACCCAAGACTCCATCCCGTCAGAATCATTTGTCCTGACACGGCGGTCCTGTTGGCCGGTTAGTGGGTCGGATTATTTTGCATGCACCGGACGGTCCGGCGAGTAGAGGAAGCCCGAAGTTGAAAATTCATGACCTGGTGCGGATTACACGCACGGGACGTTCTAGGCAGTGGAGAAGGAGAAGACCCGCGTTTACACACACCGGACGGTCCAGTGGTCCACCACTAGATAGTCCGGTGAACCACTGGATGTTCTGGACAGAACCACATCAACTCAAGACCTCAAACTTCAACATGCACCGGACCGTCCAGTGGTCTTAACGGTCGAATTTTCAGTCCAACAGTCAACTCAACAACCAGCCAGTTACACGCATCGGACGGTCCGGTGGTCGCGCAAAAAAGTGATGTTTGCTTCCAACGTCTAGTTTTGAGGCTTGGGCTATATATACCCCCATTGGCCTACATCCATACTATGGTTAGTGACTACTGAACTCATTGTAGTACTAAGACACATTCTCCACATCCCTTAGACATATTTTGTGAGCCCAACAATCACAAGAGCTAACTAGACACATCTCAGCATATCTAGTGTTTAGTTGCATCTTTGCTTAGGCCTTTTTGTCCATTACCCGTGCCTGTGTGCACGTCTATCTTTGTAAGTATGGGCCTTGTAAGTCTTGCAAGATCCTCCAAAGTGTGGAGTGGCCGCCATCTTAGTGAGAGGAAGGCCCTCGGCACGTTGGCCAAAAGGCTTCTTAGTGGAGTCGATGGGGTAGCTCCGTGAGAAGACCGTGAGAAGACCCCAACGGCCCCAACAATTCTCTATCCTTGCGTGGATGAGGTCGTAGTCCGAAGGACTACGTGTGTGTACCGGGGATATCTGGAGACCCAACCAGGTTGCTTGACCTTTACGAATGTCACTTTACCATCCTCCACCCTTGTGTGGGTGAGGCAGTATTCCTTTGAGGACTACGTGAAAGCAAAGCTCTATGGGGGCGCCAAACGAGCAGCAGGGGGTAGAGACACGTTGGTCTCCCCGAACCTCAGGAAAAATCTCTGTATCTCATTCGTGTGCCATCGTCAACGAGAATTTGCATTCACTCTACCTATCTCTTTAGCTTTCGCATTTACATTCTTGCAATTGCGTGCTTATATTCCTAGACTAGCTTAATACGTTAGATTCTAGGTGGAACTAGGTTGCAAGATTTGGTCACGGTAGAGTCAGCAACACTTAACAAAACCTTAGTGCACATAGCGAGTTTTATATTCTATAGGTTTTGCTTAGTAGTTGTAGTTTTTAAGAGTTTTGGTTTTAGAAATCCTAATTCACCGCTCTCAAGTGTCGGTCCAACTTTCATCTATATAGTTTCTATTAATGTAACGAAGCAACAAATCATTTGTGTTTTTTCAACTCAGGGTCGGATCTACAGCCGGGGACCTGGGGCAGCCAGGGCTCTAGCCCCAGCTACCCGACGTAGACAGTGGTGGAGCCCCACTTGAGCCTCCCTAAGATTTTTAAACATAGGTAATGGAGGAAGAAGGGAAAATAGAGGTCGAAAAGCAGCCAGCCCTAGCTATGTATTAATCCTAGATCTGCCACCGGCTCAGCTGGTTAAGTTTTTTGTGGCGGATCTTGCCTATCTAGGTTCAAGTCATCGGCTTAGCACTGAGTGTTCGCATGATTTAACATCTTTGTTCTTTGTTCTTTCAGTGGTAGGCGGCGTCCACATCGACAACGAGGCGACTGTCGTGACTTCATGTATCTCGAGATGCCGATCTAGACCAGTTATGAGAGGCTGTATTGTACTGTGTTTCTCAAAAATATCATTTGCTTTTTTATTGCCAACATATTGGATACCTTCGGGATAACATATAAGATGTGGTTTTGGCCATTGATGCAGGATGACAATAGAACAATTGGGAGATCATCCGACTGGCAACTGGCAAGCATGACATTGGAGGTTGGGTATATTTCGCCAATAATGAATAGAGAATCAATAATAGAATTCTCTTTTGATTTTAAGTTCTCTTAACCGTATCTCCATACGGATCTAAGACTGATCTAATATTTATTTAAGATCGGGTTTAAATCCTTTATCTAAAAAATATAGCAGTAAGAATTTTGCTTTATTACGTAAGTACATGAGTCTATATGTTTGTAAATTCTTTTTTACTGCCACATATATTTTCAGTTTTTCTAAATTTCCATTCACGTCAATCATGGCAGCAGCGTCAGCAATGGACTATTTCCAGGCATCAAGCGCCAAATCAGGCGGCCCCAGTGGATGCAAATAATTGGCTAGGCCGGGCTTTTGGTTAGATACAATAGATCTGGGCCTGGCGGGCCTGGACCATGGAGTGCAAACCTGCTGGTGTTTGATCACCACGGCTGATCCAAAGTCTCGTTTGTAGCGCGACATAACTACTAACTTCCTGATCAGGAATTGAATAGAATTTTCTTAAGTACTGCCTCTGTTTTTTTATTTGGCGCATTTGATTTTTTTTCAAAACTTCAATGACTCGTCTTATTCAAAAAAATTGTGCAAACATGTAAAATATAATATATGCTCAAACTAATCTTAACAATAAAACAAATAGCAAAAAAAGTAAATGATAACTTACGCGTTTTTTTTAATAAGATAAGTGATTGAAGTTTTTAAAAAATCAACCACGTCAAATAAATAAACGGAGGGAGTAATAACTAATAGATTTTTTTATTATATATAATGTAACTAAAAGGTGTCAATCGATTTTTATTTGGAATGGGAAGGTTTTTATATGTTTATACAGCTAACAAAGCACCTATCATTTTACTTCCACAACAAAAGACCGTTTTTGCAATATTGCGAAAGGGTTAGTTTTACTGCCCCAAACTATTCATTTTCACTTGATCCATGTAAGTTTTTTATTTACCAAACTAAATGACTTTAACAAGGTCGATAATCATTATAGGAAAACTCTGGTTTTCGCTAGCACCTTCACCCTCCACAAGGTTGTCCATTCCTTCTTCATAGCTCCTACTAGGCCTAATTTAGTTAGTGTGAGTAACAAGAACTAAGGGGGCATAGTGGCCCCAAAACAATCAGCTAGCCCGATACCCTGCATTCCATGTGACCACGCCAAGGGCCCAAGGCCAAGCCACTACCTACACCACGCCAAAGGCCCAAGGGCTCAATGATTTGATTTTGTGCTACGTTGCGACGGCGATTTTTGTAAGGACTTAATTTTGAGAAGGTTGAGAAGAGGTTTGAAGCCACGCGGACGTACTGATCTCAACATGAATTTTTTCCTTAAACTTCGAGACGACCTTGACACGCTTAAATGTGTTGGTAGTGGTTTGTTTTCTTACATATCGAACATTTTCTTTGGCTATATATTCATTTCATTGTTCGTTTATGGTGTCCTGAATTCCTAACTGGTTTAATTTTCCTATTCCAATTGACAACTGCGGGTTGTTTGTCCTTTTCTATGTCATGATGTATGGCAAAATTATATGGAGAAAAGTTCCTTATGCTTTGTTATTGCTTTCCATACGAGAGGTACCCCATCCGTGAGTTTTTCTACCGTAGCATTTCATTTAATTTACAGCTTATATATTCTAAATTGCCATGTGGTTACAGTACAAAATGGTACGTACAAATGTACGGTTTGACCTACGATGTTGGTTAATTTAGACACGTGGACCGTGATTTGTCCGCCTACACAATTTACTGAGCTTTTAGTTCAAATAATAATAATAATAATTTACTGAGCTGGGTCCCTACTCTTGATACTCAGCGGCATTCCTCAACCCTCTCAACACGATGTGCTCGGGGGGGTTGGATCTTTTGGCTAAAATTTAGCATCCGTTACATCGGATGGTTGGACGCTAGGTAGAAATATTAAATATAGTCTAATTATAAAACTTACACACGAGGACAAAACGGCATGACGAATTTATTAAACCTAATTAATCCATGATTACCAAATATGATGCTACAGTAACCATTTGTTAATCGTGTAGGTTTAATAAATTCGTCTCGCCGTTTAGTCCTCAGTCCGTGTAATTAGTTTTCTAATTAAACTATATTTTAATATCTGTGTAATTAGTTTTCTAATTAAACTATATTTTCATACTTTTAACTAGCCTCCAAACATCTGACGTGACATAGACTAAATTTTAGCCCTCGATCTAAACACCCCCTTACCCCCTTGTTCGCCGCCATAGAGGATATTCACATCGGCCGTCCTACTTACGAAACTACGGTTGACTTGATGGCCCTTTGAGATTTGTCAAGAACTGTATATGGGCTTAACCCACCCTCATATGTCACGTGCACGCCAGGGCCCCTGCGATGTGGACGGGCGCCTCTTTCTCCGCGGCATCGGCAAGGACGTGCGTGGATGACTGGATGCCCAACAAGCTCATCAGTCAGAGCAACAGAGAGGACGAGGACGAAGCATCAAGCGCGTGATTGGTTGCCCGGATCTGCACCAGCCAGGTCCGCAGGATGCAACGTCACTGTGTTTGGTTTCCTGCACTTCGAGTTGGGCCATGCCTTGCGGATGCAAAACGCGCTTCCCGACCAGGTTGCGTGGAAACGGAAATGGATTTCGTTTCCGGCGAGCCTGGCTGCGGCGGTGCCGTAAGCTTGCTTTGGGTGACAGCTTTTTCAGCATGCAGCGTGCATCACGCACCCACAGCAAGGCAACCAATCAGCCTCACGAAGCAGCCGGACCATAGCAAAGCAACACAACCAATCAACACTGCATGTACGAACGCAGCTTGGCCTGGTTCTTCTGCACAGTCTGCCCCGGCCTCGTACAGCAACCAATCACGCCCCAAGCAACGCGGGCGACGAGAACGGGAGGCACTCGAAACTCGAAAGCAACTAAGCAAGCACTCGCGCAGCCGCAGAACGTACGTCGCCGTGCCCTTCATCGCGGCGTGTGGCCGCGTCCAGGTGCAGCCACCGACCCGCAGCGGCGGCGGAGGCGGCGGCGGCGGCAGCAGCAGCAGCAAGGAGGGCCCAGCGGGGGCGACCTGAGAACACATGGACCGGACGCGGATCGAGCAGTCCTCAGCCTCATGTCATGTGTTCCCAGCCCGCCCCTGCCGGACCTGCCTTGCGTTCTTCCTCTCCTCGGCACCGCAGCAATGGCAGCGCGGTGTTTTCTTGCTCCTGGCCCTGAGTGAGTGGAGGAGGAGGGCGAGAGAGAAGCTCTAAAAGAAGAATGGCGGGCCGCACGCCGGCCAGATAAACTTGGGCGGACCTCGCGCGGGTCGATCGAGCGGATGTGACGGGGTCGGCGTTGTACTTGGCCCCCGCGCGACGCGAGCTCGGCGGCCGCATGCAGTGCAGAGGCTGTAGTACGCGGTACTGCAGCCGCGCGGCGAGTACAGCTTTGTACTGCCTGCCGCGTTCAGCGGGCACCGGCAGTACAGTCACGCGACGTGGCCTCCGGACTCCGCTCCCTCAAGGACGCGAGATGGAGACATCGAGTCCCTCACGATGGGAAATAATGTCGACATTGGCGACGAGGTGCCAGCAGAGCATGGAGTAGCATTTCTTTCCTTCATTTTCTTCTTTTTCTTTCCTTTTGACGAGGACAGTAGACTTGCATTTATTTATGAAATCTCACTCCGAGACAGAACATGCGTAGACAGTGCCGGATCCAGAAATAGATCGAAGGGGCCGTGAACACGTACGATAATTTGAAATGGTCATTGAGTAGCATATAAAATAAATTTGTTGGTATAAAATTCAAATTCTTGCTATTATAGAATAAATTTATCACATAAAAATACATGATATATGAAATATACCTTACATATTGTCTATTTTTTTTGTTTGGCTACCAAAATATAATGTATACAAGGAGGCTATTGGGCCAAAGGAGGCTGCAGCCCCAGCCCCCCTTAATCCACTCCTATGCGTAGGAGTAGGTGTCATAGCCGTTTAGGCTCAATTCACCTATTCACTTATCTTACCGTCAATATTTCAAACTACGTTATGTCTACAGTTACATGTACAATATTTTGCACGCCTATATATACCTTCTAGTAAGCTCACCCTTACCAAACCCACGGTGTTCTCCATGAAATTTCTGTCGTTGATATAGGCACCAACACGTGCCATACTCATTAAGCTTTGCATTTTACCATGCAGACCGGAGCATGAATGGCCTTATTTGGAAAAGCCTAAGGCTATCGCACTCGCTCCTCCACGGCACCACGGCACCCTACATGTCGGAAAATTTGGAGAAAATACTGTTGCAGTCGTCTCCTCCACATGCTCCTCCACCGTAGCGGAGATCGATTTCCTCTCCAAATGGAGCGGAAGTACGGATTTCCGCTAGTGTTGTGCCTTGGTGGGATCTGGCCACCGCCGCATCCTCATGCGCTCGAATGGAGATGAAGCCCACGGACGGCTCCCATCACGGCTGACATCGTCCACGGCCGCTTCCCGCCGCGGGTGAGGACATGTTGGTGGTATCTAGGGTTGGCGGCGGTCGCGAGAGGAGTGGGAGCGATGGAGGAAGGAGACAGATGGCGTCGCCCGCGGCCAAAGAAGAGAGGAGCGGAGGAGGCTGGATCCGATGGTTGCAGTTGCAGTCACGCCGCCGCGCGCCCACCCACCGTGGAGGCGGCAGGTCCAGCAATTGCAGCCACGCAGAGAGGTGGAGGAGGTTGCGTGTGGCGGAACCGCCGATTTAATCCGAACTAAGCACAACTGCCACCTCTGGCTTGCAGTGTGATTAGGCCGAACTAAACCCGGTCGTCCGTCGAGCTACCCAAAAGGGCACTCGATGCAACCATCACCCAGGGATGCCGACATCACACACGTTAAGCCCTCGAAAGAGCCACAACAATTACAACAACCCACCATTTCATACAAACATAGATTGATTTGTTTAAAAATATTTACTCAAAATGGGGTACAATCATACTGAAATAGAGTTCCAAAATAAACTCGCAGCGGAAACCGTAACGTAATACTGATATACTCTTGCAGCGGAAAATAAAACATCGAGCCATGACATTGAGCCCACCATTGTCATTCTCGATCATGAAGCTCCTAAAATAAAAATATCAACAACGTAGGGGTGAGTACGTGAGATACTCGTAGGACTTACCCGTGGGCGGTTTCAACCCGACACATTTGAGAGTATGCAAGGCTTTTTGTGGACTGAACTCTAACCCGCGCAAGCTTACTAGAAGTGAGTCCTTACTTTCAAGTATCATTTATTTTTAAAGTATAAGCCTCATTTGATTCATTATAATTATTATCATCATCTATAACTCATATATATCATCATCCCAACACATATGTCATCATAAAGGAGTTTGCGGAAAGGTAACGTACAAATACAAACATGTAATATAAAAAGCATGATTAAATGAACAAGATATTAAAGTTATTACTACGTTGCCCGTGTGCGATACTGGCATTCTCACACCTGGTGAGCATCAGCGATTCGAATCGATTTTTAATTCCCGGGAATAACTATCATGCCAGGGGTATATGCTTACTAGCCATCGCGTTCCCACATGTAGCCCCCATCTCCACTCGTCCCATCCCAAGTTCGATTCAATCCCGCCATTCCCCCGGGTTTTGCCCTCTCAGGAGCGATACCACGGCCGCACCGGGTCAGCCCTCCCTCAGGAGCGATACCACGGCCGCACCGGGACAGCCCTCCCTCGAGTACAAGCTCCCCCAGGCCTAACTCCCTCCAACAAGAATGGTAGGAACCTGTCTCTGTTCTTCGGATGGCACGAGTAAGACTTTCACCGGTCCATTATCCCGGATAAGCACTCTAGCAATATTATGCCGATCAGCAGGCGAACAGCGAATCGGGCCTTAAATGACTCGGACGGAGTCCACCAAACCATCCTCATCATTTTTCATCGTAATATACCCATATCTCCGCCTGGTCTCATCTTTTCATCACATCATATCATATTTCTCTCGTATTAAATTTTTGTAAAACATTTTGAGTCCTATCATCTCGCGAGTGAATATCTTCACTCGACTTCTACCGTCTAAGCATGGCTAAGCATAGACTTCGACCTATCCATTCTAACTAGGATATCAGGTATTTATGCAGGTGGGGTTTCAAACAACTTCTGAACGTAAATGCACAATCAAATAAAGGGTGGTGAGATTCCCTAGGTAGGTGTATATGCCTAAGGGGCCTACCTTTGTTGTTGATAACTTGAACAAACTAAACTAAAGTTAGTTTGCCGGGTTGTGAGGCTTTGCCCCAGGCAACCCCTTGATCACTTGGACAGCTCCTCCTTCCAAATACCACTTCAGGGACCTCCAGGTGGTATTTGGGCCTTAGTTGGTCTTTTGGACACCGTTGCTCGAAGTAGCTCCACGCACTTGCTTCTCAATCACGTATCTGCAGTGAGCGTCGCTATATGAATGATATGCATGATGCAGCGAATGAGATGCCTGAATGTCAAGCATCCGTATGAATAACCATATTTCACATAGCTAACTTAAAATTCCTAGCGTGCATATCTCAACAGTAGTGAAGACCTATATTGCATTCCAGAAACAGTGGCTAAGTCTTACATATTCTTATGTTTCAAATATGGTTCATTTTGGCATTTATTGGATATACTAGTCTCACATTTTCTATTATTTACGTAACTATGCACTATTTCTACCATTTTCAAATCAGAGCCAAAGCCTTACATGCACCACCTCCTACTCTTAGCAATGAGTCATGTTCATAACCTAGAGCTCATATCAAGCCCCTAAAGTCACTTGGAGCATTTTTTCACCATAGCAAACTTTTCTTAAATTAAATATATGCTTAAATATAAGACAAGGGTAAAATAGTAATTAAACAGTCAATGCTAGGGCTACCAAAATTTATACAGAGCCTACACATGTTAATAAGGCCTCTGCCCAAATTTCATAATTTTTTAAGCTCATTTTACCCACATTTCCTATTTATTAAGGTTTTTCATGCACGTACATTAACAGGGGCAAAAAGGTCTTTTCATACCCAACCATCATATCCATTCTGTAGATCTACTTAATAGGAGTACACTGCAACAAAGTTTGTATTTTTCTGATTTTTATTTGATTTATTACGAATTTCCAAAGTTTCAGCCGAATTACCAAAGTTAAATCGAAAAAAAAAAACTATGTCCAGGACTAATCCGTGAATAGCCCTAACTTTCAACGGCTAGAACGCAAGATCCGCAAGACTCAATGCACAGTAATCAAACAGGGTGCATAAAAATGAAATATGACAGGGGGATTTTTGTAAAACAACCATCTTCTTCAGCCTTCTTCTTCCTCGTTCGACCGACGCGCAGGGAGGGGGAGACGGCGGTTGCGCCGCATCGTGGGGGCCGGGATGGGCGTCGCGGCAGTCTGGGAACGCGTTCCCGGTGGAGAGGATTCGTTCCCCCCAGGTCTTGATCGGTGGGGAGGCACGCAGAAGCGGGGAACGGCGGGTGAACTGGCGATGAACCAGGTGTAGAGCTTGGGGGCGGCGGTGACTCGATCCGACGTCACGTGTGGCGGGAGGAGCCGTGAAAGGGCACTCGAGCTGCGCCGGAAGGTGACGCATAGGGAGAACGGGTTCTGGAGGCAGGGGGAACGTCGGAAGGTGGTTCTTCACGGTGGCCGTCGGTAGCCATGGGGATGGCGAGCAGCGCTGCGTGTGGGGTGGCGCTCAGAGCGGCAACGGGTCTTGGCCCCTTGGGGAAACTGAAGGGAAGGGAGCTGCGCGGCAGGTGCTCGAGCTATCGCGACCGGGGAAGGCTCGGGGCGGCAGTTCCATGAGCTCGCCGCCGGAGCTCGACTGGCAGCCATGGCGGGCGACGAGCTCGCAGCTCGGGGCGGCGGAGAGGAGTGGCAGGGAGATAAGCAGGGAATGAGAGGGAGGTGGCTTCGACCTCAAGGAAGCCGGGGCGAGGGGCAGGGCAGGCCGGGCGGGGCAAGCGGCGCGTGGCCGTGGCGTGGCGTGCTGGCGCCCATGGCGTCGGTGTGCGCAGGTCCAGCCTGCCGCGTGCACGCGAGGGAGGGGAAAAAGAAGGGAGAGCGGGCAGCGTGGACCGGGTCCGGTGAACCGGAGTCAATGACCGGTGGGGCCAAGGCTGGGAAGGGAGACAAAGGTGCATGGACCGGGTCTACGGAGGCGTGGGATGGTGGGGCCCGCAGCGAATCCGTCCTCAGCCGGAATCCAAGGACCTCCCAAGTGGGTCCCACACGTCAGGGAGACAAAAGAGAAAAAGAAATTCGAAAAATAGGAAAACCCCTGTTGACTGCAGGAAGACCTGTTTGAAACTTGAGTTTTTGGGTATTCTAGAATCTGAATTTGAAAAGGACCCGATTGAATGAAACGTTGTACCTTTTAGGATCTACAACTTTGTCTAAACGAGTAATATTAGATTCTAAGTTTAAATATGATTAGATTTGAATTTAACCTGCTGACTCCAGTTTGACCAAGGTTTAATGCAAACTTAGAAATTCCTAAAGTCTATTTTATGCTCATTTTCAGAGAAAGAGTATTATACCAATGTTGTGTAGTTTTTAATTATCTACAACTTTCATATATGATGTTTTGCATGATCATGTCTTTTGGTTGCTCAAAATTTGAATTTTCCATTCAGGTCTATTTGGACAGAATTCACTAGAAGATAGAAAATGAGCTAAAACACCTTGCAAACCTTTATGCATGTCAACACACATAATACCAAAGTTATTCCTCATGAAATTTTCTACAAGTTTGTTATAGAGAGTTTGGTCCAAAACACGCCACAGTTGGGAAGCAGGTCGTAACCCTTACTCGTTCTCAGACCGATGTATGTCCATTGTACTGAGAAAACAACAACAAAGCAGGGGTGAGTATATACATACTCAACAGGCCACCTTCCTCCAAAGGAATTTTAGGGAGGCTAACACTATATGCAAGGATATATCTGGAGCTTAAGAAAGTTTTGTAGAAAAATATTTGTATGCAGGATTTGAGATAGTTGTCAAGTTTTGATCTTTCTGAAAACTGAGTTTTTCCCAAAAAAAAGTTTGCCACTAGACTTTCCGGTCCAAAGTGGCCCATGGCTTTCCAGCCAACACATTTTTCATACATCCAGCGTCCACTGCTGAACCAAAAACCATTTTTATCCAATCTCAAACCAATTCCATTTTATTTTATGAAAACTGCTAACTGAAGAACCAAGCCGTAACTCATCCATATCAGTGGACACGGACTATTTGAATATGTTTTATTCTGATCAGATGTTGTAATAATTCCCACAAGTTGGACTCAACGGCACGTTACCGTCGTAACTGCCCGAATTCCAAACCAAACAGTTGCCTTTGTTTCATCACCCAGCAGAACTTTAGGGGTTCGGGCATCCGAGCCACTCCAGTACCTCGCGGTACTCCCGTTGGCACACGATCCATCCCCTAGCCCCTTGTGCGCCAGCACAGAAGCTACTAGACTATCCACTCCGGCTCGGGCTTGGCCAATGCCTCATACAGAGCGAGTGGTTGTACTAAAAGAGTTAGGCAAGATGAAAATCATAACGGTCCTTACGGAGAGCTCAGGTAGAACCATTCCAACTTTTCAATGCTCGACAGCGCGAGCAATCCACCTACTCGGTATTCTCCACGAATCTCGGGACAAGGGGTAACCGCATGTAGCTAAGTTTGTGGGGGATAGATATCTCTTGGGTCCTCATGAAACGTATTCTCTACATGGGCTGTTGGAGGACCCAATCCAGAAGCCGACCGACTGACTTGGCGCACAATACAAAGACTCTCTATCTTTTGTAATCTAAACCGTCTAGGAGACATAGAAGAAAACAGACTTATAACCTATGCCACGCCGGACTATACAAGACGGGCTAGGGATCCCTCCCAAACAACTCAACTCATAGCATCTTTCTCGACCCCAGGCAGATCCCCCTCGACCTCATATGTCCTCATTGTAACATCGAGAGCTCAGATCAACACAACTCACCCCAAACAGGACGTAGAGTATTACGCATCTCGCGGCCCGAACCTGTATAAATCGTGTGTTCTTGTCTCCCGTCGCGTTACACGCGAACCATGGAGCTACGGTCGGACTCGCCTGCCCCAAAAGCATCACGTGAGACATCCCATGGTGTATTGCCGGTACTAAACCCCGACAAATTTACCCATTCATACCCTGCCCTTATGGCTGTTTCGGCGCGTAGCCGTATTTCGACGAGGTCGATTGCTGGGGTTCTTCCCCATTTTATTTCAAAACCACACACACATCTACTTTTTCATACCCTTCATATTCCACATTATTAGCATCAAGATTATGATAGCTAATTAAATGAGCGATCCCACCTATGCGCACTATATCTAAAATAAGATTATGTGGCTGTATATTTTGCTGGGTTACCTTAGCAAGCAAAATATGCAAGTTTTTATATGATTATCAGGTCAAGGGTTGTGTTTGTGAAACATAGAAATTTTATGCATCAAGTGGGGATTCCAGTGGGCTTGACTTTCACTTTGTTGAGGCGGTTGATATAACAGCTGGCTGATGTAATGGGCGCAGACCATTGCGTAGCATACCATGAGGGGTAGGCCGAACGGTCTCTCCGGTAAAGCCCAGTGCACAAATAAGGAAAACATACAAATCAAAGCATAATATGAGCTCAACGGGTTTGGTGGTATAGAGCTTGGATTGTGGAGATGAGAGTCTGCTAGGTTCTTACTGGTCGTATTACTGCAAGTGGTCGGAGTGTAGCGAGTTTTCGGGCTCGATAACAACAGTTACGGAGATGCCAAGGTAGGGGTGGTGGACGCGAGATGCGGGGTCGACAACACCGAAGGGGTGGCGGTCGCACGTTGATGTTTTGGAGAAGATCTTTTCGTGGAGAGGTGGAGAGAGCAATGATATTCAGATGATTTTCGGTATCGTCATCATCTGAATTTAAGATTCGGACATGCTAAGATAGGAACCTTCAGGAGTTATGTGGAATAGGAGATTAACGGCATCGATCACTAGGCTCACAATGTTTGTGCGACTGGTGCGAAGCACTGACTGGGCGTAGGACGGTGTCATGGTGGCATGACAGCCGCTTCTAGCCAGGACAAAAGATTATGTAGAGGGTAGGGGTAAGTAGAGCTTGATTTTAGATGAGTTTAGGCGAAAGAATCACCCAAATCGGATTTGGAACGGAGAATATACGAATTTTGTATATTCGGGAAAAGAAAAGGGAAAAGAGAAAGGAATATTTCTGGAATATTCCAAAATCTGAATATTTGGAAACTGGAGAATAAAATCGTATTTTTAGATTCTGTAGGAACATAAATTATTTCTAGACTGCTTGCGAGTAGAGTTTCAGGCTGGTGTCAACGGTCCACGCCTACGGTGTCGAATATGTCACCGGGTTGTAGGCGGCTCTGGAAACTCCTAAAATCATGAAATTAATGTGGATGGTAGATATTGATTTTTGATGAATTTAGAAAAAAAAAATCGATGGAATCGGAGCTCATATAGTCGAGAGATTAATTCAGAAATAAATGAATAGAAAAATAGAATGGTACGAGATTGGACCTGCTAGCTCGAATGACACGTGATTAGTGATAGGCTAATCACTCATGGCTGGTGGTTGGCGTGGAAAAAATAGTTGGTGGATCCACCTATCATTCACAGGAGAGAGGGACTGTTATAACAGGCAAAGGGGCATGAGCAGGCCCGAGCAGCACCTCTGCTCGGCTGCTTGCCTCGCGCCACCGTGAGCAATGGGCAGAGGCTCACCGGCGTTCAGTTCTGGTGGTTGTCGGCGTGGTGGAGGTGGTGGACGCCGAGGTGCTTGCCGCGGGCAGCCATTGGTGGCGGTCTAAGAACTCGTGGGGAGCTCGATACAGGCAGGGAGAAGGGGGAGCGAGGCTTGGGGATGGTGGAGGGACGTGGCGAGGTGCTCACAGTCGAAGCAATCGAGTTATGGTGGCCTCTCGACGAAGAACGCAGAGGCAGTCTGCTCACGTGGATGACATGGTAAGGGAGGAGGAGAAGAATGGCGTTCGCGGCGCACAACGCCCGAGTTGAATGGGGGCTGATATTGCGGCGGTGGTGAGCTTAGCGTGGATAGAGGCATGGGGATGGGGGGCTATTTATAGCCGATGGAGGAGGGGGTCGATGATGTGTCGCGGGGATGGAAGGTCCACATGGCGCGGAGATTGTGGCGGAACCGCCGATTTAATCCGGGCTAAGCACACCTGCCACCTCTTCCTTGCAGTGCGATTAGACCGAACTAAACCCGGACGTCCGTCGAGAGTCATTCGACTCCCGATATTACCTTTTCCCAGAGGAACCGACATCATACACATCCGGTCCACAGTGGAGCCACAACAGATACATCATCTCAGGCAGTTAAATATAGTATATATACACTTGTTTTACAAACCAGTTCGAAATAAGTTATAGGTTTCAACATAATGCCATACCATAGGCAGGTTTGAATCAGATAGCGGAAGCGAATTTCGAAAACATCTCACCGCGGAAACAAAATACTTTAGTAGACTTCATGCATCGATGATCGAAGCGAGCAGCACCGAGCCCACCGGTACTACCCTCCTCCACGTAGTTGTCCAGATGTCGCCGGTACCTGTTCTCAAAAGGTGGGGGCAAACCCTGAGTACTAATTACTCAGTAGGGCTTAATGGATTGGCTTACGGCTGACGCAAAGCTTGTTTACTAGCATGTGGATCCTTAGCCATTGATTTTAAACAGCGGTATACCAACATGGAGTATCAAAATTCATTTTTTGCATATAACTCCATAATAATATCTTGCAGAAATGTAAGCAATACAATACAAACATGTAGTATTTGAAAACATGAGTAACAGATATAATGTATTCAAGTAGTTACTACGTTAAACGTCAAAGGTATTGGCATTCCTACACCTGGTAGGCATCAGCGATTCGAATCGATTTTAATTCCCGGGAATAACTGTCATGCCAGGGGTATATGCTTACTAGCCATCGTGTTCCCACATATAGACCCCATCTCCACTTGTTCCATCCCAAGTTCGATTCCAACCCGCCATTACCTAGGTTTAGCCCCCATGGAGCGATACCACGGCATCCCGGGTCAGCCCTCCCATGAGTCAAGCGCCCTAGGCCCCATGGTAGGACCAAGTCTCTGTTCTTCGGATGGTTCAAGTAAGACTTTCACCGGTCCCATGTCCCGGTTAAGCACTCTAGCAATGTTATGCCGATCAGCAGCCGAACAGCGAACGGGCCTTACACGACTCGGGCGGAGTCCATTGCAGCACATCATAAACGGTAAATAACTCATAAAATCTCCGCCCGGTCTCCATTTAAATCACAAGCATAAGTAACATATTCACTTTAATAATTTGATATTTTGAAATCACCTATACGACGAGTGACTCCATTTCACTCGTGTCTACTCGAACCTAGCATTTCTAGGCATACTCGTCCTACGAACTCTATTATAGGTGCTAGGTCCAGGGCGGCCAGGAGATCTAATGCAATTGTTTTCGATCAACTCCTAATGCGGATGCGTAATGAAACAATCAATTATCATATTAGCTGGGAGAAATCATGGTCATGCCTACCTTTGCTTTTTCTTATCAAAACCAACAAACTAAACTATGCTAGTTTGCCAGGTTGTGGGGCTTTGCCCCAGGCAACCCCTTGAATCACGGACAGATTTAATCAGCGACACACCGTCTTCATCTTGATGGAGAAACCAAACTCCTGCTCGAGAGGTTACCGTAGTTAGCAATCCTATATGCATGATCAAGTGCAAAATGGATGCAACGAATGCTCATGATGCTAGGGAATTATGAAAAACAATGCACCACATGTTAATAAGTTGAAACATGCGACATCTATTTTCCAATATATTCATTTTAACAGATTCCCCATGTAACTCAAAACAGTAGCAATTAATTTCATAGCAATACTTTTCGGAACCTAAACTTAACCATTAATTACCATGATTTTTCTCGGAATTTATTTCGCACAATAAAGTCACTTTCTCCCATTATTCAGTTTAACATGCAATTATTTGTCTATTTCAAAACAGCAACCAAAACTTACATGCAGAACTTAAAACTTTAAAAATGGACTAAATATGCAATATAGAGCATCTTCAAATTTCAGTGGAATATTTGGAGCACTTTTTATGCGGCAAGTATTTTCACTCTTGAAAAATGCCCAAAATGCATGCATGAGGGCAAAACAGTAATTTAACAGTGTGTGCTAGGCTTGACAAAAATCACACACAGCCTACACAGCATGGTAAAGCTATTGTCCAAGTTTCATAATTTTTGGAGTCCATTTAGCATAGTTTTGCCATTTATTTAGTTTGAACATGCATGCAACAAAGCAAGGGCGATATGGTCATTTCACCCATACCAATCAAATCCATTCTGTGGATCTGCTCAAGAGGAGTCCAAAGAAACAAGATTTGTATTTTTAGCATTTTTGGGTGATTTACTATGGACTTTTAAAGTTCATAGATGTAGGAAATGAATTAAATTCGAAATTTCACAGATCAGGTAGCGATACGCATTTATTCATTAACTTCAGGGTCTAGCACGTAAAAATCCCTAGACTCATTGTACAGCATTCGGATTAAAACGCGAAGAGGCAAAATAACAGGGGCCAAAACGGAGAAATGGGCTTCTTCCTCCCTGCTCATCTTCAACCTCGAGCAGGGAGGGGGCATGGCGATGGCGCGGCCATTCCGGCCGGTCCGAGACGCGGGGACTCGCTGCGGGTGCACAGGGAGAGAGAGGAAGGCCGGAGGAACACCCACCCCCTACCTGCAGCGATGGGGAATGGCCGAAACGGCGCAACGACGGTGAGGAGAAAGCGACGACGTTCGGCGGCGAAATACGACGTCGTGGAGAGGGTGTTGCAGCCTAGACTAGGGGGATTCGGTGGAGGAGATGACGAGGAAGGCCGGCACGGTGGTTGGAGGGTGCGGGGATGGCTGTAGGGGCGTTGGCCAAGCTCGCTCCGAGCTCGTTAATGGCAGGCGGCAATGGAGCTTCTTTGCGCGAACGAGAAAGAACAGGAAGGGAGCGAGTGGATGGGCAGGGAGCGGAGTGAGAGCTGGGAGTGAGGGGGACGCTGTGGCCTCGCCCTTTCCGGGCGCGGGCAGCGGGCAGCGAGCAGGGCGGCCATGACCGGCCACCGCGTGGCGAGCGGGTACTGCACGCGGTCGGGGCAGGTCCCACATGTCAGCGAGACAAATGGAAATAAAATCCCGAAATTAATAAAATGGGTATTTGGCTGCAGGGACACATGTTTTAAATCCCTGTTTTTGAACATCCTAGGGTCCGCTTTAGACAAAACTCAAAATACAAAAGTTGTTCTAATCTTCTATATCTATAACTTTGTCAAAATGCGCAGCACCCACTTATATTCAAATTTTGTGAGTTTGAATGAATTCAAAACTGGAGCTCTAGTTTGACCAACTATTCCTTAAATCTTAAAAATCCTGTTAAGCCTATTTATGGGCATTTTCATACAAAGTGAACTATATCAATGTTGCTGAGAATCTAGTGAACTACAACTTTGGTATTTAAGTTATGGCAAGATTTTGACTTTTGTTTCACAAAATTTTGAATTTACTAATCAGGTCTAAGTTTGGCAGATTTCAAAATTTCACAGAAAATGACCCAAAACTATGTTCAAACCTTTATGCATGTCATGACACAAAATACCAAAGTTATTTCTCATGAAATTGTCTACGAGTTTGATATGTAAAGTTTTATCAAATTCACAATAGTATTAAAGTTACAATAGCAAATGCAAATAAAATTTTCAGCAAACCGAGTTTAAATACTTCAAATGACCTAACCTATGCATGCTCTCAAGATAAAACGCCCTTGAAATGATGTCATTAAGCTAATGATGTTAGTATAATGCACTTGAGATGCCAGGGGCATCACAGAGATGGGGGGTCCAAGTGTCGCGGAGATAGGAGGTCCACATGGCGCGGAGTTTGGGGTCCAAGTGCCGCGGAGATGGGAGGTCCACATGGCGTGGAGATGGGGTCCAAGTGGCGCGGGGATATATTTTTATTTTTGGAATTGAATTTTGGAAAGGAATTTTGGGAAGAATTTTGGTGGAGAGTATTTGCGATATTTGGAATTTTGTTGAGCTCATGGTAACATACTCAAAACAACATCTAAAGTTTTCAAAAATTTAATTTTGAATTAGGAAAGGATTAGAAAAAAATTATGAGCGCTAAATTTTGGGACGTTACAGGTGATAGACTAAAGCTTTGGACTAGCACAAGGCAACAAAAAGACGAGTACAGAGCTCAGAAAAACACTTGGACAGATGTAAGGCTGTATTGGTCAAGTTTGTTTACCTAGAACTTCTCTAAGTTGAGTTTTTTTAATCTCACTAAACACTAAAGTTGAGTTGGTTACTTGAGGTGTGTTCCTCTCGCCAACGAGAGGTCAATTTCCACCTCCTCCCTTAGAACAACAAAGGGTGGATGTATCTCCCCTTTTAGGCCTCGTTCGGTTGCACATGTATCGAAGATGATTTAATCTTTTACTAGTCAAATTTGAATATCATGGAATTTAATCCCTCTCAATCCCCTTCTATACCTATCAAACCTAATGACTCCTTAGTCAACTTTTCCCATTTTTAATGTTATGTTTCTTTTTTTCTTTTAAATTCGGTGTATCCAAGCTATGTAGAGCCTACAATCAATATTAGTACATGCTGTTTTCATATCGTCTGACATTTTTAAAACTTATATATATCTTAAGAAACGCCATGCTTAACCACATGCCACCAATAATGGCCCTAGCGCAACCTCCCACAGATACCAATAGTACAACGATGATTTTCAAATAGGGTATTCCCAAATATAAAAGAGATAAATGTTGGATCCCCCCTCCCCATTTCGTTTTACTAATATCTATGATATACATGTTAAACATACATTTCTTAATACTGCAAGTAATGAAAATGGAACCTAATCCACGTGCTTAGTGTGCCTAATATGATTTGAAGTGACAACGTGGACCATTTGGGACCAAGTTAGATCAAGATCCGATGCAAATTAAACGCATTAGACGGTTCGGTGTACACACCGCACGTCCACTGGTCAGCTACTAGATAGACGCATCAGAAGAGAAGAAGGAGCGACCATGTGCAAGATTGCACATACCGCACAGTCCCCGGTGTAACACACATCGTATGGTCCAATGATCATACTAGATGTTATAGGCCGACGCATGTATAGATCCAAGACCTTGTGCAATTACATGCATTGGACGGTTTGGTGGTACACAACGGATGGTCCTGTGATCGACAACGGCCAAATGAAGTTCCAACGGTTGGCTCCAACGTCTAGTTTGGGTGTATACACCGAACGATCCAGTGGCGTACACCGGACTCTCCGGTGAGAACAGTCTGTGAGTTTCGACTTTCTCCCAAGGGGTGACTTTATGGCTCACTGCACCGTGCCGCACCCAAGATCGCACTTATGGGCCGAGCCTAACTTGAATCGCAGCCCAAGCCACCTGCCGATCCACTTGGCAGAGATTTTGACATGTCAAGTCCACTCTGGCACTGCTTCTTAGTCCACTCAAGAGGGCTTCTGCCCGCTTATTCCTTACTCCTTAGCAGGTTTTCGGTGTTGACAAGCGCTTATCATAGCTAGGACGAAAGACCAGACTCAGTGCACTTGAGCCCCTTACCTTCTCCTCAAACTCCAATAGCAGAGAATATGGTACCTCTTAAAAATATTTAAATTACCTTTTTTCTTTGGTTAAAAGTGGTTTTGAGCCACATTATTCTTTTTTTTGTTCAAAACATTTATGATAAAAACCATATAGGTTCTCTAAAGAATAAAAAAATTTGATATTTAGAAATGATGAGAAAACTCCTAAAGATAGAAATGGACATGAGGAATCCAAATAAAAATATTTGGATCCCATGGAATTATCTATGGAAGAGCTTCTATAAACTGGTTTTAGCTCTACAAAAATATAAAAATGTCTAAAAATCTAAAAAATTCCAAAAATATTGTAATAGATGTCTAACTTCATTTGAAAACTTTCCACAACAAACATGCGAAATGCAACCATCATGAATGCGACAAACATCAATCCACAAAAAAAAGTTGTCAAAAGGCCCTTAGGCATTAGTTAGAATATCATTGGACATTTTTAGATTTGTCTCAATATTTTCCCATCTTCCAGAGCGATCAAATTTTGGAAGCCTTCAGAGATATGTTATAGAGCTCATATTTGGGTTTATCACGTCCCAATCTATTACTAAGATTATTATAAGAATTTTTGAAAGTTAAGCTTATTTTTCTTGGTTTAAAACCTTATTTGTTGTTTTTTTATTTTGAACTAAAAAGAATTATTATCTTGAAATCTCCTTAAAAACAAATTCAAGCTGGGTATGGTCGTAATTTAAATGGTTTTGAGACTTTAAAGAGACATTTTATATGATGTTTGTGTTCGAGGAAACACAGTTTCCGGCACCGGCAGCATTTCAGATTGTTAAAAATAGACTTTTTGGTCGCAAAAAGGCCCCATTGGGCTATCGCTTTACATTTCTTCCGAGGCGGCCCGGCACTTGCCAACTCAAGCGAACCTCCTGGTGGCGTCCCGCTCCCGCCGCGGTGCCACGGCCGCGCCCGCCGCTCACACTATGCGCCCGCTCCCGGCGCCCGTTGCGTCGCGCCTGGCCGCCGTGCTCGCTGACCCGGTCGGCGTCCCGCTGCCGGTCTTCAACTCGCTCCTCTCATCGCTCGCCGCCTCCGAGGACCCCTCGCACGCGCACCTCCCGCTTCACCTCTTCCGCCGCCGCCTCCTCCCGCACCGTCGCCCCGACGCCTTCACCCTCTCCGCCCTCACCTCCTCCCTCCCCTCCGCGGCCGACGCCCTCAATGCCTTCGCCCTCCGCCTCGGCCTACTCCACGCCGACCCCGTCCTCGCCAACTCCCTCATCCGTCTCTACCTGCGCTCGCCCAACCCTCGCCCAGGCCTCGCGCGCCGCCTGTTCGACGAAATGCCCGCGCGCACAGCGTCCTCCTACAACACCTTCATCGCGCACTCGCACTCGCCCAAGGACATGTGGGGTCTCGTGAGGCGGATGGTTGAGGACGGGTGTGCGCCAGACCGGTTCACAGTCTCAGCTGTCCTGCCCACGTGCACATCTGCGCGCTGGGGCAGGGAGCTGCATTGCTACGCCGTGAGGGCTGGGATGTGCGGAGTGAATGATTTCCATGTCAGCAGCGGCCTCGTGTCCATGTACTGCAGGGTTGGCTGCCCAGACCTTGCGCGCACAGTTTTCAATGGGATGGAGCAGAGGAACGTTGTTTCCTGGACCGCGATGGTGGGAGGGTACGCAGAGAATGATATGTCTGAGGACGCCGTGGATGCTTTTCGGGCAATGTGGCTGATTGATGCCATTCTACCGAACAGGATCGCGCTGATTACGGTGCTCTCGGCCATTGAGGCCCTCTCTTGCTCAGCAGAGGGAAAGCAGGTGCATGGTTTCGCGGTGAGGATGGGGATGTACGGGGAGGTGTCTCTGAACAATGCTTTTATTGACACCTACGCAAAATGTGGGGCCTTGCATTATGCAAGGCGTGTTTTTGATGATGCCAGTTGGTGCAAAGATGTGATCTCATGGGGTGCTGTGATTTTGGGTTATGGCATTCATGGTATGGCTGTGGAAGCAGTTGCTTTATTTGATCAGATGCTTGCATCTGGGGTTAAACCTGACAACATAATTGGGCTGGGTGTTCTTTCAGCTTGTTGCCGCGCAGGCTTGGTGTTGAAGGGCCTTGATATATACAACTCCATGATAAAGGATCATGGGGTTCACCCAACTGAGGAGATGTGTGCCAGCATGGTTGATTTGCTTGGCCGATCTGGGCATATGGTCCATGCCTTGGACTTTGTAAAGTCAATGAGTGTGGAGCCAGGCCCTAGTGTCTGGGGAGCACTTCTGGATGCTTCTGTAAAGCACAGCAACAAAGAAATTCAAGATTTGGCTTCCAGGTCTCTTCTTAGATTGGACAAAGGGAAACCATCAAATCTGGTTGCAGTGTCTAACCTGAATGCTTCTTCAGAAAGGTGGAATATTGTTGAACAAGTAAGGAATACGATGAATCAGGGATCATTGAAGAAGAAAACAGGTCATAGCTGGGTAAATCCAACATAGGTTAATAATGCTTCTTTGAGTGACTTAAAGATGGCCTTTCAAGTTTACACTTTAGATGATCGCATCAGATTGCACACATTACTGGAACAGGGTGTATTGAAGCTACAACAACAGAGCTGCAATACTTGTATATTGATAGAGTACTGTTAGAACAGGGTGTATTGAAGCTACACATCTACTCTTGGAGCCTTTCAACAACAAAAGTGCCTTCCATGATGTCATAGGTGTCTGCAATGTCCACTCTTTCCATGTTCTTCAGGTAAACTTTTCTTCTTATATATTTTTGAGACATAGAAAATATTTAATTGCTTCAAATTTGGTGTTTTTCTTAACCCATGAGGCTAAATTACACATGTATAATGGAATAACGAGGTTTAAGCTTACCAGATGGTTTTCCCAAGCTGGCAAGTTTATCATCTATCTGCAGTTCCTTAAACGATAGGCTTCAATTTAATGTTTTCATCTCTAGAATCGACACTAATACATTTGTATGATATTGTTTTCCTCGACCATTTTACTTTGTTATCACCCTCACAGATAATCCATACCAACTCCTGTACGGTTAGTTGCTTTCTTTGTTCCTGTATATTAAATGTGTGCCCTATTTTTCTCTCCGGCAAACATACTCAAACCAAGAGCAGCAGAAATAAAAGTGTTTGACTGCTTGTTTGCTAAATACGCTGCCCGCAATTGAAGTAACACTTATGCGATATGACTGACTTATTTAATGCATGTGTGCGTGCGCGTGTGGGTGGGTGGGGGGGGGGGGGGAGGGGGGGGCTATGGGGCTGATATTAACATAATTTGTAGGGCTTATGATGAGTTAGAACAGTAGAAGACGTGAAGATTTGTGCCTAGTTCAGCAATTTGTGTGAACAATCAAGCTGGAACTTGATAATGCATGAAGCCAACTTGATTTTCAGTGCTATATCTTGAGACCGATGTGAGATATTAATTGTGCTAGTGATAGTGACCTCTACACCTTTCCCGCCACTGCCTCCAGCGCTGCCCACGCCCACCTCGCCGTCCCATCCACCGTTTGGCAGCGTCTCGGTCATCCCGCCTCCGTCACACTAGCCACCTTACAGAATTCTAGAGTCATCTCATGTAATAAAGTAGACTGCCATATTTTTCAGTCTTGTCACTTGTCAGCTTGGCAAGCATACGCGGCTACCCTTTGCTGGTTCTAGTTCATGCACATCTGCTCCTTCTGAACTCATACATTGTGATGTTTGGACATCTCCGGTCGCTAGTATCTTGGGTTGTTTATATTATCTTGTCATTTTGGATGATTTAGTCCGCCTCCCACAGCCCTGCGCGCCTCGAGCATGACCTTCATCATCACCTCCCAAGTGTTGTAGTTGGTGCGGGTGAGCTGCGGGTATGGCGTGCTGCCGCCGACGTCCCGCACCGTCTTCTGGATCACCAAGGTACCGCCTCCGCCGCCGCGGCTGCGCCTCGGCGGGTTGGAGCCTCGCCTCTCCCTGCCTCCAGGTGACTGGGACCGCGCCACACGCGACATGGCCGCAGGAACCGAAGCTCCATCCGGGCTCTGATGCCACTTGTTAGCACCAGTAGCAGCACACACACTCACAGCTCACACAATTGCGCGCGCACACACACACTGAGTGAGGAAGAAGGGAGTTCACTGGTGGGTTTGAACTGAGTTGTATTCCCTCCCTTGGGTGGTATTTATACAAGGAGAAGGGGAGTAGGAGTACCATACAGTATGGGCTTTGCCCAACAACTACCAACTACCTACTACTACAAGACTTGCCACTACTTGGCAGTCAACTATGTACAAATGGAGTAGATACAAATGGCTGTACAAGCCATGCCTCCACTTGCTCTACCTGCTACCTACTATAGCCAGAATGGCCTGCTACGGTACATGGAGCTAGAGCTCCTAATGCTGCTTCTTCAAGCAGAACAAGAGCACAGATTAGCAGTTAACATTCTTCCCCTTAATGTGGGTGCTCTTATTGGATAACCACCATGCCAATTTGGGTCTTCATCTCCTCAAAGTTGTTCTTCCCCAATGGCTTGGTGAACACATCCGCGAGCTGTTGATTAGTCCCAACCTGCTCAAGGATGACCTGCTTCCTCCACGCAGTCCCTAATGAAATGAAACTTGATGTCAATGTGCTTGCTACGGTTGTGGAAGATAGGGTTTTTGGCCAACTCAATGGCTGATTTGTTTTCAATCCTAAGGATGGGTGCTGCCACTGCTTGCCCAGTGATTTACTCCAGCAGCCTCCTCAGCCAAACTCCATGATATGCTGCAGCTGCTCCAGAGATGTACTCAGCCTCACAAGTAGAGAGAGCCACAATCTTCTGCTTCTGTGATTGCCAGCTGATGGGGCAAGTTTCCAGGAAGAACACCATGCCTGAGGTGCTCTTTCTGCCATCCATGTCACCCCCCATGTCACTATCACTGAACCCAATCAAGTGTAGGACACTGGTCTTCTTCCTCCGAGGGTATGCTAGCCCGAGCTCACAGCTCCCTGCAATGTACCTGAGTAGGTGCTTTACTGCTGCCAAATGATCTTTCCTGGGGTCTTCCATGAACCTACTCACATACCCCACAGCAAATGTGATATCTGGCCATGTGTGAGTGAGATACCTCAGCCCTCCAATCAAGCTCCTGTGGTGTGTAGCATCAACCTTCTCAGCAGTGCTGTTCTTGCTCAACTTGGGCTTCTCCTGCATTGGCACTTGGGTAGGATTGCAGCCCTTTAACCCAGCCCTCTCCAGCAGCTTCAGTGCATAAGCACTCTGACGGAGCTCTATGGCTTGCTTCCCCTATCTCACCTCTATCCCAAGGTAGTAAGTGAGTAGGCCCAAGTCACTCATCTTGAATTTTGCCGCCATCTCCGCTTTGAACCTGTCAATCTCCTGCTGCATAGACCCGGTGACAATTAAATCATCAACATACACATCGATGATGAGAGTTCCCGAGCGTGGCTAGAGTTGCATCTAGCTTGATGTTCCACGCTCGTGGTGCTTGGCGCAGCCCATACAGGGCCTTCCGCACCTGCATCACCTTCCCTTCTTCTCCGACGACGAAACCAGGTGGCTGCCTCACGTGTACCACCTCGGTGAGCTCCCCGTTGAGGAAGGCTGACTTCACGTCCAGGTGATGGACGCTCCAGTCCCTCGTGGCTGCTAGCGCGAGCCGCAACTGCACCGAGTCCATCGGCGCCACCGGTGCGAACACTTCCTCGAAGTCGATCCCCTCTCACTGCATGAATCCTTTCGCCACGGGCCTCGCCTTGTGCTTCACCACGTCGCCACGCTCGTTCTTCTTCACCTTGTAGACCCACTTGAGCCCGATCGGCTTGGAGCTGGCCGGTGGGTCCGCAAGCTCTCAGGTGGCGTTCTCCTGGATCGACGCCATCTCCTCCTCCATGGCGCACCGCCACCGTGCATCCGCCTCTGCCTCCTCCAGCGTTCACGGCTCTTCGGCGTTGGCCACGAAGAGCTCGCCGTCGAGGTTGCGCACCGCCTGGCCCGGCGGTGTCGCGTCGCCGTTGATGTTGTCGATGGCGCGGAAGCGGAGCGGCTCGTCGTTGTAGTCCGCATCCACGTACTCCTCTGCTGCCGGTGGTGGTGTGACGAAGCGCACCGAGCCACCTGCCGCCGTAGATGCGGGTGTGCCTTGCGCTGCAGGGATTGGTGAGGACGACGACTGCGGCTCCGCGGGAGCATCCTGCTCCGCCTGTCCGCCACCACTCTGCTCAGCTTCCCCTGCGCCTGCGCCTGCCTCTGTCACCCGCAGCCTCCCCTGCACCATGATACACCATGTAATCGATGGTGAAGGGGATCCAGCCGCGCCCATCCTCCTCAGCACCTGTCGCCTCCCAGCTCCAGCTCGCGCCCTCATCGAACACCACATCCCTTGAGACGTGCACCCGCTCCGCCCGCGGGTCATACATCCTGTACGCCTTGCTCCCTTTCTTGTAGCCCAAGAATACCATGGGTGTGCTCCTATCTTCTACCTTGGCGAGGTGAGGCTTGCCATTCTTGACGTGGCCGATGCACCCAAACCTTCGCATGAACGCGACATCCGGCTTCCTCCCATGCCACGCCTCAGAGGGGGGGGGGGTCATCCCCTTCAAGCTCTTAGTCGGCGCTCGGTTGAGGATGAACACCGCCGTGCTCACAGCCTCTCCCCAGAACTCCGCCGACATCTTCTTAGCCTTGAGCATGCTTCGCGCCATGCCCATGACCGTTTGTTTGCACCTCTCTACGATGCCGTTCTGCTGCAGTGAATACGGCGCCGTGAGATGCCTCTCCACGCCTTCATCCTCGCAGTACCGCCCGAATTCCACCGAAGTGAATTCGCCGCCGCGGTCAGTCCGCAACACCTTGAGCTTGTTGCCCGTCTCAGCCTCCACCTTCGCCTGGAAGTGCTTGATCGCCTCCGGCGCCTCATCCTTGCTTGACAGCAAGCGCAGCCACATGTACCGCGTGCAGTCGTCCACCAGCAGGAGGAAGTATTTCCTCCCGCCGTGCGTCGCCGGCGAGATTGGCCCGCACAGATCGCCATGCACGAGTTCAAGTCGTTTGCCGGCGCGGTACCTGGCCTTCTTCACGAATGGGCTCCTCCTTTGCTTCCCAGCTAAGCAGCTGTCGCAGAACTGGTCGACGTGTTCGATCCGCGGTAGCCCGCACGCGACATCTTGGCCAGCGCCTCGAAATTGAGGTGACCAAACCGGGCATGGCACAGCCAGGCCTCGTCGTCCTTCACTGCCGCCAAGCACACCGGTTGCACAATGCTTAAGTTTAGGAGATACAAGCGATTGGTAGACCGTTTCACCTTGGCGAGCAGGTGGAGCTCTCTGTCGCGGACGGTGAGCACCCTGCGCTTGATCAACACCTCGCAGCCTCGCTCGTCCAGCTGCCCGAGACTTGCGATGCTTGTGCGCAGCTGCAGGATGTAGTAGACGTCCGTGAGCGCGCGGTGGTCGCCGTTTTGGCACTTGAACACCATCGTGCCATGCCTGCGGATGGTCACCGTCGAGCCGTCGCCGAACTTGACGGAGCCGGTGACGGCGGTATCCAGCTCGGCGAAGTCTTCCCGTCGTCCCGTCATGTGGTTGTTGGCGCCGGAGTCGAGGTACCACCTTCTCTGCTCTGTTTTCGCCGCCTTTTCCTCCTCTCCCAGGAGCACCTGCGTGCGCGGCTCGTTGATGTCGAGCTGCTTCCCCTGCGCCTCGGCTTCCACCTCCTGGAGAGCGCACACCTGCGCCATGAGTAGCGCAGGGTCGTCGTCTTCCTCCTCCGCTAGATGCGCCCGTTCCTGGCGCCTCGGAGCCTTGCAGTTGCAGTCACGGGCTCAGTGGCCCTTCTCGCCACACTTGCGGCAGCGGTCGCGGTAGGAGACGTGCCGCGAGTCTGGCCTCCCGTCGCGCGTGTCCTTGCCATCGCGCCTGTCCGTCCTTCCGTCACGCATGTCCGCGCATCCGTTTTGCGTGTCTCCACGTGTGTCGCTGCGTGAGTTGCCGTGGGTGTTGCTGCTTCGCGTCGCCGTCCCCGCGCCTCCATCCTCTTCCGCGCCCGCAGTTTTGGCCGCCGTCAGGGCGCGAGGAGGAGCCTCTGCGCTCGTCCTCCGCTCAGTAGAGGCGGTCGGCGCGGGAGGGTCTCGAGATCGAGCAGCGTCTCGATCGATTGCGTTAGCTGGGAGAACTTGGGCGGGACGGCGCGTAGGAACTTGGCGACGACGTCCACGTCCTCCGTCGTCTGGCTGAGCTCCCCCAGTTGCGTCACCAGGGTCGACAGGCGAAACGAGAAGTCCTCGACTCCTTCCCCATCCTTGAATGCCAAGAGTTCAAACTCCCGCTGCAGCTGCTGGATCCTCGCCCGCTTCGCCACACCGGAGCCGATGTGCATCGTCTTCAAGCTGCCCCACGCGGCTTTCGCTGTCTTCTTCGCCGCTAGAGACCGATGCATCTCTGTGGTAACTGCCCGCAGGATGGCCACCATCGCCCACCGGTCCTCTTGGCGCTCGGCTGTGTCGGTGGTGACCGCCTCCCACAGCCCGCGTGCCTCGAGCATGACCTTCATCATCACCTCCCAAGTGTTGTAGTTGGTGCGGGTGAGCTTGCGGGTATGGCGTGCTGCCGTCGACGTCCCAGCACCGTCTTCTGGATCACTAGGGTACCGCCTCCGCCGCCGCGGCTGCGCCTCGGCGAGTTGGAGCCTCGCCTCTCCCTACCTCCAGGTGACTGGGACCGCGTCACACGCGACATGGCCACAGGAACCGAAGCTCCACCCGGGCTCTGATGCCACTTGTTAGCACCAGCAGCAGCACACACACTCACAGCTCACACAATTGCGCACACACACACACACACCGAGTGAGGAAGAAGGGAGTTCACTAGTGGGTTTGAACTGAGTTGTATTCCCTCCCTTGGGTGGTATTTATACAAGGACAAGGGGAGTATGAGTACCATACAGTATGGGCTTTGCCCAACAACTACCACTTACCTACTACTAGAAGACTTGCCACTACTTGGCAGGTCAACTATGTACAAATGGAGTAGATACAAATGGCTGTACAAGCCATGCCTCCACTTGCTCTACCTACTACCTACTATGGCCAGAATGGCCTGCTACGGTACATGGAGCTAGAGCTCCTAATGCTGCTTCTTCAAGCAGAACAAGAGCACTCAGATTAGCAGTTAACACTACACACTTATTGGGCTGAGCCCCTAGCCACCATCCACGAATCTCCTCAACAGGCACCCCCTCTTCCTCATCCATAGTTGCATGACTTACAACCTCCTCCATGGCACATCTCCCAACCTCGAGCACCTACACGTTTTCGGTTGCATGTGTTATCCTCACCTCTCAGCTATAGCACCACACAAGCTCGCACCCTTGCTCTACATCATGTGTCTTCATTGGTTACGCCTCCCAGAAGGGATACTGATGCATTGAACTTGTCACTTGTCATGTCATTATCTCCCGTTACGTCATCTTTGACAAAGGTGCCTTTTCCTTCTCCACTTCCTCCTCACCCCACCAAGCTCTTTCAGTTTTCTTGCCGCTGATGATTCCCTGTCAGTCTTGGGTGCGGTCGCTTCATCCTCCATGGACGTTGGAGGATACCCTTGGCAGCTAGGCGAGTCTCCAGCTGCTCAGCGCATAGGTGGTGCTCCCTCACACCCACCGGCCCCCTTGCCGCTCCTCGCGCCCCATCGGCCATGCCTGGCACTGCTGCTCCAGCGTCCACTGCTGCTGCTGCCGGCACCCCTCCAGTGGCAGCAGCTGCTGCTGGCGCCCCTCTTGTGGCTGCTGTTGCTGCTGGCGCCCCTCTACCTTTGGCTGCGGCTACGAGTGCCGGCCCCTCCAGCTGGCCGGTTTAGCCATGCCTGCATTTGCCGGCTGCAGCCCACCCCACTACCATGGGCTTTCCTGCACGGCCCATCACCCGGTCTCATATAGGCTCTCTAAAGCCGCTAGTCATTAGGATGAGCCTCAGCTGCCACTCACACGTTCGTCTCCGTGGTGCCATCAAACTATGGTAGTGTGCTTGCTGATCCCAATTGGTGGGCTGCTATGACAGACAAGTATCGGGTGTTAATTGACAATGTGACATGGTGATGGTGTCTCGTTCCCCGCCTGGTGCTAATGTGGTCACGAGCAAATGGATGTTCAAGCAGAAGTTCCACTCTGATGGTACGCTTGCCCGCCACATGGCCCGCTTGCGGCAGCACGACGCCGACTAGATGAGACTGTAGTCTGGTTGTCAAGCCGACTATGATCCATGTCAACATTGATGCGTCCCACGCCTAGACTATCCACCAGCTGGATGTGAACGCATTTCTCCATGGCCACCTGGAGGAGATAGTCTACTATCAGCAGCCGCCGGCTCCATCGACCCCTCCGCACCTTATCATGTTTGTCTGTCGCAGAAATCCCTATATGGCCTAAAGCATGATCATGTTTGTTTGTTGCTGAAATCCCTGTATGGCTTGAAGCAGGCACCTTGAGTGTGGTACCAGCACTTAGCCACGTACATACGTCACTTCGGCTACGTCGCTTTAGCCTCCGACACGTCTCTCTTTGTCTACAAAGTTTGAGATAATGTTGTGTACTTGTTCCTCTATGTCAACAACATCATCCTGACTGCATCCTTGCCGACCTTGCTGCAGCACATCATGCCGCTCACACTGAGTTTGCCATGACTGATCTTGGTGACTTTCACCACTTCCTCGACATCTCCGTCACGTGCTCTATAGATGGTCTATTCTCCTAGCGATAGTACACTGTTGACCTCCTGCGGGGGGTGGGGTGGGGGTGGCATGGCCGAGTGTCGTTCCAAGACAACTATTGTTGACACTTGTGCGAAGCTCTCCGCAACCGATGACGCTCCTGTGGCTAATCTGCCTGAGTATCGGAGTCTCGCTGGTGCACTGCGGTACCTCACGTTGATGGGCCCTGACTTGGCGTATGTTGTTCAGTAGGTTTGCCTGTTCATGTATGATCAAGTGAATTCTTCGCTATGTCAAGGGCACTCTCTTCATCAGCCTTCACCATGGCGCTCGCTTTGTTTAGCCCTTGACTGCCTACTCCAATGCGGACTAGGTTGGCTGTCCTGACTCCCGACGCTCCACAACTATGTCTTTCTCGGCGACAATTTGGTGTCTTAGTCTTCCAAACACCAGATGACGATGTCTCACAGAGGTGGATCATCATGTTGTTGGTGATGTTGTCGCAGAGTGCTGATGGTTGCGCCAACTGCTTCAGGAGCTCCACATCTCGATCGCTTCGGCGACTGTCTCCTATTGCGACAACGTGAGGCAGTCTATATGACAGCCGATCTGGTCCACCATCAGTGTATGAAGCATATCTATATCGATATTCACTTTGTCCATGAGAAGGTTGCTCTTGGAACAGGTCCGTGTGCTTCACGTTCGATCTTTGCACCAGTCCTCGGGCATCATGACCAAAGGCTTGTGTCCCGTCTTTGCATCCGAGACCCTTCCGCTGCGACTGCGAGTGGGTGTTAGAGATAGTATAGCCTGACTAGGAATTAGGAAAGGTGTATATTTCATGATTTGTAATTACCTTGTACTCCAAGTCATATTGGCTATATATGAAAGTCACCCCTCCCTCCGATTGTGTTTGGTGTTCCTCTATATGTCTACAATCACAAGTTGTTTGCTATTTTTCAATGGCCTATTAGTTAAAAACTTCCTAGTGTAAACAACCAAGGAATAAACTATCTGGTGTGCTCCTTGGGCCAAGGCCTTAAGAACTTGGTCATGGGTCTAATCTGGCTCTTCCTCCCTGGTAGTCTGTATATGTGGCGTTGTGCCATATCGTCGTTCTGCTCTTACATGTGCCGTGTTGTATGTTTCTAACTTTTTAGTGTGAGTGTGTGTTATGTGTTGTGAGCTATGGAGTTTCCGATTGTACTCTATTTCTTTTATGAAATGACAATGCCCTAGGAAGCCAGGTTCCCAGGACAGTGAGGTTGAGGAATGAGAACGTGGGATAAGGAACATACTTTTTTAGGACCATGATACGAAAAGGGTTATACCTCGTATTGTTTCTTCGATGTATGGAACATGAACCGTGCGATTTCGGAATTGAAAACAAGGAACGATTGTGTTCCCGACCTTGTTGAGTCAGTACAACTTGATGCTTGAATGAAACTATAATACAAAATTCATTGACTAGAAGAAAATGCAGAACAACTGTAGATGTGGTGATCCCCTAAACACCCCTTGTTATCCTGTATAAAAGAATTGTTCACAAGAAACGTGATTACTTAACAAATAATTCAGGTTAAATATGAAAACAAACAAGCTAGCAGTTTTACCTCTTAGATAGCTGAATCTTCTGCTTCAATGTGCCATTTGGCATGTTGCCCTTTTTTGTAGCTCCTGGACATCTGAGACAAAAGACGCTTATTATAGTGAATAAAAACTAACTTATCTGCATTATTTGTATCTATCTCGTTTCTGTTTGCATTGTGGGTGTACTGATAAGTTGTCCAAACCCTCTCGGCTGATGAACTTGGCACAAAACCCTTTCCGCTACTTCAACTAACTCTGGAGTCTCCGATCCATAGTTGGTCCACCATTCACAGGCTCCATTGTGATTGCATCAAGCTGTACTGCAGGCAAAGAGAACATTCCCTTCTTCATGATAAATTTATTAAGCTGCTCACTTAGCATTCGTTGCTCTGATGCTCTCTTTAATTATCTGCTATTTTATCAAATGATTGCAGCACATTAGTCATTACTTCTACATCTTTGTTTGGTGCTCTTCTTTCAGTGCCACCGGGAGCTGGCTTTTCAAGATACTTATCATAAAACCATGGGCATAGAGTATATATGCATATTCTCCCTATGCCCAAAAACTATCTCATCTAGTTTTGGGAAATCTTCTTACGAGGGTTGTCACCTTTGGTAATAATGTCTTTTATCTCTCCAGCCATGCAGTTCATTTTTTCATAAATTTCTCCCATTTTCATACCTTCACCATTATTAAATGTCAGTAATAAGTATATGGGTGCTGTGGTGCAAGGATATTTTCAACCTTATTCCAGAAATTATCATCATTGGTTGCTTGAACAATTGCCTCTGCTTCTTGTCATTGGATAAACCTTTGAACCAAATCTTCCATTGCCTAGTAACCATGGTGGTGGAAATTGGTTCTCTGCACTCATTTAGCCTTTCAAGCAGAATGTAATATGAAGCAAAATAGCCTTTGAAGCAGAATGTAATGTGAAGCAAACAAAGTGCCGAGAGCCACGTTTTCAATCAAGTCTTTTTGCAACGAGCCTTTCAAACAGAATGTAATGTGAAGCAAACCTTTACATTACATTATGTCTGAAAGGCTAAATGAGTGCAGAGAACCACTCCCACCACTGTGGTTACTAGGCAATGGAAAGATTGGTTCAAAGGTTTATTCAATGACAAGAAGAAGCAAATGGGGCAATTGTTCAAGCAATCAATTATGATAATTTCTAGAGTAAGGTTGAAAATACCCTTGCTATCACAACACCCATATACTCAGTAGTGAGATTTAATGATGGAGAAGGTCCGAAAATGGGAGAAATTTATGAAAAAAAATTGGACTTTATGGCTGGAGAGATGAAAGGCATTGTTACCAAAGATGACAACCAACATAAATAAGATTAACTAGAAGTAGGGAAGGTAGTTTTTTTGGGTGTTGGTGGAAGATGCATATTCCCCTTCACTACTTAGCATATGCTGTATGCCCAAGGTTTTATGATAAGAAGTATCTTGAAAAGCCAGCTCCTGGTGGAACTGAAAGAAGAGCACCAAATAAAGATGTAGAAGTAATAACTAGTTTGCTGCAATCATTTGAGAAAATAGTTGATAATGAAAGAAAGCGGTTAGAATGAGTGTTGTATTTCCAACACCCTAGAAGGGTGGTAGATATAGGTAGAGTACATGGGCCTCATATATGGGCATGATACATGGGCCAATACACATACTCCAACACCCCCCCTGCAGTCTGTACTTCCGGCGCAGCGGAGTTTAAGACCGGACAAGAAATAAAGCACACACAGGGCCAATACCCCCCGCAATCTCACCACTAGCCATGGCTGATGTTGAGGCTGGAACGGAACTCAGAGAAGGTCGAGGAGGGTAGACCCCTGGTGAAGATGTCGGCAAACTGGGAGGTGGTCGGGATGTGGAGAACCCGAACATCGCCGATGGCGACCCGGTCGCGAATGAAGTGCAGGTCGATCTCCGCATGCTTGGTCCGCTGGTGCTGAATTGCTCCTGGATAGAGGGCTGTGAAGCTCAGCCAGGAGCTGTCGGAGCCAGGAAGCCTCTGCCACGCCGACTCTGCCTCGGCACTGGAGCGGGAGACAACCGGCTGCCGTTTGGACGACCAGGAGACAAGGTTGCCGCCCAGGAAGACGGCGTAGCCGGAGGTGGATCGGCGGGTGTCCGGACAACCAGCCCAGTCAGCGTCAGGTGTAGACGACGAGCTCAGCGGAGGAAGACCGTTGGAGAAGCAGGCCGTGGTCAACTGTGCCTACGGAGGTAGCGGAGGATCCGCTTTAGGGCAGTGAGATGCGGTTCTCGGGGATCATGCATATGAAGGCAGACCTGCTGAACCGCATAAGTGATGTCTGGCCTGGTGATGGTGAGGTACTACAAGGCACCAGCAAGGCTCCGGTAGGCAGTGGGATCAGCAACTGGGGTGCCGTCAGCCTCTGACAGCTTGGGCCTGGGTGTCAACAGGGGTGGAACAAGGGTTGCAGTCAGTCATTCCTGCCCGCTCCAGGATATCGAGAGCATACTGCCGCTGGTGGAGGAGAAGCCTGGAAGGACGGGGCTCAACAGTGACACCCAAGAAGTGGTGGAGCACACCAAGGTTCTTCATAGCAAACTCCTGCTGCAGAGATTTGATGATGCACTGAAGTAAGTGCGGGCTGGAGGTTGTGAGAACAATATCATCAACATATAGCAGCAGATAAGCAGTCTCATCCCCACGGCTGTAGACGAACAGAGAAGTATCTGACTTGGCCTCAGTGAAACCCAAAGACACCAGGAACGAGGCAAACCGAGTACCAAGCACGAGGAGCCTGCTTCAGGCCGCAGAGGGACTTGTTGAGCCGACATACCATCTCAGGACGAGTAGGATCCACAAACCTCGCCGGCCGGCTGCAGTAGACTGTCTCAGTCAGAGTGCCGTGAAGAAATGCATTCTTCACGTCGAGCTGATGCACAGGCCATGAGCGTGAAAGAGCAAGCGAGAGGAACTGTGCGCACTATAGCAGGCTTCACCACTGGGCTGAAAGTCTCATCATAGTCCACGCCGGGCGCTGGGTGAAGCCCCAGAGAACCCAGCGAGCCTTGTAGCGATCCAAGGTACCATCAGCTCGGCGCTTATGCGTCCATATCCACTTGCCAGTGACCACATTGCAACCAGACGGACGCGGCACCAGGTCCCACGTCTGGTTGGCAAGAAGAGCTGTGTACTCCTCTTCCATCGTACGACACCAATGAGGGTCCGCCAGGGCGTCACGGATGGAAGAGGGTACAGGAGAGATCCGCGGCTCGGTGACGGCAACGGAGAGGATCACGGGCCGAAGAACACCAGCTGCCCATCGCGTCACCATGGGTTGAATATGACGAGGATCCCGATGCAGGACGGGCGGGTGGTACACCGACGGCTCGTCACGAGAGCGGGTTGGGGCACCACGAGGCGGCTCCTGTGAAGGCGGCACCACCGACGGTGTCGATGTCGAGGGCGGCGCCGAACGGCGGTGGTAGACACGTAGGCGTGAGCGTAGCGCGCGGGAGGCGCCGGAGACGGCGGTGTCGGTGTCGAGGGCGGCGCCGAACGACGGTGGTACACGTGCACGGGTTGGGCATAGCGCGCGGGAGGCGCCAGAGACGGCGCCACCGGTGTCGCGCATGGGGGGTGTCGGTGCCGCGCATGGCGCAGTAGGGAACTCCAGGGCCGCACGTGAAGACGCCGGAGACGGCGCCACCGGGGCCGCGCATGGCGCGGCGGGGGGCGTCGAGGCCACGCATGGCGCAACAGGGAACTCCAGGGCCGTGTGTGGCGCAGCAGAGACCGCCGGAAGCGGTGCCGGCGCATCAGGGAAACACGCCGGTGGAGAACTTGTAGAAAAATCAGACAAGGGTGGCTGAACCACCGAGTCAGTCGAAAACATGGTCTCCAACTCGAGGTCGGAGGCGGGGGTGGAGGTGGTGGAGAAAGGGAAATCTGACTCGTCAAAGACAACGTGTCGGGAGACAAGGACCCTGCGAGAAGTGAGGTCAAGGCAGCGGTACCCCTTGTGATCTGGGGAGTAACCAAGAAACACACAACGAGTCGAATGGGGCGCCAACTTGTGGGGAGCAGTTGCGGAGGTGTTAGGGTAACACGCACAACCGAAGACACGGAGTTGATCGTAGCGAGGAGGGGTACCGAAAAGAGCGTGGTGTGGAGTGGGAGCTGGGAAGTAGTGCAGGGTAGGCGGTTGATCAAGTAGGTGGCAGCGTGGAGACTCTGCCCAGAAGCGAGCAAGAAGAGAGGCCTGTAACATAAGGGTGCACATGACATCATTAGTGGTGCGAATCATCCGCTCAGCCTTGCCGTTCTGAGGGGAGGTATAGGGACATGACATGCGCAGCTGGACACCGCGAGATAGGAAGAAAGAGCGGGAGGCATTGTTATCGAACTCACGCCCGTTGTCACACTGGACAGCCTTAATGGTGAGGCCGAACTGAGTGGACACCCAAGCGAAGAAGTGAGAGATCGTGGAGAACGCCTCAGACTTGGAGCGCAACGGAAAAGTCCAAGAATAATGAGAGAAATCATCTAACACCACCAGATAATACTTATAACCAGAAATGCTGAGTACAGGATAGGTCCACAGGTCACAGTGAACAAGATCAAAAATATAAGCCGCATGCGAAGAAGTAGGAAAAGGAAGACGAACATGACGGCCCAACTGGCAAGCATGATAAAGATGCATCTGCGCTACGACTAAGCTGAGCCAAAACATCGCGGCCGGGGTGACCAAGACGACGGTGCCATGTAGTGGAAGAAGTGACGGCGGCGAAGGCAGCTGACGAAGAGGGCGGTGTAGAAGTGGAAGGCGATGCAGCGGAAGTAGGAAGCCAAAGGGTGTAAAGGGGCCCCCATGCTGTCACATCAGAGAAGTGGACGCCGGGAAGCCGAGTCCTTCACAATAAGACCAGAAGAGTCAAATTCGACGGAACAGGAATTGTCAGCTATAAATTGGCGAATGGAAAGAAGATTATGAACCATGTTGGGGGCAACAAGAATATTGGGAAGACGAAAAGGACCATGGGTACCTGCATTACCCACGGAGGTGACAGGAAGACAAGAACCATTTCCGACCATGATGGAAGAAGGGCAAGAAGGATGGGGAGGTCGGATAGAAGAAAGAATACCAGCGTCCAGCGTGGTGTGGTACGAAGCACCCGAGTCAGCGACCCAGTCGGTAGTGACTTGCGGTGTCAGTCCAATGGTACTGAAGGACTGTGCCAGCGCGGCTTGGTCCCATCCGGCAGGCCAGGTCGGAGGTGGACGGTGTGGCACTGGTGGAGCCCAGGCCGGCGTAGTGGGGTGCTGCGCCAACAGAGGAGGTGCAGCACCTAGCGAACATGGCCGCCGGAATGCTACTGAGGTCGAGGACCCCCCCCCCCCCCGGTGGCCTGGAATGGCCACATCGAGATGTGCCCGGACCATGGGTTGGTGAAGGATGGCCAGGGCAGTAGTGGTGGGAGGTGGCGTCGGCGTGCTCCCGCGACCAGCACCGCTGCGCCCCCCCTCCCCCCTCGGCGACGACGGCCACCACCACCCCCACCGCGGCCCCTTCCACCACCGCTTGGCCCGGGAGGAGGAGCGCCGAGCAGTGAGGCGGCATGAGGGGTGGTGGTGCTCTGTGGAGGAAGCCTGGAGGACCCCTCGGCGACGAGGGCCGTAGAGGAGGACAACCCTAGTGGGTGGCCCTTGGTGATCTCCTCAAGGACAAGGTCGTCCCGAACCTGTAGGTAGGAGGGGAAGGGCTGCTGCTGGGTGATCCATGTCTGCAGGTGGCCGTAGCTGTCGTTGAGGCCCCGCAGGACATTGAGAACGAGGATCCGGTCCTTCACCGGCGAGCCGAGGTCGTGAAGAGCATTGGCCATGCCCTTCATCCGCCGACAGTACTCGCTGACGGAGAGGTCCCCCTGCTTGAAGTTGCGAAAGGTCGCATCGAGTTGGAGAGCGCGGGCCTCAGCGTTGCTGAGGAACTGACCCTCGAGCACCAGCCAGACCGAAGATCCAGGGACAGGGCGACGCTGTCGAGAAGCTTCCACGCCGGGGTCTGAGCCGCGATCGGCGAGTCGAGGAGGACATGGTCGTCTAGGCCGTAGCGTCTGAGGGTGAGGAGGACCAGGTCCCGCCATCACCAGTAGGAAGACGACGTGGGGTCGAGAACGACCGGGACTAGGGCCCTGATGTTCTGGACACCAGCGGCCTAGAGGTGAAGCTGGGCGGCCTAGAGGTGAAGCTAGGTCCGATCGGGAGATCGACGAAGCGGACGGGGCCTGGTGGGTAGAGGTGACGCCAGCTTCAGTGTAGTCGAGGTAGGGCGGCCAGTCGGTGGAGACGGAGAGGTGGTGCTCTGCCTCGGCGACCCGGTGAACAAGCGCATCAGCCGCGGCGCAATCACACTCCCAAGTGAGGGCAGCCGTGCGGACACGCTCTTGAGCCACCGTGGCCGCAGTCCGGGTGGCGAGGAGGGCCTCTGCGAGGGTAGAGTCCGCCGCAGCGATCCCGGTGGCAGGTGGGCCACTTACCAGCGGCGATGGTAGCAGCCAGGTGGGGGTCACGGAGCGGCAGGACGTCTGTAGTCGTCGCACCCGGTGCCAGGTAGATGGCATGGCCGCCCGGAAGGAGAAAGGGGCCACCGGACCAGCCAGGAAGATCGACGGCGGCAGAGATGGTGGCCGGCGGCGGTGGTGCGATCAGGCCAGCGGGCGCAGCAGTGGCTGGCGGTGGCGGCGGGTCAGCCGGGCCGGCGGTGGCGCTAAGGGCAGCTCCAGCCCGGCGGCGGCGCCAGGGGCCAGAGCCGCGCATGTCAGGGCCACTGCATCGGCGGGTAGGGCCTCGGCGGCGGGCGGAGCACCGGTGGCAGCGCTGGGGGCAACCACAGAGCCGCCACCGGCGGTGGCGCCAGGGGCCAGAGCCGCCCCGGCGGCGACGCCAGGGGCTAGAGCCGCGCCCGCGCAGGCGGCGGGCGGCAAGCCCTAGACCAAGCGGGCGCGCCACGCAGGGGCGACGCCGGCGGCGGTCGGGCCCTACGCAGGAGAGGAGGAGGAGGAGAGAGGAGGGAAGGAGGAGAAAGTGGGGGCGGCCGGCAACGGGCGGGTGGGGGCGTCCGGCAACGGGCGGCCGGCCATGGCGGCGCGCCGGTAGGGAGAGAGGAAGGAGAGAGAAGAAGAAGAAACCCTAACCCTAACCTGATACCATGCTAGAATGAGTGTTGTATTCCCAATCCCTAGAAGGGTGGTAGATATAGGTAGAGTACATGGTCTTCATACATAGGCCTGATACATGGGCCAATACACATACTCCAACAAAAACAACGAATGTTGTGTGGTCAAGTTAATAAATTTATCATGAAGGGAGTGTTCTCTATGCTGCTGTACAGCTTGATGCAGTCACAATGGAGTCTGTTGAATTGTTGACCAACTATGTATCGGAGACTCCAGAGTTGACTGAAGCGGAGAAAAGGGTTGTCTCAACTTATCAGTAGTTCATCAGCCGAGTGGGTTTGGAGCACTTGTTAATGCGAGGAAAAAACAAGCAAGGTACAAATATTGCTGTTAAGCTTGTTTTTATTCACTATAATATGTGTCTTTTGTCTGGGATGTCCAGGGCCATGTGCCAAATGGGACATTGATGCAGAAGATTCAGCTATATAAGAGGTAAAACTGTCAGCTTCTTTTTTCATATTAAGCTGAATTATTCATTAAGTGACCATGTTTCTTGTGAACAATTCTTTTCTATGGGATAACAAGAACATGATTTTTTTTTAGATCGCCACATCCACAGTTCCACACTCATGAGAGTTTTGCTGTTCTGGATTTTGTTCAAGTAATTGTCAAGTTGGCAACATAGTACTCTAGCATGCATTATTTGTAACCAATGAACTTATGTTTAAATTTTGCAATGAATTTTGTATTTTAGTTTCATTCGAGCATCAGCATCAAGTTGTTCCGACCCAACAAGGTCGGGAACTTGTCCCAGGATCATTGTTCCTCATTTTCGTTCCGAAATCACATGGTTCTCGTTCCATACATCGAACAAACAATATGACGAGGTATACCCCTTTCGTATCATGGTTCTAAAAAATAGCATTCCTCATCCTGCATTCCTGTTCTTCGATCCCATTGTCCCAGGAACCTTTCTTCTTAGGTTGGAACTACTCCTTTAAGATTCCAAGAAGCTTTCTTTTTGGTATGATACCATAGTAATGTTTGAATGAAATCTGATTCGACATAAGAAGATTTGAGCATTATGCATCGAATGAGCAAAAGGAGTGCATCTCATAGATTACAAAGCTTGCTGTTGGAATTTATTTTAGTGCATATCAAGTCGACCTTATGAATGAAGACATCCATTCAAATCAAAAGCATACCAAGGATATCAAGCTTGCTGTAGGCATGCTGTGTTCCAAGTTCCGACTCCCAGCCTACAGGACTTTGATTGTTCCCTTGCCTCACTTATTTTTTACTGCTCACATGTATGACACCAAGAGTGGAGCACTAGACTGCATATTTCTCTGTACACATTACCTTGGTTTTCCTGTGGTTTACACATAATAGGACTGTAGCATGTGATACATTCAAGTCACTACTGTAGTGATATTCCTAATTTTTTCTTTCCTTAGAAAAATATTGAGCTGGTGTCAGGATGGTAGGTTATCACACCACGTTGGATGGCCGTCTATGTATTGTGTTGTGCACTGATGCGTGTGCAATGAAGAGTGGCTACAAAAGATTTGACCATCAGCATATTCATATTCATGTGCTTTTGTAATGAATTTATGACTTATTATTTGTACTCATTGAGTAGGTTAGAGATCTTGCAAATTTGTTCACTCAGTTTGTATTGGAAATATATGATAATGTGCTTATGCATCTTATCATAGTTGTTGAATATACATTTTGATTGTTTTTTTTTTCTTGTTATCAGTGTCTGGTCAGTAGCTGAACTTGTTTAGGTGTTGTAGTAGGTTGAGCCACAATTTTTTATAAAATATAATAGCTTCTAGCATCTGCCAAGTTTATCTTGCAGCCATCTTCAAGAAAGTGGAATCTTGAAGTATGGAACCAGAAATGCACTGTACAGCCTATGATTAAAAGTGATGGAGGTGTATTGACATGCTTCTTTATTTGTTTAATAATGCAGCAACTTTGCTCCCTCATGTTGTGAAGTTCCTGTGAGGACCATATGGTTATTATACATTGTCATGATTTTTAGCCTGCGATAGAAAGTTGGGCATATGCCTATATTTATTAATTATCCTCGATACCATAGCTGCTGAAACATCAGGCATCATCACATCTCTAGGTAATCCCTATTACTACTGCAATTTATTTCCTGCATTTAATATTTTGCTCAATGATCTTCCCAATCTTATTTGGGACTAAAAGGCTTTGTTGTTGTTTGTGGCCTATGATATTTTGTTTGTTAGGATTCAAATTCAGTTACATGAATAATGAAACTGAGTCATATTACTTCTTTCTAAGTAGGTGTCTTTCTATAGCATTTTGTTGATGTTTGCATCTTTCTTTGTCAGTTATAATTCTGTAATTACTGTCTGGTCTAAGGAATGCTATTTATCGTGTATAGGTCCCAACGGATTTCTCTAGTTAAAGGACAGTAAATTCCTGGGAACTGCTATCATTCATAGATGATTCAGGAAATTCTGTTGTTTGTAAATGAGTTTGGTGCTCAGTTACATTACATGTTCTGCAACCTTGAAACAGATGCTATTTGCAGTTGGTTGTATGTACGCCCGGAAAAGATATAGAAACAATCAGAAGATTATTTGAATGATGTAACTAGAGCATGATACGGCATGCCTTCCTATACAAGTACTATAATGTTACTTTTGTAATTTTTGCTAGATATGGAGCATGTATAGGTTTCAATGAAGTCCTTAGCTAGAGTTGCATCCAAAATACAACCTGTCCATTTATTTGTAGTTGCCATCACGCATCTAGCATTATGTAAGATGGATGGGCAGATGATAACCAGCTATTCAGCATAGTTTGTTATGCACTATGCACCCATATGACCCATAATGTGCCCAGATAGAGGTTGCTAACAGCCTAACACTTTCTTTGCTTTAGAGCTGTGATACATGTGCTCGATATTTGCCCCTTTAATTTCTTCTTGGACTAAGCATATTAGCCTCTAGGAACATATAATTGTAAAGGGCTATCTTTCCTGGCATGGAATCTCTTGACAAGAACTGTTAATTTTGGTTGGCATTTTGCAAACTGTCTTTGACATGTGCCATTTTCTGATGGGATTGAATAGTAATCATTTCAAGGACATGGTTCTGTTGTGTTAGGTTTTCCAGGCAACCGTTTTTTTTTAAATAACACTAGAGCAGGTAGCCTTCACATATAATGCAGAGATCTAACTGCACCTTTCTTTCCAAGTTTGGTCTGTTTCAGGCTAGTTTTGGGTGTGCTATCTTGCATTGCTATGGCATCATGGAGTAGTATTTCCTAAACCTTTGCATTTATGCCGTAGTACAATTATCAATTATCATTGCTTATTTCCCAGTATAGTTCTTTTGGCCACTATGTTCCATTCCCATAACAATGTTCTCACCGACATGTTTGGCTATAATTCCAGAGAAATCAGATGGGCAGGCAGATTGTGGAAGTGGAAAGGGCACCATGGTGTCTTTCAAGAGCAAATCTATCTCCATATTTCAATGTGTATCTCATTTGCCTCCTAGCATCCGCCGTACAGTGTTGTGGTTCTGGCCATGAAACAGCCTTGCCATCTGGATCCATTAGTCTTTTCCATATTGGATGACCCGGCTTATTCGCTTTCAGAGGTGACAGCAGGTTTGGTCCTGCGGCCCTTTCCAGAATATTGTGACTCGCACGGATTGAGATCTTGCGAGGACTGCTGCGCCGGGCTCCTCTCATGTTGTTGGTTCGGTCCTCGCGATCACATGGGCGAAGACTGAAGAGGAGTGTCATCTCAGACTTAAGCAAGCCCCTGACTGGAACGGCTCGCGACGCTGTAGCCTTTCGTCGGGGATCACTGTTGGTGCGGTGTCATAATTGTCCCCCCCCCGGCCGGGTCTTAGCACGCTCTGTGTAGGGCTGCTATACACCCCTTTTGTAGGCTGCTCCCCCCCCTCCGTCTTAAAAGATGGCGGCATGCTAATGGCATGATGATTAGCCATTTAATGTGTGATTGGAAAGGCCCAACCGCAGGCACCACGCATGCCTCTCTGGGGGGTACGGCGCATTGTGTTATCCGCTGGTGCGTTTATATTCCCGCTGCAGTTTTACTCCTCGTCTTGACCTGATACGCCGGCCCTTAATGCCGGCTGCTAAACTATGCGCTCATGCTGAACAGGCAATTCTTCAGGAAACAGAAACAAAAACAGGAAAGGCAGGGCGGGTGTTCAGTGTTTGCATGTGCTCCCACCACACAGCATCAGGTACGCGGTTTGCTGTTCCCTTTTTTCCCATTTTATTACGAATTTACGATCGATGGACCTGTTGCGTGGTACTAGCAGCTGTGGATGAAAAACGCCTCACATATTTTACATAGCACTCGTACAGTGTAGCCATATATGTATGTGGTACCACGGTGGTAAGATGCATGCATAATCCGATCCGTCCGTCCATCCTGGCAGGCATGTGGCGCTAGCTAGCTGCTAGTCTGGTCTCGCCCGTTGCTCTCGGGGAAGTAATGGCGATGTGGGAATTGACGGGGCACTGATAACCAGCCAATCATGGACTTGTTGTACCTCGCGCCATTAAGCGTCTCCCCCGCTTCGCCCATGAAGATCTCACGTGGATGGGATCCACTGTCACTGTTGGATCCCAGAGGTACGCGCCCTCTCAGAGCCAATCAAAGCCCTGCCCGTCCGGATGCACGCACGCACGGCCCGTGCCGTGCCGTGCGCGCCGTATGCAGTGGTGACCGACGGACGGTGTCCCGTTTTACCGTGCGGTGGCGGCGGCGCTGGGGGCTCCCGCCGACGATTCTCCTCCCTCCCCGCGCGCGCGCCGGGCGGTCAGGTCATGTGACGGTCACATGGCCTGGCGCTCGTCGGCGCCGTCGCCGTCTCCGCCCTTGTGCCCGAGGGCGACGTCGGCGCGCTGGACCCGGGGCGATTCGTATTTATGACGATGTTGATGACGACGACGAGCGAGCCCCCCGGCCCGCGCGAGCGGTCGCTGTCGCGGCCAGCGAGATGGGTCGCTCGCCGCCGAGCGAGCGAGGCTGCTCGATCGATCGGACGGGGGCGATTCCGGGCATATCCATCCCTGTTCTGGTGGCGCGTACGGGATGGCACGAGAGCCTCCGCCCGTCCGCCATCATTGCGACGTCCTGCTGGCTGGACCGCCGCTGTCCGTACGCGTTTTGGCAGCACGCACGTACATACATACATAGACGACGGGCCCCGGCAGCCGCCGTATGGGTTGTTATTACTACACAGGTTTGTACTACTATACACATAGACCAAAGTCACCAGACATGCATTTGTAATGTCAACAATGCGCACCCAGTGTTTTTCCACTATATATACAAGGCGCAAACAGTGTTTTTTACATCTATATCCCCTCACAGGTGATTTTAGTCTCAGCAGCTATATATTCGCGCCACGCAAAGGTGATGGAGCGATGGATCCCTACGTACTAGTGCTACTAGATCTCATCACCATATATAGATAGATAGACGTAATGAATGCCTGACTCGACGCACATCATATAATCATGCATGTAGTAATAAAGGTGGTTGCCAGGTGTCGAAGACGATGCATTTTATTCCATTCCGTTCCATTCCATGTGGCACGGTCACGGCGCAAGCGGGCAAAGCGCAAGGAGTTAAGGCGGCACAGTGGTGCGTGCACCCGGCCGCGAATAACCCTGTTGGATCAGTGAAAAGGAATGTCTTTCGGGAAAACCCTGTTGGCGCCGATCCACCTGCAAATGTTGGCGTACGCTCCGCAACAGTTACTTGACAGCCCGCCCACTTGACACTTGAGAGACCCCCGCTGTTACGTCGGACGAAGGCGAGGGGTGGCAGAGGTGACTTGATGTCTCTCGTCTCGTGCCTGCTGCAGTGCAGCATCTGCATGAGCATGACGATCGACACCGCCCTCGATCGGTCTCGGCCTCTGCGTCGTCATCTGGACCACCTGGATCATTGGCACAGTAAAAGTCGGATGCTCTGAGCAGCAGCAGCTGCTGCTATAGGTAGTGAAGTACTACTACTGGGGGAGTGGGGGTATAGTAGCTCAGCTCAGCACAGCCCAGGTGGACGCATGCATGCATGGATCGTGGATCTCGGCTCCCTTCCACGACCCCACCGCGCGCGCTTTGCCCACGCACGACGCAGGACAGGGTCCAGTACCGATGTACACGCACAGTGCCCACTGCCCAGCGCATCGCCAGACGCCAGTGGCCTGCAGACCGTTCAGTTGACGAAGGTGTCTGCGCGTACGAGACACTGTACGTATACTGTACTACTGTAACAGCACAAGGCAGGGGTCGCGCCCGCGCGCGCTCACGTGACGCTGCTGCGGGATTATTGGGGGACGCGGTACGTATTATACCTATCTCGATCATCATGGATGATATGCGTGAGCACGGCTAGGTACGAGTACGACGTACGAGGGCATGCAAGCCTTGCATCAGCGCCCAGCGCAGCGGGCGTATATATATGCAGCTAGCCCCTGTCCCGTGTACGGACACGTGCACGTGACGCTCGCGCTCTCGTGCTCCGAGATTCCGAGCACAGTGACAGTGCACGGGCTGGCCGGCTCTGGCTGCCGCAGCAGGCCCTGCCTGTCGTCGTGACATGGCATGGCATGGCAGTGGGTGAGGAAGCTTCGGCGGCTGCGGTCGCTGGATGGCAGGCAGAGGCATGCCTCAATATCATTACGTATTATACAGATCTAGAGCGTATATGCAGGCTGTTGGTATTTTCAACTAGTACCACTACATTTTTTTATTTTCGTAGAAAGTGTTTGTGTGCTAAACAAATTAAAACGAATATGCATGGTGAATCCAGCAGTCCACCATGCATGCACTCTAATTGGAGAACCCAACCAACCCTCTGATCTCGTGGCGGTTAATTTGACTCTTCTGAGCCTCTTGCCGCGTGTGGTCCAGGGTCCACACTCGACACAACACGCGCATTAGTAGCTCGCAAGAAGGTGTTCCGGTCAGTGAAAGCCTCTCAACAAGTCGGCCTTCGAGTTGAATTGCTACAGCTAAGGCTGGCGATGCTTGGGAAAACGACGGCGGAGTCCGCGCGACCCTTCCCGGCGCCGGCCGTGGCCACCGCCGAGAACGACCCGACCCAAGGAGATGGGAGGAGACTAGGAGAGCGCGCCTCGTCGTCGTCGTCGTGTGGATTGCTATAGCTGCTCCGATCCGGAGCCCGGCCGGTGAGATCGTTTTCCTGGGTAACGCCGCTGAAAGGGGAGCACAGCCAGCAGGATGGGTGATCAATCGGCTCCGCTGTGACCAGCTTTGCTTGCTTGCTGCCCACAAGCTCTATTTTGCGCGTGCACACGTCTAGCTAGCCTGCGAAAAAGCATGCCCAGGAATAATCAAGTTGTGTGCTTAGAGAGGCCGTTCATTATGCGCTGCCGCTGCTAGTGCAAGAGAGGTGTTTTGCACATGCTTAGCGTGCTGTTAGGGATACCAACAGCTAGCTATAAACAATAGTGAGCGAGTAAATATACGCGGGAACAGTATTTTGCATAAAACATCCCCAAACCATGCATATATATAGTCACATGGAACGTGGAACCATGCAGCATTAGTTCGTATCTCATCAGGAATGGTTTCCCCGTTCTGAGGAATAGCTTTATATCAGATTTAATAGCTTGCAAGTAGAGTGCATTCTTCAATACCCTGGTCCTTCACTCTATTGATCTGAGAACTTAGTGATTTCTCGTCAAACCTTGGGGGTGCTCAAGCTTGGCTTTGGAATCACGGGAAAAATAGCATGGTGAATCGAGCTAATAAGCTTGATATCTCTATAGCCTCGGGAATTGGGAAAATAAGTCTTAGGGCATGTTTGGAACGTATGAATTATTTCATAGGATAAATTTCACGTGAAACCGTTCAATTTCACGAGAAAAACTCAGGAACGAGAAAAAATTCTCGCATTTCAAACAAGGCCTTAACTCCGAACCATATCGTTCAAGCTCATGGTTGTTGAAGCGTGACTAGTTTCCAGCGGCGCGGGGGTTGCATTGTTACAGATGGGATCGGGTGTTTTCTAGAAGTAGATTTTTCCAGCACAAATTTCGTGACTAGTTTTGAAACTTATTCCCTGCAACCCAAGCTAATAATGTAAATTGGTAGACTCGGGAGCTGCAATCCGTGGATTCCAGCGCAATGATGTCGATTTTCCTTTCACTACACCAAAGGTAGATTTAAAGTTCAGGCATCATTGAAACGGCATACATCAATGAGTACATTTGGGAGCAGGTGCTGTACTTTCTAAGCCTTTTTTCACTCTCTTTTCAATACATAGGCAGAACTCTTGCCACTCAGTTTAATAAAACCAAAAACAGCATATTGGCCCCATTTGCAATGCAGAGACATTTGTTCTTACCGTACGGAAAATATCATATGAAATTCTTGCAGGAACTTATGCTCTATAACACAATGCTCTCTTTCCTCCCAAAGCTGTTAACTTTACTAACAATTTATAACGATGCTAAACACACACGCAGTGTCCTAGCAGATGGGTGATAGAAATCATGTTAAGTAAGCTACATGTATGGTGCTTTTTTTAGATAATGACATGTTGTTTCTGGATGCTCAAAATGTGACAAGATAATATTTATTATGTCCATGTTTATTGGATACAAGAGTAAAACTATCGATGAACTTTTGTTGCCGGATAGAGACAGGCTTGCAGCTAAGACCAGTATACTTCCCTGCAAGATATTTTACTGAACCTGTCTGCATTCACACGAAATCCTAATTAACTGTGTCAAATTTGGTTTCGTTCTAAAATGATGGAGAACCTTTCTTCATTTTCTTTTACTGTAGTTTGTACAGCCCTATAAAGATTGTAAACAAATTCAATGAAATTTTGGTTATGTTTCCTTAGAGGAGGTTTATGATTAGGAAAACTACTACCTTGGAGGTTCTGTTTTCGTATAGGGTATGAAAACGCAATGCATCGAAATAGAATAAAAACCATAACTTAACTTGGAGCAGTTACTTGTAATAAAGAAGATTGAATAGGTCATTCTCAGTGTCAACTCCATACAGAAACATCAAGATAGTACACATGCATGTCAACTCTAAAACTCTACCAATCACTACAAGTACCACTATACACAACTTTACCACATAACACTCTGTACATATATGAGGGCCCATGAGTACAGCAAAATCTGGGCTCTACTTGTTGCGCTCAATCCGGCCTCCTTGCCATCATCCATGACGCTCTTCGATTCTGTTTTGTGTTGTGGCTCATCTGGATCTGCCGATGGAGTTGCCAAGTTTTCCTCCTCTGTTTCTTTCTTGGTTCATAGTTGATCACTTGATCTTCTCTGCTCCCAGATGATCCCCTCTCTCTGAATGAATCTATCTGTGCTTGGACAATTCTTGGCCAAACTGCGTCAAGTGTTGATGGATGGCAAGATATGTGAAGTTAGCTGGCCAGGTCCATTCCATCAGGGAGTTAATGCTGGTCAATGGTTGAGTTTCTGATCAGCATCCATCATCTTGTGGCTGTGGAGGTTTGCTGCTTCCATGCCATGGCGATGTCCTGCGCAACCTTGACGGCGTCGGAGGAGACGCCGGAGAGGCCTCTCCGGGTGAAGCCAACAGAGTAGAGCCCTGACTCCCCCTTCCAGCCGTCCGGGAACGGCACCCTTGGGTACCCTTCCTGGGTGAAGAAGTCACTTCCCTAGAGCACCATTAACAAAGCTGAATCAGATGAGACGACACGAGCTTTAATAATTTTTATTTGTTTATTGTTATATGGCAATAACAACAGCACAACTTTTAGTACTAGTACCTAACGGCTTTAGAACTGTCAAATTAACATTAGAAAGCCCTGCTTTGTTAGGCATCATTATCCAGCCTTTTTTAGAGGCCCTTTTTCGGTACAATACAATACACCTCGCTTTAATTTGTCCTACCTCTCATCAAGTTCTCATAAACAAAGGGGATTATAGTAGCAGTATATACTATAATTTCCATCTCTTTGGAATTCCAAAGCTCTATTATTAACTGTTGGATGTGACATGCAGGTCGTGCGTGCAACAAGTAAGTTAAATAAGGGTGCATGTGTACCTTGAGCCACTGAGGGACGTTGCTGTGGTATCCGGTGGCCAGGATGACCGCGTCCGCGGCGACTCGTGTGCCGTCGACGAGCTCGGCGCCACCGCGGAAGAACCTCTTGATCCCCGGCACGACTTGGATATCGCCGGAGCGGATCCTGGCGAGGGCGCCGATGTCGAGCACGGGCGTCCTGCCCCTAGTGTTCTTGAGCTCGAACGGGCCCCCCGAGGGCCGGCGGATGCCGAGCTCTTCGAGGTTGCCGAGGAAGAGCCAGGCGAGGAGGACGAGGATCCTGTCGATGAGCCAGAGCGGCAGGAAGCGGAGGAGGAAGACGGCGAAGGAGAAGGTGGCGACGCCGAACATCTCACGCGGCAGGACGTGCACCTTCTTGTCGACAAGGAAATCAAAGCAAGAACCGGTCAGCCTCTCTATCTATATGCCCGAGCTGGGAGCTAGTGATGATAGTTTATGCATGCTTACCGAGTCCCTGACGACCATGGACGGGAGGGCATTGTGGTCGCAGAGGTCGAGGCAGACCTCCATGCCGGAGTTGCCGCAGCCGACGACGAGCACGCGCTTGCCGCTGTACGCCTCCCCGGACTTGTACTCTGAGACGTGCGAGACGGGGCCGCCGAAGTCGGCGGCGCCGTCGAAGTCCGGCACGACGCGCTCGGCGTTCTCGCCCGTGGCGACGACGAGCCAGCGGCCGATGTACTCCGTCTCGGTCTCAGCGCCGTCCGAGGCGGCGGCGTCCACGGCGCGCACCCGCCAGAGCCCCGCCTCGTCGTCGTGGCGCGCGGACGTGACGGCCTGGTTGAAGCGCGGCTCGACTTCCGCCCGCGCCGCGTAGGCCTCGAGGTAGTCGACGAACTGGCGCTTGGTGGGGTACTCCGGGTAGTGGTCCGGGAAGGGCATCCCCGGGAGCTCGCAGAAGCCGCGCGGCAGGTGGAGGCACAGGCGGTCGTAGGTGCGGCGCTGCCAGAGCGAGGCCACGCAGTCGGCGCGGTCCAGGACGATGCACGGCACGCCGCTCTCCCGCAGGCACGCCGCCACCGACAGCCCCGCCGGACCTGCGCCCACCACGATCGGCCCGTTCGCCCACACCACCCGGCTCGCTGCCGCTGCCATCCCCCCTCTCTCTCTTTGTGTGTCTACTAGACGAGGACGAGGACGACGTCGATGCGCGCGGTAGACGATGAGAGAGATGGATGACCGATGAGAGCAAGGAAGAAGGGAAGGGAGATGATGCTGGTGGGTTGTGTAGGAGGAGGGGTTGCACTCATAGGGTTTAAATAGGGAGATGGGTGGGATGGATCGGAATTCGGAGAAGTTGACATGCATTGGAATTTTTGCCGGTTTTTGTTGGCAGATTACATATATTACTTATAAACGCAGAATCTGGTTCTGCCGCGTGGAGCTTACTACTAATTAAACTGCACTGCCGCGTACCGCCTGCTAGCTGCGTGTTGTGAGTGATGCTTTAATCTTTCACTAGTGTGTAGAATCTAATCGTACGTTGTGCGAAACAGGGACGACCATGACAAGCAGAAATCAGCGGTACAGTGCAGCAAGCCCACCCAACAGCAAGTCCCCCGCCCGCCGGTATGGCTCTGATGATGATGACGATGACGAAGATGATGATTATTGTTATTGATAGCATTAGCATACAGACTAGAAGTTATGATATGCGAACCGGTGGGTAGCGCATGCCCAACTTGGTAACGGATCGATCGATGCTACATGGCTCCACTCGATCAATCCTGTGTATTCCTGTGGGTACGTGTACTACTACTGTACGGTGGTGAATGTCGCTCCCGTCCATTCCTATTTCGTGTGGTCTCATTCTCCGTGTCACAACCTCTGTATGCGTTTTCATGTGCACATTCTACTAAGTGTCGCGTATAATCAACCGCTCAAAATGTATATACATGCATAAGTGCACCTTCTGCGGGACTCGGCCTCATTGACGATCGATCGACCAAGCCAAGTTACCTTACTTGTTTGAGAAAATTTAAATTAATTAGGGAAAGTGGTTTGAGAGGAAAATGGTCATTGGGAAACTCTACCTAGACCATACATAAAGCACAACGTGAAAGAGGTTGTTTTCAGTAAACACTGCTGCACAAGGAGGCTTTGATCCTACATAAGTGCCCGTCAAATTAGAGCTGGCCGTTGGAGGGCACCAACAGGCATTAAAGAAATGACTAGCTGGTACTAATAACTTTTAGGTAGTTAAAATAATAGAATAGCATCAGATATGTAGTTGGAAGTGACCATCTAGTGTAGTGGTAATTAAGGAGCGATCACACACCATGATGCTTCCCAACCAGAACTAATACCCAAGAGGCATGCTAGTCTTGGGTTCAAAGCATTAGTACCGATTCCATAAACCAGGAGTACTAATTAAAGGATCGGTTTCTAACAGGTATTAAATACCTGTCTTTTCTGCAGTAGTGAATAGTTCTATATAATTCTCCTATAAAATTCCTACGCTTTAATTAGGCCGGCCTAATAAATTATTTCTCTTAAAAAATAAATTGCAAAACGTTAATACCTAGTACTAATGACCACATTCTCCATATTCATTATCTCGCATGTCATTTTCATTTCCTTATTTCATTAAATTCTATCGGTTGGATTAGAGGGAGTAGCCACTATCCACTATATATGGACCAGATAATAAAAGTCGTCGATCGGCCTGCTAAACCTTGTAGCAAACACAAAGTTGTCAACGGATCTATGACATATGGATCGCAGCATGTATTAGCACTCTATGCCCTAGGGCGGCGCGGGGGTTGCATGGGCACTCCGGCACTGGGTGAAGCCTGTGCATGGCATGGGTGTATACTATTCTTGACCTGCATTGCTCTGTCAGCGGAAATTGGGAGGAAAGCCACTCCGTCTACTCCATCGATCCCATCTCTCGATCGTTAAATAATAAATATTCGAGGGAAATTATTAAAACTAAAGCAACACACACTCCATCTGTCGTCTTTTGGAGCTAGCTAGAGCACGCGGCAGCAGCTAAGCTGTGGGACTGTACTGTAGTAGCATGCATGCATGCACGCGCCGGCAAGCTAAGCTAAGCTAAGGGTAGCAGAGATCGTTTTTATGATTGTAATTCAAATGACACTGCAGTTATATTATAGACTAAAATTTAAATATACATAGGCAATGAGCTAGATAGATGGTCTTACTAGACTCAGGTCTTAGCGTGGGCAGTGTGCAGTGTGCTTTACGTACTATTGGATCCATCACCGAATGGACGGTTTGCATATATGCTTATAACTGATAAGCTGCTTTTGCCTGTGTCGGTGATATATTAGCGGGTCCCGGCAGGCAGGGCCGGCCTGTTTGCATGCATGCATGCGTGCAATTATTTACCACTGATAATATCTGACGACATGTATAGTATAGACACACGCACGTACATAGTCGTCGTAGACGCGTACATACTGGTCAGAGTGTACAAACGCGGCCCATGCATGCATGCCGTTACGTCGCTACGACGACGGTGCGAACTTGACATGGAAGTTTCCCAAACATAAAGATGGATCACCGGCCGGCGGTTTGTCAAACGTACAATATTGTATTAATTCAAAGGCTAGCCAGTTTGAATGCCTCCAAAGAGGATATATATCATGTTTGTCGCCGATCATGCGTTGGTAATAATCTCTTCATATCGTCACTGTGGTTTATTTGTGCTCCGGCCGGATGATTAGTGGCTAACTAATCTATCTGCATGCATGTAATAATCAAACCTAGCTACATGGAGGGCATTATTTGTGTTAGAAATTAAAGCTATGCTTGCTTGTAGCGCCCAAACGACTCACAAACCATTGTTCGGCACTGTACGCGTACTGTTTGTAAACAGAGATGAGTTTGAAATATGACGATAGCATGCACAATGATACCAAAGATCTCATACACGAGTAGTCATTTTTTGGGAGCCATTCAAAATTTTATACGCCATATTTTTTGGGTGGAATGGAGGGGTTATTATTATACAATATGACAGATAGATCCCTTTCATCTAGCGATACATCTCTTAGCTAGCTGATGATGTGTCATTAACGTTAAGAAATGGCCAAGGTGGCGTCACCGTACACTTATGAGCATGGGGGATTGAATTTGATATCTAGCGTTCTTGACGTTCCATCTGCTGGATATGAAGCGGAAGAGGATATATATACATTATATATATCTCCGATAAGCTTTTCTATTTGGTTTTATGCTCAGCTCGTCGTCGTACGTTATGGACGCGTTCGGTTCCTGCATCAAAAGAAAACACAATTAGGCATCTTAGCAACACGGACGACAAACAATACTAAATTGAGAGAATATATATGAGCTTCCATCTGATGAGCCGCTTGGTCCATCTCCGGAAAGCTAATGCCTAAATGCTGCATTGCGTCATGCATGCCATCCTTACAGCGTAGTAGTATTCCTATATATTGATTGATTGATTTCCAACAAGCATAATGGAAGGCGGCCCGATTCTTTCTCCCACTCCAGAGTTCCAGATACCAATTGCAAAGTTAATAATCTGGAGTATTTATCCATATATATACAAGTCCATCTGAAATGTTATCCACAATATTTTAAGACAAATAATGCGTATTCTATCTAGCAGTATATTAATACATGAATCAAGTAAATACAAATGAGCACTTCTATTTTTAACACGACGTCCTCAGTGTCACAAGCAAAAGCTCTGGCTGACTTTTTTCTAGGCCAGCATAAGCTGCGTCTACATCTACATGCATAGTTCACTATGCATGTTGGTGGCGTTTTTGTCCAGGTAACCATTATCCTTTTGTTTTGGTTGGGTAAAATATTAGTTCCGTTCATGAGCGAAGCTGGTTGCAGTTTCGCTCATGAACCTCAGTCATGTTTGCTCTCTACTTCTCTGGCTTCGCCACTTGTGGTTGTTTGTGTGGATCCTTTGATCTTCATGATCACCTTGGTTGGGTGGTTGATGGCATTGTACTACTGTTTGTGTGTGTGGCTTGTTTGGTCTTCACGGTCTCCTCAGTTAATTGGGTGGGTGATGGTCCCGTCATTGACATCGTCTCCTTGTTAATGAAGACGCCATTTTTACTTGACATGTCTTCGTCAAACCCCCTGTATGCACTTGTGCTGGTTGGAATTTTGTTGGCGGCGGTGGCTTTCGCTACATTTCCCGTATGGTCTCCGTGTTTTGATAGTTTAGTCTAGTTGTGGAGGTGTGAGTTATCCTCTGCTCTACATTGGTGTTTGTATGTCCTTTTCCTCTCTCCCCTTTAACTTTGCTGCACTTTTGTGGTGGATGTAAATTCTTCTTCTTCTTAATAAAAAGAAATGCTCCACATGTTCCTTATTTAGTGTGATAGTTTTCTCGCATTGAATGTCAACCGAAGTCCAAACACTGGAGTTGAAGAAGGCATGCAGTTTAGCACCGGTAGCAAGTTATGTTTGGGGATTCTTGCCGGTTGGTAGGGTTTGGTTTGACTTTTGGTCACCATTTTTTCATATTGTGTCTCCTAAATTTGGTCAGGTTTGAAGGCTGGCCGGTTTGGCAAGAACAGTACTGTGCAGTCCGGCCGTACTGATTATCATTAAAAATTTCTCCTTTTTTCATCTCGAGAAATGAAATAAAATATCTATATTTAAATATGCACATGCCGATGCTTCTAGAAGCGATCGAGCCAAGATATATAGTCGTTAGTGCTTAAACTATATTTTGCGGTCTCCTACTTCTAATTTATCGAGAGCTACATACTAATTCTTAAGAGTAACCGAGTAAGTGAAAGATAAGCTTTACTGAAGCATGTGAAGAATCCCATAATTACTGGGGCACTTGCATTTAATTTGGCTTGTTTTTGTACTTTTTACCCTGCTAGCTACTAGCTATAAACATCTAGCGAAAAACAATAGCGAGTGAACGAATAAATTAAACTAGCTACTAATTAGTCGCGTGGTAATATAATAGATAGCGTACCGGAGCACGTACTATTTTATGGGTAGCGAGAGATAAGTAATTAAGTTACAGCATGCAGGACCAACCTTTCGGAAAGGTGGCAGCACTAAGCAAATAGATTATGGTTTACGGCGGCGCCCGGCGCCGTCGTGTACGTTTCCTTCAGATTGAAGAGATGGGATCGACGCCTAATCGATCGGAAAGCGGAAAGCCTACCAGCATTATTTGCAAAAAAAAATGTGTGCTGCTCTTAGCTTCAAAACTAATTCCATCTCGGGGCCAAAGTACGCCTAAGGCCGCGTTATGGGAACCCACCACTTTTCAGGGGAGCTTCCCAAATGCACAAAAAGGAGAGTACGGCCGGTGCACATATGCATATATAGTTTATTTTTGTCGCCCCATTTTCACTTGGGCCTACAATAGAGAAATACTAACTATATGTACGCGTCACTACCTATATGGGTTTGTTGGATTTCCATCTCTTGTCTAAATTAAAGTTTCTCGTTCCTTAATTTGGTGTAATTTCTTATGATTCGTGTGATGCCGCTCGATCGATGTGGTTGGCTCATCGTGTTAGAAAAACAAGCATGCCGAAGCAACTATGTATCAGTTGAGATATTCATGCACAATCGCAGAGGACGCTGGAGGCACCTGAAGCATTCTACCTCCATAGTGACTAAAATATACTTTATTACCTTTCCGGTTTGGTAATCACATTCTTACATCAGAGTGATACAGGTCCGCCTTAAACAGGTCGGACAGCAAAGGGCGCGGCACTGAAATTCTAAGCAGCAGAATATAAAACGTAGGCCCAACTTTCACATGGTATGGTTGGGAAGCAGATCGTAGCCCTTAATCATCTAAATATCTGGTATACCCCTCATCACTGGAAAATGTCAGCAAAGCAACGGTGAGTACAATAATACGCCGCAAGCCCACCTTCTTCCGAAGGAATTGGGGATTTTATTTATCAGCTACATGCAATATATACCTGGGGCTCAGGGTGTTTTGCATAAGAACAGTATGCACGGTTCGTTTTAGTGCTCAGGTTTATTTATAAAAACATGTTTTTTCTTCTGAAAAGAGTTGCCAATAAACCATTTTCCATTCCATAACCATAAACCATTTTAATTCCATAACCAACCCACCCTTTTATAAAAACTCTAATTGGAAAAATTTCACCGTAACCCATCCATACCAGTAGACACGGACTAATCGAATAGATTTTATTACTACTGGCCAGAGTTGTATTATGACCCACGAGTTGGACACAGCGACAGTTTACAGCTAAATAAGCGTCTAAATTCCAAACCAAGCATTTTGCCATCACTTCATCATCTAGCAGTGCTTCAGGGATCCAGGCCACCGAGTCACTCCAGTACCTCACGGTACTCCCGTGGCACCCATCACTCCCTTCATCCTTGTGCACCAACACGGCAGCTACTAGATTATCCATTTCTGCTCAGGACCAACCACTGCCTTATACAGAGCGGGTGGTTGTACTAATCAAGGATTAGGTGAGTCGAGACCCATAACGGTCCTTACGGAGAACATGGGTTGAACCATCCACCGTTCCAGTTTCTTTTGCCTGACACAGTGGGCATCCACCTACCCAGACTTCTCCACGAAGCCTCGGGACCTGGGGTAACCGCGAGTTGCGAACTACCAGTTCAACCTTGCCCTTTTGGCTCTTTCAGCTCATAGCCGTATTCCGACAAAATAAGTTTTCGGGGTTCTTTCCCATTTTGAAAATATAACCATAACCATATCCAATACCCATTGAGATATTCCCATAGATTTTAGTGTATATGGTTGAGTGTGCGATCCCTCCTATGCGCGCTAATTATAAATTAGGTGGCTATCCTACCAGGTTTGACCTTAGCAAGCAAAACATGCGAGTTTCCATTCGATTGAATTGGCCAAGGTGATTTTTTGCAAAAACTGGAAATTTTATGCATCAAGTGAGGATTCCAGTGGGGGGATCGGGGGCTGGTCACGACAGTGCACGACGGAAGGCGAGGGAAACAGCGGTGGCAGGGTGGCTTATTTATAGCCGGTCGAGGAGGGTGGCGTCGGCGTGCTGGCACGGAGGTGGGAATGCCACGGGGCGACGGGATGCGGCGGTGGGGCCAGGAAGGGTTTGGCGCGGCAAGCGGCGCGATGTGGTGGGGTTGACGGTGAGGCCAACAGCGGCATGGCGGGGCCAGGCGCATCGCGTCCGGGCTGAAACTGCGCTCTAACGCGTAGCGCGGTGTCGTCCGTGTGTGCGAGTCGCGCACGGCGCACGCGGCAGAGGAAGAAAGGGGATGAGGAGAGAGAGGCCGACGGGTGGGGCCCAGGTGGCAGAGAGAAGAGGGAGGCGACAGTTGGTTGGGCCCGATCGGCGACCTAACAGCCCATGTGGGGGAGTGTGGAAACGGAGAGGTGGTGGTGGGCCGCTGGGTGGGCCATTCGGCTGAGGGAAAAGGGGGAAAGGGAGTTTGGGCCAGTGTCGGCCTAAGCTGTTGGGGAGGGCTTTTTCTTTTATGGATTTTGATTTTGGAAGGGGATTTTGAGAGAGATTTTCAGGGAGGAGTTTGTAGTAGACTTTGAGAAATATTTGTAGAGGTGTCTTTCTGGAATATTTGGAGGATTTCGAGCGTTGTCCGGAGATTTTTTTTGTTGAGCTTAAATTAGTACACTCGATAAAGCAAAGGTTATTGAAATTTGATTTTGAATTAGGGCGGACATTTGAAGAAAATTTTCAGGGTCGATTTTCGGGGTGTTACAGCATCGAAGCCTACATCCCGGGGCATGGCCATGGACGCTCCTCCCCGTTATCAATAGCTATGCCGATATCTAGGTACAACATGGTAACGCCGCATCCCCACGCCAAGGCATTTGGCCGTCCTCGTTACAACAGCAGTCCTCCCTTCATATTTATGAGGAGGTCCAGGTTACAGAGTTTGACAAGGATTCTACCATGTACCGCTAATACAACTCAAAGTCCTATCTTAATCGGATTTATACAAATATTCGACACATATCTAACATATCGCACCCGACTACGCAGCTATGCATATATATGGTTTTAGGTATTGGTATCCATTTTTTCCCCTAGTAAGATATCTCACTTGGATACCTATTCTTACATCAATCCCACGCTCCTGCACATGCTCGTATTATGAAGAGACATACACTTCAGGTTTTGAGACCCACAACTAATCAACTTGATATTCTCTATCTCTCATTTATTCTACTCTAATAGAATACTCATATAAATACTTTTTTATCTTTATCTCTCTACTATAAACTCTTGTTAACATTTTACAAATCTGAGAATTAGTTTTCAGAAGTGACTAACTCAGAAGCATATGTAAGTTGAGGGGTTAAAAATATACTAATTCCTTTCTTATAGTTATAATAGTATAGTATATATTTGAGATGGTATTTTGTTTGTTTTTAATAATGACAAAGGTGGTTACTTTACGTGCAAACTTAAATGGTTCTATAGATTATTTGTTATAATGGCAAATATGAGTATTTATATTTATTTTTTATTCATATTTATGGACATTAAATTTCATTTGCAATACTGATTTACTTAGTTTCAACTATATATTAATATCAGTGGGTGAATTGTATAATTCAGAAACACATTTCCTATTTATAGTAGGTGCTAGCAATTTAGATGAGTTTGGAGTGTTATATTTTTTTATTTTTAGTAAAAAATTTTTTTGTACTTTTAACTTTTCCATACAAATGTAAGATGTTATATATTGGCTATTGTATTGGAAAATATGACAACGGCATATTGTGTTATTTATATGTAGACTTAGGGTTTTACCTTGATAATATGTTATAAGGACATAGTGTCTTTCTTTCTCTCTCCCTTTCTCCTCTCTTCTCTCAAATGCCACCTCGTGCTGCTCGCAGCCGCCTTAGCTCATCGCCGCTTGCTACCGCCCGTTGCCCCAGCGGACAAACTCCCACATGGATGTCCCGGACCCACCAGAGTTCATGGGTGCAGTGACCACGGTCATGCCGTGCGCCTACATCAGCTGGTTCTCCTGGAGCCACCCCTCCATGGTCGATCTCCTAGGAGCTTGGTGGCGGCGGTGCATTAGCAGGAGAGGGAGGAGAAGGCGCCGCGTGAGGCATAGAGGAGGGAGATGGAGGCAGGGTGCATGAGGAGGTGGTGGTGGCGAGTGAAAGAGAAGAGAAGGCAGACGATGGCGTGTGAGAGGAAATGAGAGAGAGGGAAAGAGAAGGGGAAATGGGATCACTTATTAGTGCTGACATGCAGGATCCACGGTACCGTATCATTGAAACCACTCGATAAACAGTTAAAGGGGTGTTTTGCCAGATTTGGATAGTTCAGAATGTATTTTGTCTAATTTTGCGGTTTCGGGTCTGAAATTAGACGACCATATGGCTGGGCTCACCAGCGAGCCTATCCAATCCCGCCTATCTACTATTCTAATTAGTTCTCTTTCTGTACCCACACAGTGCAGCACAGTGAAATGATCACCCATTTTGAGCACCTTGTGAGCCCGGCCTAAGGTCAAAATAGATTTTACCATATAAATATTCGTTTTAGTTACTAGGGAGCTGCATCTAGCAGCATGCAAAGAGCCAAGGACTAGGGAGCAATTAATAGCAGCGGTACGACTGTGTCATGGACGGGTGGTGGTGGCTGGTACGCGGTTGTGCTGCAATCATTTCATTGGTAAAAGTTTATGAGGCTACGCGGAGATGTAGACAAAATGAGATAAATAGTCTCGGTAACGAGAGAAACTAACCTCCCAAGGGAGTGGTAATGCAAAGGAAGAAGAGGCTTGCTCGGTTCAAACTAATTAATCAGCTGAAAATTAAATTTCAAGAAAGTTATAACCTTTGTTGGAAACATCAAATAGAAGCGATTGAAAGTAGTATATATGCAGGACAACGCAGTTTCATTAGGAGATATAGATTTAATCATTATTAATATTAGAGATGATTATTTTAATTTATTTTTCGTAATGATGTTATGGGTAATTTCTGTGCAAATTTAGAAATTATTTTAATTTGTCTTTCACGATAACATTGGGTAATTTATATGTAGATTTATGGCTGATTTTAATTCGTCTTTTATAATGGCATTGAGAGTAATTTATATGTAAATTTAGGAGTTATTTAATTCATATTTTATAATGGCATGGTGGGTAATTTTTATGAAAATTTAATGTGTTATTTTAATTCATATTTTATAATAGCGTGCGGGTGATTTTTATATAAATTTAGAAGGTTATTTCATTTCATTTGTGGGTAATTTTTATATAAACTTAGGATGCCATTTTATCTCATCTTTCATAATAGCATGTGGTAATTTTTTAGAAAATATAATAAATCTAAAGGCTACTATTATTGGAGCCCTAGAATTTATCTTTTTTTATTAGCACGTTTGGTGAGAATTAACGTGGAGGCTTCAAAAGAAATTTCTAATTAGTAATATTAAGATTATTGAGAGACACTAACAAAAGAAACACTACCCTTCTCTTTTACAAATCAATGGTCGAGTGAGGAATTTGGTTAAAAAGAAATTTAACTTAGCAGGGACCAGTGCCATAAGAATCCTAGAAAAAATAAAATAAAATAGAAAATAATGAGAAACTCTGATCCAGCTTAATTATAGGAACACAAGTCTAGGAGACGCCTTAAGATAATAAGGGTTATCAATCAATTTTATATATGTTGGCCACCACATCGAAGATTCCCAATATACGCTAACATTCCTCGCAACATGGGATCATAACGTGTACTCATACCTTAGGTATCCCAATCGGACCGGTAACTACATTGGGCTGAACTCAGAACACCACCGGACCCAGAGAGAAGCCTCCTCGGCCAGGACCAACCTCGTGACCCCTCGGTCGCACGACCAATGGAGGGCTGCGTGACCCCTCCATGGGGCGACCCGTTGCTTGAATGACCCCCGGTCGCCTGAGCCCAGTGCACACCCCAAGGTCGCCGTGCAACGGCTGGCCGCATGCATATTTATGAGGACATGCCGTACCAACGCATGCATATGATAAGAGCAAATATTATAAGTGACGTAAGTGGACCATAAAGAATGCCACATCAGATTTACGGTGACGTGGAAAAAACAGAAATGGAGAGAGAAGAAAAGCGGGCTGCTCGTTTATAGCCAGTTCAAAGCGGGCTGCTCACATATTCCAAGACAGTCTGTGAGAGAAAGAGGTGTGCCATATATTAAATGTATAGCCTATACAAAGAAAGAGCTATTGTATAAGTGGACTTTTAATTGGCTATATATGACATGGCAACATCATATAGCACATTGTGGGCTTTATTATTAACCTTGCTATAAGAAACAACCCCTCGGCCGCTCATCCGATGGATGCATTTATGAAGGCCCGCCCCTCTACACATACACCTAGGACACTGGCGCTAGCCTGCGCACACGACATTTGACAACCAACGGGCTGTAACACGCGTCCCATAATCATGTCACTTTATAAAGGCGTGGAGGCGCAAGATGAGGCATGGATTGACCGAGTCGCCCCCGACTAACCCAGGCATAACGGGGGTGGCGCCGGTTGCTAAAGCAGCATAACGGGGGTGACGTCTGTCGCTAAAGCAGCATGAGTCGACCATCCACGTACAGAGCCATCGTTACAACGGAGGATCTTGGGCAAAGTCACCTGGTGTTCCCCATGGGAAGTTCACATCAGTGTTGTCACAACGCAGGACATCAAAGGAGATCTACGAGTCAAACCCTACGGACTGTGGTACCCCTTCATTTTTTTTTCTCCCTCTCACTCATGTAACCTGCCCTCTTTAAGTATATAAGGAGAGGCAATGTGCCATGCAAAGGCATCGTTCATACTTGTGAGCACAACGCTATGTAGAGCTCAAGCTCCTCCATAGTTCTAGAATCACGAGCACGAGAGCCGACATTCTGACTTGTAACACCAAAAACTCAAACAATACAAACTCAACATTGTATATACTTGTATATACTGGACGTAGTGATTCTTTCCGAACCAGTCTAAATCTTTCTCTCTTTTAAGCCCCAAAGGTTAGGCCATTCAAGACAGTAGGCAGCGAAGCCACTTAAATCTACTTTAAATCTATTTGTCATAGACACAAAACCACAACACCATTTTTAATTTCAGCCAACAAAAAAATATACGTACTCCTCACATTGACACACGTTGGAAAGGACTGATGACAAACGTTGGAAAATGCACTGATAGAAGTCCGCCATGTGCAAGGTGTACACTAGCTGGCTGGTTTTCCATGCTAGGCCTGAGAACGCATCGGGAAGACGGGAACGAACAAATGCACGAACAGACACTATAGAACGACAGATGCAGTGCAAACGAGCTAGCCTCGATCGATGGGCTGCATGCATGGTACATGTGAGCAGTAGCAGTGTCCGACAGCTTGTGATCCGTATATGCATCATCGCTAGGTCGACTCCAGCTTTCCGCGCGAGGGCACCACGCCACCCCCTCATCACGAACAACGCATGACAGTGGCCAATGATGACACCCCATGTTTGGTAACATGATGCAGCAGTCAAAGGCTTGGAAGAAACCCATGGACGCACCCCCAACGCAACAGATTTTTGACCTGCGCCGGCCGTCGGCCGCGGCCAGAATCATTGCACCCACGAGAGCGAGCGATCATGCGTCACGGCAACGTACAGTGGCCAAATTGCCTTGGGTGCCAGCATGGAGATGGAGCTGCGCGGCTTGACCCTAGCTTCCTAGACTATACCAGCACACACATCCGATCCACACCTGTCGATCAGTCATGCACGCATATGCTGCTCGATCTCAACTTGCATACATACATAGGAGATCAGATGCATTCAGTGACGATCCTGTCATGCAATGGCGAATCGGCAACTGCTACACGCCAAGCTGCTAATAAGATGACCGTGATGGAGCCGAGTTATAGCGCTGCGAGATGATTGAAGGCTCCTCCACTGGCCGGGCTCCATTCAATCCCAGTCGTTTTCGGATACGATCATTGGGGGCAATTGGAATTTTCATCAGTCGACGACAACGATTCTTCCATCCAGATCCACTTGGTTGAGTTTGCTAGCTGCTGGCCTTTCAGCTCTAGAGATCAATATATATTTGAATTTTTCAACTTGATCCAGTCTCAGTCAGGAATTGTATATATTTGGACCAATTTTCGCCTCGATTGGAGTAGGAAATCAGCAAGTTGAGTGTCACTGTAAATCAAGAGATATACGCATAATATCTTGATTTAGAATTTCAACATTAACTGGTGATAGCTAGAGAAGCCCACCACCTCCGGGCTCCGGTGGGTGCGGTGGCAGCAGGCATCATGAGCGTAATGCATCCGGAAGATGGCGCCACTTGTAGAGAGAGGGATGAAAATGGTACCCGACTTGTCTGAAAGAATCTATTATTTTAAAATAGATATTGCACAAATTTGGTATCTATTTTTATATGTTATAACAAAAACATTACAACAAACAAAAATATTAAATTAGATAATTTTATCTTGCCTTATTTGCTTCCTACAAAGGAAAATATAAAAAACTATCCGTATCCGTATCCGAATGCTACCTGAATTTTGAATCTATCATTTTGTGTAGATATGTAATGAATTTGGGGTTGATTTTCTATGAATCTTAACTAGCCTGACATAAAAAAAAGGATTTAGATGAAAAATTATATGTCCAATTTGGTTACTATGGAAGAGAAAAGATGAAAAAAATTGGTATCCCCTTCGGAGTGTTGCCGGTATTCTAGGATTGATGAGGATTTTGATCAATCCAATCTAAGAGTAAAAAAAATACCCAAATCTGATACTCTTGGAATGAAGTGGTTTGGAGGGATTAGAGTGCATTTAAATCCCTAGTAGATCAAAATCCTCCTCAATCCAAGAGTACTCAAACTAGGCCTTAATTCTTTCAGGGAAGGGACTAATGCACGTACGGCCGTAAAAATATCCTTCTGCATGCACACTCCAAAAAAGGAAAAAAACTGCACAACCAGTCTGAATAAGGAAATTAGGTCACGCAGTAGGCACGCGACAAAGCGCGGTTGGAGGGGTCGGCTGCCAACATGAACCTGCGACGGTGACGGTGGCCGGCGGGGAGAGGGGCAGAGACGGCGGCCAACGGGGGAGAAGGGTAGGGACGGCCGTCACTTTCACCCGTGCCGGTCAGATGAGAAGAAGAAAAAAATGTGCACGCATAAATCATGAATAGGCAATTATAGTGCTTTTGATTAAGCAAAAAAACTACTTTCATTAGGCAAATATACGAGTATCATTAAGAAAAAATGCAATGTCATTTTTGCCTAATGAAAATAGCATTCTTGCCTAATGAAAATCGCCATTTTGCATAATGATCCCTGCCAATTTGCTTAATGGACGATAGTGGCGGCGGTGGCCGGCGAGGGGGCCGGGAAGGAGCGCGGCGACAGTGACGGCTAGATCCGGCCCGGCTACGCCGCCTCCAAGCGCGGTTGCGCCTGGATCCTGCCGCCATGGCCGGTGAGGAAGGAGGAGCGCGGTGGCGACTGCGTGCTCTCCCCATGGGCGGACGAGGCCACTAGATCCAGTGAGGACGCGACCGGATCCGACGGGGAGGTGGCCCACGCCGGCCTGATTTGGGGGGAGTTGGCGCGCTGGCGGCCGCTCGAGGCGCCTCCTCTACCCGCTCACGGCGCACCTCCAGCGCCCTCCCTCCGGTGGCCGGATCCGCGCGGGTAGTGGCCTCACGGCGGGCGCATCCTGTGGGAAGCCGCGGCTCACGCTCCCACGGCCCGCATCTCGTTGGGACGCGAGGAGGGGGAGACACGGGTGTCGGAGCAGGTAGTGGGAGAGACCGAGAGGGCGTTGCCCTGTCGGGAGGAGAGGGCCCACGGGTAGGGGCGGCGCCGGCGGCGCAGAGACTCCACACCGACCAGGGGTGGGCACCGCAGGTGGGAACGCGCCGGCGCGGGATGAGAGGCACTGGCTGGTGGGAGGAGAGAGGAGAGAGAGTTATGTTGGGTGGGGTGGTGACTGGTGAGCAATGGAGGCTTCTGGAGAGCGGATACGGAGAGAGGGGTATGCGTGTAGATGAGTAAAAATACGCACAACCGTGTAGAAGTCTTTACCTTCTTGCAGATAGGGTTTATGCCAACTTGGATTCATAGCTAGGAAATCATATAACTAAATTAGTTTTCCTCTGGACCGGGTTGGAGAGGGAAGGGGAGTAGCCATCAAGATGTGAACCATGAAATTGATCGTCTCAGACTTTCAGCTGCTCACTTCAGCATGGCTGATGCTTACTCCGGCTTTATTCGTACGACGATATATATGCTACAGCATTATGCATGGAAAATTATTCGCCTTGAGTTGCTGATTGATGGAGTAACAAACAAAACATGCATATATATATACTTGATGCCTAGAATAAAATCCACATATATAGAACCCTTCTTAACCTTTATGAGATGAAAACCAAAAATACATACGGACTCATGGTTTCACCAAGACATTTCAACACAACTGTTGAGAGGCAGTTACATCGGGTTGATATATACCATCAGGTTGTATCACTTTCGATCTCTTCATATCTAGGATGCACATAGTAGCAATAGTTTTTTAGTGACCGGTAATACCTATTAATCCGTGGACCAGATCACCATATCCAAGTGTCTATGTAAAGATTAGTTTGGCAATCTCATTTCCAAAAAAATGGAGGAAAAAGAGAAAAAAATTAGTTCACCCTCTTTATTCTCTAGAAAAAAATGAGGTTGTTAAATTAACGTAAGAGTGAGGTAATCTGTAGCCACCTACGTCAATTCCGGGGCCTCTCCCCGACGCGCGCGGCACGGCACTCACGCGGCCATGCCCGCGGGGCCCAAGGGGGGCAGTGAAGGGGAGCCGCGCACGGAGCCGGCTAAGAATTAGGCGTCAATTCTTGCCACGCTGCAACAATCAAATCTTGCAAACATGGACTCTAGTGGACAACCCAGGTGCACAACCGGTGGATGAAATGAATAACAACAATGGCGAAGTTATGATTTGTTTTTGTCAAACATCATATCATTCCTCCAGAGCTAAAGTGTCCAGCAAGTTGCATTAGGCCCTAATAGGATAAGTGATTTTTAAGTCTATTTTGATTCTCCAATCTCCATAGCCATTTCCTAAACATATGTGAGGCAATATAGGGTCAAGGCAACCCTAATGCTGCATGTATAGTGGACCAGATGGAATGATCGAGCAAACATGCAACTGAAAAATAAAATGCTGGATTGTTTCAATATTTTGACAAAAGATGAAGCAATTCTTGTTATCTTGTCAATTACGTTTATTCCTCTGTTAGTATAACACCACGAAAAACTACTCTTAGTTGTGCTATCATTTTTCACAAACGTTTATTTACACTAGGGACATCACATTAAATTAGAGCTAAGTACATTGAGTTCTTACCATTCGTTTGCAAACTCAAGTGCAATTCATCTCACGCTTGTGTTAGCACAATATTAACACGGAAGTGGTGTGTTCTATTCTGCCGTGCAGTGGTGTTTGTGTGTCATTTTCCTCTCTCAGCTCCCCTAACTTTGCGGTGTTTTGTACATGCTCAGCATGTTCTTTTGTTTATCTGATTCATGCCCTCAATTTTGGTCCAATGGGATCTCTAGGCCTTGATAGATTATGGTTGAAGAGCCTAGATATTCTACAACAGGATCCCATTTATGTTTGAGAATATTCTACAGGACAGATACTATTCTCATAGGATCGCGTTTTTAACCACTTATTCTACAATAGTTGGAAATATACCACCGGTACCAGGCAGTACCATCCTATTTTAATTTTTATAACTGAATTGTTGAATAATTAAAATAAACAAGAAAATGGTATTGGTACCGATCCCACCATTTCAGGCACCGAACCTACTTATTTGTAGGTACCGCATGGTACCGGTACCATGGTACCGCCTATTTCTAAACCGTTGGATTTCGCTCGATGAGCAGCTTTTATTTTTTCCAATCATTGTAAAAGTTGTACTGCCCTGTCCATGATTATGAATGTCCTAAAATGAAGTCAGTCCTATTTTGTCTTCGTAAGACTACCAAAAAAATTGTGAGTATTTGGTTTTCCATCACACCCTTGAGAGAGATTTAGATCCTAAATATTTGTTCCATAGTACCTACTGCCATATCCCATCTGTAGTGAATAATTTAAATAGCCACTTGCTAAGTAAAGCATGTTCCTAACATCCAAATCATAGATACCCAAGCCTTCTTTGTTCTTTCGGTCTGCACATAACACTCCAATTGGCGATATGGTACTTTCTTTTTTGGTATCACTTTTCCAATGTAATCTAGATCAAAAGTAATCTAGTTTTATACCGCTTCTAAGAACAGTAGAAAAGGACATCATGTAACACTGAGTTTATCGGTGTGAGATGCCTACCTGAGGCCACTGTGAAATCTGCTTTCAAAACTTTCACCACCCCTTCTTCAATCCGTGTTTCTTAATTTCTTATAATGAATGGGTATTACTAGATAAGTTATAGGAAAGTCTCCCGTCATACCAACCACACATTGATCCTTAGCATCTCCAAAACAGAAAAAATCACTTTAGTAGATGTTGATTTTGAGACTTGATAATTGCTAAAACACACAAAACTTTCATGCTACAAGCTAAAACTAGTCCAACTTTGGTTTTTCTTTGGAAATTTAAGCACAAATACCAAGCCATAGTATGTCAACATAAAGAAGAATCAGATGATATTTCATCGATCGACTTCAGAAAACAGGAACTATATATATGTCTGTTCCAGTTAGAGTTTGTCGGCCAGAGCGACTCTAAGGCTGTTTTGCAGAAGCTTTGAGACATCCACATCTGCTGATCTGCATTGGCCAGCTTCAAGACGCAGCTTTCAACTGCACTGGGCACAGCCGCGACCAAGAGTACAAATGGCAAGGCGACATTCCTCTCTCATTGGTATTATCCACCAACGCACATTCACACACTCTGTATTTTGTTTACTTTCTGGATGGTTGCACTCGGCTGTCCATATATACCATGTCCTTGTCAAGCCCACAGCAACAAGCTAACCCGGTGGACGGCAGTTAAGGGGGGAAGTTATGTTGCTTTGCAGCTAGGAAAACGACGTATATCCCGACATATTTTAGTCAATTTGCAAGTTTTGAATTTTTGGAAATTTTCAAATAATATCATTTCCGAAGACAAACTATTCTTGGGCGAGTTATTATATATTAAGGAAAAAGTTCATTTGGCAATCTTGAACCGGTGCAGTCGTTCGATTTTTATGGTTCGGTGTGAAAATCAGACGATTATGCTAGATCAAAACTGTCAAATGGAGCTTTCCCTATTATTAAAACCTCCCCCTTTCTTGCTGGAAATAGTATTTGATTGTAACAGTGACACGATATTCTCACGTCCTTAGAAGAACCACCCAGAAGAATACAGATGCTTGTTACAGTAGTACATTATAAGGTCTCAGAGGCTATGATTGAAGAGTTTGAAACATGAGAGGGGATATGCAATGATTCTCTAACAACCATATAGATACTTCAGGAGTCATGAAGCTTTTCACCTTTTCAGAGAGTAGAGATACTCATCTGAAAAATGCTGGGTGGCAATAAGCCACCAACCAAATCAGAGGGCAGAGACTTTTATGCATGTGTGATAGTTTATAAACTGGTACCATCATGGCATGTGCTTTAATCGAGCGTTTGCATTGCCAACTTTGACCACTAATTAATCAAGAATAATTAATACTGATAAAGTTGCCCCCCGATTAAAACCACATATATGCATATTTTGAGCTTGACCCAGAAGCTTAACTTCAATCAGTTGAAAATCCTAGCGATTCAACATGATTAAGAAGAAGAATGGATGGACCATCGCCTTTTGCGCAATAGTTGAAAGTGTGAATAATGAACCAAACCAAGCTCACCTCTAGCTCCCAAGTGAATTACAGTGATAGTGTTACATATTGTACTCAGATATAATAGTATGGTCTGCTTTCGTGTCATTTTCCAGCCATGTGTTCGGCTCAAAACTTAGCTTACCTGTACTGTCGCCAAAGATGCATGAGTAACAAGTCCATTATGGAGATGCCATGTGGAGCTGGGGCCACATGACATGGACACTTAGGATGGTATTTTTCAACTTGATCAAATAGATGGTATTATTACTGCCGTCATATAAAAGTGACATGCCAACAAAACAAAAAAAATTGAGACCAATTTGTCTCGGAGACGGTTGATGATATAATGGGAGCTAGCTTCTGCCTTGCTGCCAAAAATTGTCTGATGAAGTCATGACAGCAGCCTAAATGATTTTCGCCCTAACAAGATCCGCTCTCAAGCTTAGTCTATATATAATAAAATTTGTGTTTCTCGGATGTTGACTAGATATGGGCTCAGACACTTACTTCGATCGGATGCTTCTGGCAGTGCATCTACTAAAATGTCACTGTCCTATACTTCCTCATGTCATCAGTTAATAACAAGTGTTAGTTGCGGTCAAGATTGTGTTGGGAGCTGGTATCATATCAGCCCAAATAAGAACCGAAAACGTTCATATGTATATCCACAAAAAATGCAGCTTTGAAACTCCCAGATTTTGACTTGTTATCAAAGAGTACTGAAGGGGGCAAAGAAGAAGAACGTGGGTTTTTCGCGTAACAGGTACTGATAACTAGAAACCGGTCAACCTCCTCCGAGAGATTTAGAACTCAATTGTGGATTTCATAAGAGGCGAGGCGGCGATTCAAGACGATTGATGAAGATTTGTATTGGAGTAGTTTTCTACCATTATTAAACGGATTGTTGATCTTGATGCATTGCGGCGGCAGTCTCAACGGTATCGACTTAGGAGGCATTTTACAGTGGTTGGAACGGTACCTACCCGTACCAAGTGGTACCAGGTGGTACCCCTTGTTTTTTATTTTTTATGGCTGAATTTTTTGAATAATGAAAGAATTATTGGTACCGGGCCCACTATTTTGGGTACCGGGTCCACCTATTTGGTACTGCCTGGTACCGGTACCGTGGTACCGGCTATTACTAAAGCGTTAAATCTCGCTTAATGGACGGCTCTCATTTTTTCCGAGCACCATAAAAATTGTAATCGACTTAGAGATCCAGCAAAATCAGTGGAGACAAGAGCGTTCGACTGCTAATTAAACTCTCAAGAGATGGCTGCTATTTATGGGGTATGAACCGTGACTCTCTTGTGCCCAGGACCATACTGTGATACTCCGTATTTAAGACATCATAAGTGTATTGCATACGATCGTAATTTTCTTTTAAAAATTTGATTTAAATTTAAATTTGAGACCTTTTCAAAAATTTAGAGTTTTCCAGGGGCAAAAATGTGAAAGGGTAGTTTAAATTAAGCCATTTCACTTTCCTTTTTGGACCCTGTCGAAAAAGGTCAAAATCCAGCGTTAAAAATGAAAATGGTAAAAGTAAAAACAAAGGGAAAAGGGCAATTTCCCCGCGAGGCCGGCTGGCCAGCCCGCAGCCAGCCCGCTCGCCACCCGCGCCCCCCTGTCAGGCCGCGCTGACAGGTGGGACCCGGGGGGGGGGGGTTCTTCTTCGCCCCGCCGAGCAGGGGGGAGCATTCTGCTCGCTGCTCCCCGCCCGCGCCCCGCGCCGCCGCTATCCGCCCTCCGCTGCCGTCGCCGTGTTCTCCGCGCCCGCGCCGGTGAGCTTCAACCTCCCCGCTCCCTCCTTCCTCTCTTGCGCCGCGCTGAGGGCCGGCCCGAGCTCGCCAGAGCTCGGAGCCAAGCATGCCGCCGTGGCCATCGTGGTCGTCGCCGCCGCGTTCCCCGCGCGTGGGAGGGTTCCCGCGGACGCGCGCACCGGGTGCGCCGCGCCTGCGCGCACCCCGCAGGGTAGGTGGTTAACTCCTACGGGCACCACCGCCGCCGCGAGGCCACCTCGCCGGCACGTTGCGTCGGCGCGCGCCATGCCGCGGCGGACGGCGCGCACCAGTAGGGAAGGGAGAGGGGAAAGAGGGGGAAAAGGAGGGGAAAGGGAAGAGGGACGCACGCCGCGCGCCGGCGAGGCCTTTCGGCCTCCGCCGCGCCGGATGGTCGCCGGCGTTGCCGGCGCGGCTGGGCGAGGCCGGTCCGCTGGGCCGCCAGCCCAGCTGGACCGTCCGCCCGGCAGGCCGGCCTGCGAGCCCACTCGGCCGCTGGGCCGAGCCGGAAAGAGAAGAGAGTTGGGCCGCGCCCGGGAAAAAGGCCGCCGGCCCACTCATGGGCTGGGCCAAGCAGAAAGAGAGCCCAGGAGATTTTTGGAGGGGGAAATCAGAACTTTTTGTTTTGTTTTTTAGTGGGCTGGGCCGAATTCCAATTTCTATTTCTGTTTTCTTTTTCTTCTTAATTTAAATTAGTTATTTATTTTACTTTAATATTAATCTGTTTATATTAATTATTAAAATTATTTATTAATTCATATAAATATTTTGGTATTTCTAAAAAAAATTAAATTAAAGTTTATATAATTTTAAAAAGTTAGCCTTTATTTAAAAATGCAGAAAAATTCATAAAATTGTATTAAAAATATAGAATTAATTCTAAAATCCATTTGAATTATTCAAAAATTTCCAGAAAATTCATTTAAGCTTTTAAAAATATTTAAAAATAAAATATAATTCATTTGAACCCTAGGACAATCAACTACACCCCGAAAATACAGATGTTTAACCCAACCACCCTTTTTCTTTAGAAAATTGTGCATTTTACTTTTTCGACAGGTTGATCATCCTCATACTTTTAAACTCCTGCATGTCATCAACCTAGACACGTTGGTTCCGCCACTTCCAGTTGAAGAGTCTTCCACCGCAGCGGAAACTCTGGAAGCCGGTGTGGCCGAGACGTCCTTCACACCAGCAGGAGGAGACTCCGAGTCACCGACAGAGACAGACCCCGTGACCTAAGGCAAGCCCCGGTGCATTAACTATTTTTCTTTGAGTCCTTTAAATAGATAAAAAGTGGGTTATGCCTGTGCACTAGAGTTAGGAATTGATTGAAACCCTAGAGCATGATTAATCGTTATCCAGCATAAAAATCCTATACGCAGTAGATGGCTTAAGTGGCCTAGGCCTAGAACGGAATTCTTTTACAGAAAATTATTGGTTAGGAATGAGAAGAATGTCAATAATTTGACAGGCATGCGGCGGGATCAGTTTCGCTTTCGTACCTTGCATGCTATGATTATTTGCTATGGACCCTGATCCTGCCTGTGTCGCATAAGGCCGTCCGATTTGTGGCCTGGTTGGGCCGAACGTGCCTCATTCACTTGCCGTCCTTAACGGGCTCCGGTAAGCCTCTCATCCTGTTGTACCTAAGCGCGGAACTAGACGAGACCAACTGGAAGGAGGAGGTTGGGCGGGTGTCGAAGGACTGACACCCGGGTTCGGTGAGGATGGTTCCGGCTAGGTGGCACTGGATGTTGGGTTGTCGTATGTGGGGTCGGTGTACACACATATGACGGGTGTCTGAGTATCCCTCTCGAGAGGTGGAAAAATCGATTCGAATCATCTGTGGCTTGCCAGTTGTAAGCTGCTTGATCGCGACCAACATCGTAGTAAGAAATTTGATCCTGTTAATAAAGAATGGTTTGACAAAGTGTTTGCTTTTGTTTGTTAGTAGATTAAAAATAACTTAATCTGGTCAGGTAATAACTAAAAAGTAAACCAATTCTAAGAGCTAAGGATTCACTATTAGGCCTGCCGCAGTGTGAGTTGACCTAACCACCCCGGCTATAGGCTAGAGAGTCAGGTTTCGACCCGGTGGTCGGATAAGTCTTTCTGAGTAATTAGTACTCAGGCTTCTTGCCTATTTTTTTTACAGGAGCAGAATATACTTGGTTCGAATGGGATCCTTACCTTACTCCTCCTTTCTTCTGAAACAAGCTTTCCTACGCCTTGAGCAGAGTAAGATGTCTGTTGAAAAAAAACTTGTGATCTATGTTAACTTTTGGTAAAAGGGCTGGAGAGCTTACCAGCCGGGATGTAATAAATACCGAACTCTATATGTAATATTTCAACTCTATGTAATAAATGTGGCTGTGTATGTTGTAACCTGTGGACTCCTTCGAGAGTCGTCCCAAAAATCAAGCTCGATCCGGATGGGAAGACCAAGTCAAGATACTTACATCCTGAAGGACTACCGAAGTTATTCCGAATCTGGTGATTAAGCACTAAATCCGGGTTAACTTGGGCAGTTCTGCCACACATACTGCTTTAATTTTTGTCCATGTGACCAGAACAGTGACTCCTTGTGTTGTCAACGTTTGAGGTTTTCCTCTTGGAAATCAGTTCAAGGAATATGCATAGAAAATACTAAATAATATTTAGGAGATATATTTCGGCCTAGAGTCTTTCTTATTCGTGGATAGGAAATCAATTCAGCAGTGGCTTTTGACCTTTGTGGACTCCTGTTTCTGAAGGGAGGAGGATATGGTTTGGATTCTTGTACCCACACCAGCTGGTTCAATCCAGTCCTTCATTATACCCAATAAATAAGGTCAATTTGGTAGGAGTATGTCGACTTATGATTGTAGCGCGCTTGATGATTTTCCAATTGATTCTTATTTGCATTTTTGAAATGCATGAAACGTACAACTGAAAACAATGCAAAGTGACAGTAAAAAAAGGAACGCAAACAAACATATTTAGTAGTATGAAGTAATGCTGATGCTGTCACATGGTAGCATTGATTTTTCTTCTTCTAACCCTGATGTGGCTTGCTGCTATGTATTTCACCCACACTAGTGCTAACCGTTTAATCTAATAAGAAAATTGTTGACAAATAAACACAGAACTAAAACACCTAGGGCAGTCGAGAATGTCGATTTGCGAACCGATAAACTTGTGGTGCTTCTGCAGAAACCGGAGCACCAATTTCAGAACCCAAGCAAACCATGAAAAATCTATGAATGCATAACTTCCTAGGAGGGACCTCGTTGCACCTAGGGCTGTTCTATGGTCGGCAGGCTACTTAGGACTTTTCTAATCATTATGGAGATGATGAAAAGGAGAAAAATAGGATTGGATAACATATATACTATAAGCCTTGCTATAGGGATCTGTACATGGATCAATGCCCCGGACATTGTTGCAGGGATCGCAAAAGCTATTGATCGAAGAGCATTATTAGAACTTGCGAGCAGTGATATTCCACATTTAGTGTATCTATGGGTAATTTGGATCACTGATGATGATATACAAATGTATGGTAGTGGCTAATGATGCTCGATGGCTTGTATGAATGAACAGGATTCTTGCTCATATAAGAGCTATAGATGTTTGCTCCTCGTCTAAACAAAAACAAGAGTGCGTTTTCTTAATTTCTTTGTACATATAATTAAACAAGAGTGTGTTTGCAACAACATTGATGGGACCAGCTTGTGGGTTTTCATCATTTTTTAATTAATTTGAGCTTAGGACATATATCGTGAAAACGAGTAGGCGCTTCGCTTGTTGTGTACAGTCCTAGTGTCTAAGAATAAATATAATGTATACATCTATGTGCCTACTATTTCTGACGGTGATATTCAATACAGTACTGTTCGTGAAATGCGGGGTCCAACAGATAGTACTGTACAATACAAGGATAGTCCTAGTGCGAAAGGAGCGTGTGGGGCCAAACCTTTTGCTGTGTGGGAGAGTGCATGCATGCATGCATGTTCCAACAATCATTTCGATGATCCTTCTCTTTCGTACTTGCATTAGCCATGTGGTGTGGCCATGCACGATCAGATGCACGTAATCATTCGCACTGATGAATTAAAGCCGATGCCAAAAAGCAAGCTACTGCCATTAGGCCGCACCATCAGAATAATCACTTTCAATAGAAATATTATTCAGGTTTTGCAAGTGTGCATGGCCGAAAGTAATTAAGTCGTACATGTTTAGCAACCTGTCGTCGTTACAACTTGGAAAGTCCTCTGCAGTTTCACGGTTGAAACCCAAAAGTGGTCAAATCCTTTGGCTTGAAACAAAGCCCAGATTCAAGTAGACTAATTAACTTTTAGCGTGTATCTCGTAAGCAACATTTCTAGCAGAAAAATCAACAGGAAAGCGAATCTTGCTATGAGAAATCGTAGGGAAACATTCTTTTTCTAGGATTTCAAACTCCAAGTTCTCGTACCACATGGTACCCTTAGGACGTCACAATGGTGGTAACAAATTGCTAGCTGACGTGGAGGTGAGAGAATAATAAAAATCATCAGTTTTGTGGAATATATAAAATATCATGTCTATTTGGCAGTCGCTACCTATTCTCTTTTTCTCCACTTTTTCTATCCACATAGGAGAGAACAGTGTATCTAGCTTGCGAAATAGCCCACCATTAGAGGCGCCGTGCATGTGGAAATGTAGTTTGACCCAACAAACATAGGCGATCCCCTTTCCCTAGGACAAACTCTAGGGATTGCTGACACACAACAACATCATGCATGTGGAAAGGTGTTTTTTCTAGGAAATTAGGTTGTACTATTATAGACAATTCCATCTAGATTCATATTTAGGTACACATACAGATTTGATATTTGCATTCTAATACGAAATTCATCTTTAAATTGTGAAAAAACTTATTCCAAATCAAACATAGGAATAGAATTGATTTCATCTAAACAACATTTATTAATCATAATACAAGTACTTGCTAATTAACTAGTAGGCATCACTACTTGTCCAACAAAAAGCCAAAAAAATTGGAACTCTTCGTGTGGAGGAGAGTAAGTGCCTCCACTTGTAGCGGCCACAAAATATTCTATTAGGATTTCTATCCAATGTTCCTCTCGAATTTCTACTCTAACAAATGAGTAAAAAGTGCCGACCTACACGACTAAACAGTTTGAAACTTTAGGAAAAAAGTGATTTCCCTGTTAATTATTTTTGAAAATGCTTACAGTACGGTACTCCACAGGCAACATATGCAAACACTTTAGATAAGTTTTAAACAAATCAGGGTCAAGTAAATAACCACATTCTTCTCAGCTTGCAACTTCCCAAAAGGTCCAAGAAAAATATTACCTTAGAAATTATGTTGTTAGAAATTATGCAACAATGAGAATGCTAACAATGAGAGGTTGGTATGTCGGTATTAGCGGGGCAAGTGAGGCTCTAGACGACTAGTGGTGTAGGTGAGGCTCTGGGCGAGGGTATGAATTGTGGTGGGCGGTGGCCTGGTGGGGGCAGGTGAGGATTTGGGTTTGCACCAGCCACCAGGGCAAGCAAGGCTTTGGGGCATGATGGGGCCAAGCAAAGGTCTAGGCCTCCAGGGTGCCACATGACTGATTAGAATGGGAGCGGGTAGGTGATTGGAAGTGGGTTCCGGTTTTGGTTTTTTTCCTGTCCCTTGCTTGAATTATCTAAGGTTTGGATTACTTCACAGCATAGTTATAAATAACGGACTATAGACAACGATGACAACTTATTTTCCATAATCTATGAGGCAGCGCAGCTATAGCAAATAGAGGTTTCTATAAAAATAATAGAAACATATGGACAATTGATAACAGACATAGTTTGATGAGCAAATAAAACGTTGAACATAAATATTAAAATGTCCAAAAAAGATCAAATGAGTACACACTGTACAACCACAACCAAATTAATAATATGGTCCTTGAGTCCATCATAAATTCACTATCATAGATCACACATGAATAGATGACAAATATTGTGTGTGTCCATAGCAAGTTAACAACAGCCCATGGCACGATGGATATAGCATAAGTCTATAGCATAAAATTTCAGTATTTAGTTTATTTCAGTATTTCTGTAGCTCTACGTGAAAAATAGCTTAACTATTTTGGCTTTACTACAAGAAATAAGAATAGCCGCCAATAGCTTAATTATTTTGTCTTTACTATAAGAAATAAAAATAGCGGCAGCTATAGCTGCAACTATAACATTACAGCTATGCCAAATAGCGCCGCTAGATTAGGCCATAACTGTCATAGCTTTTATGGGGTCTGAAATCATAATAGTGCAGTTTTTCGTCTCTCAAAAAACTATAGCGCAGCAATAGCGAGGCTATAGCCCACTATTTAGATCCATGATTCATAGGAAAACCTACCACCCGGTGGCTTACGTGGACAACGAGCCACCCAAACCGTCCCGAGGAAATGAGGGGAGCTCTGGAGAAAGAAAGATTTCCCTATGGATTCATATGGTGACTCAAGAAAAATAAAATTGTCTTATGTTTTCACATATTTTCTAGGAAAAGAAAAGCGCAACCACATGATTCTAGTAGGGTGGCCAGCCAAACGATCTCTAGCCATCTGGTGTGATAAATTATATACTATGGGGAAAAGACTGCATAATTAAAATAGGAATCGCAATGCATGTAAACGGCAGCATGCATCCTAGCGTTGCACTACTTCACAACATGATGAACAAAATCAAATATTGTTATTAACTAGTCCATCAATCCGTGCTCTCGCATATGTTAGAATTTTAGGAGATATAAATTTAATCTATAATAATATTAGAGCTGATTGTTTTAATTCATCTTTTATAATGTCATTGTGGGTAATGCATATGCAAATTTAGAAATTAATTATTTAATTCATATTTCATAATGGTATGATGGACAACTTTTATATAAATTTAGGGGATTATTTTATTTCATCTTTCATAATGTTATGGTGGATAATTTTTTAAAAATTATAATAGATCTAATGACTATTATTATTAGAGCTACATGATGGATGATGGGATGTTAATTACATAGAAAACAGATCTAATGGCTATTAAGATCTCAATCTGCAATTGATGATATGAGTCCCCAATTAGTAATAGAAAAATTTTTTGCTTTGTTGAGAGTTGAACTCAAAACCTTCGTAATAGCAGAGGTGTGTACGTACTTGGAAACAGATCTAAAATACGGAAAAATCTGCCAAAAAAGAAGAATTTTGTTTTCGTTGAGATTTGAACTCAAAACATTTCGTAATGGTAGAGGTGGATAATTACTTAGAAAACAGATCTAATGGCTATTAATATTCCAATCTGCCAATTGATGGTCGGATGTTTCTGATTTTTTTAAGAATTTTTAGAATTTATCTTTTTTTTGATGCGTTTCGTGAAGATTAATATGGAGGCTCCAAAAAGAACCTCTAATTAGTAACAGTAAGATTGGCACAACTTTGAGGATAGGGACAGGGGCTCAGCCCCTATGGTAGAAAAATTTACACTAATTTTTAGAATAAGGGCCCTATACTCCTATAAAGTGCCCCCTCTCTCTCGATTACGCACATCCTCACCATATATATTAGAGAGAGAGTGCATACGTAGAATAATAAAGCTAGAAGACTCCGGCGACCTGATTCATGCATAGTGGTTCCAGAAGCCGGTACTCACGGACACACTGCTTAAGAATGGCACCATATTAGTCCATTTCCGGTGAGAGATTTCATTCCACGATTAGCCCGAGCGTCAAATCAGATTTTATCCAGATACATGTGTATTGTAAGTTTCATACAGATAAAACCCTATCTTTTTTTATAAAACTCTCTATCTTTCTTTTTATAAATTATAAATATACTGTCATGTTACCAAAAATGCTAATGTGTCAATGCATTTAATGCGAATGAAACTTCTACCGAAAATGGCTTTAAACAAACTTGCATCAACTTTGGGACGAAGCGGTTATTAAACAAGATAGGATGTGTTTAAATACAAAGTGTTAAAGTTCAGTTACTAATGTTTAGTTCATTTGTATTCAAACAGCACAGCTAATGAATGGGTTAAACTTTAGCTAATTCTTAGACCAACCATTAGTCCAAAAAATAAGCTAAAGTGGGCTAATGCCAATTTCCAATGCAATTAATGGATCAACTAACTTTTAGCCCATACTATTCAAACATCCCATGCTAATGGTCAGTGAACTAAACTTTACCTACGACTAAACTTTAGGTGCAATGTATGCAAACAGGCCTATATACGCTATTTTGGAGTGTAGCGGCTGGATGGCGAGATTTCCTTTTTATCTGAAACGTCTCAAAACATCTTCGCTTGAAAGTGTCTGCATATGTCAAGTCACACTCATCCAAAAAACATGTGAAAAATGTTCGCATATGACCTTATACTAATTCCGTTCGTTGGTACTCCTTCCGTCCACAAAAGAATAAAATTCTGGTTTTGTCCTAAGTAAAATTATCGTAACTTTGATCAAATTTATATTAAAATATAATAAAACTTATGCTTCCAAATTAGTATCATTAGATTTTTTTGACATATATTTTCATATCATACACTTTTGATATCAAAATTGTTGTTACATTTTTATATAAATTCGGTCAAACTTAAGATAGTTTGACTTAAGACAGTCAGGATTTTATTTTTTCGTGGACGCAGGGAGTATGTGCCTAATGTTTCACTCTAGAGAAATTTGTGTCCTAATTTAAATCGTGCCATGCTTTGGAATCTCATGCGCAAAACTCGGGCAGTGTGCCAAATGATATATGTCCACTTGTGTTTTTTGTTATAGTTAGAGATAATGTTCTTATAAGATGCAAAGATACCCTAGATGTTTAGCTCGTCCATTGCATTGCCAACCCAAGGATTACTAGGTTGTTAGGAGTTCGGTTTGTGTCAATGGTGAAACTGAAAATCGTTGGAAAAGCAGAGACCTATCTTGGCATGGATTGTTCTTAGCCGCCCAAGATAAAAAGGCATTCCATGTGGCACTGTAATAGGTCCTGTGTACTATGTCTCGATATCGATACTATATGTCAATTTGCCTAACCTAGAGAGAATAACTAAATACCAAATTTCTAGGTTAGGCAGCAAAATTCTATCAACTCTCAACGCGAGAAGACAAACAATGTACAGTTAACTAAGTCATGTCCTGGGATCATCAGGATATCTATCTATCTATCTATCTATCTATCTATCTATCTATGTATATATATATATATATATATATATATATATATATATATATATATATATATATATATATATATATATATATATATATATAGTACATATGCTTTTCTTTTTGCCTCATTCCATGTCAGGATTATTGTCCTCAATAATTAGCCTTTCGTGCATATGCAAACAAGGGATTACATGGATGGGGGATCTCAATGGAAAATGGACCGTACCTATTGGAAATAGGGAATTAGGATCAAAGATTCCATGTAATACGTTCAAGGACTCCATTGCGTTCATCAGGTTTCAAGGAGATTTTATCTTCATCATTTTTTTCTGAGCGAAAGGTCTAGAAGTCTCATGCCCTAGTATTGTGATACTTCATATCTTAAACCCAATTTAAGTGTACTAAACATGTCATCATATGCATTTTTTAAAATTTTGAGTTAAAGATTTAAATTGTTTTAAATCAAATTTGAATTCAAGTTCATTCAAAATTTATTCTTATCTAAGGGCAAAAGTGCAAAGTGGTAGTACAAATTACACTCTTTCACTTTTGTATTTGGACCTTTGGGTAAAACTTCTTGTTTAAAGGATTAAAAGTGTAAATTAGTAAACGAAATTAAAGGAAAATAAAAAAAGAGAAACAGGGGGCCAAGCGGGCGGCCCAAGCCGCAGCGGCCCAGCCCCCTGGCTCCCTCGGCCGTGGGCGCCACATGCCTTGCACTGGCGGCCCGGCCAAAGCCACGGCCAGTGGTGGCGAGGCCCGGGTAGGCCACCTGGCCTAGGCCCACGGAGCCGCTCCCCTCACCCCCGTCTTCCTCCTCAGGACGACGGGGTAGGCTTGCCATCCCCGCCAGGTTTATCCGCCCCACCGTCGTTATCCGCCGCCTCCAAGCCCTATTTAAGCCCCGCCCAACCATGCCCCAACCATCGCAAACCCGAAGCACCAGCCTCCACTGCCTCTCAACCTCCCCTCAGCCCCCGCACCACTGCCCACTCCACCGCTGCCCTCCTCACCACCGACCGCCACCTGCGCTGCCTCCGCTCGCCATTGGTGGGTAAAGCTTCCTGCACCTCTTTCCCCTCGTCCTTCTAAGCCCAACCTCGTCGAGGATTGAGCTACGAGGAGCTCAATTTAGCTCAGTGCCACCTACGATGCCGATGGCCATGACCGCGTCGCCCGAGCCTTCCCCACGCACGAGCCCCTCTCGGGCTCCCAGTCTCATGCGCCGGGTGCAAAACATCGCCGCACATCTCGCGCGGTAGGTCTTCGGCCCCATCGCAGCTTATCACCGCTGGGCACGCCACGCGCACGGCGTGTGCGCAGTGCGACCCTCGCGGTCACCACGACAGAGAAAGGAGGGAAGAAGAGAGAAGAAATGAATAAGGGAAAAAGAGGAAGGAAGAGAGAGCCGCGCCACCGCGTCGTTAGTCGCCACCGGCGTGAGCCCAGGGCCTCGCCGCGCGGAAAGGTTGCCGGCGCCGCCGCGGCGTGCACACCGTGCATGCGCGAGAGCGCGCGTCGCACGCCTCGGCGCTTGCCAGGCCACACCCTTGGTTGGGCCAAAAGGCCAAGTGGGTCGCACCCTGGGCTAGGCCGGTTGGGCCAAAAGAGAGGGAGAGAAAGGGCGGGCCATTGGCCTAGCTTTTGGGCTGAAAAAAAGGAAAAGAAAGAGTGGGCCGGCCTGGTTTTAAACTGAGCCAGACCATATTACAAAAGGGTGGAATTAGAACTTTATAAAGATTTATTTTGGGCTTTTTGGGCTATTTTGATTCTTAAAAATCATATTTCCTTTTAATATTTTTTGAATTTGGTTTATTCAATTTAAATTTTAGTTTAAACTTACAATTAGTTTTTAATTTTAATTTTAATTATTTTTAATTCACTTAATGGTTTTAAAATTTATTAAACCCTTGGAAAATTATTTTAAAAAACTTAAAAATTCTTTTAGGCCTAGGATGAGGCCTAGAACATGGTTCCAACGCCCTAGCCTTTCTTTAGAAACTTTTATCTTTCTTTTATTTACAAGTTAATCGTTCTCATACTTAAATTCTTGGATATAATGTATTTATGTACGATAACTCCTTGAAGCCCCCAAATCTGAGATCCTTGAAGCCGGAATCCAGGAACCCTCTATAGTTTCTGAAGAGGAATCTTTTGAAGCAGTTTTTGGTCCCAACACTCTCAACCCAGGCAAGCCCGGTGCATTTTCCTTTTTCTTTTGAGTTTAATTTATGAGTTATGAATGTGCATTAGAGTCAGGAATTGATTGGAACCCTAGTGCATAAATAATCTCTCATACTAGCATGATTACTCCTACACGCAATAGTTTAGAATGTTTAGCCTTGCTAAAATATTAGGTCACAGTACTTCAAGAATGAATCTGGAAAAAGAAAGTTTTCTTGAGACTCTAGTTGGAGACATTAGGCAGGATCAGTTATGTTTTTGATATTAATAATTGTGAATTAATAAATGAACTTGGGCTTAGATACTGATCCTGCCTATGTCGCTTAAGGTCGTCCGATGTTTGGCCATGCTTTCGGCTTTCGAACGCGCCTCTTTCGCTTGTCGTCCTTAGCGGGCTCCGATAAACCTCTTATCCTTTGTACCTAAGAGTTGGAACTATACGAGACCAACTGGAAGGAGGGAGATGGGTGGGTGTCGATGGATGGTACACCCGGGTTTGGTGAAGATGGTTTCAACTAGGTGGCACTGGATGTTGGGTTGTCATATATAGGGTCGTTGTACATGTATATGACGGGTGATTGAGTATTATTCTCGAGAATATGAAATCGATTTAAATTGCTGGGCTCACCGGGTGTAAGAGTCGAATCATCACCAACATCGTAGCTAAGAAAGAGTAACGTTTTGTTGAGAAATATTTTCGCAGAGTGTTTGCCTTGATTGTTAGTAGAATAGGCATAACTTAGATCTTAAGTAAGAACTAAAAAAAGTTAACACCCTAAAGGCTAAGGATTTACTTTTAGGCCTACTGCGTGTGAGTTGACCTAACCAAGATCAGCCCTAGGTTAGAAGTCGGGCTCAAGCCCTGTGGTCAGGTAAGACTTGCTAAGTAATTAGTACTTAATTATTTATCTTATGCTTTTCTTCTGGTGTTGAATATATCCTCTTTGAATATGATCCTTCTTCTTGGGCTCCTCAATAATCATGCATCTTTGGGCAGGATGCAAACTTATTTTTAACAATACTTTTGTTAGAGTAGACCATCATTTTGTTGTATTTGAAAACGTTCTACTTTGCTATGTTAAAATATGGAAAATAGTGTTGTATCAACTCCAAGTTTATTATGTATAAAGTTGTTTATTATAAAAAATATTGTAATCTATGTACTCCTTCGAGAGTCACCCCATGAGCTCGATCCAGATGGGAAGGCTTGTCAGGGTAAGTAAACCTTGACAATCCACCGAAATTAACTTAAGATTGGTATTTAGGTACGAAACTTAGGTTAATTTCGGCGGTTCCGCCACAGCTGGTATCAGAGCCGAGCTTTTTGGGTAAGATTACTATCTTTTTAAAACTATGTTTTATACTTATATGCCTATTTCTGACTTACCTTTTCAAAAGTCTGGAAATTGATTAATGCAAACTTCTCAAGGATTGTTAGTAAATTAATGCAATTATGATAAATTTTTCAGGCATCATGACTGCATTAAATCTTTAAGTGCATCATGACTGCATTAGATCTTTAAGTATTTTGCTTATAAGCAGTTAAGTCAGTTATGTAATTTTAAGTATTTTAACAATTTTTGTTGCTCTTGTCAGATGCTGCACTCTTTCGTTACCAGAGAGACGCCAGAGGTGACTGACATACTGAATGTCATGAAGAATGTCCCTTCGCCATGAGTCTCCATAATCGTCTTATAGAGTTAGGTTATCGTGCATGTCTGAGATATGCTATTAGTACCATAGATCTCTGTTTTGATATTCATTTTAGGGTGAATGTTTTTATGCCTCAACACCCTAATGTTTTGAAGGAGAACCTTCCAGAAATAGAAGGCGCTGGGCCACAGAACAAGAGGTGGTGTCTGATGGAGCCGGCAGAGCTTTGGCGAGGCTCTGTACTCTACATTCAGATGAGTTAGAAGGGACTGATGTGATGTTCTTTCCTCCCTCTGACCGCACTCAATCTGAGTGGGGTTGTAGAATTAATCGGCTTGATCGTTCTGCACGAGACCTTCGTAGACGCCTAAGGAAGGAAGAAGTTCATTTTTGCCACTGATCTTGCTTCCTTATATGAACAACACCATGAGTATTATTTAGACACCCGTGATAATATCTTAGAAGTTTCTGAACAAAATAATCATCTTAGTCAGCAACACCATCGTGATAATAATGAAATCATTGATCTTGGTCTTTGACATCACAATGATCAATGTGTCATGGGAGAACTTATAAACCAACTCAAAACCGCCAGTGCCACCATAGAAAACCAAGTTCATCTCATTGCAGATGACCACCAGATCATAGAGGATCTCAACGAGCAAATAACAGCTATGCAACTTCAAATCGATCAACTCCAGGATGAGTTTCCTGAAGAAGATCGAGTTGAATTAGTTCCTAAAGGGTCAAGAGTTACACAAGGATCCTCCAGGATATCTTCTGGATCCATAGGGCCACCTCCAAACCCAGTTCCTGAGAGAGTATATGACTCTAAGGGATCCACAGAAGAAGATTCTGTAAATCGAAGTAGAAGTTTGAATCTCAATGGCTTAAATGCCAATTGTAAAATCTTTTGTCTAAACTTGTCTAAATTCTTCTTTTTAAAATGTAAGCTGAAAGGCTGGCTGATGTATGACTGTACATGTACAGTTGTATTAGTAAACTTTAGTTGTTGGCCAAAATAATCAAATCAGATCTTAACTAAAGGTTAAATGGCTATATCTTGTAGATGTGTGATGGGAATCCCACCTCTAGTATGGGGGCATTACCCTCACCTCCTCCACATAACCCTACAGTAATGGAGGTCTTGCAATGACAGGATAGATTACTTGAAATTCTTGCCAAGAACCAACAAAATCAAGACCGTCCGCATCATGAAAGGAATGTGGAGGTAACTTACTTAGATTTTGAAGCTCTACACCCACCAATCTTCCAGATAGCGCCGGACCCAATGGATGCCAAACATTAGGTCAGAACTATTGGAGGAATGTTTGAATTACTACCGAATATCACTGATCGACAGATGGTTTTATATGCTGCTCGCAAACTTCAAGGCCCAATAGGGTCATGGTGGGTAACTTATCAAGCCTCTCTTGAACAAGGTCAACAACTCACTTGAGTAGAATTTAAGAAGGCTTTTGAAGACCAACATGTTCCAGAAGGAGTAATGGAAATGAAGCTCCAACAATTTTTGAATCTTGAACAAGGCGATAGGACCGTGTTAGAATATATCAACATTTTTAAAGATTTGGCACAATATGCTCCAATACAAGTGGCCACTAATAGCTCTAAAATGATGTATTTCTCTCGAGGTTTATCTTCAAAAATGAGGGCCAAGACGAACATGAGTTATCCCAATTTCCATCAAATGGTTAATGATGCCAGTCAATTGGAGGAAAGGCTGACAGTCTATAGTGAAGGCAAAAAGCGTAAGAGGGCTACTGAAGGTTCTTTATCACGCCCTATGATACAGTATTAGCAATCATCTAGATTCACTCAGCAAATTCGCCCGTCATGGGTTATACGTTCAGCTGCTTAGTCGAATCAATACCCTCGACGGTGGATTATGAGACCTCAACAACAATTGTACCGCCCTCTAGCTCCAAATACTCAGAATACTCATGCCCAGTACCTTCCAATGCATGTTATAATTGCGGACAAACTACTCATTTCATGAAGGACTATCCGCACCTGTGATGCCTCCGGCATCTCAAAGGCCCTAATTCATATTTTGACTTAAGATAATGATTTCTTATAACTAAATCATGATTAAAGATGGAAAAAATTAAGGTGGAGAAATCACAAGTCGAAAATTTTCTACTCAAATGTACAAAACCTCACGTTGTTTAGGTGTTTAGTCCAAAAACCAAAGGTTTTCATGAGAAACCCCAAGTACAAAAGTTTTAGTTTTTGTTCTATAGATCAAATTTCCTTCTGGTCCAAGTTAAAAATGTTGAATTGGAAGCTTCAAAAGGCCAAGTCAAATCAGGTCAAACTTAGTCCACACTTAAACTCCCAAATCTTCATTTTCAGCCTTCCCTAAATTTCACTCTAAAATTACTTTTGATTTCACTATACAACTTCAAAATCTTCCTTTCTATGAAGTGAAATTTAATTTATCACCTTTCAAATGCACCTGTCCTTTAAGTAAATGAACCCCATTTTGTCACTCTAAAAGTTGGAAACAAGAAAGGCTCTACATAAATTGCATTGCAGTTTGACCAAACCTTTCCAAATAATTGTCCTTGTAGCTCAAGATATATTGTGATCTAGACCAAACATCCTATACCAAACTTGTAGGGGATTTAACAATGAACAATTTTGGTATTTGAATTTGTGACATGCAGAGAGGTTTGAATAGGGTTTTGAGTCCTTGATATTAAAGTCCTAAATCTGCCAAATTCTGACCGGTAAGGCAAATTCAAATTTCAATGAAACAAAAGTCATGATCATGCAAAACTCTATATAGAAAAGTTGTAGATCGTGAAATTTTGAACAACATTGATATATAAATTTTTATGTATAAGTGGACCTAAAATAGACTTTTATAATTTCTAAGCTGAGGATTTCAGTTGGTCAAACTGGGGTCACAGCATTTGAATTCAAATTTCTCCTCAAATTTGAACAGAACATGGTATCAAAGTTTATAACAAAGTTGTAGATCACGAAGCTTGGAACACTTCTTGTATTTTGAGCTTTCACTGGTTCGACCTCTAGGTTACTCAAAAACTCGATTTTCAAACAGACCTTCCTGCAGTCAACAGGGGATTTCTCATTTTTCGGATTTTATTTTTCATCCATGAGTCTATGACACGTGGGCCCCACCTGTCGGGCGCCTTGGATTCTCAACAGGTGGACGTCGTGTTCTGCTCGCCATGGACACGCGGCCGCTAGCTTCTGCCCACGCTCGACGCTGTCAAAGCGGAGAGCGCTCCGTCCGACTCGTTCCCTTCACCAGGACACCATTCCGGCTACCTCCAGGCTCGCCCAGCTCTCTCTCTCGTCCTTGCCGTCCGCCCAAGCGCTTAGCGCGTCACGGCCGCCATTGCCGCCGCGGAGCTTGAGCTCGCATCCCTGACTCTCCCGTCCTCGTCTCGCCTCACCAGCGCAAGCTCCGCCGTCGCCTCGAGCTCCTCCACCTTTTCCCCAAGGTCTGCAATCCCGCGGCGGTCTCCGCCCTCACCCCACCTAAGCGCGTCCACCATGGCCGCGCTGCACCACCCTGCTCGCTGTGGAGCACCACCTCCGGGCCCTCCCCTCGCCTCCATGACTCCACCTTCGGACTCGTAGCTCCATCGCGCAGCTCTTGAGCCCGACCATGGCCTCTTCCCTCGTCGGAACGGACAGATCGAGCCGGAGCCACCGTGAACTGCCACGCCGTCGCCTCCTGCAGTTCACCGCGTGTTCCCTGCCAACTCCGTCCACCCCGCGCGTCCTCATCTTGGGGAAAACGTTGCCCTCATCCGGGAACATCTTCCCCGACCCCGTTCCGGCCACTTCGTCGCCTCCTCGCGCCGGCGCAGCCCCGTCATTCCCTCCCTGCGCGCAGTTCTCTTCCCAGTCTGGAGGTAGAAGAAGAAGGGCGACTTTGCCAAAAACCCCCTGGAGTTCCCTTTATTTCCCGTGCTAATTTTGTTACTGTGTGCTGAGTCTAGGTTCACTTGCATGCAGGCCCCTGGAGACTGTGTTTAATCTTGATTTAGCCCTCGGCAGTATGGTTTTCTATAAAAATGCATATTCTTGATATGTGTCCTTTAAAAATCCATAGTACATCAAATAGAAATCGTAAAAATATGAACTTAGATGCATTGTACTCCTTGTTTTTAGATCTACAGTATGGGTATGATGTGGGCACGTAAAAAGACAGTTTTGCCCATGAATTCATGCATGCTATGTTTTCCTAGGTAATTAGCCAAACTAAAGTTAAACACCTTCAAAAATTATGAAACTTGGATAGTAACCTTATCATGTTATTTAGGATCCGTGTGATTTTTGTTAACCCTAGCACTCACTATTTAATTACAGATTTGTCCCTATCCCTATTAACTAGTGTATTTCATGAATATGAAAATGCATGCTACATAACACTAGTTCAGAAAAATCTATAGAAATTATATTGTGCTCAATTGGTCCAGTGCAGCCTAGAAATAAAGTTTCATAGTGTTTTTCTTACTGTTTACTGTGTGTTTTGAAAATGACAAATGCTATGTTGGTTTAAACAATGAAATAGAAAAGTGCTATTTAATGTGCTACAAAAATGCCACCAAAATACATGCAGCCATGTTACTGTACAAATATGATTATGTGAGTTTTCATACATTTTGGATGATGCTTCATTAGTGTTCTGCAAGTAGTTACTTATATAAGCTTAAAATAATAATAAAGAAAATAAAACAAGGACGTGATGTGTGATCAGACGTGAACTTGTGATGTCGTGTATATGCTATTTGGTATAGTTAGTTTGCTATATTACAACGTAACACTCACTTTCTATGAACATCCGGTAGTTGGATAACTAAACAACTAGGTGTCGGGTAAAATAATGAAATGCACCTCCTTTCCTTGGTAAGGTCTTTATAATAGTTTCTACATGCCTTCTTCATAATCGGTAACCAAATGAATGCTTGCATTATTGTATGCATATATGTTTGCTTTGAGTGCTCAAAAGTACTCCTTGTTTAACCAAATTGTCATTTACCTTGCTATCTATACTCGAAATGATGGTTTGACTGCATGCTTGTTCAATGCTTGTTTAAGTAGTTCATCAATTATCGTCGGTCTAACCTTAAATTTTGTTTGTTACCTATAGGTGCTTGATCTTCATGCATCCCATGCACTGCATCATGCATATGATTCATATAGTGACGATTATTGTAGATACGTGATCGGAGAAGATAAAGCGTGGAGCTACAACAAGCAACGGTGATCCAGAAGACCAACTAAGACCCGTTCACGACCTGGAGGGCCCATCAGTCGTGTTTGGACGGAGGAGTTGTCCAAGTGATCAAGGGGTTGCCTGGGGCAGAGCCTCACAACCCGGCAAACTAACTTTAGTTTAGTTTGTTCAAGTTATCAACAACAAAGGTAGGCCCCTTAGGCATATACACCTACTTAGGGAATCTCACCACCCTTTATTTGATTGTGCATTTACGTTCAGGTGTTGTTTGGAACCCCACCTGCATAAATACCTGATATCCTATGTAGAATGGATAGAACGAAGTCTATGCTTAGCCATGCTTAGACGGTAGAAGACGAGTGAAGATATTCACTCGCGAGATGATAGGACTCAAAATGTTTCACAAAAATTTAATACGAGAGAAATATGATATGACGTGATGAAAAGATGAGACCGGGCGGAGATATGGGTATATTACGATGAAAAATGTCGTGGATGGTCTAGTGGACTCCGCCCGAGTCGTTTAAGGCCCGTCCGCTGTTCGCCTGCTGATCGGCATAACATTGCTAGAGTGCTTATCCGGGATATGGGACCGGAAAAGTCTTTCCTGGGCTCGTCCGAAGCACAGAGACACGTTCCTACCCGCTGGTTGAGAGGAAGGTGGCCCGGGGGAGCTTGGTACTCATGGCGGGGAGACCGAGATGTCGGCAGGCTCGTCATGGGGGCACAACCCGGGGGCTAGGCGGGAGTGAATCGAACTTGGGACGAGGCAGGTTAAGATCGAGGCTATACGTGGGAACGCGATGGCTAGTAAGCATATACCCCTGGCATGATAGTTATTCCCGGGAATTAAAAATCGATTCGAATCGCTGATGCTCACCAGGTGTGAGAATGCCGGTATCGCACACGGGCAACGTAGTAATAACTTTAATATCTTGTTTATTTAATCATGCTTTTTATATTACATGTTTGTACTTGTATGTTACGTTTCCGCAAGTTCCTTTATGATGACATAAGTGTTGGGATGATGATGTATATGAGCTATGGATGATAATAATAACTATAATGAACCAAATGAAACTTATACTTTAGAAATAAATGATACTTGAAAGTAAGGACTCACTTCTAGTAAGCTTGCGCGGGTTAGAGTCCAGTCCACAAAAAGCCTTGCATAATCTCAAATGTGTCGGGTTGAAACCGCCCACGGGTAAGTCCTACGAGTACCTCACGTACTCACCCCTACGTTGTTGATATTTTTATTTCAGGAACTTCATGAACGAGAATGACAATGGTGGGCTCAATGTCATGGCTCGATGTTTTATTTTTCCGCTGCAAGAGTATATCAGTATTACGTTACGGTTTTCGCTACGCGGCTATTTTGGAATTCTAATTCAGTATGATTGTACCCCATTTTGAGTAAATATTCTTAAACAAATCAATCTATGTTTGTATGAAATGATGGGTTGTTGTAATTGTTGTGGCTCTTTCGAGGGCTTAACGTGTGTGATGTCGGTATCCCTGGGTGATGGTTGCATCGAGTGCCTTTTTGGGTATCTCGACGGACGACCGGGTTTAGTTCGGCCTAACCACACTGCAAGCCAGAGGTGGCAGGTGTGTTTAGTTCGGATTAAATCGGCGGTTCCGCCACAGCACCCTTGCCAGAATTTGAGTTTCCGTCTGCCTATTCCAACAACTGGGGGAAATTCACCCTATATTCCTAAAAAGAAAGTGCCTGGTCCTAAAGTAGGCAAGGTCCATTTTGTTCAAATGGAAGAACTTCCAGAAGGTGAAAACGTCATGACAGATATGTTTCCAATCAATGATGAACCAGTTATTGTTTTATTTGACTCTGGAGCATCACATACATTTATCAGTAATGAATATGCTTTTAATTGAGGTTTTCCTTTAACAAAAATCAAGCATGTGTATCTTATCGCTGCCCCTAGAAATAAAATTTTGACTAATCATATAGTTCAAGGTTTACAATTAGTTATAGGTGGAAAATCCTTCCTCACTCAACCCTTGATTTTACCTAGAGGAAAAATTCCACTCATTCTAGGAATGAATTGGTTGAAAGAGCATAAGGTGATTATGAATTTGGAGGCTCGTACTGTTCAGTTAACTTGCAAGGATGGTGCTTCAGTTCAAGTATTCCTCCCTCGTGTTAAAAAGGATGCACCCATGACATATGCTTTAGAAAGCCTCAAGCTAGAATCCATTCTTAGTATGTGAATTTCCAGATGTATTCCCAGATGATCTTCCGGGATTTCCACCAAATAGAGAAGTGGAATTTGCCATTGAATTGGTACCCGGTACAACTCCGATATACCGAAAACCTTACAAGATTGCCCCTAAAGAAATAGTTGAAATGAAGAAGTAGATAGAGGATTTACTAAAGAAAGGACTCATTCGTCCTAGTTCTTCTCCTTGGGGTTGTCAAGTAACCTTTGTAGAAAAGAAGAAACATAAATCTTTGATAATGTGTGTTGACTATCGACCACTAAATGCAGTAACTGTCCAGAACAAATACCCTTTGCCCAGAATTGATATTCTGTTTGACCAACTACGAGGAGCAAAGATCTTCTCCAGACTTGATCTTCTATCAGGTTATCATCAAATAAAAATTAGAAAAAAAGACATACCCAAGACTGCATTCACCACTCGATATGGTCTTTACGAATATCTGGTGATGTCTTTTGGGTTAACTAATGCTCTGGCCTTTTTCATGTATCTAATGAATTCAATATTCATGCCTGAATTGGATAAGTTCGTGGCGGTCTTTATTGATGATATATTAGTTTATTCAAAAACAGAAGTTGAGCATGCAAAACACTTGCGTATAGTACTGACCTGCTTGCGTGAACATAAATTATATGCTAAATTTAGCAAGTATGCATTTTGGTTAAAGAAAATTTCTTTCTTGGGTCACGTTCTTTCTGCTAATGGAATAGAAGTAGACTCGGAGAAAGTATAAACAATTTTAGACTAAAAGGTTCCTAAAACAGTAACAGAAGTTAGAAGTTTCTTGGGCCTAGCTGAATACTATCGTCGTTTTATTCAAGATTTTTCGAGGATCTCAAAACCTTGCTTCAGAAAAATATTAAGTTTGCTTGGAGCACTAAGTGTGATCAAGCATTCCAATCTTTGAAGATGCTACTCACCACTGCACCGGTACTGGTACAACCTGATATCATAAAACCTTTTGATATATATTGTGATGCTTCGGGTATTGGAATTGGATGTGTATTAATGCAAGACGGAAGGGTAATAGCTTATGCTTCTTGTCAACTAAAGAAACATGAAGAACATTACCCTACCTATGACTTGGAATTGGCAGCAGCAGTGCATGCCTTAAAAATTTGGCGTCACTACTTACTTGGCAATATGTGTCACATTTATTCTGACCATAAGAGTTTGAATTATATTTTTACCCAGAGTGAATTAAACATGCGACAAAGAAGGTGGTTAGAGTTAATTAAAGATTTTGATATGGAAATTCATTATCATCCGAAAAAGGCAAATGTGGTTGCATGATGCCTTAAGTCGGAAATTTCATTGCAATTGTGTTACCTTACACCCCTTTGAAGAATCACTTTGCAATGAGATGGAAAAGATGAATTTAGTGAGGATACAACAAGGGACTGTAACAACCCTCCAATTGGATATGGGCATTCGAGATCAAATTATCCAAGTTCACAATCATATAAAGGAATGGAACATCTACGAAGAAGGTTGTCAGAAGGTGGAAAGCTACCTTTTTACTTGGATGAAAATAATGTATTATGGTTTAAAAACCGCTTAGGCAGTACCCAAGAATTATTAACTCCATAGGAAAATTTTGGAAGAAGCTCATACTTCTCGATTTACCATACATCCAGGAAGTACCAAGATGTAACAGAATCTGAAACAATGATTCTAGGTGGACTATAATGAAAAGAAAAATAGGAAGATTTGTGTCAGAATGTGATGTATGTCAGAGGGCGAAAGCCAGTCATTTAAAACCAGCAGGATTACTGCAATAACTTCCTATTCCCAACTCGAAATGGGAAGACATTCATATAGATTCCATTGTCAGATTACCACAAACTCCTAAAGGCAATTATTCCATTTGGATAATTGTTGATAGATTGACCAAAATTGTCCATTTTATTCCAATCAAAGCTAATTATCGCACGCAAAAGTATGCAGAGCTATATATATATATATATATATATATATATATATATATATAGCCCTGGGCTCTCTGTAGTTATCGGAAGGCCTAGCCATCCCGACCGAATCACACCTGGCCGGCCCAACCCGCTGACCCAACTGCACCTGGTCCCCCTCTCCTGACCCTTTCCGCTGACCAAATCCCACCTGGTCCAAAGTTCGGAGTCCACCTCACCGAATCAGAGGAATCAATCCCCACCAACCCTGCCTCCACCCGCCGCATCCACCGCCGCCGTTGCCCCATCCACGGCCGCCGCGCGCCGTCGCTCCATCCTTCCCCATCCGCCACCGCCGCACGCCGTCGCTCCATCCTTCCCCATCCGCCGCCGCACACCGTCGCTCCATCATTCCCCATCCGCCACCGCCGCACACCGTCACTCCATCCGTCCCTATCCGCCGCCGCACGCCGTCGCTCCATCCGTTCCCACACGTGCACGCCGTCGCCGTTTGCTTCTGCCGCATCCACATTCGTCGTTGGCTTCCTCGACGACGCCGGATCCCCTCCCCCGTCTCCACGCCGTCATCGCCTCCTCCCCCATCATCCCCGCCGACACCTTATCCGCATCATCGGCGTCGCCAGATCCCCCCTGAAGCAGCCGTTTCCCGGTCTTCTCTGTCGCTGTGCCCTCGCCAGACTCCACCCACCGCACCAGCTCCCTTTGGGCCGTCTCTGCCACTGCCCCAGCCCAAAATCGGGTGTCTCCCAGTGCCGCCACCGTGCACAGCGACCTCGCCGCCGCGTCCAGCCCTCCGTCCCCTGCCGGCCACTATTCTCCACCCTCCGCACCCGTCGTTTCGTCGCTTGGCTCCTGCTGTCCCGAAGACAATCCCCATCCTCGCCCGGCAGCCGTCCGTATGTTCACACTTCGTTTACATTTGCAATTGTTCTTGTCTTGATTCGACTCAATTTCAAATTGTTATTCAGTTTTATGCTGTTTCCATCGCCCCCAATATGAAGCCTGTGGATCGGCCTCCGCCCAATCCGAAGCGTATAACCATCGAGTCAAGCCAGGAGTGCTTCCGTGTCGACATTCCAAGGTCGACGGCAGATGGGCACACTCCTAAGCCATCCTACCCAGGCTCGCGTATACCCCAGAAGCACCGTCTCGTGAAGAGAGTTGCTGTTCGGGTCCGGAAAACTTCACAGGACATAGGCACCGAGGACGGAGACGATGATTTCATGCCCCCTAAGAGGAAGTGACATATCACTCATCCTAAGGAGCTGCTGCGATTGTCTCCGCGACTGTCGGGGCGCAGCCCTCCTCCTACTCCTGCTGCCAAACAGACAAAGTCTGTGGAAAAAGCAGCCACCAAAAAGCACAAATGCAAACGACCCCAGGTTAGCTGGACTCTTCCTAATCCGATGTTGTTTTCATCTTGGTAGCCGTTATTAGTCACACTTCATGCTAATTAACTTCTCAGCCATCCAACGCACCTGATTCATAAATAAATGTATAACATTGCGCTATCAATGCACATATTTATCCATATTCTTGAACTCTATTATGCATACCACTGATTTATTCATATCAAATCACCATCTATATTCTATCCATATCACCGACTAATTTACATATTTCATTGCATTAGTTATGCTTACTGCTCCAATTTTTATGATTATTGTTGCACCATTTATGCCAACTCGTGCGGTGTTTCATCCCTACCATTGACTTCTTTATGCATAACATAGTAGTAGCTATGTGTTCAACTGCTCATCTATGATTAATGTTGCACTATTTATACATATCATGCCTCATTTATGCACACCATTGTAGCTTTTTGTGGCCACCCATGGCACTATTTATGCATACAATTGCAATACATATGCTTTTGATTTTGTTTCAAGTTTGGCTATGGAATTTATATGTATACGCTTACACGATGATCATTTCCTAATATGCAGAGGCTTAACGTCAGATGCAACCCCCATGATGTGCTTGTAAGCATCAAGATCATGAGTGAGAAGCAGCTCCAAGCCATAGCAAGGAAAGGGTTTTCTGACATCCTTGATATGACCATTGATGCTCTAGGGAGCCGTTCACACCTCCGTTGGTTGATGGATAAGCTAGACCCGAAAGACATGACAATTCGCCCTGGTCCAGGCAAGGAGCTCAAGATCACCAAGGATACAAGTTCGCCTTATCCTTGGTCTACCCAATGCCGGTGGTGGAAAACCCCTACAAATCGACGAAGTAGACGCTGCTAATAGGCTTAGAACCTCACTTGGCATTAGCAAAGATGAGTTTAGCGTTGCAAAGCTTCAAGACAGATTAAGTCTAGGGGATGACGATGACCTCTCCATCAGATGTTTTTTCCTGATCATATTCAACCATTTGCTTTTCCCTACTGCTAGCTGGGACATATCAAACAATGAGGTGCTCCTGACGGAAGAAATGGATCGTTTTCCTTTCATCGATTGGTGCCAGCTTGTATACAATGGAATCTGTGATGCTGCGCAGAAGTGGCACACAAGAAGCACGACAAATGTTTCTACAACGATATATGGATGCTCCCTCATCGTACTTGTAAGTCCCTTATGTCTGCTGCTTTGTGATAGCAATATCTTTTTCCACACATGTCCTTTACGCTGATTTCTGCATGCATTTATGCACCCCTTGAAGACGACTTACCCTTTGTTTTCCATTGCAGTTGTACTACCTGGACCACCTCCATGCTGCTGCAGCTCCCAAAAACAAGTACGACACACCTCGTATCAAATATTTTGATAGAAACACCATAAAGGCATTGACCAAAGCTGATAGGAGGAAGCCACGACAGGCCGGCAAACCATTTGGCCATTGCGATGTAAGTTTATCCCTGTACCCATGTTACTTTTGCTGCTGAACCAAGTGTGTTCCATTTATCACTATTGTTTTGCATCATACGGTTTTGTACAATAAATTCATTTGGAATTCAGTCATATGCATTCTTTTTACTTGTCTCTTAGTTCACCTGTCTTACAATCAGTCATTTATTTATGTCCTATCATATACATACGCCTAATTAGCTCTCTTTCATTAGTTTCGAAGCATCACAGAGACATGCTACGCAGCCCCCCTAAATGCCGTGCCCCTCATACTACTCCGAGCAGGGCAAAGACCTGCCACGCAACTGGCCCGGACTCTTATGGCCGCTGCACACCTGACCCTGAAAGCCAGGCAGGCGCCGATGAATATCATGGCCCTGACACTATTTCCATTCACGTTCCACTGATTAGGAATCTGATCGCAAGTAAGCTTCAGTGCCTCCCCGAACGTTTTCGTCCAAGATTCGAGGCATTGCTGTCTGTTTATGACTTAGAGGTTGATAAGCATTGCGCATCCGTGGAACGTAGTCTTCGGAAGATTGTTTCAAAGCAGCTTCGACTAGTTGAAGCATTCGGAGAGATGATCAATGAAGTCCTACGTGCAGAGACAGATTCTGAAAGGCCAAGCCTAGCCAATGTTTCTGCAGGTGGCTCTACCTCCCAGAAGGATCATGCACCATCACTTATGCACATCATTGCATTATTTATGCACCTTATTTCACAATTTATGCACACTGTCCAATGTTTTATGCCTTAATTTGCGACTGAATATGCCAAACAGGACATCATTTATGCACATAGTGCCATTATTTATGCTTTCATACATCAATAATCACACCTAGTAGGCCAGCATTAATGCACTCACTGGCTCTATTTTCTGGACAGGATCATTCACCATTATTTTTCACACACAGATTTCTGACTCAATGTTTTTACATTCTTATTCTTTACAGAACCGTGCACACAGTCTGGTACCCAGCTCACTCCGGACCTGCCGACACCATATACACAGGAGAAGCAGATGACAGATACTCAGGTTGAAAAACTATATCAAAGACAACAGCAACCCCGCCGAGCGTTCGAGAGCTGTCCTGATGATGACTCTGAAGCACGCCTGCACACGAACAAAACCACTCCTCCGAATGCCACTATCCCACCTAATCTCCAGGTAAGATAGCCCATCCGATCATTGTCCCACCAAGCTTACTTTCTTTATGCTTGTTTGACGGGATTGCACACGAACCCATGTATTCACTGTGTTCAGGACGACCCCCTAGCTGTTGCCAACGAACTGTTGAGTAACCTAAACATCACGGCTCAAGTCATATCAGAACGGACATCCACGAGCCCACCTATTGATTCCTGCTTGCCGAAATGTGATGTCACACCTCAAACCAATGTACTTTTTTACCCTTTTTTACTGTTTTTTTCATTTCAGTTGTTGATTCAACACTTTCGTGATATACTCATTACTGCAATATGCCACGGGTCGCAAACGAGGACCCAAAAGATGCTACTGCAGGTGCCCGTAGAACGAGTTCAACCAAGACTCCATGCAAAACTGTATCAGTCACATCAATTCTGTCTTTCCATTTTTTTTCCCTGTCCTCAACGGTGCCTTCCTTCTTTATTTTAAATTGCATAACATTTGCTCAGGGAGGCAACACAGCGGCAGGTGATGCAGTGCAACCTGACCCTGGCCCTGTCTTTGACAAGACACCATGTGGCCACGTTAGTCTACTACATTTAGTATTTATGCTTCTTGTGTCATGCATTTATGATTGATTGTGGTGACCATATATTCGAGTTACGACATATCTTTGCATTTATCTTTGCAACAGGGATCATCTATGCCTCCCATTGCCCCCGTGCGACACCATACAAAAACTGACTGTGTGCTTTCCCTTCTTGACTTCATGTGTTCGAAATTGATGGACATGAACAGGTACACTTTCCCACTCTGTATGCGCATGAAACCCAATCCCATTGATACGTAATTTAGCATTTTCAACTTGAAAATTCAAATCAATCCGCAGGCCTGTCATCGATTTCGGCGGTCATGGCGGCACTTGTCTTGACATATACGAATCTTTCGCCGATGGGAAGTACCTTGATACGGATTTCATGCAGTGCTTCATCGATTGTGGCCGCAGTGAAGCTACATCTGCTACATCGTCTTCTAATAATCTCCGGCTGATCCTCGATTGCAACATTGGGGTATTTTCCTAATATCCAGATCACCCCTGCTGCATCCCTCATACGACCTGCTACATACGCCATGACTAACCGTCTCTACTGACTTAGCATATTTTGAACACTGAAGAGCGGGAACAACGCAGCAAGGACCCCAGCCTTTTGACCTATCTACATTACAGAACTATTTGGCGCAGAACCTTCCTGGACATGATGAATTGCAGTCATACAATTTGGTAAAATGACAATTCTCAACCAATTTTATATTTCTTTTTTAATACACACAGCCATCATATGCTTATGATCATTGCACCGTTGACTTATACCACACAGACAGTTTTTACGCTTACGTTGTATGTTTTTTATTTCATATGACCATAGTTCTAAATACCAATTGCTAATAGTCCTATAGTCAGCTGTCTACAACAAAAGCATATTTTTCTTACTTATATCCCATTACTTTTCATATTCTTTTTTGCCCAATAGATTATGCTACCTATGTTACATGGAGGGCATTGGACACTGTATGTGGTTAATTTCTATAAGGGCTGCATACACATTTTAGACTCCAATCCATACGGCCCAGCTCTCGATGGATCAACTTGGAAGACTTACCATTGTGTCCAAGTAGCTGATTCCAATGGAAGAAAATTACCATGGGCTAGACTCATCATGAACAGGCTCAACAAAGCTATACAACATGCACGACCGAACTCTTGTATTCCGAAATTTGGCAACTACAAAATCAATCTCGCTCCAAACTGCCTCGCCATGAAAGCAAGGTCGAATGACTGTGGGTTCTTTGTTACAAGATATATACAGTTCTATGACTACACGGATGGCGACATCACAGCATTTTTAGACCCGGTAAGGCCCCCTGACAAACGCTCATCCAATATTATCCTATCCGTTCAATTTATACCATTGCACCCAACCATCTTTATGCACATGTTGGCTATGTTGTATGTTTCATTTTTACATAACACCACTTTATGTTACCGTTCAATTGCTAATTTGCCAATTTATCTGTGTTTCAACTCTAATCTCAATGCATGCCTTTCAGGTTCGTTCTCGTGAACACCGCGCTCTTCTCCTGCACTACCTCATCTTTCACTACCTGAACAAGATTTCTCCACTGTCTCTAGAAATACAAAGATTCAAACATGATGATCATTAGCTTAGCCCATGACCACTAGATGCAACCGGGTCACTTCTTATGCAGTCCACAGAAACATTTTATGCTAGTTTCTTTGTGATCCTGTGTTATAATACTATACCTCCCATAATGAAGCAATCCTGTCAGTGCCTTCATCATGTATTTATGGTGCATATTTTGGCCAACCGTACACTAAACATGTTCCTTATATTATATACCAGATCCCTATTATGCTCGGAACGCTCTGTTCACTGATAATCTCTAACTTGCGATCCTGTGTTGAACTACACCGTGACTGCCATTATCAAGTATCTTTTGTTAAATGTTTTGTTGCTACTATTATTGCCAAATCGTTCTGTTTACTGCAATCCTATAGCTGATGATCCTCCGACCTATCCTTTTCACAACAGCTCAACGTGAGCGCTTTTATGCACTATGCAGAAGAATTTTATGCAGAAAGCAGTAGACTTTTACGCTAGTTCACAAGCATCTCATGTCAAAACAAATCAACTAAACGGTAATTTTATGCACTTAGCATCAGCAATTTAGGCATTTTAGAGTTCAACGTTGGGCGCCAGCAACTTTAGCCAACTATATAGAAGATGGCATATCAAGTTTTTATGTCAAATTTCAAAATACAGACATGACCGACTATTTGAAAATACAAACACAATACAGTTCATCCAACTTGAGAATATTAAGACTGCATATCGTATCATCCACATTCTTGCTTTTCACTATTGTTTGAGCTTTTAGCCACAGACTACGCACAAGGCGAGGGTTATACTACACAATCAGGCTTGGTTGTGTTCATAGATCCTGTGGCATGTCATCATCTTCAGATTCATCATCGTCGGAGACAACTAGCCATCGCTTTTTTGAAGTTGTTGTCTCATTCCACTCAGGCACTGTCGTTGCTCTCTTGTTCTTTGAACCAGGAGGCCGACCTCTCTTGCGACCACCAAGTTTTGCCAATCGAACTCTATTCTCCTCCATCGTCAGACATGTGCGACTGTTCCATCCGCAATGCCACACTTCTTGCACTTCCTGTTTTTCTTCTTCTCTCTTTTTGCACCCAGCTTGAGAACCATTGATTCAGTCTCCTTGATTGTCCTCCCCTTTGGCTTCACGCGATCTGGTCTCTCCAAGCTTATCCCCTCAACAGCAAAATCCAGTTTCTACTTTTCAAAATCAACCATTTTCAGCAGCAGCTCTAAATATATCATACGCATCTGAACAGAGGACAACCAGGAGCAGCTAATACTGCATTTACCTTTCTAGCTTCCACATCTACATGGCACTCACCGTCCAACCGCATCGCATTGTTCTGCTACGTGCTAGGCTGGTGTCCCACACCACCATTTCTGTTCCCAACCTACACAACAAATGGATATGGTGTAAATATCATCAAATGGTTGCATAATACTTTCATTTTCACGCATTTTCTCATCTTTTACCTGATGCATAGCAGTCACAGGAACCGTCTCTTGAACAACGCCTACACCCTCACCCTCCACATCTGAACCCACCTGATTGTGCTGGGCAAAATATAAGGAGATAATAATTTATACTCTTTAATAACATAAATTCATACAAACCAATGTCTGCAATATTTATGCATACACAGCCAGCATCCGAACTCGATGCATCCCTTCTTTTTGGCACATTGTCTCCCCGTAGGTCTCCAACAGGCACCCCATCATCCTGTATCATGCAAACATCAGCGAGGCGGTCCCATTACCGTTGCTCGACAAAGCACAACATTTCTACCTAGTCTGCCTCCCCATCACTAGTTTCGCAACGGGCATCTACCCCAATATCTGGCTCCAGGCGTTCTAGCAACTCCATTAGCTCGTCCATCACATTTAGGAACTTATCATGGCCCGCCTTCGACATACTAGCCTTATTTACTATCTTCATGGTCTTTTTTAGCATCGTCTTTTGTCTGTAGTATTTAGTCTCTCCATCCTTGCCCTTCAATTTTTTATCATCTCTTGAAAAATCCACATCCTGCCTAGCCGAGTTGGTATACCTCTGGAGAACATATTCTTTCGGGATCCTATCAATTTGAAGATGCTGGAAGGCACGTAAAATATGTACACACAACAGGCCTGCATAAAAACCACTTATCAATATTCCATACGTTATTAAACTTCATACGAATATCTATTGTGTCATCTCTTATTTTCGTATCATGCCTTATAGCACCATAACCAAACTTAACATACCTGTGTGTTCCCACTGCTTGCACTCACATGTATACCTCCCAGCCTCTACATCTGCCATCACTTTGAATTCGTGTTGACCCCACACAATTTTGTTCGATCTTTTAGTACGTTGCACCACCCAATCATTTACACCACCATCAGAATCCCGCGCTATTCTGTATGCAGTGACATATTTCATCGACTCCTCAAACCTATTCATTACAACCCGTGTGTATGCTCTCACCACTTTGATCTCGAACTCATACAACGTGTTTGTCTCCTTATGGCCCTAGATTTCACCCAAATATAATCAGGTCACTATTCATTATCTAGCATAATACATAATAAATGGCACTTACCATGCCGCCTAATGCCTTGCTTCCCTCTTTCATCTTCCTGCTGTGCAGCAGCTTCATCATTTGCTTTGCAAACTCATGAAGTGGGGTGTTCGCATCCACATGAGTGCTCTTCACCAGATTGTTCATGCTCTCACTACGTTGTGTAGAGACCATAAGTCCACAGTAGTCCTGTTTGAAATAAGCATGTATCCATTCCTTCCGAATTTCATATAATTTTTTCAAAGTCACATCATCATGTAAGTGTAAATCATCAAGCATCATCGCCCATGCAGCTTCAAACTCCCTTACAGTCAATGGATGATGTATTATAGATTGGAACCTTAACTTAAAATCCTCTTCCTCAAATCTTGCATACAACTCATTCAGAAATGGCATAAACCTGTTTTGCACGTGCCATAGACACAATCTATGAATTGTATTTGGAAAGACTCTGCATAGTGCTACTGGCATTGCAGGGTTTTGATCTGCATTAATAAATGAATGAGTATTGTTATAATATCATTCCTTTAATCCACAAAGTCTCATTAAATTTAATAGGAAGACCAATAATTGCATATGCACAAAGCCATACCTGTCAGCATTACTCTTGGACCCTCAGTCCCCATGCACATTTTGAATGCATTGAAAACCCACTCAAATGTTTCGATAGTTTCATCTCCCAACAATGCGAAGCCAAACACGCTGCACTGTAGGTGGTGGTTCGCACCCACAAATATGCCTAGCGGTTTTTCATATAGGTTGGTCTTATGAGTCGTATCAAACGTAACAGCATCACCAAAATCTATGTAGTCCCCTTGTTGATTTGCATGAGACCAAAATATACTACTTATCTTCCCCTCTTTGTCCAACTGGAAGTCACGGAAAAATTTTGGATTTTCTTTTTTGCATGACGCAAAAAAACGTTAGAAACTTAGACACATCATTGGCATTTTTCTCCTGGCACCTCACTGCCTTCCTGTTAAATTAATAAATTGAGAACTGTCAAAAGAACACTTGCTGCAAAGGTGAATGTGTAACGCTAGAATCATAAATAACTTGTTGCTTACAAATTCTTCATGTCTTGTGCCATTACCGGAACGTTCTCCGGTCCTCCATGCATTTCTGAAACATAATCGATAATGCAATGTTGCGGAACCTGCTATCATGCATGGCACCAAGAAACTCCATGTATTCTGGATCATGGGTCTTGTTGCATTGTAGCTGATCTTTTTCTTCTGTCTTCTTAATAAATTCGTGATTATGTTCCAAGTGCAGCACATCAATCCGCACCGATATGATACTCTCCTTGGCATCGTCAAATATTTTTTCTAGCTTCATGCCAGCCTTGCATTGTGTCCGCTTCGACGATGTATTCTTCCGCACCTTTGGTTGATCAACAGCCCTTTCAGCACATTTACCCTCCATCGAGCAGTTCAACCACTTGCAGTTTTTCCTCTCCCTGTATTTTCTCAGTGGGAAACCAACTTCGTAGGCGTATCGACCATAAAATTTGTACGCCTCATCTACATTACGAAATGTCATGCCCAACCTAGGTACTACTTTCGGATCAATAGTGTCTGGCTGCGCATATACAGAAGATGTCATGCAAAATTTTCAGAATTTTGTATATGGCGCTCCCCAGTCATAATACAATTATGCATTTTTTTTCGCTAAGCGTTGAATACTTACATGGCTTTGCAGGATATGCGGAGTGTCCATCTCATGATCACCGATAGTTCTCATAGGCACCCGTTGCACCACTTCTCCCAATCTTCCTGCCTCCCAGATTATTATCTCATCGCACCTGGGTGCTCGCAGCGCAACTGGTGGAGTCACGATCTCCCTGCTTGATGAAACTAGGCCCCCAGGGGATGCATCTGAGGGGGCAGGACGCGCTGGTGACAACCACCCACCCCCCTGCAACGACCTTGCTGGGTCTGCTGGTGGAGTTACGGTATCACAGCATGTGGAGGCAGCGGGACGCGGCTGGGCATCACCCTTCGATGATCCTCCTGATGGCGACATGTAGCACCCTCGGTCTCACGGTGGAACGGCCTGCAACAATGACGGAAGATTGATTTTTTTTCTTCGTAAAACCTGGAGGCGGCAGAAGAGATGGAATCCGTGAAAGAGCCTGCCTAATACGGCCAACTGGTGTCTGCGGGATTCACGGTAACTTCCATCGATCATGCGCGTCTTTTACGCCCGTCTCGTAGATCAATTGCCGCGGCAGTTACACGATGTTTACGCTCATTTATACACCTTTTTACGCTACATTCGATGGAGTTTTACGCAATGTGGACATGTATATATATACATGTATATATACATGTATATATACATGTATATATATACATGTATATATATATATGTATATATAACGAATAGTTGCCTCACATGGAGTATCTAAAACAATTGCATACAACTTTGGGTACTACACTTATTCATAGTTCTGCTTATCATCCTCAAACAAAGTGGACAAGTGGAACGAATTAATCAAATACTGGAATATATGCTTCGGGCTTGTGCTTTGATTTATAATGAGAGCTGGGAAGCTCGTTTAGCTTTGGCTGAGTTTACTTACAATAATAGTTATCAAAAGAGCTTAAAAATGGCTCCATTTGAAGCCTTATATGGTCGACATCGTCGAACTCCTTTAAATTGGTCTGAACCTAGAGAACGGGTAATCTTTGGTCTAGAATTAGTGATAACTGATGAAGAGCAAGTCCGTTTCATTCAAACTAATTTAAAGACTGCACAAGCTTGACAACAAAGTTATACTGATAAACAAAGAATGTACTTATTCTTCCAAATTGGGGATTCAGTTTATCTTAAAGTATCTCCGAAGAAAGGAATTCGTGGCTTTGGTGTGTGGGGTAAATTAGCTCCTCCATATATTGGTCTTTTTCCAACTGTCGAGCGGTGTGGCCCAGTAGCCTATCGGCTGAAATTACCTCCTCATCTGTCCGCAATACATGATGTATTCCATGTATCTCAACTTAAGAAATGCCTCCGAGTACCAACAGAAGAAATAGATCAAGCCAAGATCCAACTTCAACCTGATTTGGTTCATAAAGAATGTCCGAACAAATTATTGGATGTCAAAAAAGAGCGACTCGAAGAAAGGCTATCAAATTCTACAAAATTCAATTTAGGAACCATACCCTTGAAGAAGCCACTTGGAAATCAGAACATTTCCCAAAAACTAAGTATCCGGAGTTTTGGGAAAGAATCCAAAAAAGCACCATCAGTAAGCCCTTCAACATTTCCAAAAGCTTTTTTATCTTAGTACTAACCCCTCTAAATCTCGGGATGAGATTTCTTTAAGGGGGGAAGGATTGTGATACTCCATATCTTAAACCCTATTTAAGTGCACTAAACATGTCATCATATGCATTTTTCAAAATTTTGAGTTCAAGATTTAAATTGTTTTAAATCAAATTTGAATTCAAGTTCATTCAAAAATCATTCTTACCCAAGGGCAAAAGTGCAAAGTGGTAGTATAAATTACACTCTTTCACTTTTGTATTTGGACCTTTGGGTAAAACTTCTTGTTTAAAGGGTTAAAAGTATAAATTAATAAGTGAAATTAAAGAGAAACAGGGGCCAAGCCGGCGGCTCAAGCCGCGGCGGCCTAGCCCCATGGCTCCCTGTCCCGTGGGCACCACGTGCCTTGCACGGGCGGCCTGGCCAAAGCCACGGCTAGTTGTGGCGAGGCTCGGGCAACCTGGCCCAGGCCCACGGAGCCGCTCCCCTCGCACCTGTCTTCCTCTTTGGGACGGCAGGTTAGGCTCGCCGTCGCCGCCATTATCCGCCCTATTTAAGCCCCGCCCGACCTTGCCCTGACCATCGCCAACCCGAAGCACCAGCCTCCACTGCCTCTCAACCTCCCCTCAGCCCCGCACTGCTACCCACTCCACCACTGCCCTCCTCACCGCAGACCGCCACCTGCGTTGCCTCCACTCGCCATTGGAGGGTAAAGCTTCCTGCACCTTTTTCCCCTCGTCCTCCTAAGCCCAACCTCATTGAGGATTGAGCTGCGATGAGCTCAATTGAGCTCGGTGCCACCTACGACACCGATGGCCATGACCACCGCATCGCCTGAGCCTTCCCCATGCACGAGCCCCTCTCGGGCTCCCAGTCTCGTGCACCGGGTGTGAAACACCACCACGCATCTCGTGCGGCAGGTCTTCGGCCCCGTCACAGCTTATCACCATTAGGCGAGCCGCACGCCGCCACGCGCACGGTGTGTGCGCAGTGACCCTCGCAATCACCACGGTAGAGAAAGGAGGGAAGAAGAGAGAAGAAAGGAAGAAGGGAAGAAGAGGAAGGAAGAGAGAGCCGTTGCAGCCGGCGTGAGCCCGGGGCTTCGCCGCGCGGAGAGGTCGCCGCCGCAGCGTGCATGCCATGCTGGGCCCTGCCCTTGGTTGGGCCAAAAGGCCAGCTGGGCCGCAACATGGGCCAGGCCGGTTGGGCCAAAAGAGAGGGAGAGAAAGGCCGGGCCATTGGCCTAGCTTTTGGGCCCAAAAAGGGAAAAGGAAGAGTGGGCCAGCCTGGTTTTAAATTGAGCCCGTCCAGATTATAAAAGGGTGGAAGTAAAACTTTGTAAAGATTTATTTTGGGCTTTTTAGGCTATTTTCATTCTTAAAAATCCTATTTCCTTTTAATATTTTCTGAATTTGTTTTATTCAATTTAAATTTTAGTTTAAACTTATAATTAGTTTTAATTTCAATATTAATTATTTTTAATTCACTTAATGGTTTTAAAATTTATTAAACCCTTGGAAAATTATTTTAAAAAAATTAAAAAATTCTTTTAGGCCTAGGATGAGGCCTAGGACAAGGTTCCAACGCCTTGCCTTTTCTTTAGAAATTTTTATCTTTCTTTTATTTACAAGTTGATCATCCTCGTACTTAAATTCATGCATATCATGCATTTAGGTACGATAACTCCTTCACCCTCTACCGAAGAATCTTCTGAAGCCCCCAAATCTAAGATCCTTGAAGCCGGAATCCAGGAACCCCCTATAGTTTCTGAAGAGGAATCTTTTGAAGCAGTTTTTGATCCCAACACTCTCAACCCAAGCAAGCCCCGGTGCATTTTCCTTTTATTTTGAGTTTGATCTATAAGTTATGAATGTGCATTAGAGTCAGGAATCGATTGGAACCCTAGTGCATAAATAATCCCTCATACTAGCATGATTACACCTACACGCAATAGTTTAGAATGCTTAGCCTTGCTAAAATATTATGTCACGGTACTTTCAGAAGAATGAATCTGGAAAAAGAAAGTTTTTTTGGGACTTTAATTGGAGACATTGGGCAGGGGATCAGTTATGCTTTTAATATTAATAATTGTGAAAGATTTAATAAATGAACTTGGGCTTAGATCCTAATCCTACCTATATTGCTTAAGGTCGTCCGATGTTTGGCCTTGCTTTCGGCTTTCGAACGCGCCTCTATCACTTGTCGTCCTTAGCGGGCTCCGATAAACCTCTTATACTTTGTACCTAAGAGTTAGAACTATACGAGACCAATTGGAAGGTGAGAGACGGGCGGGTGTCAATGAATGGTAGACCCGGGCTCAGAGAAGATGGTTTCAACTAGGTGGCATTGGATGTTGGGTTGTCATATGCAGGGTCGTTGTACATGCATATGACGGGTGATTGAGTATTATTCTCAAGAGTATGAAATCGATTTAAATCGCTGGGCTTACCAGGTGTAAGAGTCGAATTATCACCAACATCGTAGCTAAGAAAGAGTAATGTTTTGTTAAGAAATGTTTTCGCAGAGTGTTTGCCTTGATTGTTAGTAGAATAGGCATAACTTACATCTTAAGTAAGAACTAAAAGAAGTTAACACCCTAAAGGCTAAGGATTTACTTTTAGGCCTACTACGTGTGAGTTGACCTAACCAAGATCAGCCCTAGGTTAGAAGTCAGGTTCAAGCCCTGTGGTCGGGTAAGACTCGCTAAGTAATTAGTACTTAATTATTTCTTATGCTTTTCTTCAGGTGTTGAATATATCATCTTCGAATATGATCCTTCTTCTTCGGCTCCTCAATAATCATGCATCTTTGGACAGGATGCAAACTTATTTTTAACAATACTTTTGTTAGAGTAGACCATCCTTTTGCTGTATTTGAAAAAGTTCTACTCTGCTATATTAAAATATGGAAAACAGTGTTGTATCAACTCCAAGTTTGTCATGTATAAAGTTGTTTATTATGAAAAATATTGTAATCTGTGGACTTTTTTGAGAATCACCCTATGAGCTCGATCCAGATGGGAAGGATTGTCAGGGTTAGTAGACCTTGATAATCCACTGAAATTAACTTAAGATTGGTACTTAGGTACCAAACTTAGGTTAATTCCGGTGGTTGCGCCACAAGTTTCGCCTATTGGGGGCTCGTTGCTTGGATTTAATGGTGGATTGCAGGGCCATAGCATAGTTGTGCACACTGCACGCCATGGGAGGGGAGTGAGCAGTGGAGGGAGAGCAGATGGCTAGCCAGTTTGGTATTGTGCAGGAGTGCAACCATGATGCGATTTAGTTGTTCAATCCATGGTTACTCGGTCATCTAAATTCATTGGTTAAGTTATTCAGTTGTTCTGTTGATGAAATCATGGAATAGATCCATAGATGTGCGTCTTACTCAGTTAAGTTCGGTATGTGTATCAATTGATGAAAGCACTCCATCTGGTCATTAATATATGACATTTTTAGCACAAATTACACTAAAACGTCATATATAATGATTGGAGGGAGTATTTTAGTATTTACCTGTATAGGATGGATCAATCGTCTCTGATTCCAATCGTTTTTGTGTGGAGGTTTCATGATTCAGAATCTAGATGATTTCCTCTACTCTTTTCGCCCACTTGTGCCATTCCTTATTTAAAAAACATTTTTTCATGATGTTATTTCCTAGTTGTTGACGTGTCATGTTGCTGTTGACTAAAAATATAGATGAAATTTGGCATATGAATCTTCCAGAAGATGCCTAGGCAATCTAGATAAACTATATAAGCCTAACCCACTATGTTTCATTTAATGTATTTTTCTCAACATGCAAGCTACCCACATCATCTCCACAACATCATCCACTAAGACCATTTATTAATGTCGTATTTAGTTGAATTTCTGTGGCTAATAGAACTCTTGCATATAATTAATTAAACAAACGAGTATGTTCAATCATCTAAGAACGGATATCTTTAAACCATGAGGAATATGTTATAAGTTACCAAGTACAACGTCCTTAAAAAACATTGTCATGCAATCACACAAAACCGCATAAATATTACTATTTTTAAATTTTACTCTAAAATAATTTAAAAAAATCCCCAGCAACGCGCGGGGTCTCTTCTATTTAGTAACAAAATTCCATCCTTTGGCTCACAGGCCGAGGAACTAGGCCAGCTGGAACCAACGAGCGAATTTGACGGCCCACGACAGAAGGGAAACATGAAACCCATGAGCCGTGCTCTCCCGAGGCCCAATAGTAGATACTCAGTACACTGGGCTTTGGGTCGGCCGTTCTGAAACTGAGACAGCCCACCTCCCGGCCGCCACGCTCTCGGCCACCACATCCAAATTCCAAACAGGAAAAAAACAACCACCTCCTCAGAAGCCTCCGTCTCATAAAGATCCATCCACCGTCCGCCGCGCGCGCGCCTCCCATTCTCCGTGACCCTGTCTCGTCGCCCCCGCCTGCCGTCCCTGGCAGAATCCTCTCTGGACTCTGGAGTCTGGAGCATGTATTTTCTTCCTCGTCCTTCCACTTCCCAGCCTGCTCCAGTGCCGATGAAATCTCCCGCTATATGTTGTTACCCGTTCTGATTCGTCTTGCTTGGCTCCTCGCTCCGTTCTGTTCCTCCGTTCTTTCTTGACAGTAATCTCCTCTGGGTGGGGTTCAATTCGCCCTCTCAACGATGCCAAGGGACGGGAGCGGGGGCAGCAGCAGCAGTGGAACCGGAGCCAACGGCGGCGGTGACGGCGCCGGGGGCCTGCGGCCGATGGACGCGGAGCAGCTGCGGGAGTGCGGCCACCGGATGGTGGATTTCGTCGCCGACTACTACAAGTCCATTGAGACGTTCCCCGTCCTCAGCCAAGTGCAGGCACGTACGCCGACCCCTGCTATACCCTCCTCCTGTGTCCTCAAGTGTGCAACTTCTTGATGGTACCATAGTAACAAATGATAACTGTTTACATTTTCTGTCCTGTGTTTGTGGAAGATTGGTTCTTCTATGAAGTATTGAAGCATCATCACCCCCGGTCTGTTTTAATAGTGAATTGCCCGAGGAATTTGTTTGCAGCCAGGATATCTCAAGAAACTTCTCCCAGATACTGCTCCAAGCAAGCCTGATACATTGGAGGCCCTTTTTGATGGTAATAATGTGTCTTCGTTCAACTTTCAAGTAACATTAGAATTCACTCTTTCCAGTTTCAAAAAAAAAAAAAAAGGATTCACTCTTTCCCATACTTGGTGGTTGTTCGTTAATAAGTTAAGCTCAAATCTAAGCATAAAGAAACCTTCACTTAGTCGTCTATTCCGATTTCTGATCAGTGGTGTATTATGCACAGATATACGAGAGAAGATAATACCAGGTGTTACACACTGGCAAAGTCCAAACTACTTCGCCTATTATCCTTGCAATAGCAGCACCGCTGGCTTCCTTGGAGAGATGCTTAGTGCAGCCTTTAACATAGTCGGATTCAGTTGGATTACCTCTCCTGCTGCAACTGAGCTAGAGGTTATTGTCTTGGATTGGTTTGCAAAAATGCTTAAGCTCCCAAGTCAGTTTCTGTCAACTGGTAAGTGCACAATAACATTTGGTTGCATAAATACTGGTACATGGTGCTATTTGGAAAATGTCAACGTGATCATCTCAACACCGGAATATTAGTAGGTTATATTTTTTATATTGTATCACTTCCTACTGGAGTTAATCCTCACTTTCAAAAGAAACAGTTTAATATGATAATTGAGGAAACATTATGCCACTTAGGCTAAACCCCACTCAACTTCATACACACATATATAGGGGTACAAAGTACATTAATCTTCAGCATTGTGCAGATTCATGTGGTAGTTCCTTCTCTCGTCTTTTTCCTGTCCACCGTGTCCCCAAAGCACATGTCCTCATGTGCTTCACATTAAAAAAAAGAGAGAAAATATGTCAACAACACACCTGGCCTCAACCAATGTGCATCTCCTCTTAACAAAGTGAGTTTATCATGTATCAATCAACTCAACAGAAAACTAACGAAATCTCTTCACATTCATCTTGTCTACTGATATGAAGGCACGTTGACAAATTAATGACCATTTTATCAGAGCTTGACCACTACCATGATAAACTAGTTTGCCATGCCTTGTCCTTCTTGGTGCCTCTATTGCTTGCTGCCAACATCCACTTACTGAAGCTGTACTAGATCCAGGACCAGTGTTGCGGGCCATTGCAACCTGTCCTTGGTCAGATTTAGACCACTCACAGAGTCACAGTAATCACCCAAGCATTACTGTGAAGCCAAGGGTGCAATGCAGAACAATTATATATCAGCATTGGTTCACCCTCACCCCTCCCTCCCTGTAGAATCACCCCTGATTGCTGGGGCCTTGCAGTACCTCACCTTGATGAGACCAGTTGTAGATGTAGCGTATGTGATATGTCGTCAATTAGGTTTGCTTATTCATGCACATGTCACAGGGTGTTCATTGGAATCTTGTCAAAAAGTTCTACAATGCTTGAGGGGCATGCTAGCTAGACACTCCGTGACTATGTCGATTGTCGACACTACTCATTGCCTATTCTGATGCAAACCAGGCAATATGTGGCTCGATGTCTGGTTATTGTGTCCTCCTTGATGATGCCCTCATACCGTGGTACTCGAAGCAATAAAACATGATATTGTGGTCTAGCACTGAAGCTAAATATCATGGGGTGGCGAACGTGATGGCCGAGTGTTGCTAGCTTTGAAACCTCCTAAAGAATCACATGTTGCCATTGGAATGGCTATGATCATCTACTTCAACAACATCACAGTAGTGTATCAATTTGAAAATTCAGTTCACTGTCGTCGCACAAAGCACATCGAACTTTTTTCCTCGAACACGCAGGACTACTACTGCAGGAGAACTGCGTATCATTATATTAAGAAGAAACACATCAAACATGATATCCATTTTGTTCAAGAGAAGCTGGCATTTTTAGTATTATTGAAAACATCTATACCTGATTTCACATATTTGCATTAGTTACTCGATTTTTACTTACATGCATATGTTTGTGCATTCGGGTTAGGGTGGCGTAATATATTTAATTTACATATGCACTATGAGAACTAATAGATATTAATGTTACGTGATATAATATTAATGTTACGTGATATAATATTTGTAAATATCCATCTTATTAATCACAAAAGGCTGCATATTTGTGTTGCTTGCCCGAATCTAGAATTCATACGTATGTTTGTTGTTTCCTTCTTCTCAGCACTTGGTGGAGGTGTAATCCAGGGTACTGCAAGTGAAGCAGTTCTTGTTGTCCTCTTGGCTGCACGAGACAGAACTTTAAGGAGGCATGGAAAGACATCCTTTGAAAAACTAGTAGTTTATGCATCAGATCAGACACATTCTGCTCTGCAGAAGGCATGCCAGGTATGGGTGTGTAACTTGCCCGAGTCCAGCATTCACTCTCTGTAGGAATTTCTGATCACTTCACACATTGTGATCATTGCGTCAAAAGACGGGACTATGGACCATGTATGTATAGTTTTGCGCATATTTCTGATTTTTGAGTTTACAAACTTGTTATTGTAGATTGCTGGGATTTTCTCAGAGAATTTGAGAGTGCTGAAGGCTGATAAAAACAAAAACTATGCCATTGCACCTCAAGATGTCATTGCTGCCATTTCCACGGACATGTCTTCTGGTTTGATACCATTTTTTATCTGCGCAACAGTAAGTAGAGTAGACCTTGAAATATTGATCATGGAAATGTTAACTTGAGTTGTCATATCCTTTATAACAAACAACTAGAGGTACTGTACTGAAAGTTCGCATCCAGCAAAATTCAATTAATGTTATTGTTCATGTTAGACATATTGAATTATTTTTCTGAACCTTCATCTTCTTCAGGCTAGGCAAGTTGAAACCTGTTTGTAAATGGTAAAAAACATTCTTACTAGATTGCTGTTGTTGAGATCCCATAAAAATAAAATAAGAATTCTAGCTTTTAGATTTGAAAATTTTAGATTCAAACTATGCTGAAATTAAATTGCTAGTTAATATTGAATTATTTTGTCCTTGACTTGTTCATGGACAATTGAACGACCATGACTCATGTAGTAAATGATATTGTTATCTCTATGTTTATTATATATTACTATTTGCTTTTGATTTACTTAAATTCTTGCTTTATGTCATGTTGTAATGCTCTTTTCCAATGGGTATCAAGTATATTATATGTAACCTGCAAAGCATGCACTGTATTTTATCCAAATGAAGGAAACATTGTATTCATTATTTTTCAAAAAAAAAAAAACACTCAATGCAGGTTGGCACAACATCTTCATCAGCTGTGGACCCCTTGACTGAGCTAGGACAAATAGCAAAGGTGAATATAATTGTGGATTACGAATTATGATAGTTGGATATATTTGTAGATTGACTTATAAAATGAAAACTGCATACATATTTGTACGTTTTAATGTTTCCATTTCTTTTGCTATTGATGAAAAGGGTATTTTTTTTAAATTTATCATTTTCTTTACACCCTGCTTGTACTAGGACAAGCATCAGTATTCATCCTGTACTTAGTACACATTATTTATAAGAAAACAGTTTTCATAAATTTAAGCTTCTTTTGTTAGAACTTCATACTGACTTTTAAGTAAAATATTTGTGTCTGGTTTATCTAGCAACAGTCCATCTGGCATTAGTTCACAGTGGGAATCAACACTGCCCAATGTGAAGGACATTTCACTACAAATTTGGTCCACATCCACGATGCCACAAATTACCATATTCAGAACAAAAAACGTGTCATTTCTATTTTTTAAGTTTATTTAGTATGTACTATGGACTTCCGTCAAGCATTTCATTTTATTTATTTATTTTAGGCACATGACATGTGGCTCCACATTGATGCTGCCTATGCGGGAAGTGCCTGCATATGCCCGGAATATCGACATCACCTAAATGGAGTTGAAGAAGCTGATTCATTTAATATGAATGCACATAAATGGTTCCTGACAAACTTTGATTGTTCCTTGCTATGGGTGAAGGTAGGCCATGTGATGAACCCATCAACCATATTGTGATTCCTCAAATTGCTGCATCATGGAGTAAAATAATTATTCCTGATTTTCCCTTAAACAACAAGAAAACACAGGTATTCTATTTTGGATAGAAGTCCACATTTTAATATCGAACTATCGCCGAAGTCTGATTTTGGCTACCAAATTCCAAAACTGTATATCTTTCACCAACGACTATGGAAATTGAAGAAATTCGGCCCTTAGCTGGTTTCAAATGTGGTTTTGTGTATGTGCGCACGCTGTGCGCATGTGTGGCTGTGTTTGTCTAAAATCAGAACTAATTTCTTTTAAATCAGAAAAATATGAAACTTATACCAAATATTTCCTAAAAAATGATCTATCCATTGCTTATATATTTGAAGGTATTTGGGTGGGTCTTATTTTCTCTATTTCTAGTATTTTTGTACTCATAGTAGTGGGTGTTATTTATTTTAAGATTTAAATTGAACTAGTAATGATGATATTAAACCAAATTTTTATTATTTTTAGAAGATGCATGTATAGTGAAACCACATTTGAAACCGGCTAGATGGTCAAATTTGTCAGATTTTGATAGTTAACTAGTCAAATATTTCTGGTTTTAGAATGCAATGGACAAAATCGGACCTCAGTGATAGTCCAGTCAAAAATAGACTTCTCACTTTATTTTGGTAGTCCTTATATTTATTCTGCTCCTAGGTGGCTTAGGCTCCGTTCGTTTTTACGATTTGTAAATCGTATCGTAACAGTGTGCAAGTGCCACTTGTGCCGTCGGATGAGAAAAATGAAGAGCCTGGAAGCTTCTCGGCCACTGTAAAAATTACGTTCCGATATCTAATCGTAGAAACGAACGGAGTCTTACTATGATAAATTTCTTATTGCTAACATAGAAATTGCTGTCAACCAAAACAGGACAGAAGTTATCTCATACAATCTTTGTCTACAAATCCAGAGTTTCTCAAGAATAAGGTTAAATTTTACTCCCTTTTCAAGTTATTGTTTCATGGACTTTGTTTCTACATTATTTACAAAATGGGATTCCCTTTTACTACTTAAAGAGGTGACACCATTTAGAGTATATAACAAAAATGTGATCACACATCCAAACAAAGAGGTGTTATTTACAAGTTCAGCTTTGTGACTGAATGTAATATATAATTCAAGCAATTGATCCACAACACTCCTGCTAGTCATATGTACTTTCTCTCATAAATTAAAATGGAGCTGTAGTGTTCAATCAACGTCTTGGTGTAGTGCAGAGGGTTGGAGAACGCAGTGCAGTGTGGTGGTGTGGCACACAAATGTGGTGCTGGCCTGGCCAGCCAGGGCTCGAATCTTGGGCCTCACACAAAAAGGGCCCTTGTCAGTGGCTATTTTCAGAATTATACATGTGGATAGCCGGTCTTGGGAGTTTTCTCGTGGTCTTACAGCTTAAGGAAAAAAAATATCTTGTTACTGTAATGCCTCGGAGGAGGTCATCCTCTAGTGCCAAGTTTTTTAGTTATGTCAAAGAACATTCGTGCAGATGGAGAATCAGAAATTCCAGCTCGAGGACAAAGAAAAGGGAGTATTGGATGTTATTATGAGCCCTTCTACCAAACAAACAAGGCACATCAACCACAGCCACCTCATACAAGTCCATCTTACTAAACTTAGGACATTGGGTTTATGCTTTTAATTAGGATCTATCTAGTACAAGTTATTAGGAAGGATAGCATCATATGGGAAATCCCATCTCTATAATAGTTGACTTAAAGGTAGAGTAATCTCTCTCTCTCTCTCTCTCTACAACGAGAGGGGATGTACCATGGTTCATTAAGCAAAGTGAAGTCTGGAAGCATAGAAATAGGTGTGTTTGAGGGAGCCTCACCTAGTTTTGATAGCATTTTGAGCAATGTAAAAGAGGAGGCTCAACTTTGGTGTATGGCGGGGGGCCAAAGGGCTCCATAGTTTATGGCCATGACGCCCCCTTCTTGGTGTTGGTCGTGAGCTAGTGTGTGAGTGGCGAGTTTCTAATGTGGGGTTTTGCCCTTTAAGGGCTGTATGAGTCATTTAGACTCCTAATTTTCCTTCTGAATATAATGATGTGCAGCTCTCCTGCATGTTCGAGAAAAAAAAGTTAATCTATCTGATCCCTTCAACTTTCAAGTCTGTAGTTGTAGGCACATAACACCATCCATTTGTTTGATTTAATCTTGTTGTAACGTTTTTCATCATGTTTAGTCAAACCATGTAGCGTTGTGAGTCCAAAGTATCTAATGTGTCACATGCGGATAGATAGTTGATCAGCTGCTAGTGAAACACTAAGTGCTGGCATGGAGTTCAGCAGACCAGCGCATCATTAGTGTGCTGATTGGAGTCAATGGAAGGAGCTATGTGGTACACTGCATGGATCCATTAGGTGCTGTGCTTATCGTAGCGCATGTGGTACTACAAGCCATTTTCTTGTGAATTTAAGCCAGCAAACTAACCAAACGTGTTAGTCAAATATGTGAAAAATCTAGAATGCATATTTTCAACAGTATAGGGGAATTGGATTCACAAACAGTAATGAGATGGGATGCCCTGCATCTTAATAAAAATGACCGATGTAAAAGTTCTTTACTTAGAAGACATTTCGTTGAGAGGTCATTATTATTTTTATCTAAATTTTATATCTGTGTGGTGCCAATGTTTAATTACAGTTTCAGGCTTCCCAAGCAAATTCAGTTTTTGATTTCAAAGACTGGCAAATTCCACTTGGACGGCGCTTTAGGTGAAACCTACTAGACAACTTTATTACCATTCTTATATGTACTATCAGTTTCTTTTGTTCACCGTTTTCATCTTTTTCTGGAATTAGGAGTTACACGCTGAGTAACACAAACTTTTCTGTCGCTATGCCAAATTGCCAATACCATGCATTGAACTGAATTAATATGCCTTGTTTATTGTCATAGCATACATGGCAATATTTCTGATAAGTCAAGTTCTTTTATTTTTGTTGTAGTTAGAAGTCCATTAGCTATGCTCATTATTATAGCTAAGTAGAGGAAGCAAAAGACAAGTTTGGTCCTTTATTTATGAAGCAGTCTCGAACAATCCTTTTAATCAATTGCAAAGAAAATGGTTGATATTTCATTCTCTATAAGTTGTTTCTTGATCTATTTATTTTAGGAAAGTAGGTCTCCTGTGTTTCATTTTTACCAAAGACAACGTATAAGTCAATTACATCATACATATTTGAAGCATGCCCGCCACCTCTGAAGTCCAACATGATTCACGATATTAACAGGATCACTACCTCCCCTCCCCACTGAACACACTACTTTCACTATTTGTTTCTTAATCTGGACCCTCTCCCACAGCATGGAAAACATGCCGTGAATCCTATGTAATATCTATGCTATTCCCCAAGATATCTAAATACCAAACATCCTCCTATTCTTGATGCGGTATCTTCTGACTCATCGCATTTCTTTCAGATATTATATATTGTGTCAAAATGTTCAAATTTCTCTTATGAATTGGAGCTCTGTTTCAGATCACTCAAGTTATGGATGGTCTTGAGGCTTTATGGCGTGGAGAACCTTCAAAGCTATATAAGAAAGCATATAGAGTTAGCCAAACATTTCGAACAACTTGTGATCTCTGATTCAAGATTTGAGGTAAAATAAGCAATTAACCAACACTAACTTCTTTACGGTACTAATAAACTCACAAAGCACAATAGATGTTTATTCTCTATCCTAACTTGAGATATATCTTATTCACTTAAACAAATCAGGTAGTGACTCCAAGGACCTTTTCGCTTGTTTGCTTCCGCCTTCTGCCCCTGACCTCTGACCAAGACAACGGTCGCAAACTGAACTATGATCTAATGGATGCTGCTAACTCAAGTGGGAACATCTTCATATCTCATACAGTGGGTCCCTAGGAAAAATCCTTCAGTGCTGTTTCTACTCGCGAAATGTTCTATCCACTGACGGTGCTTTGGTTTCTCCCTCACAGGTTCTTTCTGGCAAATTTGTCCTGCGATTTGCAGTAGGAGCGCCGCTTACAGAGGAGCAGCACATATTTGCTGCTTGGAAGCTTCTGCAAGATTTGGCCACCAGAGTACTAGGAAGTTCATAGGTAGAAATACTAGAGTTCATTGCTTTGCCTCTCCGTTCGGACCTCCGATCACACAGTCACTACACATACTTGTGCAAACATGTATGATGTTGTTGTACACAATGAGATCGCTTTTCTGGCAGTCATCATGTGATAATTATAAGAGTAATTGCACATCAGGTCTTTAAACAGTGTCCCGCTATACCATATAGATCCACGAACTATTAAGGTGCACATCTAGATCCACGAACTAATCTTGGCGAATAGCTGCCGTCCAACATAGGCGCCTAGCAAAGGTTGCCTGCATAGACACGCCCCAGTATGCCACCGGACATCTAGATCCACAAACTAATCTTGGTGAATAGCCGCCATCCAACATAGGCCCGGCAAATGTTGCCCGTGTCCATGTGCACACGCTCATGTGTGCCGACACGCTTCGGCTCGAGGGGCTCGCCTACACCTTCAGCGACTACGACTTCGCTGAGAGCGGCTCCAACGACCTCTTTGGCTCCGCCAACATGCTCGAGCTCGAGCGACACGTCGGCACTTTCAGCATCCTGACTTCGCCATGCTTCAGCTCGAGGGGCTCGCCCACAACTTTCGACGATTAATACATTTCCAAGAGCGTCTTCATCGGCCTCTTCACCTCCACCAGCATGCTATTACATGAGGGGCTCGTCGACAACTTTGGCATCCACAACTACTTCATCTACATCGACTACGACATCTACTACAAACTATGATCGAGTGTGAAGACCCACTAGTTCTAGGCGAGAAAGCAAGCCCTGAAAAGCAGAGCCAAGAGGAGTAGAAACTAAGGAGGAAGAAAGCAGTGAAGCATATCAGAGAGGTAGAACCAAGCAGCGAAGCTTTTACTCCACAATGTTATCGGTGACTCTCCCTCTCGGTGTTGCAAGAGACAAGGGCGCTTAGACTGTACACTTCTCATATATATAGGCCACAATAGGCATACGTGCTCTTTTCTCTATTCCCTTTTTCCCAAAGTGTTTTTGGGTGGAGTTTTTAGCGAGACGTACACACGGGTACGGTAGTGACGGTGTTTCTCACTACCGAAGTATTAGTAGGAGCTAGGCTTTTTCCACGACTTAGCTACTTCGCCTTGTTGTATCAGCCAAGCCGAAGCAGCTGAAAAGGCTACTGTTGGGAAAATAGGACTAGCATAGACTTACTTGTAAGAATCAGGGACCTATTTGTAATATTTGAAAATACTAATGCAATACCTAAAAACTGCCACCTCTCCTACTATGTATGCAGCCATAGGGCTTGGGGAAAGGGGACAACTCTTTCTCCACTCTCCTAAAGAGTCTTGTATGTAGAGCTTCGCTACAACAAAATGGATCCTCCAATCAATGCAACTTCATATTTATTAAGGAATAAGCTATTAAGGGCCTGTTTAGGAGGGCTCCACTCTACCTTTTTTAGCTCTATTCTCTCAACTCTGCCATGGAGCAGCTCTAACATAGAGTTGGAGTAGGTGGAAGAAGTGCTTACCTTGCAACTCTACTCTGGGCTCTCTAATATATGGTTTTTTTATGAGTTACCCACTGTGCGCTTGGATTTGGTGGGCCGAATTGACTGGGCGCTTTTCAGTGTTGGGCTGTTCTGTACGCTGAATGCATGCATCAATGCCCCAGCCATGCAGGTGCTCATGTGCACCATGGGGGGATGGAATGTAGCCTTCATCGCCTTCTCTGTAGTAACGAATTTCAACATCGGCAACATCACTTGCATCGAGGACGGCAGTGTCGTGTCCAACAGCGGTCTCTGTCCCATCTAGGGGAACGCCGGCGGCGCATTGGCCATGCCCAGCGAGGGAGCCTAGGCCGAGGCCACTTCCGGTCTCCCCCTAGCCACGCCCAGCAGGGTAGCCGAGGCCAACCTCCAGGGCAGCGGCGGGGAAGGCTGCCGGTGCTAGGGGAGCCGCCGTCCATGCCGGCGCGCCATGGAAACCTGTCACCTAGGCCGCCTGGGGATGGCTGCCGAGCGGCGCGCGGAGGAGAGCCCGTGACCCGTGCGGCTGGACATGGCCGCCCAGCGGCGTGCGGAGGGGAGCAGGCGCCCTGACCGGCTGGACAAGGCCGCTGTGGGGTGCGCGAAGGGGAGCCGGCGGCACGCCTGCTTGAAGATGGCCGGAGCCGGCGGCGCCCAGGCCATTCCCCGCGCCGGTGCCAAGGCCATGCTCTGCAACGCCAGCGCCCCGCCCACGCCCGATTGGAGTGCCTCCAAGATCCAGAACACGATCCATCTCTTGCGTGCAGAAGGAAGGGAGAGGTTCTTGGCTTTGTTCGCTGCCTGCGTCCTCCATCGCCGGGATCCAGGTGCCGCCGGCGGCTTGTCTCGTGAAGGAAATGGGTAGGGAAAAAGGCGTGTGGATGGGGAAAGGACGCGCATAATATTTTCTTTCCTTGATGAGCCGGTACCGGGATTAAAACGAGCGGTAAAGGCAGGTAATTTTCCCACAGCTCCATATCGAGGTTGCAAAATAGTGTTTTTAGAGTTTTTTTTCATAGGCTCTACGAATTTTTCGGAGTTGGCTCCTAGTTCCAAGTTTTCTCAGGAGTTGGAGTTTGCGGAGCTGTACCCGTTTGGCCCATAAAAATTAGAGCAGAGCTAGAAAAGCTGAAGTTGAGCTCTCCCAAACAAACCCTAAGAGCATGATAAAAAACAATAATATAAGTATAAAGTATCCAAATATATAAGGACATCGTTGTATTAGATTCTCAGGCCACACCGCCACACACAAGAAGAATATTGTGATTTCTTCCTTACATAAATTGTGGGTAAGTCATAGATAAGAGCATTTGAATGTATTCTCATAACTCATAAGGATGACATTTGTTGATTCCAACTAGCCAAACTGGGTAAAAGGAATAAAAGAATAATATAGCATATTTAGCTAGCAACCAAGCACAGAGAAAATGCAACTACTAACTACATAGTATATGACCACAATTCTTTGAAAAAAATTCGCATGACAGGTAAGACAGGAAACACTAGCATTAGTAAGGAAATAAACTTAATATAAGAAAAATAGCACCGCATAATTAGCTAGCAAACAAGCAATGAGAAAATGTAACTACATAATCTGTGACCAGTATTCCCTTCTCGGACGAGATAGGCATGACAGTAGTCAGTCAAGCAAGCACTCAATGCAAACAAAGTAAACAAAATCTGCAAATATCCACCGCACAAAACTGAGCCTTACAACACTTCCATTTAAGGTAAGACATAGTTTTCTCCCAAATCTACTCTAAACACTAAAGTGTTTCCTTAGACAAGTCTAAGCTTGGCCACGGAACAGCTCAAAGCATGCGAGCCCGAAGCTACCGACGATATCAGCACCCGCAAGAGGTGACCGTGGCTTGTCTCTTGCAGTCGATGATGGTATCAAAGTTACGTGAAAACGAACGATGCTAGACGAAAAAAAGATATAAGATTGGAGAAAAAGAAATAACATAAGAAAAGGGAGAAGAAAACCAGAAGCTCATGCGTGTGCAACTCCTAGGCTGCTTCTCCTTCTGCACTCTGGTGGTGACATCTCTCAGGTGGCCGAGGAGGGAGATCTCATTCGCATCGAGATACCTCATCTCCTCATTGCCGTTCTTCATGCTATAGATAGATATGTCGACAACTGTGCGGATGCTCGTTCAGAGAGCACCGAGAACCATTTTGGTGCGGCTGCAAGGAGGGCGTAAAGAAAATGGCCTCTCATCCTGTATTTTCATAGTTGTGATCGAACAGACTTGGCTGAAGGTGTGAAGATTGCAGCAAGGATTACAACGGACCTGATGGCACAGTTTGTGAGATCATACTATACATCGGATTAAGTTTCCCGAAGGTGAAAAGTTTGAAGAAGTGGATGAGTTCAATAGACCGTATGGTACGGTCTATGAGATAGTCCTATATATTGGACTTTTGGCAATGGCTAGTTGACAAGTATAATGGACCGTATGGTCCAAAGTATGCCAAAGTGAATAGACCAGACAATACTGTCTAGGCACTTTGTGGCAGCATTTTGGCCAGTGGCTAGTTCGTATTTGGGGCTATATAAGCCACCCCATCCGGCCATTTCAAGTGTGTTGGAGCCATTGAAGACCACATCAAATGCAGAGGAGCTTTCCAAGCATATTATCCACTCCAACCACCAAAAGTGTGCTTAGTGCTTAATCCAAGCTAGGTTAGAGCTTAGAGAGAGTGAGCTTGCGAGCTCTTCTTGAGTGTAGCTTCTGTGTGAGCTGTTAGGAAGCCTTGGCTAAAGTCATGTCACATTGTACCCATTGCTAGACCCTCCTTCTTGGTGTGGAGTGGCGGCAACACTTTGTGTGGAGACGAGGAGAGCCTACAAACACCATAGTGAAGAATTCGATTCCTTGTGACCGAGATAGACAGTGGTAGTGGCTGAGCCTTGGTGGCTCGGTGAGTCGGTGGTACTTAGCTTTTACTTACCGGGAGCCTTTGTGCCAAGTGCAAGACGGAGTCTTGGTGTACGGCTCGGATTTGCATTTGGTGGTGAGCCTATGGGCGTAGCTTTTAGTGGTGAACCACGTTATATCTCTGTGTCTCTTCGGGGGTATGCATCCCCATTCCTTATCACTTTACTTACCGTATTTACTTTCTTGTGTGCCTTTAGCTTTCCTAGTTAGTTTGATTAGGTTTGGATCTAGGTAACAAGTCTTTTGGGTAAGTAAGAGAGCGCATAGATAAACCCTAGACTTAAAGCATGTCTAGTACATGATAAGTTTATCTTATGCATTAGATAGTCCTAAGTTTTAGAAGAGTGATTAGTTACCCAATTCACCCCTCTCCTCTTGGGTGGGATACCCCGGCACAATCCTTACAGAGGGGCAGGGTGGTTGTGGAGGAGGGCAGTGGCTTATGCCATGGGTGCTCTGGTAGTCTGGCAGCCAGTGGCGAGAAGGTGAAAGGTCTAGGGTTATTTTCTTATATAGAGCGATTTTTCATTTTATTAGGCTCTATTTGGGTTGATGGCCCAGTTGTTTCATCTTTTTTCCCTTTCCACCATATTTATTTTCTCCTTTTGTTTTATATTTAGAAATCCCATTTATTTTCTATGGATTATAATATAATTTCATTTTGTGTGTAGTATTGCTTGGAGAAGGCAGTGGAGGCGGTATCCGCAGACCACCAACCATTGAGCTTATGTAGCATTGAAGAAATCTTTGACACCTAGGAAACAAAAAAGTCAGCAGGTCATGTCCTTCCATGGGAAAACCCAGATCTACCAAAACAAACCGTCTTTCCTACAAAACTATCCTCCTCGTCTCATCACCCAACGAGTTATGGTCTCTCTCAATGCCCACTTTCAAAAGTCTAGCCGGTCACCAGGATCCATATGGATCCAAGTCAAAGTGTAAGATATTGTAGGCTTGGGTGGCCACAAATATATTAGAATTTTCCCTTCCACTTTATTTGAGCATTAATAATCTAAAGTAGTTACTAACGATTAGTAGTCTCTAATTGTTAAATGTTGAAGATAATTTGTTTCATTTCATCATACTAAGTTGTTGCCTTTTCGAAAATAAAGATTCGGATGAAACTGCAACTAAAACTAGTTCAAAAAACGATACGCAAAGATCAGATTCATATCAATATCCTCATCGCTATGTGTTGGCGCCAAATCCAAGACAAGGCCTAGGAAATGGACCACCGAGGAAGGCCATCCCATTAAGAGTATGGTTGGCGAAAGGAAGTAGATCTTCAAAGTCAAGGCTGCTGGAAAGGCCCGATTTATATCAGAGTTATATTTAGTTGTTTTAAGTCAGCTAGTTTCCTTTAGCAGCAAGCCTCCGGACTATAACCATGTGTGTGGCGTGTAACATGAAAAAAGGGATCATCATCCATAAACAATTCAGTGCATCGTCACCCTTGTTTTAAGGTTTCGCTCTAGATAAGCGCCACGCCTGCCTAAATAGATTCATCTGGGTCTATTAGGGTGGCATAGTGTTTGCTTTATCCTTTGTACACCTTGTATGCGCTGGTTATCTATGTGTTTAGATTCCGTTCTACGATGTATCATTGTCTTTGTGCTTTTAGTGTTATGAGATTTTGAGTGGCTTCTATCCATGCACCCGAATATGATATAGGCTACACTATCTATCTATCCATCCATCCATCTATCTATTGTCTATCAAGTCCATGAAGTCAATTTACATGATGCAAGTCGACGACACTAGCTTGCTTACTTGTTATTTTCTTGTGACGACTTTATGTTGTCTCTATCGTGCACCCCACTTTTCATATGATGTTCTGATTGTTGGCGTCTCTTAGCCTAAACAGATTTTACTCCACAAGCATGCGGAGATCGCTGTAGCCTTTCACCCAGAGTATTCTAAGTATCATAAATTTCCATAGGGAAGTGGCATGTTAGATAGTGTAATTGAATAAACTCAAATCAAATGACAGTAACTTAGATAAATTGTACCAACTAGTGATTGAACAGGGGTAAGCGTAAAAGTAACAGGTGTATGGTAGGGGGTAAGTCAGCTACCCAAGATGTCGGTAGAAAGCTATAGTTGCCTGGGAGGACAACGAGTGAGATAAAGTCACCAAACTCTATTTCTATTCAGCTGCAAAGATTATCGGTGACTAACTAAGCAATTCAAATAAACGAGTCAGGGTCTTGCGTCGAGCAAAATTCTAGAGCGGTACCAAGGGTTAGATAGTTGGTCCCGAAATGGAGTCTATTTATCACCTACGGGCCTCTCGAATGACAGGCCTAGGCTACACAGGCACACCACACGCTGTCACCGAGTGGGGCTACCAAGCAAAGCTGCATCGAGAGGATGGCATGCTATAAACATGTTTAAGCGGAGCTTGAACAACGGTACATCTTCCTTGGTTAGAGGAGAGGATCTAGCCAGAGCCTAGTGTCTAAGTCTAGGGTTGAGTTATAGCACCGGCAAGAATAACAAGATTTGAATAACAAAGTTAGACACAATCTAGGCTAGCAGGCATGCAAAGAAAGGTACACCACAATCGAGTACTTGGAACTATATTGAAGACAACAAGAGTACAAAGATACAAGGCTTTTACCACAGACTCGAGGCTACCCCAGAGACTCTGAGGCAAAGCTCGACTCATCTCTAACTCTCAGGACTATCCTAACTACTAAGAAAGAGTGAAGCACTCTAAGGTAGGACTTGTATTCGACTCTCCACACCCTTCCAAATGAGCTCTTGGGGTCTATTTACAACCCAAATGAGTGAGGGGGGTATTTGTAGGTGGCCAAGGTTAGTTTGGGGGATAGGTCGGTGGCTAGGCAGCCAAGTCGGTGGCTGGGCGGCCACTAATAGGTGGACCACATGGCCAAACGGCCATTGGATTAACCGCCTTTGTCCATCCTTCGGCTAAAATTGCTTTCCTATGTTGGTTGGCAGTTGAATCGGTTGATGCACGTGTAAAATATGTCCGAAGGGTGGCCGAGCAGCCAAGGACGAGTTCCTCTCTGATATGTTGCATGGCTCATCCCTTGGATTGCTGATGTCACTGATCCATGTGTTGATGGTCTTCAGGCCCTTGGATACATTGGATGCTTGGTTTTATGGTTGAATTTGCTCGCCATTGTGTTTCTTTGCATATAGGATCGAAGACGTGGCAATTGGGCTCATTTGGGTGGACGGGCGGCCAGCCAGATGGCCGGGCGGCCATGGCATTTTTCGCCGATATTGCCCATCTATGATCTTTGGCCTATTTTCATCCTTTTTACTTGTATTTTCATACCTGCAACCAAATATTCATACACAACTTGTGGAACTCATTAGTACAAGGGGTTAGTCCAATTTATTCACATGTTTTGCATCATTTGATGGATAATTGACGGTCCAAATCATGAGATTATGACCGTCAATAGTGATTCATCATGATGCGTTCTCGCATATCTTGATTTGGCCTTAGGACCATATTAGGGAAGTTTCGGTCAGCTAGTGTTTGACCCTTATGTTTTGGTCGACTAGTTTGGTTTGGTCTCTAGTCGAGGTGTTAGGATGTTCCAGTTAGGATCTTAGAAATAGGGAACACGAAACATGCTTCTGTTCCTATCAAGAACTTTGTTCTGGGATGAGGAATGAGAATGTTATGAAACTCTGTGCCAATAAATGCAAGAACATTGACTCATGGGAAGGGGAATGAGATTCTACTCACTACTGACAGAGCTGCCACCGCGCAGTGGAGTAGGGCCTTGTTCCAAGCACGTTACGCGCCTTGAGGGCCGCTATTGTGGCTTGCCATGACCAGTGAGCAAGCATTGAGGCTCGTCGTCACAGCTCATCAGGGTATGGCATGGATTTGTGACGTCGTCGCCGCCAAGCGCACCTTGAGCCGCGCGAGAGGAGACGAGAGCATCGAGGAGGAGAGAGGGCGGGGCCATGTGAGGCTAGATGATTACTGGAGTTGGGCGGCGGAGGTCCCTACCCTTGATGTGGAAAGAGGTGGTAGAGGTTCCTGCCCCCAATGAGAAAGAGGTGAAGAGAGTGGCCGACATGTGTGCAGGGCTAAAATAGAACTGAGTATAGTTTGGCTTTTCATGGGCTTATTCAGTTGCTAGGCCATCTTGAGCTTGTCTCTTAATAGTTGGGCACCTAGAAAAACCCATGTTTGTTAGGAACATGTCCCTTGTTCCAAGGCAACATTCCCTACTATCGTTCCAAAATTATTGGGAACATGTTCCATCATCGATTGGGACGAAGTTCAGAGGTATACCCCCTTCGTTCCATGTTTTTTCAAGTGTCGTACCCCATTCCTCGTTCTTGCCCCCTCATTCCCATCATTCTAAGAACCTAGTTACTAAGGTCGGGATGCATAGTTTAGATGTGTCATGTGATTTGCTCCGCCACATGATCATTCTTGTTTTATCGTTATTTACTCCACTCTTTGCATATCTACTCCACTCCTTGCGAGTCGATTTGGTAGTGCTAGGCCGGTCAACCCGATTGTAGTGAGGAATTTGTTCGTTTTGTTGTCTGTTTCACACGCCAGCATTTGATGATCTGCCATAACCTTGCTAGCTGTGATGTCAAGCTAGGTAGCATGCCCGTATAACCACATCGGACAATGGAAGATAATTTGGAACTAGCTTAGGAGGACAGGCTCCCGGCTCGTGTTCCGTTGCTAATAGCTACTCATTGGCTTTCCATATTAACACATCTTCTAGCACAGCCAGTGGGACCCAAAGCAAGGGTTCACCTGATACCTAGCCCCAAGGATGTCTCACGACCAAAGAGGAGTGGGATGCTCTCACACACGAAGAGTAGGGGCCGCACAAGGAACTTATCTTGAAGCATCCCCCTCTTGCCGCTCAGATGAGTAAAGTAAACTGGGACCAGCTAGATGATGACTAGATGATGCAACTCCGCATCGTACATAACAAGCAACCTTTGAAGTACCTCAATATATGCTACCAGTGCTGATTGGGAGACTATGAAAGAATCTTACAAGAAAGGAGCAAACATTGTCAAGCCCACTAAGCACATGTTGACTCTAGAGCAGAAGGCCACATACGACAAATATATGAAGAACTTTGGAAACCAAGTCCTCTAGAGGGCCACTTTCACTTGTAATCAAAACATTAGAGTCAACGATGATATAATGGCTATCCTTGAAGATATTAATCTCATAGTGTCGTCACCAAAAAGGACACATGCTTTGGGACAAGAGATCAATTAGATGATCTCTCAAGCACTCCACTGACAGCCAAGCATTTGAACTAACATTGTCAACGACTGGGTCATCGACATCCTGCAACACCTACAGTTAGAGGGTAAGATTCCTCGAAGCCAATTCTATTCTATGGAGGGTTTAAAGGGGAAATACGTTGCACACTAATCCATTCAAGTTCACCCTCAAGAACAAATGTTACATTTTCCTGATGGGTGGAAACATTGATGATACAATTCATCTCAACTACACCACATCGAATTCTACAGGGTTACAAATGCAAGCTCAAGCAAGTGGTTGTCCCAATGGAGATAATCAAGATTCCGCCCATCTGAACCGTTTTTCCCAAAGCAACCATACATCAGCGGAGGAGATGGCAATGCCATACCAACAACCTTTGAGCAGTTGGATTGTCAAATAAGATATGCACCCAAATCAGCCTCTAGTGTATCCTCTGAACACATCGATGTTTCCTAGCTGGCTGATGTGTTGCGTCGCTAGTTTAGGATCACATCCAAGTATCAAACGAGAGGATACGCCAAGCCATTGCCATTCTGCAAGTTTACAACAAATTTACTCTATTTTCATTCTTTTTCCAATGTGAACTACCCAAATTGCCCTTGGGGTTGTGATCAACCTTCCCTCCCTATCGAAGCAGGACGCTTCTTCTTCCCTCTCTTTATCTCTCTCATGCTTTATTCCTGTTCCTAGATGTGGAATGCTTCTCTGGTGTCTCTATGCCCACGCAAAGACAACCAAGTGCGCATACATATGGCAACTGGGATTTGAAACACTATTACCGGGCTGCAGCCAGCTTATTTGGATGCCTCCCACAAGCATACATGGGGCAGCGATAGAAAAACAGGAAAGCCTCCATCCTTGTCCCTGCATCACTGCATGCATGATGCATGGCGGATCTAGTATGGGGGCTAAGGGTGCTCCAGCACCCCTTACCCCTACATGGACAATGGGAGCCCCCTGAGCCCATCAACAATATGTATGCATGAACAAAGAAAATGAAGAAGAAAATGAAAAGAATTAGAAGAGAAAGTGGGGGAAAGGAGGGTGGAATGATCACCCTAGTTCTAAATCCTAGATCCGCCTCTCGCATGATGCATCATGATTTCACAACTCCCTACAGAAGAGTACAGAGCTTTTTTTTTTGGAGTCATAATTCCATGATGTGCGATCTACTGGTGGTGGTCACATGTGGAAGCCAGAGCCATTGTGCAGCTTGTGGCAGCTCGTGCATGCCATAGGTAGCAAGCATGTGACTTGCAATGCTTTAGCACAGCACACTGTGGCACAACGCCCCAAGTAGCCATGGCCTCACGTGTAGCACTAGGTGTCAGGCGGATCGTAAAGTGCTGCTGCCCATAGCAGTGGCGAGTGAGGTCCTGCCTCTACAAGTGTCTCAAAGAAGAGGGATAGGATTTTAGTATCTGCGATCCCACAACCCCGCAAACTAATGTCCTCACACAAGATGGCAATTTCAGCAAGGTGAGGGTGTAGGCCAGTATAGAGGACCAACTGGCCAGTTGGGGTGTATAAAGGGGCAATGGCCATGACCTTTGACATGCGCTGGCATGCGAGGAGCAGTCAGAGGCTCGGAGCCACCGGTATACAAGGAGCCGAGGAAGGGCGGCTACTAGAGCTACCGGCATGCCTAGAAGATGAGCGGAGAAGGGGAAGAAACACGATGGTGAGTTGGTGATAATGTGGGGCTTTCTCGTGAGGAAGAATCTCTCAAGCATGGGCAATTTCGACAGTTCACATGTGAAAAGAAACTTAAAAGGACTAAATGATTTATAAATTCATGAATTGGCATTTTAACATGTGTACAACATTGTTCGGGCAAAGCCCTTATTCGACAGTGGTGCAAAAGCAATTTTCTCATTTCAAGGGACGGAGAGGGGGGAGCTGACAGGATAGGTCCACACATCAGAGTGGCAAAAAGAAAACAAAAAAGGAAATACAAGGAAGGGTGGACCATATTTTTGAGCTAGGTTTCCGGCGATAATTTTGATGTGCAAACGATAAATTCTGTAAAAACTCATAATACTAAACTTTTCCAAAATGTTATTCTCTACTACATTGGTATATAATGTTTTGCCCAGTTCTGAACCAAAGTAGGATTAAATTTCAAATTTACAAAGTGGGGTCAAGTTTGACCAGGGTGTACAGTTTGCTTGTGCATTCCACAAATCGAAATCTGGGCAGTATCATGAAGAGTTCATATATCAAAGTTGTTAATAGTTTCATGTCTACAACCCTGTTAAAAACACTTTGTGCCAAATCAGTATAGACATGGTTCGAAACTGCTATTTACCAAACTGTATTCAGTGGGACCAGTTTTTGAGGTACTGATTAATCGGTCTATAGTTCAAAATATAAGCATTTTCATACAAAGATCAAAATAGTAAAGTTATGAAACAGGTAAGGACCTACAACTTTGGTTTAGGAAGTTTTCATAGAAAAAGGTTATAGCACATTCCAAATTTGATAATTTGGTGAAGGGTTGAAATTATCCAGATTTGGACCCCATGATGATTTTGAGTGTAACTCAAAAATTTAGCAGATTTAAAAAACATTATATAGAAAAATTGTCGCACACTTCATGATGTACAAGTTCTGTATACAAAGTTTCGCCAATTCTTTTTATAGTTTGAACTACATTACACAAAAATTTCACATTACTGAATTTCACTAGTTTAATTTTTTTTCGTTCAATTCGCATTGAAACAGTCAAAACAAGTATGGATGCACAAGAGTTGGCTGGTGAACATGCCCAAGCGAAGTGGCTGTTGAGATTGTTGACACGTATTTGCGCCAATCACCACAAGATAGAACCTAAATCAAAGCCCCCGGGAGGGACTCCGTCAGGGACGATCGATGTTAGGGGTTGCTCTAGCATCGCCATGCCACCTAGAGCTCCTCAAGTCAGCGTAGAGTCTAAGAGAGGTGAAGATTAGGGTTGGAGAAGAGAATTAGGGTTTGAGAATAGAGATATGCATAATAGTAAAGTAATAAGAGATTGGTTTGATTGTGGATGCGTCAATCGGCCTGGCCCCTTTATATTTATATGAAAGGGTGGTCTTAACCCTTGTACAAGTTGAATTCCACCAGATCTCACACAAACCCGGAATTCCTCTCGGACTTGACTACACCGGATAGTCCGGTAGAACCTACCGGATAGTCCGGTGACACCGGACAGTCCGGTACACGCCACCGGATTGTCCAGTGGCAGTGGCTAGTGTAGGCCTGCCTAATTAGGTGCTAACACATGACTCCTTGCCTTTTAGTGAAGGTCATGAACTAAAAGCACCAAAAACATTTACATCTTTGAGAATCAACGGATATCTCATAATATAATAATTCCGAAGCAAACTAAACCTCCGATGCAATACATTGGCCTTTATCAAGCATCTTGCCACATTCTTGGATAGTATTTCTTCAAGAAGTGGCCATTCAACACTTTGGGTAGTTTGTTACATCGTAGATCTTCCATCATGTAAGCATTACCGCGAACCACCCCCTTCACCTTGTATGGACCTTCCTAGCTTGGAGACCACTTACCGAATCTTCTATCCTTGGTCTTTAATGGCAACACCATCTTCTACACGAGCTCTCCAATCTGAAAAGACTTGGCCTTCACCTTCTTGTTATATCCTTTAGCAACCATGAGCTTGTCTTTCTCAATCTCCTTCAAAGCCATCAGTCGCTTGTCGGTCACCTCATCAATGTTATCCATCATCAAGTAATAATAGTCACCGCCATCTAAATCATTCTGCCTTGCAAACCTGTAGGCATCCAAATTCACTTCTACAGGTAACATAGCATCCTGACCATACATAAGCTCAAAAGGAGAAATTTAGTAGCACGATGCTTAGATATTCTATGAGCCCATAAAGTTTCAGACAAGACATCATGCCAACGCCAACGATAATCGGCATTCTTTTTCTTGATAAGATTGATAATCACTTTATTGCTAGACTCGGCCTGACCATTGGCCTGAGCATAATACAGAGAGGAATTGAGCAATTTAAACTTATAAGATTCGGCAAATTCACGTACCTCTTTAGATATGAAAGAAGCACCTTAATTCATAGTAAAACTTAGTGGAATACCGAATCTATGAATAATATGTTCAGTAATGAACTCAATTACCTCTTTATGCGTCATATTCTTCAAAGCAACGGCTTCAACCCACTTAGTAAAATAATCTATAGTCATCAACAAAAATCATTGCCTCTTAGAAGATGACGGATGAATCTCTCCAATGAAATCCAAACCCTATCTTCTGAATGGCCAATGCTTGATAATAGAATGCATCTTAGCAGCAGGAACTATCTATAGATCTCCAAACTTCTGACACACCTGACATCCTTTGTAATACTTAAAAGAACCGACAATCATACTACGCCAATAAGACCCGATTCATCTTCAAAGCCGATTGATGCGTACCACAAATACCTTCATGCACCTCCGCCATAGGCAATATAGCATCATTAGGACCTAGACACTTGAGCACAATACCACTGACAATTATGTCGGGGTTTAGAACCGGCAGTGCACCACGGGACGGGTCACGTGGAGCTTTTGTGGCTTGGCAGGATCGACGTAGCTCGATGGTTCACCGGAAAAGCGATGGAGACACAGAGATTTATACAGGTTCGGGCCGCGAGATCCGTAAAACCCTACGTCCTGTTTGTGGTTGGTTGTATTACTGCGAGTTCTCGAGGTTACAATGAGGGTTAGGGCTGGATTACGATGGGTGTAACTATCCTCTGTAGGGGTCCCTCATCCGCCTTAAATAAGCTGACGGAATCTTGGGTTACAAATCGATTTCCTTCTATATCTCCTAATCGGTTCAGATTACATAAAATCAAATAGAATCTAAGTTTCCATCGTATCTTCGTCAATCTCCTCAAATCTCGGAACCAAAGTCCGAGCCAAACTTCCCTATTTGTTCTCCAGCTTGCGTCATCGTTGCCTTGAACTCCAAGCCATTGCGACCATGATCGGGCCTGGGCCAGGCGTTCGGCCCACGAAAACGGCCACTCGCCCTACTCAGGCCCACTACTAGCCTATGTCCTAGATCCATGCCATGAGGAGCTAGGGGATATCTATCCCCCACAAGCCCCCGAGGCTCGAGTCAATTCAGAAGTCAATTGACTCGAGACTCCCACAACCAACTAGAGCTCCGAGTGAAGCGTCTCGCCGAGTCAACTTTCATATCTCTCCAATGGTTGCACCGATTAGGTGCACCCATCGGGTGTAGCCCCCGAGCTTTAAGCTGACTTGAGCATCAATCAGCTTAAAGATCCAGAAAGAACCAACTGCCCTTGACAACTCCATCTTTAGATCATTTGTCTTCTTGAATCAGGTGCACCCAAGGTATAGCCCCCGAGCTTCAAGTTGACTTGAGTAACAATCAACTTGAAGGTCCTAACAATCTGAAATTTTGAAAGTACACATTTCTTCCCGAATCAATCACTGCGTCGTTTCAATGGTTGCACCAACTAGGTGCACCCATTGGGTGTAGCCTCCGAGCTTTAAGTTGACATGAGTAACAATCAGCTTGAAGGTCTAAAGAGCTCTCCCGACTCAACACCGCCCGAGTGAAGTCTTCAGGCCTTTGTCTCAATCAGAAAACACTTACAGAAAAAATTCCCCACCCATTGGGTGTATACAGGGAAACTGCCAATAAAATGAAGAGCCATTCCTTTCTTTGCCGCATATGCTTTTCCCTCGAAACCCATCCGTTCATGGATCCAACCCTCTTGATTCATCTCGTCTATGGATCACTGACACGTGTCCATCCGAATACCAAACGCCATCATTATACATGGACTTGCAGAAACTGAAGCGGCACCTCGCCTGCTATATAACTGAAGCCAGAACCCATCCATCAATCACACTTCCATTGCCTTACACACGCATAAGATTCCACAGCTCCAAACCCTTTTTCTCACGAACACCATGGCTGGCCCTCGCAAGAACCGCTGACTCGGAGAATGAAATCTTCACCGGCAGTCTCGGCGAAGAAGACCCCCCAGCGACGCCGAGCCGTTCAGCGACAGCGACGACGTCAAAGGGAAGGCGCTGCCGGAGGGAGCCGACGAAGACTCCGACATCGACTCCGACCAGTATAACTAGAAGAAGAAGGCAATGCTCCGGGGCCTGAACCACCCTGGTCTCGGCGGTTCTGACGACGAGGACAGCGATGAGGAGGAAGAAGATGACGACAACGATGATAGCGATGACGATGACGACGACGATGACGACAACTGCGACGACGAAGACGATGACGGCGACGACGACGATGGCAGCAGCAGCGATGAGGATGCTGCTCTGGCCCCCAAGAAGCGCCGCCGTGTCGGCTATTAGGCTAGGATTTTAGTCTAATTAGCAATGTAGTACAGTAGGAGAATCTCATGTATCTGTAGGTCCATCTTTGTAATGAATCTCACCTCTTTTAATGAATGCTTTTAAGTTTCAGTTTGCTCATGAATTTGGCCTTGCAAAGTGAAATCTACCCCTTCTATGAACAATCCCTATCATACTGCTTAGAAACAATCTACGCATCGAAATCCGTACCATCGAATGAAAACTGCGAGCCCTTGAGCCAAACGAATTATCTGGAATATAACTGCCACTAAGCATCGACAAAGCGCTAATAACCGAGTCAATTTATCCGACTGAATGACGTCTGACTGAATTCCATGTGGTCCAAGAAAAATCCACTCCGACTGAATTTGTGCCGACTGATAGGATGTTGACGTCGTGAACTTCCTTAGAGAAAACAGAACTCCTCAATTTAACGATGTCGAGTATTAAAGAAGACCAATATCCTAACGGTTCCTTCCACTCGAATCCGCATTCTCAACAATTTACTCCGCCGTCATCGTCACCAGATTCAAAATCCATGTCCCAAAACTTCCAACCAAGCGCCAGAATCCTTCGCGCCCATGGCTCTGAAGAAGAAGACGATCAACGAACATGGAAGCACAAGCGAAGGGCTTCCACACGACGAAAACCGGCCAATCCTGTCGCCGTTTCTAGCATTCCGTATGTCTTCCATTTCTGAATCTCACCTTAATCACCTTGTAAGAATGGGAGTTCTTCCTCCAAGGAGTTGGGTGGGTGGAAAGATTGCGAAGGTGAAAAAGTCCCCACAGAAGATACCCATGAGTCCTTAGTTTTTGCCCATTTTTTTGTCCGCGGCTCAGGATTGCCCCTCTATTCTTTTGCCCGTGGTTTACTGAACTTCTATTGCATTGATCTATCTCACTTGAATCCCAATTCAATTCTCCAAATTTCAATCTTTATTCACTTGTGCAAAGATTTCCTCAGGATTGCTCCCCATTTTGGTCTTTGAAAGTATCTGTACCACTGCAAACCCGGCACCCGAGACAAAGTGCTGCAAGTAGTTGGAGAAGCTAGCCTAGAACTGCGTAGAGGACACAAATCAGTGTACATAGATATCCCTCTCAAGGACAGCAACAGAGGATGGCACTCCGAGTGGTTCTACATGACCAACCACGCCAACTCCCTGCTAGCCCGATCAGGACGTCAGCCGAACTCCAAGCTTAACAGTTGGGAAGAAGCACCAACCATAGAGGAAATGGCAGAGGTAGAAATTCTGCTTAATGACATCTCAGGTTTGAAAGACAACGGTTTGACTGCTCACGCCATAGTTATAGACTTTATCTTCCGAAGCATTCAACCGATGAAGGATCAAGTGTATCCAGCTTATCTGTATGTTGGGGCCAGTGATCCCACTCGAGAGATCAGCCGACCCATATCTACAGAAGAAATCAAGGCCCGAGTTGGCCTGATGCTAAGAGGTGACGTGTACAATGAAGGGTCACCACAGCCTTATTCTGCATGGCATCCAACGCCTACTGTAAGTATGGTAGCTCGCTGACCAATTCACTAGTGTGTTCTGATAATGTATTCAATACTGAATAGATTTTTGACTTTATCTTTGCAGAGCAATATTACGAAGTTTCTGTCCGACCCTCCTCAACATAATGCAGACAAGATGTTGAAGCGGCAATCCCAGTTAACTGCTGAAGAGATGGAGGCCATGGTTGCAGCGACACAAGGAAGAGATAATAATGAAGCTGCGACATTTGTCATCATCCCACGTCCTAATGATAATGTAGATACCGAAGAAGAAGATGTAGCCCAAGAAGAAAAAGCCCCCGAGCATGCAGCAGGCTCAAAGGAAGGTGATGTCGCCTCCAGGGTGTCAAGGCGTACCTGAGCCAGGACGTCAACAGAACAGTCCGATGTTCCCTGGAGAAAAAGAACCATAAGGGAACAAATCAACAACCAGAAGACTTCTCCTGCCAAGCCTGATCCAATGTCCCCATCCAATAGACCGAGCAAAAGATTCAGAACGCAGGAGACGACTGACCATAGTACGGGTTTATCCCTCAGCGGTATTGACTGGAGTTCTTTAATTGACGAGGAAGAGGAGGAAGAAGAAGTCCCACTGCAGCATCATGAAAGGAGATCCAAACAAGCACAAGAAACTGAGGTCACAACCTCCCGTCCGACTCACCCAGATATGCCAGTAGAAGAGGAAATGGAATTATCAGACATTGACCCAGAATTAGCACAATTTGTGAAGTCCTTTCCTCTCCCAAGCGACAGTTTCTTCACGCCATCACGGTATGACTGAATATTTTGACCACCGTCTCTTCATATCTGTTTTGCAACATACTGATTGCATCAAACTACTATGCAAACCTTTAGCAGAACAAAGTATAGTACCTCTTGGGTCCGATGCTGACCCAAAGAAAGCCCCTGAGCTTGAGACGAATAAAGCCAGAGCCCCCGAGCTCGGGACTGAAGCGACTAAAGCTCCCGAGATTGGGTCTAGTACGACTGAAGCGACTAAAGCTCCCGAGATTGGGTCTAGTACAACTGAAGCCCCCAAGCTTGAGGTTTCAGAACATACGACTGAAGTGCCTGAGTGTGAGGCCCTAGAGTCTCCGACTGAAGGACAGCTGAAGAGTACGGAAGATCACCAAGATGATACTGGCATGGAACCCCTGTTCAACTGGCACAACGCACTCAGCAATGCTAAAGGAAGAAGCACTTCAAGGAGCCAAGAGCCTGCCATGGGTGAACAATGCCCACACCATGAGAACGATGCAATTACTGGTGACGAGACGACCAACGCCAGAAATATTCTAGAAATCACTCTACCAGCGTCAAGCCCCCAAGATGAAGCTCCTAAGTCAGCGGATGACACTGTCATGATTGAGGAAGCCCCTTCACTCGACATAGTGACCCCAAATCTACAACTTGCTGAAGGCCCATCTGAAACCAGACCATTCGCAGCTTTTGACGTAACTCGCTATTCTGATTGCAATGATTTTTGAAGTCAATATTAATATCACTAATGTGCTGAATCTGTTACTGCAGCATTGGCTTGACCAAGCTGCACGATGGCGTGAATGACTCGCTCCAGTGATTAGGGGCGATGTGATCACGCTACGCCAACAACTGGCCGAGTCAGAAGCCAACCGTGCTGCTGAAAGCGCTGGTAAGTGCCTACTGTTTTGTTCACCCACGTAACCTAGCATTCAACATATCCTGACGTACACCTACCCTAACACGCAGATGCGGCTAAGAGGATTGCTGATCTGGAAAATGCCTTAGCCCAGCGTGATGCTTCATGCCGTAATGTTATGCTTGAGCGTGACGAAGCTCGAGACAACGCTAGGAATCTGCAACGCAAACTTGAACTGGAGCAAAAGCAGCATGAGGTAACTCATCAGGAAACCCAGTTAGCATATTCTTTACTTACAGAGGCCTATAAGTTGAATCGGTCCACAGGATGAGGCACTGTGGCTTAAAAGAGAGATCCAGGAGCTTCGAGAATCACGGGATGGATTTGAAAGGTCATTCTAGAACACGTCCAGTGCTTTGACGGTACTTCAGACAAGCCACTAGTTGACTTGGACGGAGCTTGAACAGAAGACAACCGAACTAATGGAAGCTGACAAGATCCGGGTCGAAATCCAAAGCAAAAACAGAGATCTGGACAAGGTGCTGAAATCAACGAGGCAGGCTCTCAAGGAATCCCAGCTTCAGTCGGAGAGACAACAGCATGACTTGGAGCTTTCCATACGAAACTATGAAATCGTCAAGAAGAACCGCGACAAACTAAAGGCGGTCTACGAAAAGAACAGGGAGCTGCACAAATCTGCAACAACTGCGCTGAACACCATGCTGAACATATGCGCCCCAGAGGTTGGCTCATCAAGACCACTATCAAATCGGGTGGCAACCCTAGCTGATGATACCAAGAGACATCTTCGAGGGCGACTGAAATCAATCCTCCAACACGTGCTGTTGATGCTAAAGATAACTCGGCCAGAGCTAAACTTAGCCAAGCTGATAGCGAAAGTTGGAGCTGATCCGAGTGATGCCACCATTGACCAATACACCTCAGAGATTCAATCCATAGCGGAGAAACTGATCTCCGAATTTGACCTGTAAATTTGAACTCTTCCTTGCTAGGATTTAATTGTACTTGCCATGAGTGTTAGTCTGTAGGACAACAATGTCAGAATTCTTAGATGACATGAAATCGTTAATAACTACTCGTCCTTATATACGATTCTGTGAAAGGAAAAATTGGGCCCTTGAATTAGCATTAGCATGCGGACTTGTTCGAAATCGAAAAACGTGCAAACGAGTACAGAATTTAATCAATCGAACTGAAAACTTATCGAAAAACGCAAAACGCAAGGCCAGATCGTGCCTATCTGTTACGAGTACTTGAGGGCATGTAGCACTGACTATAGGTCCATGACCTAAGCCAATTGCCCAGTGGCTAGGGTCGGATTGCACCCTGTTTATGAAAACGCGAAGGCATGTAACACCAGCTGTTGGTCGTCGACCTAGGCTGATTGCCCCGTAAGGAGGGTAGGATTGCACCCTTTTTGTGAAAATGCGAAGGCATGTAACACCAGCTGTCAGTCAATGACCTAGACTGATTGCCCCATAAGGAGGGTCAGATTGCACCCTATTCTAAGTAAGCGTAGGCATGTAACACCAGCTGTCGGTCGTACAACATAGGCGGATTGCCCCGTGATTAGGGTCGGACTACACCCTAGCTTGAGTAGGAGTAGGCATGTAACACCAGCTATGATTCGGGTCAGGACTCATGACCGATTGCCTGATTATCTGAGTATGAAGACACGATTCACCAGAGGCCATATGCATTCATGTTATGAGGAGAAGAAATATGCATAGAGATCATGCATTCATTTATTATCTGAGTACATCTGATTGAACATGACTGAGGATGAGTCCACTTGAAATCAGGACTAAGCATGAGTACAGACAAAAGTACATGACTTCCAAGGTCGCATGATGCCTAAGAGTAGAACTTGCGTAGATGCTCAATATTCCACGAATTCCCGACCGCGGTGCCATCCATCTCAGATAAGCGATATGATCCTGGCTGAGTGACTTCTGTAATGATGTAAGGCCCCTCCCAAGGGGAGGATAGCTTGTGGCGCCCGACCCCCTTGAGGACCCTCCGGAGGACCAGATCTCCCACGAGAAAAGCACAAGGATGCATGTTACGCTCATGATAACGGCGTAGAGTCTGCTGATAGCGTGCCGACTGAATCACTGAGTTAAGCCTCTCTTCTTCCAGTATATTGACCTCCCCAAGCCGCGTACTTTCTGCTTCTGCGATATCTTTGAATGCCAACCGCGGTGCCCCGTGTGCCAGGTCACCAGGTAACACTGCCTCCGAACCATATACCATGAAGAAGGGTGTGTTCCTGTTGAGGGCTTTACTTGGCTGCGTTCTGAGACTCCAGACAATGTATAGGAGTTCTCTGATCCACTTGCCTGCTAGTCTCTCATCCTTATCAAAGACTCTCTTCTTCAAAGCGTCCAGAATCATCCCGTTAGCTCGCTCAACCTGGCCATTAGCACAAGGGTGCGACACCGAGACGTACTTGATGAGTATAGACTTCTCGATGTAGAAGTCAAAGAATTCTAAGCCTGTGAAGTTGGAACCCAGATCTGTAATGATGCTGTTTGGAATTCCAAAGCGGAATATAATCTCTTGGATGAAGTCCACTGCTTTTGCTGAAGTCAAAGACGCAATAGGCTTGACCTCGATCCACTTGGTGAACTTGTCGATAGCTACCAAGACGTGAGTGTAACCACCTTGAGCCTTCTTGAGTGGGCCGATCATGTCGAGTCCCCAGCATGCAAAGGGCCATGAGACAGGAATATTCTACAGTTGTTGAGCCGGCAGGTGATGTTGATTCGCGAAGAACTGACATGCCTCACACCGCTTGACAATCTCTGCAGTGTCTTGCTTAGCTGTCGGCTAGTAAAACCCAGCCCTAAATGCCTTCTCGACCAATGTCCTAGACGCGGCGTGATTACTACACTACCCAGCATTGATCTCCATTAGTAGACTTATGCCCCGAGACTCGTCGATGCACTTTAACAGAACTCCGACTGCGCCGCGCTTAAACAAGTCATTGCCGATCAATGTGTAGCTGGCCGCACGCCGAACAAGTCACTTGGCTTTTGCTTTGTTGTCAGGCTCATCCCTATCCCTAATGTACCTGATGATTGGGACCTGCCAGTCAGCCGGAGCATCCTCTAGGCTCAAAACGTGCTACTCTGGGGGTTCTAGGTCGCGATCAATGGACGGACAAGACAACTCCTGGACAAATACTCCTGGGGGAATTTTAGCCCAGGACAATCCAAGCTTGGACAGTAAGTCTGCATCGGTGTTGCCGTTGTGCTCCACATGATGAAATTCAAGGCCGTCAAATTTATCTTCTAGTTTTCGAACTTCAGCGCAGTATTGGTCCATGACTTCCGTGGTGCAATCCCAGTCCTTGTTGACTTGACTGAACACCACTAGGGAATCCCCGTAGACCATGAGACGCCTGATGCCAAGTGAAATCGCGATGCGCAGGCCGTGTAACATAGCTTCGTATTCTGCCGCATTGTTGGAAACTGAGAAGAGAATCTGAAGTACATACTTAAGCTTCTCACCTTTTGGGGAGATCAAGACAACGCCTGCCCCGGCACCATCTATGTCCAGTGACCCATCAAAATAAATCTTCTCGAATTCTAGAGGCTCTGGGTTATCAGGTACCTGGTTATCTGTCCACTCGGCGATGAAATCAGCCAGAGCTTGGGTCTTGATAGCGGTGCGTGGGCGGAATTCAATGTCATGTGCTCCCATCTCACACGCCCACTTAGCGATTCTCCCCGTAGCTTCTCTGTTTTGCAGGATCTCGCCGATGGGGAACAAAGTGACCACCACCACATTGTGCTCCTCGAAATAATGATGGAGCTTTCGAGCTGTGATGAGGACAGCATACAGTAACTTCTGAACCTGAGGATACCTGATCTTGGATGGGCTGAGCACCTCACTGATGAAGTAGACCGGGTGTTGAGTTTGCTGAATATGCCCTTCTTCCACCATCTCGACCACCAATGTTGAGCTGACCACATGAGTCGTACAAGAGAGATACAACAGCAGATCCTCGGTAGAGGAATCCACCGTGGTTCAGTTTGGTGACTTCAACACAGGAGGATTCGTCGAGAACTGCTTGAGGGCCTCAAGCGCTTCCTGGGCTTCTGACGTCCACTGAAACCTGTCCACCTTCTTCAGGAGCTTGTAGAAAGGCATGCCGCGCTCGCCCAGTCGTGAGATGAATCGGCTCAGCGCGGCCATAAACCCGGTGAGCTTCTGCACCTTTTTCTGCGACTTGGGAGGTTGCATCCTGAGAATTGCGTCGATCTTCTCAGGATTAGCCTCAATTCCCCACTTGCTGATGACGAACCCGAGTAACTATCTGGCTGGAACCCCGAATACGCATTTAGTCGGGTTAAGCTTCCAGCGGAACCTTCTGAGGCTGTTGAAGACCTGCTGGATGTCGTCGATGAGGTCTTCTGCGTTCTTCGCCTTGATCACTACGTCGTCGATGTAGGCTTCGACGCGCTTGCCCTAATGCTCGGCCAAGCATGTTTGGATCGCGTGTGGGTACATGGCCCCGGCGTTCTTCAACCCGAAAGGCATAGAAGTGTAGCAGAATGCCCCGAATGGTGTGATGAAGGTTGTCTTCTCTTGATCCTCCAAAGCCAGGCTATTCTGATGATAGCCCAAGTAGCAGTCGAGGAAGCATAGGAGGGAGCATCCGGCCGTCGAGTCGACTACTTGATCTATCCTAGGTAGCCCAAAGGGATCCTTCGGGCAATGTTTGTTGAGATCAGTATAATCAACACACATCCGCCAGTCTACTTTATTCTTTTTCAAAACGAGTACAGGGTTTGCAAGCCACTCGGGATGCATGACTTCTCTAATAAACCTGGCAGCTTGGAGCCGGGTTAACTCCGCACAAATCGCCTCCCTCTTGTCTGGAGTAAAGCGACGCAGCCTCTGCTTGATCGGCTTGGCATTGGGGAACACTTTGAGTCTGTGCTCGGCCAATTCTCTTGGGACTCCGGGCATATCAACAGGCTTCCAGGCGAACATGTCCCGGTTGTCCCTCAAGATCTGGACGAGCACGCTTTCCTATTTGGGAGGTAGGATTGCACTAATGGTCACCATCTTCGAGGCGTCAGGGAGGTCGAGGCTCACATCCTTGGTCGCCACGGTCGCTTGGATCACCGTGGTGGGGATCTACTCATGAGTCAGGATCGCCTGGTTTTCCTTCAGGAGCTTGTTCGCGTCATCGATGAGTTGGCGCTGAGTCGCCGCAGTGGTCATGGTGTAGGCCATCTGGAAAGCCTCTCCTGCGAAGAGAGCAGAGGCCTTGAAGTCCGCCCGCACGAAGAGAACTCCACGTGGGGCCGGCATCTTTAGGACCAGGTATGAGTAGTGGGGGACAGCCATGAACTTGGCTAACCCGGGCCGCCCAATGATGGCATTGTAGGCGGAGTCAAAGGTAGCCACCTCGAAGTGCAGGGTCTCGGTGCGGAAGTTTTCCTCTGTTCCGAAGGTGACGGACAAACTGATGTGCCCCAGCGGGTACTCCCCCTCGCCAGGCATGGTTCTGAAGAATGGACTATCCGACTCCTCCAGATCATCAATGGAGAGGCCGAGAGACAACAAGGTCTTGGGGAACATGACGTTGATGTTGCTGCCGCCGTCCATCAGGGTCCTCATGAGTCGGCTCTCGTGGACCACCGGGCTTACCAGCAGGGGGTATTTGCCCGGGTGATCGTACTTGAGCCATTGGCCAGCCCAATTGAAGGATATCGTTAGGTCTGCCCAGCTGTATGGCTCTAGAGCTTCTGCTGCTGCTTGCTCTCCTGGGAGCCATGCCCCCCGAAGATGACATTGACGTGCCGGTTGATGTTGGGGAAGCCGGCACCGCTACCCCTATTCTGTTGAGGTGGGGGCCTCTGATCACGCGGGAGTGGCGGTGGAGGAGGTAGAGCCACGAAAGGCCTACCATGAGCGATCAAAGCCTTGAAGTCCCTGCAGTCACGCAGGGTGCGATGCATCCCGTTGTGGTAGGGACACGGTGCGTCGAGGAGCTGGTCGAGTGACCTTTGCCCCCCTTGCCACGGCGGAACGCGCAGCCATGTGGGCGATGTCGCCACAGTCTGGATTTCCTCCCGCTGTCTCTTCTCCCAACGGCGATCTTGCAGCGAGGACTCTTCACGCTTCCCACGTTCTTCTCGTTGTGCGTCGACCAAATCCCGAGCTCGCTCGTCCACGGTGATGTATCGGTCGGCGTCGCAGAAGAGCTGCTCAGATGTGACCGGGGACTTTGGCAGGAGGGCTTCCACGAAAGCCTCATCCCTGGAGCCTCGGAAGAAGTCGTCGATTACTGCCGCATCAGTGATGTTGGGAATTCTGTTCCGCATCGACTGAAACCGCTTGAGGTATGATCGAAGACCTTCACTATCCTTGCTCTTGATAGACTTGAGGTCCCAAGGCTGCACTGGCTTGTCTGACAGCGACTGGAAATTGGCGATGAAGGGCCGACAGAAGTCGTCCCAGTTGTCGCTGCAGTCGTGCCTGAGGTGTCGTAACCACTGTAGCGCATCCTGTCCCAGGACAATCGGGACGTAGGCCGTCATCACATCTTCACTCGTGCCAGCCGCGCTAGCTGCTGTCGAGTACATAGCTAGCCAGCCAGTGGGTCGAGCTTTGCCTCATACTTGTCGACGTTGGATACCTTGAAGTTCTGCGGCCACGCTACTTCGCGGAGCCGAGTGGTGAAAGCTGGGATTCCGACCACGCCATGATGAGCTAGTTCGTACCAACCTCCGTCTTGAGCTGCTGGATCGGGCCATTGAGAGGACCGAGGGCGATTCCCCCCTAACCGGTCGCGGACTGAACGCCGTGCCGTCGAGCTATTGACAAATGCCCTAGCCGAGTTAGCTCTGCCTCGGTCTTCTTGGTGTGGCGCCCCAAAGTCATGGTCGTAGTTGTTACGATGTCGGAGCTCCTCTGTATGTCGTTCTGCGCGCGATCTTTCGATGTTGTTGCGCACGTCACGCCTCTCGTTGATGGCTTGACGGGCGTCGGGGGCCGCTGGAGGAACAGCCGGAAGGAGGTGGTGAGCTGCCTGCGCAAAGATCCACCGATACGATTCCCCGTTAGGAGTCTGAGGGAGTGTGTCCGCTAGCCGTGCCAGGACTCCCCCCGCTTGACTCGGGGTACCCATGGCCACGGCAAAGTTGGGCAACAGGTTATGCCCTGCCGGTAGAGGTGGTCGGGGTTGAATGTGGTTCTCTGCGTCGTGCGCCGCTCCCCCGTGATCCCACTGGTACTGTTGGTCCTGCATGTGCCGACGGTCGCGCCGCCGACTGTTTCGTTGCCGACGGAATTCAGCTTGCTCCAGCATCTCGTCTGGATCGGTTGCCTCATCCTGTGAGATGGGCAGGGTCGGGTCTTGATTTCCCGCGTTGTGGTGACGGCGGATGTTGCGCTGCCAGTTACGACGTCGCCGTCGGTTGCACTGATGAGGTGTTTCTCCGTTGACGGAAGGCTCGTCACCAGAGACAGGGTCGTCCTCCACTGGCATGCCGATGACGAGTACCTCAGAGAAGTGCATCGGCACCTCCGAGCTGGCCTGATCGCCGAGGAGTGTCAACGACCCCTCTGAGTGAAGCTCAGAGTCGGGAAGCGTTGAACCCGATGCCGTAGTCATCTGAGGTTGCTTGTTTCTGGGCTTGGAGGGAGACTCTAGGTTGCAGACCATCTCAATGCAAGCAGGCCCACCGCCCTCTCGAGGAAAAGGTGGCTGAGTCAACTGCTGTGGAAGCACGATCTCCGACTTTGCCACCGTGCGCGCGCTGCGCCACGTAGCGGTTCTGTCGCTCGGGGTAGAGTCGATGACGAGGCCCAAACAAAATCCAGTCACCGGTTCCTCGACCGCGTGATAGATGTCGTTGTCCATGAGTGGTGTGGACGTTGAACCTGAGGGAGGTCTTGTCATCTTCTCGCTGCCCCCCTCCTTGAGTTGAGGTGGCTGAGGCTGCAGTTGACAGCGAGGGCTTGCAGTCTCCCATCGCGCATCCTCATCGTGTTTGAGGAGAACTGTGGTGCGAGGAATGAACTGTAGATGCGATGAGGTTGACTGACGAGCTACCACAGTGTTGCAGGGACGGCGGGGAAACTTGGTGGGGGCCCGATCTATCACGCGATCTGTGGCTTTGTTGCTTCAGCCATCAGTCGGGAGCAAGATCGGGGTCTTCCGGCGAGGTGGGGTTGCTGATGTTGAAGTCAAGGACGTGCGGCGAGTCACCGGTTGCCGCGGTTTCTTCTCCTGACTGACCTGAGTCCAGACCCGAGTTGGGGAAGTGGAGAGCACGGTGTGTCGAGTCGGTGAGGATGAAGTCGCCGATCGTGGTGGAGCAGTGGGAGCAGATCTGCGCCCGACTGTCACCTCGACCGCTCATCGAGGTCAGAACCCAGATTAGATCGGGGTGCGACTTGGCGCCTTACACCGAGGAGGGACAAACTGAGGCTGAGTGGCCCTGGTGGGCTGGTGTGTCGACGCCCGAGGACAAGCTGGCTCATCACCAGTGGTGGCTGGTCGCTGGCCTGCCGCGCGCTGAGTGGGCCCAGATGTCGGTGAAGTCGAAGGGAGCTTCGGAGTCGGCGACGGTGCTTTGCAGCCACGCGCCTCCCCCGTGGCACCAATGAGGCGGTGCAAATCGCCGGATTGATCGGCGATGAACGAGATGGATCCAAAACCGATAACCTTGCCCAGAGCGAACTTCCTGACGTTATTGATGAGGTTGGCCATGGAGCTAGCTTGATGCCAATGCCGCCAAACCCCTACCTGGCGCACCAACTGTCGGGGTTTAGTACCGGTAGTGCACCACGGGACAGGTCACGTGGAGCTTTTGTGGCTTGGCGGGATCGATGTAGCTCGATGGTTCGCCGGAAAAGCAATGGAGACACAGAGATTTATACAGGTTCGGGCCGCGAGATGCGTAAAACCCTACGTCCTATTTGTGGTTGGTTGTATTGCTGCGAGTTCTCGAGCTTACAATGAGGGTTAGGGCTGGATTGCGATGGGAGTAACTATCCTCTGTATGGGTCCCTCATCCGCCTTATATAAGCTGACGGAATCTTGGGTTACAAGTCGATTTCCTTCTATATCTCCTAATCGGTTCAGATTACATAAAATCAAACAAAATCTAAGTTTCCATCGTATCTTCGTCAATCTCCTCAAAACTCGGAACCATAGTCTGAGCCAAACTTCCCTGTTTGTTCTCCAGCTTGCGTCATCGTTGCCTTGAACTTCAAGCCATTGCGACCACGATCGGGCCTGGGCCAGGCATTCGGCCCACGGAAACGGCCACTCGCCCAACTCAGGCCCACTGCTGGCCCATGTCCTGAATCCACGCCATGAGGAGCCAGTGGATATCTATCCCCCACAAGTTCGACGGTATAATTCATCATTAATCAAAGCATACTTAAAAGTAGTTCGCCAAACCTTTCTATATGTTCTGGCTCTAGGACCACGCAAATACATAATAAAAGGCATTTTCCAATCATTTGGAGCAATTATATCTCTTCCTGGATCATCTAGAATCAAAATCAGATCTTTCTTCGCTCCACCGGATAGTCCGATACACCTCATCGGATAGTCCGATGTTCTACCGAACAATTCGGTGCATCCTGTCGGACAGTCCGGTGTGCGTAGTTCCAACACACAAGTTTCTTTGAGCATTGGCTTCTCAGAAACACGAAATCTCCCTTTTGTTATATTATAACCAAATGCTCTCCATGCTAAATCATTCGCCCAAGAATTATCCGTTCTGAATATATGACGAATATTAAATTCATCAAAAGATTGAATAATGTCTAAACATTTATCGAGATAAGAATTTCGAACTCCATCAAAGCATTAAAACTCCCCAGAAACCTGCTAGACTACCAACTGAGAATCTCCAAAAGCCTTTACATGCTTTACTCCCATGGAATGCAACAACTCTAAACCGAATAACAATGCTTCATATTTGGCTTGATTATTATTAGTGCAATGAAACTCTAATCGGCTAGAAAAAATAAAAGTAGCACCTCCTCGTGAGACAAGTACCACTCTGATGCCTCGCCCTTCATCACAAACCGATCCATAAAAATAAAGCTTCCATAGAGTAAGAGTAAGATAAATCACATCTAGTTCACCAGAATCATCAATCTGATGTTCTACTATAAAATCAGCTACAACCTGGTCTTTCATAGATTTTAAAGGTTCGTAAGCCAAATCATACTCTATCAAAGCATAAGCCCACTTACCAACACTTACACTCATGATGGGATTACGCAACACCTATTTAATAACATCAGTTTGACAAACAACTACACAAAAACTAGACAGTAAATAGTATTCAAATAGTATTTCAACTTAGTACATGCATAAAACAAGTATAAACACAACTTCTCAATAAATGTGTACATTTTCTTAGCATCAACCAACCTTCGACTGAGATACATAACCACATGCTCTTTACCTTCGGTTTCTTGAGTCAAAACAGCACCAATAACTTTATTTTCAGCAGAAATATATAATTTGAAAGGAACACCACTCTAAGGAGCCTTAAGTATTGACATCGAAGATAAATACTCCTTGATTTGCTCAAAAGCCCTCTGTTGTTCTGAACCCAAGTAAAATCAACGTCATTCTTTAACCAAAGAATATGAGTGAAAGTGTTTACCTTCCCGGCAAGAATAGAGATGAACCGCCGTAAATAATTCACTTTGCCCAAAAACTTCTACATATCAAGTTTGCATATCGGAGCTGCAACTTTCCGAATAGCTTCAATACAATTTGGATCAACCTTTATGCCATGCTCATGAATGATAATCCTAAAACCTTTCCAGCCGACACACCAAAAGCACATTTGCGTGGATTCATCTTTAAATTATACCGGCGCATCTTTTTAAAGGCTTTGCGTAAATCGGCTAAATGAGAATCAAAAGCCACCGATTTAACAACTATGTCATCTATATAGAGTTTTAAGATAATCCCAAATAATTCATGAAAGATGAAATTCATAGCCCTTCAATGAGTATCACCAGCATTCTTTAATCCAAATGTCAGAACAACCCACTCAAACAAACCAATAAAGCCAGGACATACAAAGGTTGTTTTAGACGTATCTTCTTCGGACATCAAGATTTGATTGTATCCGACATTACCATCAAGAAAATTAATGACTTTATTACCTGAAGCATTATTGATCAACATGTCGGCTATAGGCATAGGAAACTCATATTTGGGTGTAGACTTGTTCAAAATTGCAGAAGTCAATGCACACCCTGAGCTTGTCGGAGTCTTTCTTCTCCACTGGCACGGTATTAGACACCCAATCAGCATACCTGCAAAATCTAATAAAATTGGCTTCCAAGAGCCGGTGAATCTCATCTTTAATGCGATGATAAATATCGGGATCAAAATACCGTGGCCTTTGCTTAAAAGGTTGAAATCTGGGCTTGATAGGCAGCCGATGTTCAACTATATCACGGCTTAACCCAGGCATCTCAGTATAATTCGAAGCAAAACAGTCAACATATTCCTTTAACAACCCGATCAATTTGTTCCTACAATCAGATTTCAGGTTCTTGTTTACAAATGTCAGCCTTGGAACAGTTCCATCACCTATATCTACCTCCTCTAGAGGATCAGGCGACGTAAACCCATGTCATAACTTATCTAAGTCCTTAAACTCTTCAATTACAAAAGAATCAAAAGTAAAATTTAAACCATACTTCTGGCCTTCACCGGACTATCCAGCGGATCCTATCGGACTGTCCGGCACGTTAGCGGATAGTCCGGTAGCTGCTACCGGACTGTCCGGTATCGGTGCAGGAACTGTCTGCTGGCTGGTGCCACCTTCCTTCTGATCTTTGCTTCCTGCTGATGTATACATTTGGTTTACATGAGATTTAGCCGATTTTGACCTGCTCTAACATCACAGGAATAAATCCCTCTTTGGATATACTCAAAAACTAATAATCGGACAGGTCAATGCCCGTCAAACATTTAGCATTGTTGTATACCCAAATCACAGGAGCATCAGCCGTAGCAGCGCAGGCTGATGGATCAACATATATTATTTCAATTTCATTGCCGACCCATTGAATCAAAAATTGATATAAAGTAGAAGGCACACATTAATTGGCATGGATCCAATCTCTCTCAAGAATCAAACTGAAATTACCTTCCACCTCAGCGATGAAGAAAGAAGCGGTGATTGTCTTACTTCCAATAGTGAGCTGCATGGAAGCAACTCTCATAGTCTCAATAGGATTCTTGCCCCTCACACCGCTTAGCATCATGTTGGTCTTCACCAGCTCATAATCGAGCTTACCAAGCTTCTTCTACAACTCGTACGACATCATTGACCACCACACCACCACCAACGACCAACATCCATGACACAGGTGCCCCACCAATGTGACCATGAACATACAGAGGCTTCAAATGATTAACTGATTCTATCGGTTTTGTAAAAAACAGCTTCTCTTGGCCCAAAATTGAATTGAGCCATCACCTCCTCATCGTCACCGATGATTTTATAATCCGTAGAAAAAGTAATCATATTGACATCCACACCTTGATGCTCAGGAGAAGCTTCGTAGTCCACCATCTCCTCCTCTTGTGCCTCTTCCTCTAGCACAATAGCAGATGTAGAAGTCTCCACAACCATCGGTGCCACTTCTAGCTCTGGTGCTATTACTGCCTCCTTTTTATCGGATAGTCCGGTAGATAGCACCGGACAATCCGGTGGACCTCACCAGACAGTCTGATGGCTGGGACTGACTTTGACCAACCGCCTGCGCATGAGAATCAGCGCCTTTCGGTTTGCATTGCTTTGGAGGGAATATAGGATGTGTCTTATTGAAGATTATTTCAACCTGGTGCTCCGTATTTTCCTTGGCCCGCAAGCGTCGCAACTTTCTCTTTTGAGAATGAGTCAATCCTGAAGGACACCATCGAGGCATGGAGTACTTCAGATCTAGTGGCGGCTTGCTGAGAGATTTGCTAGAACCTGCTTCATGATCATTAGCCAAAGCTAATTTAGATGGAGCTTCCTTTGGCATAACAGTGCCCGATTTCCAAAAAACCATCGGCGTCTTGTAATTCTTATTAAGGACCACATTGTTTACCCCAATATTAACATTACCGGCGGTAGCTTGAGGTGTTCGTGATATTGCTGACTGAGCCAGTGGTGCCATTGGTTGAACCAGTACTAGAATTTGTTGAACGGACTTTGGTGGAAATTGAAACATTGGTGGAGGCTGCTAGAAATTTTGAGAAAGGTCTGCAAATCTTGGTGGTTGTGCAACATGCCCCCTACCAAATTTGCCGGCATTGGAAGCCGACAATTTTGGCATTGCTGTTGATTTTGCATCCACGGACCGTATTGAGGTGCATTCAATCGGTCATGTATGGAAGGAGCCAACCTGTCAAACACAGAAACTTGTTGTGTTCCCTAGCCCTGATAATAATAAGTATTGTAATCATATGGTGGACCCATAGCCATTGCACTCCATGCAGGATTTGGTTGAAATTCTTGTGGTGGCCCCCACATCATGGGTGGATTAATAGGAGCTGGTGGCACTAGCTGGACCACTTGAGGAGCCGTTTCTGTCGGCTTCTTGTTTTGCACAGGCCTTGCTTCCTGTGGAGGTGACCTCGGTCTCTTGTATGATCAATTGCTAGTAGCGGCCTTTTGCTTCTTAACATATTTGGAAAGCAGCTCATCAAACATCGGACCAGATTGAAATAGCTTACCAGAGGTCCTTGCTTTATGCCTCTTCCATTGTCCCACCTCTAGCTGCCTTGGTTTGAATGTTCTTGTGCGTTGCTGGTGGGCGCTAGACTATCTGGCACACTGGACAATCCGGTAGCTGGTGCCGGACTATCCGGTAGCTAGTGTCGGACTGTCCAGTGGCACTATCCTGGGAGCTCCATCTTGTTTCTGTTGCCCCCCGGCACCAAGAAACCTACTGGTGATCTTCAATGTGTCCTTGCCATCTAGAGTCTTCTGCTTGATCACTTCCCTGGCCAAAACTTTAGTATTCTCATCGATCACTCTAGAAGCACCGATGATCACAGCTTTGCCTTTGCTTATATCGGCCACTTCTAGCCGAACTAAGATCTTCTTGCCGCTCATATCCAGAGTGTTCAGGGAACGGTTGCTTATCAATTTGCATATCTAAAAAGCTCATACAACCTTCCTTCATGGCCGATCGTATCTTTTGATGAAAAACATTACAATAATTAGTTGCATGAGAAAAAGAATTATACCATTTACAATACGCCTTTCTCTTTAACTAATCGGCAAAAGGAATAGTATCCAATAATGTAATATTTTCGCTTTTAAGAAGCTCATCAAATATCTTATCGCATTTAGCAACATCGAAAGTAAATTTAACTTCCTCTTGCCAATTTTTATTAATCGGCCTTAAGGATGGACAAGCAAAAGGTTTGGCCTTGTTAGACCAAACAAACTGGGCCGCATAGACCTCCTTAAATTCATCATCGGAACTAGCCGAATCATAATTACAACATTAACATTATGTCGGGCAACCTTTTGACTCTCTTTGCTTCGGCTTTCTACAACCAACAGCTTGCTGATGTAATTGAGCCAAAGAAAAGAAATGCAGGCCTACTAACCTTTCCTTAAGATATGGCCTTAATCCTTCAAGAGCTAACCCAGCTAATTCCTTTTCGAATGCCGACAATGGAAGCATCAGTTTCTAGTATCACTAAACCTCTTAAGATAATCATGAACTGATTCTTCACGCCCTTGCCGAATCTTAAACAGATCAGCTAACTCTAGCTCATACTCATCTGAAAAGAAGCGATCGTGGAATTTTGCCTCCATCTCATCCCATGTGCCAATTGAATTCAGAGGCAAAGAGGAATACCAAGCAAAAGCACTACCAGTGAGAGATAAAGGAAATAGCCAAATTTGAAAAGCTTCTCTTTCCGCCAAATCCCCTAATTGTGTTAAGAATTGGCTAATGTGTTCTCTAGTACTCTTGTTATCGTTGCCGGAAAATTTTACAAAATCCGGCACTTTATATCCTGCAGGGAAACCATGGACATCGAATTTATAATCATAAGGTCTTTGATATAAACCACTAGAATTCAACATGTCTACCCCTAGCTTGTTTTTAAAAACTTTCGTTAATTCTCGCCAAATTTGATCCTTAACGGCCGATATAGAACTATCGATCTTCTGAGCACTAGGCAACAGGAACCTTAGGGTTAGGGTTCTGTGCCAACCAGATCTGGTCGAAGGTAGAGTTAGGAATCGGACCCGTAGGAACTCCTGAACTGGCTGGTGGAACCTCTCCTGTGACATAAGAAATTATAGTGAAAGGTGGAACAAACCCCTCTAATTCCTGTGGCGGTGTGAAGTATTCTACTCCTGTCGTATTTAAAACAATCCTTCGGTTAGAATCTACAGAAGTTGGAGGGATTGTCGTACGAGGTGGGGCCATGATAGGCCCTATACTAGGCACACCGGATAGTCGGGTGGGAAGCACCGGACTGTCCGGTGACACACTAGACTATCCGATAGGTGTACCGAACTGTCCGATGGACACTACCGGTTGGGTTGGTTTGCCCAGCAGCGAGGGTGGCAGCGTCAGTTGCCCTGGATAAAAATTTACAGGCATGCCATACATCTGCTGAATATATTGAGATCCATTTGGCACCGATGGACTAGGCACAACAGATTCTACGCTATACTCATGCGATGGGAATGTAGAAGCGGCGGATTTTCCTTGAGCCCTAACCAATCCGTTCAAAGAGTTTGTTACTTCCTTCGACTGATTGGCTAACTGGTTATTGCCCTGATCAACATAACTCTTCATAGATTGGAAAAACTGAGCGGTTTCCAAGTTACTTACACCGGGAGTTGACAAAGATGATGACGGCAGCAGGGCATCGAGGGTGACTTCCTTCTCCTTGGTCACCTTCTTGTGGCGATCTTCGGTGAAACCTTCCAGGAACTTCCTCTCCATTACCTCCATCGCTTGCTTCACCATGTCCTCAAAGTTCTTTTGCTCATCGGCCGACAAATTGTCAAAAGCCAGCCTTACGATGTTGGCTTGGGTGACATTAGTATGATCCGTAAGCTCAACTATGGCTACTAGCTTCAGATTAACCTCTAATTTCCCAATGGAGTTGCCAAAAAGTGTGTTGACACGTATTTGCACCAATCACCACAATATAGAACCTAAATCAAAACCCCCGGGAGGGACCCCGTTAGAGAGGATCGATGTGGGGGTTGCTCTAGCATCGGCAGGCCACCTAGAGCTCCTCAAGTCTGCGTAGAGTCGAAAAGAGGCGAAGATTAGGGTTGGAGAAGAGAATTAAGGTTTGGGAATATAGATATGCATAAAAGTAAAGTAAATAAGAGATTGGTTCGATTGTGGATGCGTCAATCAGACTGCACCCCTTTATATTTATAGGGGAGAATGGTCTTAACCCTTGTATAAGTCAAATTCCACCGGATCTCACACAAAACCCGAAATTCCTCTCAGACTCGACTACATTGGATAGTACAGTAGAGCCTAATGGATAGTCCGGTGACGCCGGACAGTCCGGTACACGCCACCGGACTGTCCGGTGACGGTGGCCAGTGCAGGCCTGCACAATTAGATGCTCAACAGAGATATCAGAGGTATCACGCAAAATAGTAAGTTATCACAGTGAAACATTGGATTCGTGTGAAAAAAGGCTAGCAAGACCGATGTTACATTGACATGAAAAAAGAAAGCAGCAATCGGGCCCAAGGGAGAATAGGTTGGCGACAGAGCTCGCCGTGACATTACAAGTTGGAATGGGACTCCAGCTCACCTAGGTGAACATAAGTCTTTTCGGTTCTTTTCCAAGTATTCCGGATTTACTTGATTTGATGTCAAAGTGTGTCATTTTAAAATTTTGTAAGTCGATTTAGCCTACCAAAATGCAGACATAGCATAGTGCGAGACAACCGGGTCCTTCGTATTTTCGGATGTCATTTTTTGTTCTCAAATGATCTATATAGTATACAGTCAGCCAAACTGTATGGATCGTTTTATTAGAGCCGAATATAATAAAACATACTAATATTTTCTTATGGAGAGAAGTAAGGATAAATATTGATATGTTTTATTAGATCTGTTAAATACAGTCTAATGCAAATGTAGAGAAGATCAAAATCATTTGCATTGGATACTATAAATATTAGGAAAAGACTACAGTTGTCGTTGCTCTGTGTGCTTACTCGAAGAGCCTGATGAGGTTGCCCTAGTGCAGCTGGCCAGGAAAAGACTACAGTTGTCGCTGCTCTGTGTGCTTCTTTCCAATGGAGAAGCTAGAGTATATAGGGTACACATATAGTGAAAATCTGATCTTTATACATTATTATTTTGGAAAAAAATTACTTAACCCTAACATTGTATATGTGGTTTACATCACCCTCAATCTACAAAACCGGATGTTTAATACCTTAAATTTTGAAAAACCGGACAAATAACCTCTACAGTGGTTTTGGAGGGTGGTTTCGGCACGTGAGACAGCCACATGGCAGTGGGCCAATCTACGAGCCATACACTCTCCATTTCCCCTTTCTTCTTTCTCTCCACCTCACCTGCGACGCCCATAGCAAGAGGAGGACACGCCGACTGCATCTCGCCAACTCCTCCATGCGCTCGCCTGCCAAGGCAGCTCGCCGGCCCCTCCCCGTGCTCGCTTGCCCACGCAGATGACGGGCGTGTCGGCGTCGTGGAGGAAGGCGAGCCCCCTGGCCTCCCCTACCGCGACCTCCATCCTCCTCATCCACGGCAAGCACTCGTACACCAGCATGGAGGAGCCTGAACAGACGTGTCTCCAGGCTGCCGTTGGGCATGTACTCGTACACCAGCATCCGGTGATCGTCCTTGTAGCAGTATTCGAAGAGCCTGATGAGGTTGGCGTGGTGCAGCTAGCCAGGAAGAAGACATCGGCCAACCACTCCCGCTGGCCCTGCGTGCCGCAGTCCGTGTCATAGTACTTGACGGCGACGTCGAGGCCGTAGACGTGACCGCGGTATACGGGGCCAAAGCCACCACAGCTGAGGTACTTGGCGTGCGCGAAGCCCGCCCTGGCGCCGCGCAGCTCGGCGCAGGCCAAGGCGTGCAGGTGTGAGTGCGAGCCGGAGGAGAGCGTCGCCGAGAGGTCCTTGGGCGTGAGTGTGCCCGAGGAGCTAATGCTGAAGAGTGAGACGCGCGAGGACGCCGAGGAGGGCGGCAAGACGAGAGGCGTTGGCGCTGGTCGCGGTCCCGGTCCCTCCGCCGCCGGTGAGGTGGTCGCTCCAGCTTGTCGCAGCCTCCGCCACCAACGCAGTCGCCGGCCCACGCCGCTCCTTGGCGTCTCCCTGCGCTCGCCACCCGCACAACCACGTGCCCACGTTGCTCCTCGGCATCTCCCCTGCGCTCGCCGCCTGCACAACCGCAAGCTCTGAAGCTCGTGTCGCTTGTTGGTGCCTTCCCGTGCTAACCGTCGCACGCCCCCCGCCGCTTGGCGGTCCTCCAAGTGCTTTTGGCTGCACGCAACACCGGTGAGCAGAGAGGAGCCGATGCCGGTGAGCAGTGGCAGAGAGGAGCCGACACCGGTGAGCGGGTGAGCAGGGAGTTGCCGGCAAGCTGCCTGGGCGACCATGAGCAGGGGCACGGGCACGTGGAGGAGCCGGCGGGCAAACTCCGCGTCGGCGCATCCTCCTCTTGCCTTGCACCACGTCACCAGGAAGTGCATCTATACAGTATGCGAACAGTGTTTTTTCATTTTGCGTATAGTGTATAAACAGTATTTTCTACACCCATATCCACTCCCTGATGACTCTGGTTTTACGTGGCATAGGTGAGGTATGGAGAGAGAAGAGACAGTGAAAAAGACCGTATGCCTGTTAATAGGGCCCACCGGCACTCTGTGCTATCCATGCCCATGTGGCTAACTGATGTGGCAAAACCATCTTTTAAAACCATTTCGGAGGTTATTTGTTTGGTTTTTTACTGTTTAAGGTATTAAACATCTGATTTTGTAGATTGAAAGGTGAAGTAGACTGTATGTCAAAAATCAAAGAATCACGTAGACTTTTTTCTTATTATTTTTATTTTTCTATGGATGCAGCTGCACCCACTGTACCCACTGGGTAACAAGTAGATCCGGTCCTGTCCCCCTTCTCCATTATTTTCTTTCACCCCTAGCAACGACCGCTTCTTTCGCGCATTGACTCGAACGACGTATGGTAGCCGTGCAAGCATAGTGGAGATAGCTTATTGTATGAGATTTGGTGAGATTAGGGCGCGATTGGTTGCCTGTATCGGCTAGGGGTGAAAATGGGATGGGTATTCGGAGCAGATATCAGGGTATCAAAATGGTATGAAAATTCAGATACGGATACGTGTACTATTTAGATAATAAGTCATCGGATAAGGGACAACCAATACCTAGGATAGACAGGCGGATACGGATACCCAGAGTTCGAGTACCCATTGTTCTTTTTCTATGTATTTAATATTTACAAAAATCATAACTTTCAAACATAAACTTATATGATAATAAAGTTTATATAAAAATTATAGTGCTCGACGAGATCTACGATTTCATAGTTCATCGATTTTTTGTTTAAAGCCATATTGGTAATGAAATAATCAAAATAAATCATTTAGCATGTTAATTAGGTTAGTAACGTATATACGTCAACACGTTGCATGTACAATATAAAATATCACTATATGTTATACACTCATAGGGTCACGTGTGTCGTCAATCTTTTATATTTGCTCCGTAATTAGATATAAGTCACATTTGACTTTTTTTTCAAAACTTAACTATTCGTCTTATTTAAAAAATCTACGTAAACATATAAGGAAGCAAGCCATGCTCAAACTCTCTATAATAATTGTCTGATTAAAACTTTGTCATTATATTTAAACTATTGTGTTGGACTATTGTATGATCTGAATTTATTATCCGTCCGGATAAATATTCGGTCCGTATTCGTCCCATTTCAAACTATTCATATCTGATTTGAATCCGATTGAAATACATCAATGTAGGATACGGGATGACCTGCTATCCGTCCGTATCCGTTTTCACCCCTAGTTACCGGGTTGAACCAGGCTTTCGAGATGCATGCTACGGGTGTTTGGTTACCTGTACACTCTCCTCAGTCTGGCTCAAGAGATGCAAATTTACTATTCCAAGATGCATCTCTAGGTCGCATCCGCGCGTGCAGGCGTGCTTCATGCACAATTAGGCTAAGCACGGGGACCAATGTGGTTTTTTATCTTGTTTTTATTATATCTCTTAACTGAAATATTTTACCACCTAACAGGTTCCATATTTGCCTCACACTTTTACGATTAAAACTAAACCACACTTGATATATAAATTTTTTAAAAAAGTATTTTTTTATTTTATATTCTTCATCCAACTGAATCCTAATACAGGCAATCAAACAACATCTGTACTCAGCCTGTATGAACGGATACAGATAACCAACCAAACAAGAACCTCTTGCATGAGGTTAGCCAGCTCGAGCCAGCCTGGTTCACTGATGCGAGCCCAGGCTACGCTCGTACACCCAACCAATCACGCCCTTACCAAACGTGAACCAGCCGGCCAACCAGAATGCCTTGGAGTTTGTTGGGTCTAGTCCTCGAGTCAACTGTTAGGTTAAGTGACACCAACCAGTAGACATGGCGGTGGATAGACTTAGGAGTGGATCGCCAAAACCCAAAGTCCAATTGGACTCAATCTTGTTTGGACCGCTTGGATCGATGGTACATGGACCTGTATACCCATTGCCCCAATGATCCATTAAACACTGAATGGATCTGGATCCCCAAACGAAAAAACCTAAATCAAATCGACTTTTTTGGACCATTGTGCTAGCGGGAGAGAGGGCCGAGGTGTGACATCCTCCGAGGCTCCGATCCTCGGTGCCGCCGCTCCTTCGATGGCCGCCGCAGCACGTCGTCGCTGCCGCGTGTGGCCAAGGCGCGGTAGGCGTGCGGACTCACCTCGGCGAGGCCACGCCGCCGCCGGAGAGGCAGGGCAGGGTTGGGGCGCCGCCCCTATCGGGAGCACGCTGCCGAGCTAGCTCTCGATCGGGGCTTCGACGCCCTCGAGAGGGGCTATCCGGCCGCCGCGCTTCGGGAGAGTGCAGGTTGCTGGCGCCGGAGTTCCCCAGGGCGCGGCATCCGCGGGGCGTGGCCCGCCCCTAGGCGGAGTGCACCAGGGCGCCTCCCCCATTGCCAGTGGTGCTCAGGCTGGCCTTCCCTAGTTCGCCATGCTTGTAGTTGGATTTTTTGGATTGGATTTAGATTTACATGGTGATTAATTGGGTTGGTTTGGATGCTTATCATATGTTGTTGGTTTGGATTGGATATGTGGCTCTAATGAGTTGGACTTTTTTGGACCGCTTTGATTGGACATGGATTCTAATCCGTCTAGCTGGGGATAATGGTAAATATACTCTATGTATAATTTAAATATAGATAGATAGAAAAAACACATAAACAAACCAGTAAACTTGGTCTTATCCATCCCTAGTGCTTGGGCCCGAACAAAACCAGTCTCCCGTAGAAAGCAAGCGACCCAATGAACAGAGCAAGGTGACACCGCAACTCGGCCCCTGCCACTTGGAAACAAACGAAATGGGACAAAAAAAATAAATAAATCCATAACGAAACCAAGCGAGATGGCTGCGTGCGCGGCGACCCTAGCGCTGCTCTCTACCAACTCTCCCTTGGTGGCCCTGCAGGTGGCCCCACCCACCCCTCCAGATAAGCACCCAACCCCACCACACCTGACGCCGACGCTGACAGGGGAGGAGGAGCACGCGACCCACGATTTGGCTCGCGGCGGCACAGTGCCACAGCCCCCACAGCGCAGTCGCAGCCCCGCCGCTCCCTTTCTCCTCTCCAATCCCAACTGAAACCCCCCTCTCCCCTCTGCCCCGCTCCCTTCGCCATCGCCATCGCCCCCGCCGCCCCCCGCCTCCGACCCCAAACCCTACCGGCTTCCCGCTGCTGGGCGCCTCGCATCCGGGGCGCGGCCTGCTCCTCCGTCGTCGTCGTCGGTGAGGCCCTTGCCCCAGCTCCGATTGGTTTGAGTTTGTGACCTAGGCGCGATGGAGCCTTTCACGCGGGAGGCAGAGGGACTGCTGCGTGCGTGCGCCGCCGCGGTCGCGGATCGGCTGCTGCTTGCCTGTCTGTGTGCTTGCTGTTGAATCGCGGAGCGAGTTACCGGTTCCCGCAGCTCGACCGCAGGCTTTCCTTTCAAGTCCGTCTTCCGGTCGCCTGGTTGTTTTCCGAATTCCGGATGACGAGTAGGGCGCTTGCAGTTGGTTGGTTTTATTGGACAAAATAGGGCCTGGTAGCTTTCCTCTTCGTTTCCCCGTGGGGGAAGCAGAGAAACGCGCTCCCCACCAGACACCAGTGGCATACAGCCAGCACGCTGCGGCGGGCATGGGTGGAATCTTCAGTGCATATGATATGGGAACCATCTAATCTTCAGTCTTCAACTCATGTCATAAACGGTTTTTTACTCGAGTTTGTTTTTATCTGACAGCATTTCTTTCCTGCTTCAGTCGTTGACTACGGACATTTAGCTTTACTGCATGCTCTATTTATCAAGGTTCTGCAGCGTCGCTCAATCTGCTGCCACACAGGGCTCAATTTTGTTTCCTATATAATAACCTAGATAATTGGACTAATATTTTTGTCTCACGCTCCCTGCTAAGCTATTATCCTTGTGTGCCTTTTCACTGTAGGTTGAATTGCCTTTCGGCAGGTCTTCTGTGTTCTCCAACAACTACTGGCACATTGCTTTGCTGGTCAGATGGAAAAGATGGAGGGAAATGGACTGTTGTCAGCTAAATGGATAGCATGCCGATGAGTTTTATATCCTTTCGGCATTTTGCTAATTTAGCCAAGACAGCTTGATGGAACCCAGAAAAGATGGCGACCGCTCTGCAGCTCAAGGTTCCATGTGTGGATCCTCAAGCTCTGCATGTACCAGTTATCTGGTTCCAGAATACCCTGTTGCGGGCAACGTTAAGCCTGTCCTTAATTATTCAATTCAAACTGGGGAGGAGTTTTCCCTTGAATTCATGAGAGCTATACCCAAGAAGCATCCTGTTCCTGGCATGCCCCATAATCAGAATGTCGCTTCTGGTGCTGGTCATCGGACAGGGGCTGAAACTAGATTTGATGCAGCGATATTTCTGACCTCGGATCATCATCAGACAGATGGCGTTGAAAGAAAATCCTTTTCTGAAAATGAAAACAGAAGAAGGAACTTGTCAAGCACGTCTGTTCCAAGGGTTCCGTCTGGTGGTGGAAGTAGTCACGGACTGTCCCGTGGCTATGCTTCTTCTGAGGCTTCAGAAACTTCCAGAACGATTAAGATTCTCTGTAGCTTTGGGGGGAAGATATTACCGCGACCTAGTGATGGAAAGCTTAGATATGTCGGTGGTGAGACACATATAATTCGGATTAGTAGGAATGTTTCGTGGCAGGAGCTCAAACTGAAGACGACAGCCATCTATAACCAACCTCATGTTATCAAGTATCAGTTACCCGGTGAAGACCTTGATGCCTTGATCTCAGTTTCTAATGACGAAGACTTGAGAAACATGATGGAAGAATGTGGTTTACTTGATAATGGGGATGGATCCCAGAAGCTTAGGATATTCCTTGTTTCCTCTATTGAGTTTGATGACATGAGTTTCAGCCTGGGCAGTATGGATAGTGATTCTGGGATCCAATATGTTGCCGCCATCAATGGGATGGATGGAATAGCTGCGAATTCGTCAACTGGGCAGGGTTTAGTGAATACGTCCATCAATGAATTGGATCAGTTCATTAATCTCAACAATGATAGCAGGCCGACAAACTCAAGCAGAGATGGTTCAAATTTGCATGCAGTGAACGCATCAACTTTCATGCCTCCAGGGATGCTATCAAGGCCAACATCATCAGCCCTATCTGGTGATAATACTGCAAATTTGCATTCATACTATAGCCATGGGATGCAGAATTTGCAGGGTTCTGATTACTCTAACCCAGCCACCAGTGAAAGATTTTATGACATCAAGGGCCAAATGTCTATCCCTCTATCTACACCTTCTGATTATACATATGTGTCCCAGTATGTGCCTTTCTCAGGAACTGCTTCACCGCAATCTTTTGATCAACAGTCTTATCAGGATGCTCATGCAGAAGCATCAACGAAGGAGGAAAAGAGGGTCTCTGGTAACATGCCTCATCAAAATAACGAACTAGATTACTTTCAATCGCTTGGAAATCTGAGTGGTCATACGGCGCATCATGACTCATCTGCTTCAAACTATATGCATCCAGGAGCACCCCCTACCACTTCTGTTCAAGAAGGTGTAACATCTTCTCTTCAACCAAGTGACAGTGCGAAGAACCTAGAGACTTGTACCGTGTCAAAAGCTAGGTCGACAACACAGGGTTCAGATGTTAGCGAAGATGATCGGCACTCTGGTGGAGCTTTTGCATCAGGCTGTTCTGACTTTCAGGTTGACATGATAGATCACGGTTATAAGAATCCGCCTCCTCACCCTGGGCGAGTCTTTCATTCTGAGCGGATTCCAAGGGAGCAATCAGGCATTCTAAACCGGCTATCCAAATCCGAGGATTCACTTAATCCTGAACATCTAATTCGTCAATCACAATCTGGTGCTGCAAGTGAATACATTGCAGAAAATATCAACCCTGCATTCGAGGGGACTGAAAAACTAAATCCAGCTGCCCAGGCAATAAATTTGAATGATCCAGCTGTCGATGATAGTCTCATACAGTTTGAGAAAGAATTTAGCACTAATGCACAGAAAACTTCTGCATTTAGTGAACAGCTACCTGGTGAAAAGAGGTCCTCAGATGACACCAGTGGTAGAAATGTTGAGAAAGTTACCCATGCAGCTGAACAGGTTGTATCCAAAGGTAAACTCAATGAGGAAAGTTCTCAACATGTAGAAACAACTAATCAGCTGGGATCTGATTCTGCCATGCCACATCATATTAGCTGGGATGCTCCAAAGGCAACACTGCCACCTGATGATGACTGTGATCCTGTTGTGCCATGTTCCACGGGCTCTGTAAATGTTTCTCACAAGGAACCTATTATCCCCAGCACACAGGATAGAGACGTTGCTGGTAGTACAGAGAGAACCTCCCCTGACATTCTTTCTGATTTTTTTGCAAATGCTAACTCTGCGGCACAGTCATCCAGCCCTTTTATTGATCCTGTCCATAGCTTGAACATGCCTAATTATGAACCCCAGCGGTGGTCATTTTTCAGAAATCTTGCACAAAATGAGTTTCCACAAAAGGATGAGGCCCAAGATCTAGCAATGATTGAGGAGGGAGTTTATCCCTTAGATCACTTAGAGCACGATACAACTAATGTGAAGAATTTGGCAACTCAGAATGATATTCAGTTGGAAGTGCCTCCAGTAGCTTCCCACACCAATGTTGATTCTAGCATTTCACCTCCAGGTTTTATCTCATCACAGATTGACAATCCAACAGCAACGAAGAATATCGAAGGGTTCCAAGTTGATAATCCTTTTACAAATATGCATGAGATGATGCCATCTCATACTGATTTTGAGGTATGCATGTCTGGAAAGAAGGCTGAAGTGTTTTTTATTCTGTGATGTTGATGGTCCTTAACTTTGAGATTGTTTTCTTGGTCTAAGGAACAGAAGGCTGAAGAGGGTAGAGCTGTTGGACCAGTCATGGATGCTTCCTTTAAAGACAATGATTTTGAATACTTGCAGGTATATGTGTTTTTTTGCTTGCAGAGAACTTTATGCACTTTCCTGGTTGTGATGTCCTTTACATATTTGGAGCACTGGGATGTATTCTAGAAGTACTACCTCCCTGTGTTGATTCATGCTTGTGTCTGTACCCAGCTGGCTATGTATCTGTAAGTAGGCAAATGGCATGTTCTTTGGCCTGAGTTAACTTTGAAATGACTTTGCTTAACCTTTAGACAAGTGGCAAATAGCAAGTGAGGCAGCATATGTGGAAAACGTAGCTAAAGCAACAGATATGGTGACCTGCCGCTTTATAGGGTCTGTTTGTTTCCCTGCATAAGATCCTATCCAGGCTCCAGATATGCAGCCAGTCTATGTTTGTTTCCCTGTATAAAGCCTAAAGCAGGCTTAGGTAATGCAAAAGTGGCTTCTTATGTTGCATTGCTTGAAACGCAGAAATCCTGCGTACAGCTAATGCAGGCCAGCAGCATATGCAGCGCAGAAACCAAAACACCTTTTTCGTATCGTTTTTTGTTATATCTCTTGATTAAAAAATCTAATCACCAAACCAATTTCATATTTGAGTTCCTAACATTTTTACGAACAAAACTATATCACACTCGTGATACTTTTAAATTTTTTATTTATTGTTCTTTACTATCCTAATGCAGGAAACCAAACACGAACTTAACAATACAGGCTAACTTGGACAGTAGAATCAAACACCGCTACACTGTATTCATTGTACTGGCTTAGGCTAGCCTGCATAGAATCTTATTCAGCTTTAGAGTTAAGCAGGGAAACAAACAGACCCATAATCTATAATTTGCCAAATTCAACTATATAAACAAAACTTTTGGATTGTCTTATACAGTAACTATTAACTGGTTAGCTTCCAACTTGTTCGGCCAATCATCTTGTGTAGAATTTGTTTTCAATTTTAGGTTTGACTTATGTTACAATTTTGCTATACATGTGACTCCATATAATGGTCCATGGGCACATAAAAACATTGAAATATGTCATTTTGCCCATAACTTGGTTGATGATTCTTCACACTGGTCAAACAATCTCTTTGCTTTTTCTGGATATCGCCTTTGGCAATTCATGTCCAGAACCATATAATGGTCCATGGCCACATAAAAACATTCAAATATGTCATTTCGTAAGATAAGTTTCAACTTTGTAGACCAATTAATGGTATCTAAACCTACAAAGATATCCTCTTTTGTGTTTAGGGGGTAAAATAAGAAATAAACTTCCCATTCCACCAAATTCACAAAGACCAGAGCCTTTTGGCACATGGGACATGTTTTGTTGTGGCCAAGGCAACAATCCATCTGACATGGCCTAGGCCAAGGTGGACAAAGTGACGTAGCACGCAAATATATTATGTTGCATGTGCTACAGCTATCCCCCTACCCCCACCCCCCCAAAACACACACACACACACACACCCACGCACGACCACCACCACCACACACACACACTTCTCCATCTTTGATGTGCTTATGGCAATTTGCTGTGGACCCTGAAAGCATCGCTGTGCGTGCCAAGGTAGGGGTTGGAAGGCCAACAAGGCTTGGGCTGAGGTGGAGGATGTAACTTTGCACAACAATGAAATGCTTATGCTGACAAGACACATGATTTGGAGGCATGCAAATGACCTCTATTATCTCCAGGAACACCTCCAGTCCTCCACAACCATCTCAATGCAACTAGATTGAAAGCTCATCCTATCCTTGGAATCATGTTGGTTGTTTGGGAGGACACCTTTGTTTTCTTGTGGATTTCCAAAAGTTGTTGACATCGCCCCAAGTAGGCTCATTTCATCGCTTTGGTGTATCCTCAACATTGCTAATTTGGTTGCCCCTGGTATCTTTGACTACACGTGCTGTTTCATGATCTCCCGTGCTCCATTATGTGCACTTATGACCTGGTATTTACCGACAACTTCATAGAGGGTCAAGAACTCATGATACAATACAATTTCTAGGATATCATGCACACCATTGCCATGTGCTTTCGCTGATTTTGTGAAGATCAGCCAAGGCATTGACTACCGTGGTTTCAAGGAGCAGAATTCTGTAACAACTATTCATTCCAAATTACTCCTGGTGTGATGCCATTCCTGGTTGCGTTACTGCTCTACCCCAACATTGTTTAGGTCTGATTGATTGGAAAGTATGTGCCCAAAGTGCCATGGTAACCATGACAGTACCAGTTTGCTTTTGCTTGAAGCAAGCACATCATGGGGAGAGCCGCAGAGCAGGCAGTACATGAGGGAAGGGCACCTGGCTGAGGTAGGGACTGGAGCCAGTGGCGGCTTCAGGAAGGGATCCAGCCTCAGTTTGAAGGGATCTGATGGGAGGGGCAGGGAAAATGGATGGAGTGGACTGTGGACACATGATGGCAGCAGTGTGAGCTCAAGTCTGACTCTTCCCGTTTGGCATCTCCTGTGGAGGTGTCAGGCATGGAGACTGGAATCACCAGTCATAGGTATCCTAACTCTAATTGGTCAAATTGTGAGCCCAAAACCTCAGCTCGAAGGACAATTTGACAGGCTTGCCTGTCACCAACAGGGAACTGGGAAGCCTAGTCATTCCCTCCTAATCAGACATCTAATCATGATTAAGTGACGACGAGTAGGATGACTTAAAACCTTGTTGACCTAATTGCCATGGTGGACGGTGGACATAATCGGAGTCAAGGGACTGATAAGGCCGACTACTACCATCAGTCGAACAACTTGATAACATTGCTTAAAACAAATCCAGAGCCCTCCACATAGGCAAAGACCTAAGTGTACTGTCACAGCCAGTAACAAGTCTTGATGTAGCCAGGAGGGTGATTAGTTGGTTAACTCTCAACAGATGTTCCATGTCCAAAACTCACTGGTTTCTCCATACCCCCACCAGTGTCAAAATCATGGATGTTTCAGATAGCGACACGGTCACCAAGACATAACTTTGACTATCAATTAATAGTAGTATACGTATTCAAAATATATCTAGTATGTAATATTTCGAAACTACTCTCAAAGATATGTAATACCAATTTCAAAATGTGAATCAAAATATTTGAAAAGATATTGATGGTCCAAAGTAAAATATGTTGACCACACGCAAACCAAAATGTCCATTATTTTGACATTGGAGGGAGTAGACATTTACTGTTGAACTTCAACCTATACCACACCAGTAGTGCTACTTTAACAGTACCACGCTGTTTTGCGGGGAGATAGCCAGCTATGATTTAGTTTCATCGACCATTATTATTTAGATCTGATTGTTTATTCATTCATTAGCAACTATAGATGGTATTTAATTCGATATTTGATTCCTTTTAATTATTTTTATGTTGAATTTTTAAATACTCCCCTCTATCTTAGAAGATGTTGTGTAAGTCAGATTAAGCAATAATGATGGAATTAAAGACTCCTCTCCTTTCTTAGGTTCACGGTTCACCACAGCACACAGAAGTACAAAGACTGGAGTTTTGCTGCTATAAAACTTTTTTCAATATGTCATTTCTTTTAAAATGGAAATAATAAACAGACACCAATCTAAGAGAAGTTGACTTCTTGAAAAGAAATTGCTTTTGTTGTGGTCATATGTTGTCACTCAGCAGTAATATGGAAAAGGAGCTTTAGTAGAATCCATGAGAGGTAAGTGAATGTGTGGTGCACTTCGGAAAGTAGGATTGAAGAATTATCTCAATGAATGCATGGGTTTTGGAGTACTTTTTATAACCGCTGTTGATCTGAAAGCTTGACTACCTTCTGCGTTTTGTGCACTTTCTAAAAATAAAAGCCTGAACTGATACTGATACTGGATGCTGTTTCACTAAATCGCATCCAGTATCGCAGTACCAAGCATCCATTCTGTTAGGGTGTTGAAAAAACTTGTAGTAGTTTTGTGTTACCATGGGCACAGTAGATGCTCTGTGAAACTGGCACTCAAATTTTATTTTTTTGATAGTTAGGAGCAAATTCAAGTACAAAGCTAAAAGAAGGAAATATAACTACATTTTTTCTAAGAAACAATTTACAATGTAAAATACTAAAATTGCATCTGAACAAACTGTATGAATCTATGTCCAATGTAAAGTCAGTTTCAACCCCAGTCCCATCCCTTCTGGTTGCATCAAATCTTCTACTCCGTATCTGTTTTCTCACTTTATTGTATTTATCTAGAGAATAAATTATCTTTAATCTTCATTGCATGTGTGGAATAGTGGCACTATAAAGAATAAATATTTGTTTTCTTATTTTTTGAATTTTTATTTGTTAAATGCTTAAATTAGTCGTGATGAATGGTATATCTTGTATTTGGAAGGTTCAGTGGCTGTGCCTGGTACATCGATGCACTGTACACTAATTTGATTAATTTCTTTTGTGAACTATCTTATTGGATAATAAACATATGAACATTTCTCCACAGATCATTAAGAATGAAGACCTTGAAGAGCTCAGGGAACTTGGTTCAGGCACGTTTGGAACTGTGTACCATGGGAAGTGGAGGGGAAGTGACGTAGCTATTAAGAGAATAAAGAAAAGCTGCTTCACAGGACGGTCTTCAGAGCTACAAAGACTAGTATGCTCCAACCCACCACTTCTGTACATCTGCGATTTTACATGTTATAGCCTTTATTTTTGGAGTAATGCAAAATGTGGCAGTAAGCTATTGGATGAAATGTTACAGCACTAGTGCAGTAACTCTTGACCATCTTAGGATCTTACAGATATTGACATACTGTTCTTTATTACAATCATGTATTGATAATTGCTATATGCGCCAAACCAGACATGGACCATTTTGTCCTGATGCTGATTTCTATGGCCTCACTTCCACCATAGCTCAAACTATAGCCTGATTGACACCTGGTTCATCAAAATTTACTTGCTTGATTGTATAGGCACATGAATTCTGGCGAGAAGCTGAAATTCTTTCCAAGCTTCATCATCCAAATGTTGTGGCGTTCTATGGTGTTGTGAAAGATGGGCCAGGTGGTACATTGGCGACTGTGACTGAGTTCATGGTTAATGGTTCTCTTCGACATGTTTTGCAGCGCAAGGACAAGTAATAGCTTCCTGTTATTATTTTGATTTCACTTGTTCATTACCGTGACTCTGTGAGTAACAATATTCTTTCTTATCGAGCAGATACCTCGATCGTCGTAAGCGACTTATCATAGCAATGGATGCTGCATTTGGCTTGGAGTATTTGCACTCAAAAAATATTGTGCACTTTGATTTGAAGTGTGATAACTTGCTCGTAAATCTTAAAGATCAATCACGTCCCATATGTAAAGTGAGCACAATTTCCATCTATAGTGTTGTTTTACTTTTTTTGTGCATGCTTCTCAATTACTTTGCATTCTACAGGTTGGTGACTTTGGCTTGTCCAAAATAAAAAGAAATACCCTGGTCTCAGGCGGTGTAAGAGGGACTCTCCCATGGATGGCTCCGGAATTACTCAATGGAAGCAGCAATAAGGTGTCTGAGAAGGTAAAAATATAGTTCTTGGGTCTTCCTGGTCTAACTATAGGGGGCGTTTGTTTTTAGGAGTGAGGTGGTCCATCATCATCTCACAATTTTGCATGGGTTGAGGAATGGGATGGATTAATCCATCACCACTTCATTCCTCATATTACCACGATTTGCATAAACATGGGATGGGAATCGTCCCACCAAAATTCATGGTTCCAACTCACAAACCAAAAGCTTCATTGTTCCAAACTGGTTCACAAAACTGGCCATAAACAATTGGTGATCCTTTATCTTAATATATTCATTTACTTCAGAGCTTCACTTGTATATATAAAAGACTTACATTTAAGGTGCTGAGCTTGTTTCCACTGGTACAGGTTGATGTATTTTCATTTGGTATTGTTATGTGGGAAATCCTGACTGGTGAAGAACCATATGCCAATATGCACTATGGCGCAATTATAGGTATAAGCTTCATCACTTACAGTTAGTACATGAATTGAGTGTGAGAATGCTACTGGTGGTTTCCTATGTTTTCTCTGTTTAGCTTGGGAAAAATGATCTCTCCAAGTCATCAACCCAGCCACGTTTTATATTTTGTATATTTATTGATGCCAGATTCTATGAACATTGATGATCTAACCTTTTTTATGTACACTATGAGTAGTGGTGGACTTGTGGATTGTTGAATCTTTCGCCAAGGAAACCAATTAAAGTTAGTAATTCAGCAATAAAAAGAACATACCGTTAGGGAGGTTGGGAGTTGATAACTTGGGCGACAGCTTATTTTGTGTTAGCTATTGCCAACATTGTTTTCATGGCATTAGCCCTGTTTGGTAATCACTTCCCTTAGGTGTTGGCTACCAAATTGTTGTTAATAAACTACTCTGGCTCTGTTTGATGCCAAGAGCTGAGCTTCCAGAATATTCCTTCCAACTGTAGGATTGCAGGGCGGGCGCTGTTCCTGTGGAGAGAACGCAGCCACCCTTTCCCTCTGATCACTTTTAGTTGACGTTTCAGACACAAATAAAACTACATGCAAGTCGTAACCTCTGTGTGGAAACATCAAATAAATGTGACCGGAGGTAGTAAATTACACCCTCTTTTTTTTTTATCTTTGATCCTCATCAAGTCAATTTTGCACTAAGGGTCATGCGAACCAAAACAGAGGAAGTATTTTTACAGACAAACACGGAAAACAAGATTACAGATGAGAGTATCAACCATTAGAATCTTCTTCATTTTGCAACTAATATTTTTCTTCGTTGCTCATTGGCCAAATTGTTGATGACGAGACTCAAAAACATGATTATTGTGCACCTTTTTGTCTCACCACTGTTAATTCTTCACCCTTGTTGCCCTTATATTCTGATTCATCGGGACAAATCATCTTTGTCTTCTGATGTAGATTTGGTCCCTCGTTTGAATTTATTCCTTTTGCAAGAATATAGCCTTTTTTTGTTCCTTTTGTCAGTTAGCACACGCCTGAGTTTGGAACTCCTTTTGCAGGGGGGATCGTAAACAACACATTGAGGCCGCCTGTGCCACCATCATGTGACCCGGAGTGGAGAAGGCTCATGGAGCAGTGCTGGGCTCCAGATCCAGCACAGCGCCCAGCATTCACTGAGATTGCTGGACGGCTTCGCTCCATGTCGGTGGCAGCGAATCAGGCGAAGGCAAGCAAATAAGATGCAGGTGCAGAACTCCTTGCAGACTGCATTTGTTGGGGGGAGGGGGGGGTTTCTTTCTTTCTTTTTTTTTTTTGTTTTTGGCTGGAGAGTAATACATATACATGTAATGTTATAGAGGTGTAAAAGTTAGTGTTTCAATTTATACCATCTCGTGGGCTGGACTGTATCCGATAATATATTGGACTCCGTTTGAAGGCTGTGATGTGTAAAGCTTTAATTGGAATGTTGAATGGTCACTGCAGGTCCTCCCTCGTAAACAGAGATTAGTGTTTGTAATATACTGAGAAGTCAACTGTGAATAAGCTCCATACATGTTCCCCCTATACTTCATTATACAACATATTTCTTAGCAAACGAGTGTATATGAAGTTTTTCATTACTCCATTGCTCTTGCTGCGGAGTGTCCCCAAAAAAATCACCGTATGTTCTTAAGTCCGTGGAAAGGTCAATGTTGTCCTGCTCTGCATGGAAATCTAGGCGGCTCACAAATGATGAATCTTATCCATACAGGTTCGGTTCAGTGCAAGAGTACATGTGTTGCAGTTATGTCTTTAGACGAAAGCAGTGCTGCCACCGTGCCAAATCCTTTCGTTATTAAAAATGAAGCATGCAAGGGGCGACAAGTGCATCCTTGTACTTGGCACGGCACATGCGCGCCGAACTACGCAGGGTGCACGTGTGTGGATGAACTCATCTTTCTAGGGTTGGCCGTGCAGAAGCGAGGAACGGGGCACCTAGGTTACAAGCCACGAGTCTACGAGGAAGCAAGGAATGGTGAAATTTTCAATGATGCGTGGGATTCTTGGTTTAATTGAAATTAGGCGAGTGGTACGGTTTCGTGATGTGGATACTCCTCTTATGTCACATTCTCACTGATCAAAGGAAAGCTTGGCATGTGCCATTGCTTTCTGTGAAAGGGTCACTACGGGTAGAACAACAATTTTCATTTCCATGGGTCACAAAGGAGCTGAAAATGTGAACTTCACTAATGAAATAGCCGGACAACAAAAATGAACTTAAAAATGTTAGCTGCTGATAAAGATACATATTTTTCATCAGAATCAATAAGCGAGGCTAAGAAAACTTCTAGAGTTTTAAACGGCACTTTGGGCTAAAATTGTATCCACACAAATCCATACATCCGCATGCATTCATACTTGCAATGTTCAGCCAAGACTCGTCCAAATTAAATACATGACAAAAAAATATATCTGAGTAACCGCAGATATCATACACATTTCATCATGAGTACAAGTTCATGTGCATAGATCACAATTATCTTGCCAACACAAATGCTATGGTTTGATTCTAAAAAAACATAGTGGTTGGAAGCAGCATTATTTCTATGGCTACTTTTATAGCATTTTTAGGCTCAAATTATATACAAGATTCATAACACACATTCTTCCAAGCCGAAATCATAGACATGCACACAGTCACCCACATTCATATCCACATCATTCATACCTACATTGTTCGGTCTCAAGACTCAAGGGTAGTCCAAATCAAACTAGTAACAGAAGCATGCCCAAATAGCCGCACATATCGAACACAATTCACATGACAAAAGATTAATAAGAGTGACTATAGAAAATGCGTCGGACGGTTACCTGCTCCTCCCGGGGCTAGTTTTGTTTACGTGAGCACCATTTTGACAGAGAATGACCACCCGAGTACGAAAAAAGACCACCCGGCCGGGCGGCGGCTATATATAATCGACCAACCACGGCCCGGCTCCCTCGCTCTCCTCCCTTCCCCTTCCCGCCAGCCACACAAGGCAAAGAAACCAGCCGCGCGTCCGTGTCCTCCGATCCTTCCCCTGCGCACGGCGCGCGCCACCACCCCTCCCGTCTCGTCTCCCTCGCCCGCTCGATCGCCGACGGCGTACGTGCGCCATGGCGACGACGCACCCTTGCGCGCTGGCGGCTTTCCTGCTGCTGGCGCTCGTCTCCGCCTCCTCCGTCGCCGCGGTGCCGATGAGCAAGCAGCGGCACGGCCAGCAGGCCAGCGTGTACATGGTGATGGTGAAGCCCCCCGCCCAGGGCGTCGACTGCGACGCCTACCACATGCGCATCCTCGCCGCCGCCGTCGGCAGGTACGCACGCATGCCATGGCGGCGTCGCATGCATCCAGCACCCCGTTTTATTTACCGCAGCAACGAATTAATCAATGCACCCTGTTAATTGGATATTCCTTGGTAATTTGTTGCAAGCATGTCGAGAGCCAAGGAGGCGCTGATCTACAGCTACAAGCTCGCCGCCAGCGGGTTCGCCGCCAAGCTCACGCCGGCGCAGGTCGCCGCGTTGCAGAGTGAGTAGTTCCATCTTCCCCGGCCCTCTTCTTTTGCCCTGACGGATTTGCCGGCGGCGACCCTTGCCTGCCTGCTGATTTCTTGTGCAAATTCATGGCGTCGGCGAGGACGCGAGCCTCGGCTTGCGCGCAGCAGAATCTTCCGGCCAATGGTTGCATTAGTCTTCGTCACACATGGTGGGTGCATGCATGGCCTTCACATGATCGTGTCAATCCATAATTGACAATTAACTAAAATTAGAGGTTTCATTGAAGCCCAGTTGTTGACAGATCTTAATTGCCAATTCCGAGGTCAATGCAATGCGTGCTTGCTTGAGTAGCTTATAACTTCCCTAGTTGACCGACCATATCTATGTTTGTTTGGCATCGTCGGCCGAGAATTGGAGAAGCCTAAAACATTTATGGCCAAACATATATATGCATGCTATAGATAATGCAATTTTTGGGGGCAGAGGAAGTACTAGATTAGATTCCATAAGTGCGTTTTCAGTAGATTTAACTTTTAACTGACGGAATGGATCTTCATGGTAAATTATAAAGTCAATGCGAGGAAAAACCGTAGCTTGAGTAGTGAAAATTGAAGATCTTCCTTAAAGTTTCTCTGTTTCTTTACTTTTTTGCGCCTTTCTTGTCAAGGAGACAAAGCATACTTACGGTTTCTAACTCTGCAAGTCTCTCAAGGGGAAGAAAAGATGAGGAAGAGGACCACCACTAAACAAATACGTAACTTAATTAATAATCTTGTAAGATTGCATATACCCTTTCCTCTGGCGCAAGAACATGCTAACAAGGGCCTTTTTTGGAGTCGTTTCACCGTCCCTGCAAAACTACAACCTTTTTCTTGTCTTGCGTTAAAGAAGAAGAAAAAAAAGATCATATAACTTTCAGAGTCTGCAAACAGGCCTGAGCAGCATGCATTGGATATATATTTACAACTTTAATTGGTGCTTGCTTGTTGGCCAGGGAATCCTGCCGTTCTCCAGGCGCTGCCTGACGTGAAGTACAGCCTTCAGGGCAGTAACCACGTCAACCTTCAGGACAGTAATCACCTCAACTGAGCGCTTGCCGATCCGCCCTTCTGTCTACAGGATGTGCGCAAGTGTGTGCGCACCCTAGGTGTCTGGCAGTAGAACAAATTAAAGCTACGTGATCAGAATTTGTCAAAGATATATATATACAGCATTACAGCCTGTGTACTACGGGTGAGGTTAATTTAGTCTCATTATTATGAATGCTGAATGGTGTGCTGCTTGTAGTAACTCCAATCGTCAGGTGCCCTGAATCTGCATATACAAATTACAAAGTGCTGGGCCAAGAGGTATAACTTGTGGAACAAAAAAAGATTCAGCATACCGAATCGTTTATTGACAGGAAGGTGTGTGTGTGTGTTCCACAATTCCATATACAAACATGTAGTTTTCAGAGAAGAGAGCACGTACGTCATGTAACCAGCAGCAGGCGTGCAGATCGGTTGAAACCGTTCCACTATATGCCCTGCAGGGTGTGCAGGGCAGGGCTGCCGACTAATACGGGGATAACGTATTCCATTCGGTTCAGGTTCGGACCCAGCTTGATGCCAAGAGCTGAGCGTAGCCGTCTGTGCTCTGCTCCTTTCGGCACGCAGCAACTTTTATTTTGAGGCGAGCAAGGGAGGCCATCACCGGCGTCAGCTCTGCTCAGCTGTACGGAAAAAAGGTTCCATGCCTAGAACTTATTATATAGAATAGAACTACTAGAAACACAAGAAGATCACGTACAAGTAAGCGGCAGGCTCTTGTCTGCAACAACAGGAACAACTTTTGGCACCGCTGGAGTTGTCGCCGCCTGTCCGACGCGTTTTATTCAGCTGCTGATTTTGGCCCGGCCCACGACGCGAGAGAAGGGGGGCTGGTTTTGCTTCCCTGCTTTTTGAGGAGAAAGCTCTATTAAAAGTTGGGAGTGCCCATTGCACGCACGGCTATAAAAAAGAGTTTCGACACGTGACACCTCAAATCAGGAAACTTCTCCGGCCACTGTCCAAATCGGGAAAAAACTTTTTCCTATTTTACTAATTTTTCTTTGCAGTAGGTTTTTCTCACACGTGATTTCCAACTCAGGATCAAGAAGCGTTTTTCGTTCCACGCAAACGACTAAGAAAAAGCACACGCAGAAAATCACGATAAGCAATTACAATGTTTCCCATTAAGAAAAATACTAACGTCATTAGACAAATATACTGGTCAGTCTCATTAAGTAAAAAATGGTGGTGTTTTTTTTGCCTAATCAAAGACAACATTTTGCCTAATTAAAACCCTCGTATTTGTGTCGGGGGAGGAGGTGGCCAGATTTGGCTGCTGCGACGAGCGGCGGCGGCTCCCATGTCCGTCCTTGCGCGTCTCCTGCTAGGCGCCACGGGCACCGCCGGTGGCCGCGAGTCCCTCGCCGGGTGCCGTAGGCACCACCGGTGGCTGCCTTGGGCACGTCCCTCGTCGGGCGCCGCTCTTACGTCGGCCGCCAGGCCCAATGGCACCCGTCGCCTCTGACCCGGGCCTCTCCCATGTGGACCTCCTCCTGCGTTGCGTTGTGGCATGCCCCTCCGAGCCTGCTCTGGCTGCTGCGCTACCGAGGCTAGAGGGTGACCGGATCTGGCCACTGGGACGAGCGGCAGTGGCCCTCCGCGTCCCCAGCCGGGAGCCGCGGGTACCACCGAGGCTGGAGGTGGCGCATCCCCGCACTGGGCACTGCAGGCACCAACAACGGCGACCTCGGGCGTGTCCCTCACCGAGCACCGCTCCCCCGTCGGCCGCCACGCTTCATGATGCTCGATCGGCAGGTCTCCGCCGGAGAAGAGAGAGATGCAAAAGAGCGGTGAATGGCAAGCGTGTAGGGGAAGAGGAAGTGTGTGCGTGGGTGACTGCATTCACGTGCGTGGGGGCCCCACCATGTGGGTGCGAGGCCAGACAAGCACGTCGATACGGTGCATTCAGATCCTTCGAGAGGGATGGGTGACAGGGTGAGACAGGTGTGCGTGCGTCAAGACGAAAATACGGCCGTCCGTTCTTTAAGTCTTTACCTTAAAAGTTTAAAACTCTCGATAAACAATAGTATAGCCTTTTTTTAATTTCAAGAAACAATATACTACTGAGGCGATAAAAGTTTTTCAAAGTGCCGTGTAGCCTCTGTTCAAAAGAACTACACCATCTAAACAAGATAAAAAAAGACCGCACATCCTAGCCAACATATAATTGAGAATGAAGAAGATAACTTGCAACAGAGAGTAAAAAAAAAATCCTATATTATGAGAAAATTAATCTATCTAATTTTATTTTGGCGCTAATCCTAGCCTATTGCCATAAGGCTTTTGTCGTGTACTAGCCACCGAATATGGTGGGGTGTCATCTTTAGGGACCGTCATCGATGCATTCTAACTCTCTAAAATATAAGCAATACTCAAACCACTTTAATGACAAATAATTCACAATAAAATAAATGGTAACTTGTATCTTTTTGATACAAGACGAGTGGTCTAAGATGAATGGTATAATATTTGGAAGTTATGTTCTCAGCACAATAAAGGAGGATCTTTATTCGCCGATGTGTAACGCCATGCACCGCCCAAGCTCGGTGTTGGAAACGACCCGCAGAACGCCATAGCCACAGGCCCACAACAATCTTGGAGGTGATATAACTTACCTGCTGCACCCATCGTCGCCGAAAAGCTAAAGAAGACCCATGGCCTTGCCACCACGGCCAAACCTAAAGCCATTTCCAATGGATTATCTATCCCAATATTCATAACTCAAACTTCATTCTATGTACAGTGATAAAACAATGTTTTACACACTAAATCTTGTTTGGGTACATGTGGATTGGAGTAGATTAATTTGGAGTGTAATTGAGGGATTGGAGTGTGTTTAAATCCCCAATTGTTCAAAATCTCCCTTAATCCCATTCATTTCACTCCAATCTCCTTTAATCACGAGTACCCAAACTAAGCCTTAAAGGTCTGCATCAAGATAACCCCTATCACTAATCTTATTTAACATTGTGGTAGATATACTGGCAGTTATTATGTCAAGGGCTAATAACAATGGGCAGGTGGAAGGGTCATACCTTATTTAGTAGAAGGGTATTTATTATCCTCAGTCCCAATTTATAGGTCGTTTGACTTTTTTTTACCAAGTTTGATTTGCTCGATTTATTAAATTTTTTTCACAATTCTCATTAATTTTCATTGTGATTTAGTTTAGCATATAATATCTATAACTATGAATTGAAGTTTTTTATTTTTTCACAAATATTTTGAATAAGACGAGTCGGTCAAACTTAGGGGAAAAAAAATCAAAATACCTATAAATTAGGACAGAGGGAGTATTCTACAATACATAGATGACACTATTATATTTTGCAAAAAGTCCATTTTTGACCGTGCAACTATCGCGAAAGTTCGAGTTAATTATCGAACTACAAAACCGGGTATCTTTAGCCACTCAACTATCAAAACCATTCGATTTTGGCCATCGGCTGGTAGTGGCCGGTGGTTTCACTGACGTGGCGTCCACGTGGCAGTGGGACCCACAAGTTAGTGGCCACGTCAGCTATCTCTGTCTTCCCTCATCTTCGTCCCGAGCTGCAGCCTCCCCACAGCCACCGCCGGCTGCCTCCTCGCCTCCTCGCTGCCAGCGCCCGCCTCCTCCCCTCCCACCGTCGCACGCCTCCCTACCTCCCCTCCTCCCGCATAGACTGGCCCTGCTTCCCCTCGCTTGCTCATGCGAGAGCGCTACTGCCATGGCCGCCTGTATCACCCCGAATTTAGTGCCAGAAATTTTCTTCTAAATCTCTCCCTAATTCAAAATCAATTTTCGAAAACCTTGGTTGTTTGTTTGAGTGTGCTAATATGAGCTCAACAAAGATCTCGCAATATTCCAAAATATTCCTCCAAATATCCTTCAAACACCTCTACAGAATCCTCCACAAAATCTTTTCTAAATCCCCCACCAAAAATAAAAAAATCAGAAGAGGAAAAAGGAAAAATCCTTTCCTTGGGCCGCAACCACCTGGCGGCCCATCTTCCCCCCGCTTCCCTTTCGGCCCCCGCCCACCGCGGCCCAGCCACCACCATCTCCCTCTCCCGCTGCCCTCCCCTCTCACTGCCAAGCGGGCCCATGCCCTTCAGTCACCGCCACTCCAGTCCTGCCTGTCCGCCTCCCCCCTCCCTCTCCTTCTCCCTTCCTTGGTCGGACGCACCACCATCGGACCCGCACTGACCCCACCTCCAGTGCACCTCGCCGCCGCATAGCTTCACCATCTGGATCCTCTATCTCCGCGCCATGCGTACCGCGCACCGCCGTGCCACGCCAGTCCACCGCCACGCAAAGCTCCCGGCCCCTTTGCCTATAAAAGGCATTGCCTCTTCTAGCCCACACCAAGCGGCCGCCATCGCGACCAGCCCCTGGCTCACCTAGGCGTTGCCCGCCGCGAACACACTCCCTTCCTCTTCTCCCTGGCTTAGCCGAGCCCTGCTCCGGCACGCCGTCCCCGCTACCCCAAAATCCCCACCTCCACCACCTCCTAGCTCAATTCAAGCCGACCCAAACTCCGCCTTACCTTCCCCCACTGTGTCGTCACCTCACCGTAGCCTCTCCACCCTCCACCAGAGCGGCCGTGCGTGCGCTCCCTACCGCCAGTGTGCATCTCTGCCACCGTCGCGTGGAGGCCCCATCTCCGGCCACCTACTCCACGGCCTAACCCCATCATCTGGCTCGCCCCTTCCCGGTGCTCGCGCCGCTGGACTCCTCGCCGGAACCGCTCCCACCGGCAAGAACCGCCGGTGAGCCGAGCCCTGACTGGTTCGACCACCATTTGCCTCTGTGATGCCATCACCCACCCCCACAGCTGACGCGTCGTCGCCGTGCCGTCCCTGCCCCGTTGGGCCGCACCACGCGCCGCGCTTGCATGGACCGGCAAGCCAAAACCACCCCGACCTAGCTTTTGTTTTCCCACGGGCCAAATTCCATTGTTCGCCCACAAAAAGTCCTCTTTCCATCCTTGAATTTTCCATAAATTCTATCGCTACCCTTTAGCCCCTAAACACTTCACATCTCCTCCGTTTTAACTCCGATTTAGGTGATTCTTGCGCCTGAATTCATCTAAACTCAAGCTCTATCTATCCATACACTTTTCATAATCTTTTGCTCTAACTAGAAGCTGCCATCATGCCACTATGACGCCGTCCTTCACCTAGTCAGTGCTTCACACTGGTCGCACAAATATTGTGAGCCTAGTGATTGATGCCATTGCCCTCCTACTTTTCATATACTCAAAAGGTTCCTGTCTTCGTCTCTCCAAACCCCGCTCTAAATGATTTCGATCTCCAAAATCATCCCCGCCAATCGCACTCTGTCAAGTCCCACTCTTTCATCACTTCCTTCCACAGAAACCACCCACCCCATCAACACCATGCGACCGCTATCTCGCCGGTTCTGTTTTCGCTCTAACTATCGCTTCTTCCTACCGTGGCACCTCCGCAAAAACCACTATCGTGCCCGCCAGCATGGTCGGCAGTTCCCAGCGCGACCCGCTGTCCCTCGCACTTTACTAGAGCCACAACCCCTGGTAAGGACCACCAACAATTCACCAAATAAACTCTACCCGTCCAAACATCCTTTCATCACGTTGAGCTCATGTTATATCTTGATGTGTGTGTGTGTGTGTGTTTTCCTTTGTTTGTGCGCATAGGTTATACCGGAGATCTTGCAACGGATACTGTACCAACACGCTCAGTGGTTGGCACATCATCGCGCTCAACAATTGAGAGAGCAACGCGAGAAGTGGGAAAGGTTCCATCGCTCCCAGCTTTTGGTGCGACAAGGCATTTAGGAGATGATATATTCTCGCCCTCAACTGTCAACACATCTTCGACGAAGTGATAGGCAAGCCCACTGGAATCCGCACTTGATGCATAAATTTTCTATATTTTGCAAATACAACTCTTGGCCTGATAATCACAATAAAACTTGCATGTTTTGCTTGCTAAGGTAACCCAATGAAACATAGCCACCTAAGCCTATCTAGATATAGCACGCATAGGTGGGATCGCTCATTTAATTATATCTATCATAATCTTGATGATGAGTTAGATTATGGTTGTGGAACTTGATGGGTATGGGAAAGTTGATGTGTGGTGTGATTTTGAAATAAAATGGGGAAGAACCCCGGCAACCGACCTTGTCGGAGTACGGCTAAGCACCGAAACAGCCGTTTTAAAGGGCAGGGTTTGAACGGGTAACTTAGCAACTCGTGGTTAGCCCAGGTCCCGGACTTCGTGGGGAAGGCCGGGTGTGTGGATGCTCGCGATGTCGAGCAATAGAAAAGTGGAATGGTTTTACTTGCGTCCTGTAAGGACCGCATTGATTTTCATCTTGCCTAACTCTCTTACTACAATCACTCGCTCTACATGAGGCATTGGCTAGGCCCAAGCCAGAAAGGATAGTCTAGTGGCAGCTGTGTTGGCGCACAAAGGTGAAGGGAAGGGGTTGTGTGTCACGGGAGTATAGCGGGGTACTGGAGTGACTTGGTGGCCCAGATCCGTAAAGCACTACTAGACGATGAAGTGATGGTAAAGGCTTGGTTTGGAATTCAGACGCTTATTTGGCCGTAAGTAGTCGCTGAGTCCAACTTGTGGGAATTAGTACAACCTCTGATCAGAGAAAAATCTATTCAAATAGTCTGAGTCCATCGGTATGGATGGGTTACGGCTTGGTTCTTCAATTAATAAATTTTCATAAAACTAAAACGGTTGGTTTGGTCTGAAACAAAATGGTTTTTTGGTGGGTGATAGAGCTACGGGGGTAAAATCCCATAGCAGTGTGGAAATGTGTTGGTTGGAATGCCATGAGCCATGTGGACCGGCGAGTCTAATGGCAACCCTTTTGTGAAAAACCTTGTTTTCGGAAAGAATAAAATCTATCAACTATCTCAAACCCTGCATACAAAATGTTTTCATGCAAAACTCTCCGTGAGCTCCAGATATATTCTTTATGTAGATGTAGCTATACCCCTACTCCGTATGGAGGAAGGTGGGCTCCTGAGTACATATGTACTCACCCTTGCTTTGTTGATGTTTTCTAGTGGATATGATGCAGTTACCATATATTCAAACGAGTAAGGGTTACGACATCCTTCCCAACTGTGACGTGTGGAAGTTTGGAACTATGTTTTATTTTCTGCTGCCTAGATTTTCAGAGCTATGCCCCTTTGCTGTCTGACCCATTAGGACGGATCTATATCACTCTGATGTAAGAATGTGATTACCAAACCCTAAGATGGTAATAAAGCACATTCTAGTCCCATTAAGGAAACTGAGGCGCTTCACCGCCGCTCGGTGAGCTTGCACCCCCGTCACCACTGGCCCTCCCTCGTCTACCCAGAGAATGCACGTGCCCCACCTCTTCCTCCTTCACCTTTCCCCCACTTCTGTGACCACTATAGCCGCCTCCTTCCCCTTCTTTCCACGTGATGCCACCTCTAGAACCATTGGAGCTTGGCCCGAGCTCGCTGCGTTGCTGCGTATTCTAGCCTCCTCCACTCCCGCTATCACACGCGTGAGCTCTGCCTTGACCCCCTCCATCTCTCCCGCCACTCCTAGTCTGCCGCCATCGCCTCTTCTACCCTGTTCCACATGTGCTGCCACACGCTGCACCAGTATCCCGCACCTCACTGTGGACGATGCACACCGGCGCCTTCCCTCGCATCCGGATCTCCTCTGCTATGCTCTCCGCATCCTCACACAACTCATGCACACCGCCTTATCCGCACTACTGCCGGTTGGTCACTTGCTCCCTGCCCCTTACCTCGGCTTCAAGTGGAGAGGCTGGCCCTCGCTCTCTCTGCTCTCCCGCATCACTCTCTTGCAGTAGCCCCTCTCCTCTCTTGTTTCGCTCTCTCCACCCACCATCCGCCATTGGGGCTCTGTGGCGAGGTTCGCCTTGCCACTGCTACGCCCCTCCTGTCTCCACTCAGCACACTGCCGCAAGCACTCTACCTGCCTCACCATCATCCTTCATTTCTGTTAGCTCTTGTCCTCATCTACTCCCCGCACTCGGATGTGCAGCCTCCAGGTGGAGTGAACAATGAGACAGGTGGCGGCCAGCCCTAGTTGTTGACGGTGGCGCAGTGGATGGCAGTGGAGCTAGTGCAATGTTTGAGAGCATGTCGGCTGCGTGTTGTAGGGAGTGCACGGCGGCGAGCCCATGAGCGACGGAACCTCGCATGGAGCAGATGAGGCGGTGGGGGAGGAGGCGATGCGGTACAACGGCGGATGCACAAGCGGAGGTGGGTGGTGCCATCGTGTCTTGAGCTCGCGGGGAAGAAGTAGGGAGACAGAGAGAGTTGACATGGCCACTGACTTGTGGGTCCCACTGCTAGGTGGAGGCCACATCAGCGAAACCGCTGGCCAAAACCAGACGATGGCCAAAATCGAACGGTTTTGATAATGAGTGTCCAAAGATACCCGGTTTTGTAGTTCAATAACTAAACTTAGACTTTTGCAATAGTTGCATGGTAAAAAAATGGACTTTTCCTTATATTTTTATACCATGATCTGGATCAAGCAAAACATACGAAAATGATTTTATGTTTGTTTGAACAGTTATCGGGTCTAAAATTTAATTTCCACAAAAGTGAGATTTTCTGCTTTGGTTAGGCTAAAGATCAGGCTAAAGATTTATGCCTTCCGATGCATTTTAAAAAACTAAAGAATAGAGATTGGAAGTTGATCAAAGATCAAATAGAAAAGAGGCTAGGTAATTGAACAGGAAAGATGCTTTCCTATGGTGGCAGATTCGTACATGATAAATTCTATGTTATCTAGTTTACCTATGGTTATGTATCTTTTTGAGGTCCCAAGAGGCATCTTGAAAAAGATTGAATACTTCGTGTCTAGATTCTTTTGGACTTATGATAGTCACAAACAGAAATATAGACTAATAAAATGGCCTCTTCTTTTGTCAACCAAAGACCAATGAGGTTTAGGTATCCATAATTTAGATATTCAGAACAAATGCTTGTTAAGTAAATGGATGTTTAAACTTTGTACTGAAGATGGTCTTTGACAGTAATTCTTGAGAAATAAATATATGAAAGATAAATCTCTAGCACAACTAGAGAAAAAACCAAGAGATTCTGATTTATGGAAAGGTCTTATGGGAGTTAAGAGTCCGTTCCTGAACCTTGGTAAGTTTAAGCTAGTGAGCAGAGACCAACTCAGATTTTGGTTAGACATGTGGTAGATTTCGGTAAGACATATGGTTAGGTAATTAGATCCTGAAATTTAGATACCCAAATTTATTAACATTGTTAGGAAGAAACATGCAACAATGGCAAATGTTCGTAGCTCATCACCACTTAACATCTCTCCTAGAAGGACATTAGTAGGTAAGAAGCTTTTGAATGGCATAGCCTAGTTGCAAGATTGACACATGTTAACCTAGAGGAGGGTACATATATTTTTATGTGGGGTCTTCATAAGACTGGATCCTTTACGGTGAGATCTATGTATGGTGCACTCATCAGTAATGGCATTGTTAATGATCATTATTGCACTATCTCCGACCATCAACTATCTATGATCATGAAGGAAAATATATCAAAGTGTAGACTAAACCCTTGCTACTGACAAAAATTCCACGAGTTATGGTGAATATTTGAATGGAAGTGAAGATCAGCATAAAACAAGTGAAAATGGCTAAGTGCAGAAGGAACCTTGGCCGCCCGGCTAGTCTCTGTGGCCAAATGACTCCATCTTCAACCTGCATGCACACAAGTGATGTGTCAACACAACTCCAAGGTGTAAACTGCGAAAGCAACATGCAAGGCACTAGAAGACTCACCACTTCATCGATGCAGCACTTGGATTGGTGAAGTCAGCGATCCAAGGCACTTCAATCCTGTGGCTAAGTAAGAAACACACTCAAGATCCAAAGATCCGAGGAAAAGCACAAAGATAATCGCCTAGCCGACGTGCAACCAACTTGGGGACTCAAGATGGACCATCAGATGCAAAGAGGTGGTGGATCCAAGGGCCTCCTAGCCGCTCGGCCAAGGGTAGGGCCACCCGGCCTCCTATCAAGCTGCCCGACCTGCCACCTGCCCTTGTAACTGCCATACCGACCCTATAAGTACCCCACTCACTTGGTGACTATAAATACCCTCCGGTAGCTCATTTGCAAAGTTTGGAAGTTGAGTGGAACATACCATTGTATTAGTTTTGTAGCAGTAGGTTAGTCCTGGGAGTTAGAGTCGAGTCTGAGCTTTTGCCTCAGGGATTCCAGAGTTAGCTTCGAGTCTAGGTAAAGCTCTTGTATCTTTTCTATCTTTCGTACCTTTGCTACTCTAGTATAATATAATTCATTGCCTATATTTCAACTATACTTTACTTTATTTCTTACACTTGCCTAGTGTGGTGTACCTTATTACATACTAGACCAAGGCTTACGTTTGTGTTGTCCTTAGGTTATTTGAATCTTGCTAGACTTGCCAGTGCTAAAAATGTGTCTTATGCTCTGATATAAGGTTAAGTGAGTTCTCACCCTCTGATCCAAGTGTAAGGAAAATGGCCTCATGCCATGTTTCACAAAGTGTTTTGGTGATTTGATGACAACTCAAGCCACTAGGACTAACAAGGTTGCCAAGCTTGTGATTATAGGGTTTTAGGTTCCAAGGGTGAAGGATAAAGAGAAAAAATAATACAAATTCTGTACAAGTATGATGACCAAGAAAGATGGATTTTTCCATAACATTGTAGAACTCTTAACAAGATTTCCAAAAAGTCCATGATCATCAAAATCGGAGTTATGAGTAAAAAGTTATGCCCAAAATACAAATACTAAGTCTGCTGAAATAAATAGAGCGGACAGTCGGGTCCTCACAAGATATAGGCTGATGGAAACATCAATTCTGTAGAAATCTACAAATCCAATCAAATGGGCATTTGTACAACATTGTAGAACTCCTTACAAGCTTTCCAAAAAGCCCAAGATCATCGAAATTAGAGTTTGAAGTAAAAAGTTATGCCCAAAATACAAAAAGTACCTATGCTCAGACCAAAATGGTACAGTTAGTACAAACTGAGAGGGTCGGACCATACGGTGCGTACATGCATTTTTCTGACCGTTGGCCAACTGCTAGTTTGGGTCTTTGGACCTATTTATATCCTATCCATGGGGTCATTTGAGATTGCTGGAGACACCTGAAGCATAGATGAGTTGAAGAACACTTGAAGATCATCTCCAAGTCACCATAGTGCTAATTACCCACATCAAAGGCATTAGTGCACTCTTAGTGAGGGATTAATGCTTGTTTAGGCTTATCTCTTGTGAGGGTTGTGTGATTAAGAGATGTCTTGCTGCAGCAAGCATTGTACTCGTTGCTAGACCCTCCTTGGTGTGGAGCGGCGGCGATAACTTGTGTGGAGACGAGGAGACCATTCAAACTCCATAATGAAGAATCCGGTGCCTTGTGACCGAGAGAGGTGGTGGTGGTGACTAAGCCTTGGTGGCTTGGTGGCCCATAGCCTTTGTTTTTCGTGAGGCTTAGTGGCGAGCGCCAAGACGTGATCAGGAGAGTCTTGGTGCCCGGCTCGGATATTGCCTTTGGTGGTGAGCCCATGGACATAGCCATTAGTGGTGAACCACGTTAAATCTCCACGTCTTCCCGGTAGTTTGCATCCCCCTTCCTTACTCTCTTTACTAACCGCATTTACGTTTCTGCATTTCCTTGCATGTGTGCCTTTAGCTTTCCTAGTTTGTTAGATTAGGTTTGGCTCTAAGTTGCAAGTCTTTTGTGTAATTTAGGGAGTGCAAAGATAAACCTTAGTTTTAACTAGCATGTGTAGGACATGATAGGTTTATTATATGCACTAGAAAGCCCTAGGTTTTAGAAGAGCGATTAGCGACCCAATTCACCCCTCCTCCTCTTGGGTCCGATACCTCGGCACGTTTCTTTCAATTGATATCAGAGCTAGGGCTCACATCTCTTATGAGAATAGCCAATTCCATTGGCAAATTTCTAAGGTACCTTGTAGGAGTGCTGTTGGCTTCACCGCTAAGTGAGTTCTCATGTCCAGGGAAGGGATGAGTACTGATAGGTCTCCATTTTTCGATGGGAAGGGCTTCCCTCGGTGGAAGGTGCTAATGGAAGCACATCTTCAAGCCCGGGCTTGATGTTTGGCATGTCACTAAAGAAGGCACCCGTAGTAACTCCGCTCATGAGAGGCAATTTGAAGCTATTGCCAAATCCACCTTGTTGTCATATCTTTGTGATGATGTGTTCAATCGTGTGTATGAATCTCCTAATGCACATGAGCTATGGAAGCAAATTATCGAGAATCATGAGGGCTCATCAGATGTAGCCAATCAAAAATATCATGTTCTTGCCGATGAGCTAACTAGCTTTAAGCAACTTGTTAACGAAAGTGGTCATGATATGTTCTCATGTTTGAACACACTTGTGAATGAAATCAATGGCCTAGGTTTGAAGCAAATAACGGATGGAGAGGTGAACTACAAGATCATCCGTTGCCGTCGCAAGCCTGACTACGACATCATCAAGACCATCTTCCCCAAGGAAGACTTGGACAACAAGACACCAAACCAAGTCATCAGCACAATTTTTGTCGACGAGTATTCCATGGGGATGAACAAGCAAGAGTCAACCTCTACTTCAAGCCAAAAAAGCCTTGCCGTCAAGCACACATGCAAGCATCAACCAAGATGGCAAGGGAAAACCTCAAGTGAAGAGAGGAGGATGAGAGTGGTGATGAAGCCTCAACATCAAGCTCAAGTGAGGATGAAGCAACCTCAAGGGCCATAGTCTTCCACCAAACAAAGGTAGCCAAACATGTGAGGAAACTCTATATGCTAGTCTATGAGACCCGCATAAGAGGAGATGCGGTGGGAGTCTTCGAGATGGCGGGCAAGAAGAAAAAGAGCAACCGAAAGAGACATCAAGCTTGCCCCGCCATCATCAAGAAGGGTGGTAAACAAATCTCAAGTGATGAATGTAACACTCCAAAATTTAGTATCCCTAAATTCTTCTCTAAATTCACCCTTAGCACAAAATAAAATCTAAAAAGGTATGCGCTTACCAAATGTAGGAGCTCAACCTCTCAAAAACCCCCTCACCATATGCCCTACAAATATTTTCCCAAAAGTCCCCACAAAAGTTCCCACAAAACCCCCACTCAAATTTTTTTTCCTAAATTCCAAATGAATTTTTGAAAAAGATAAAAGAAAATCCCTAACCCTCACCCCCTGGCCCAGCCCACCAGTTTCCCCTCCTCTTTTCGGCTAGCTCTGCCTCTCCCCCCTCCGTCTGGGCCGCTCGGCCCGCACCACCAGCCCACAACAGCCACCCGCCCCCCTCTCTTCCCCGATAGGGGGACCCCACCTGTCAGGGCCGTCCCCTACACCGTGCCGCACCCGGCCCCACCCCGGCGTCGCGCCACGCGCAATCGTGTCGCTCCCGGTGCCGCGCCATGCCAGAGCCGCACCACACCCAGCCCCGCATAGACCCCGGTGCGCAGCGCGACCACCGGCGCGCACCGTGCCTGACCCCCACTCCGGTGAGTCGCTACCCCAGCCCACTATGCCATCTATAAATTCCCCCTCCTACTCTTAGCCTCGCCACGATGACGCCACCCCTCCACCCAGCCTAGATACCTACCCCGGGAAGAATCCCAGTGTGGTGACATGCCCCCCCTACCGCCGCTCTCCCCCTAGCCACCGCCAAGCTCAACCCCTCCTCCCCGGCGAGACCCCGTCTCTGGTAGTAAGGTAGGCACCCCCCTTCCCTCCACCCCAGTGTGCCGCTGCCCCCGCCCTTGGACTGCCTTACCAACAGGGAAGTGCAGGTGAGCCACTGCACCCCCCTCGCCCCGCCAGCTCGGCCGGACCGGCGCTACCGTCAGCCAGTGATGCCATCACCTGGCTACCACCGCTAATGGGTGGGCCCAGCCCGGGCACCGTTATGCCCCCGCTGCGCGCGTGTTGGCGCGTTGGGCCGGCCCATCCACCGCGTCGTGCCGCGCATGGGCCAAAGGCAGGCCACGCCAGCCTGAGAGCCTTGGGCCGTGCCCCAGATTCGGCCCACAGGGCTTTAAGTCCATTTTCAAATTATTTAACCCCTTCTTTTCAATAAAAATCCATATCTTCTGCAAACCAACTCCCATTGTAGGTGATTCTTGCACCCAAATCTTTCTAAAATTCCCCTCTACCCAACCCACCTCTTTTTAAAGTATTTTGGGCACGAATGATTGCAATTATTGAGTGTTTATTGTTTGTGCATGCTAGACGCTGAACTAGGGGAACTCCAGGAACCGGAGCCGACCGTTGCGGACCAGGACACCGACGACCCTAGTACTGACCTCAACTACAACAAGGACCTAGACGGTGACAAGTCCACTGGAACCATTTCTTGATGCATGAAAGTACCTAGTTTTGCAAAATAAACATCTTGGCTAGTTCAACCAATTAAAACCTGCATGTTTTGCTTGCTAAGGAGAACCCTGGTATGATAGCTATCAAAACCTAATTAGAGGTAGTGCGCATAGGAGTGATCGCTCATTCAACTACATGAACTAAAAGTTTGTAAGAGCCTATGGATATGGGTTGCGAGGGGTTGGGGATGGAGGTCATTGAGTTGATTTTCGAAATAAAGTGGGGAAGAACCCCGGCAACCGACTTGGTCGGAATACGGCTTCGAGCCGAAACAGCCATAAGAGCAGGGTTGGATGGGTAACATAGCTACCTGTGGTTACCCCATGTCCCGGGATTCATGGGGAAGACCGGGTATGTGGATGCTCGCAGTGTCGAGTAAAAGAAAGTGGTACGGTGGTTGGTTCAACCAGAGCTCTCCGTAAGGACCGCTATGATTTTCATCTTGCCTAACTCTTCTAGTACAACCACTCACTCTGTATGAGGCAGTGGCTAGGCCCAAGCTAGAGTGGATAGCCTAGTAGCTTCTGTGTTGGCGCACAAAGGGCTAGGGGAAGGGTGGGTGTCAACAGAAGTACCGCGGGGTACTGGAGTGACTCAATTGCCCGAACCCCTAAAGTTCTGCTAGGTGATGAAATAAAGGCAAAAGGCTAAGTTTGGAATTCGGGTGCTTTTTTGGCTGTACTCATCGCTGAGTCCAACTTGTGGGAATTAGTAAAACCTCTGATCAGAGTAAAACCTATTCGAATAGTCCATGTCCACTGGTATGGATGGGTTACGGCTAGGTTCTTCATCTAGTATGTTTTCTTGAATATAAAATGGATGGTTTGAATGAAAATGGTTCATGGTGATTGGGTGGATCAAGGTTGTGGATAAAATAAGTTTGGGCCACTCGGACCAGCAAGTCCAGTGGCACCCCCCTTCCTACTAAAATTTGTTTTCATAAATTAATAATTGGACCACTAAAACGAACCGTGCATTGTTTCTCTGCAAATGTAAGCTCCAGATATAGCCTTGCATCTAGAGATAGGTACCCTACCCACTCAACAGGAGGAAGGTGGGCTTGAGTACGTAAGTACTCACCCTTGATTTGTTGATACTTTTTCAGATAGTTCCAACGAACTATTCGAGGCACTCTCTGGCTAGGTCATGACCCGACTTCCCAACTAGCCTATGGCATTGGGCTCTGAAGGATTGCTTCTGATGTATCTTACTTTTCCTGCAATTAGTCATGTAATGGTTTGTAATCGTTAAGTTTGACTCTATGCTATCTGGAATAAATGTGTTGCTAGAACCTTGGGACTAGCATTTGTTTCACATTTAAGCTCTCAAAGATTTGGGGGCACTTCAGGTGGCATCAGAGCCATAGGTTGGCCGTAGGATGTGACCTTAAGGATTCTAGGGTTTCCGAGTCTAAGTTATTACAAAGATCTTCTTACCACTTCCCTCCTCAATCACGTTGCTCTCTTTTCTTGATCCAGATGGCACCCTTTAGGATGCATAATGGGTTAGTCAAGATCGGGTTGTTAAGCTCCTCAGTGACTACACCAAGTACCTAGGCATTCCGGAAGAGCCCTACTTCGAGACAGTAGAGCATCAAAATTAAGACACCTTGGGCTGCACCGTGACCATCCGCATAGGAGCCAGCAAGAACCACCCTACTTTTAGCACCACCACCCTCGGCCATATCACCACCACCACCCAACAAACGGCAGCCCGCAACACCCTTCGCCACCTATGCACCATGTACGAAAAGGAAGTTGACCGCTCTTGCCTCCGCTTCTTTCCACCAGATGATAGAACCTCCCCTGTATGGCAGCAACAGCTCCATGATCTGGCCAAAACTAAGCAATTCAAGAGGACCCCCATAATCCACCGCATGACCGACTACCTCCTCACCCTGGACAACCACTTCTCCCGAATCAACTCAGAGCTATACTTTAGCCACCGCCAAATGCTAGCGGGTGCAGCCCAGGTGAAGAGACCGAAGAAAGAGAAGGCAGCCCTAACAAAACAACTCGCTGTGCTTAGGAGGCAGCATGCAGCTCTCAAGGATCGGGAACGTGCAGCGTGGAACACTGTGAGAAATACGCGGGCTAAGTTTGCTCGTGAGGCTAAGAAGGCTCATGAAGTAGTAAAGAAGGAGAAAGCAACCCGGGAAGATCGAAACTGCCAGACAGATGCAATCAACGAGTGCGATTGGAGCAACTTCCCACCCATTAGTGATGCTTTCAGTTGTACTGCTCCAGAGGACCCCTACCTTCTCTCCTCCTTAGTCTTTCCTCCATAAGCTGACCACACTGGCCTCCTGGATGACATGCTAGCTGGTTGGGTCTAGAGATCTTAGTAGTGTAGTAGTTACCCTGGTGCGTGAAGCTATCAAAAGCTTTCCTATGTATCGTGTAGACGGTTGTTTGAAATAAAGTGTGCTGTGTGGAAGTATTTATGTGTTTCTAAGTAAAGAGCAATTAAACTATAACTATATCCTAAGATATACTCTCTTCTCCCGCAGATGGCTTCTCGTAACTCAGGAAATAGAAACCCTGACCTAAGGGAAGGGCACGGAGAAGCAGCCACAACGAAGGACGTCTTCCCTCACCTCCCCCACCACCATATCCACCACCTCTCCCGCCTCCTCACCACCAAAAAAGAACCCTTACCTAGAGTTGGCTTAGTTCTTGGCTGCCCATGCCTAATACATGGCTCAGAGGCCCTAGTATGTCAAGCCATTGGAGAAGATGGGAGAATTTCTCAAGCTGAAGCCACCTGCCTTCTCTGGATCACCAGATCCCATGGAAGCAGAGGATTGGATGAGGACCATCGAGGTGAAACTATAACTTCTCCACTGTAACGAAGAAACCAAGATTGCCCTCACCACTCATCAACTCTCTGGTACAGCCCCAGCTTGGTGGGAGATTGTCAAGACTGCCCATAAGGAGGGGATTACTTAGAAGGAGTTCACGGAAGCTTTCCGTCAGCACCATGTGCCAGAAGCAACCAAGGACCTCAAGGCAAAGGAATTCAGGCATCTGACTCAAGGAAGCTCCACTGTGGCAGAGTATATCCAGAAGTTTATAGAGCTACCCCGCTATGCTCCAGAAGAAGTAAGTTCTGATGGAAAGAAGTGCAAAGCTTTCATAAAAAGGTTGACCCCGGAAATAGCAACCATAGCATACACACCTACCAGGCTCCTGACTTTGCCTCTCTGATCAGCTACACCATTAAGGCTGAGAAGCTCAAGCAGGATGAAAGGAGCCAACTGAAGAGGAAGTTTATGGAGTTCAAGTCGCAGTGCTAGGAGCGTTGACAAAGGCACTTTGTGGGCCAGGCGTCCCGAGGCTCATTCAGCGCACCCTTTAAAAGCGCCGACTCAGCCCCATCTCGCTTTGGCCTAACCCAAGGCAACTCTTAGCAGAACACCTTTCGTGGCAATAGACTGACATGCTACAACTGTGGGGAATCTGGTCACTTCATTGCCAGCTGCCCGCACCCCTACTACGGCAAGCAGGCTGCATCAACCTTCTCCAACTCGGTGAATGGGCCCAAGCAACCTACCGCCACTAGTAACCTCCCGGCCGCCAGCGTCCAGTCAAACAAGCAGTCCCAGCAGTCGGTCAACAAAGCTCGCGTCAACCATGTTGACGCAAAGGAAGCACAGCAGGCCGCGGGAGTGGCACTCGGTGAGTTCTTAGTAAACTCAGTTATGGCAACTATGCTATTTGATTCTGGTGCATCACACTCCTTCATATCAGCCACATTTTTTAGTGAAAACAAAATCCCCACCACTCCACTTCAAAAGCCACTTCTAACCCAAACACTAGGTGCAAATATTACCTGTCAATGTGGTTGTAACAGGGTTCAAATCATTCTAAGTAGGGTAGCCTTCAAAGAAGACCTAATAGTATTAACCTCCCAAGGGATAGATGTTATCCTGGGAATGGACTGGTTGAGCGGTCATGAAGGTGTTATACACTGTGCCAACAAGACCGTTAAATTGATTAACCCAGGTGGCGCTAAGGTGATCTGTAGCACCCAAAAGACCTCCCGAGACCCTCTGAACTTCCACATAGAGGCCAAGGCCCTAGAAGATGTGCTCGTAGTCTGTGACTACCCGGATGTGTTCCCAGAAGAACTGCCTGGCATGCCCCCAGATTGAGATATTGAATTCATCATAGACCTATACCCGAGGACTGCCCCAATAGCCAAAAGACCTTACCGGATGGCCCCCGCAGAGTTGGCGGAACTGAAGGAGCAGCTCAGGGAATTATAGCAGAAAGGCCTCATTAGACCCAGTTCATCCCCTTGGGGAGCACCCGTGCTATTCGTGACCAAGAAGGATGGCAGCCTAAGGATGTGTGTGGATTATAGGTCCCTGAATGAGGTGACTATCAAAAATAAGTACCCTCTTCCGCGGATCGATGACCTATTTGATCAACTCAAGGGAGCTAAGTTTTTCTCCAAGATAGACCCAAGGTTAGGGTACCATCAACTCAAGATTAGGGAAAGTGACATATACAAAACTGCCTTTGTTACCCGATATGGACAATATGATTTTACAGTCATGTCCTTCGGGTTAACCAATGCACCGTCATACTTCATGAACTTGATGAAGAAGGTGTTCATGGACGGATTGGATAAAAATGTTGTCGTTTTTATTGATGACATACTTATCTATTCCAAGGACAAGGAGGAGCATGAGCACCACCTTCGGACGGTGCTAGAAAGGCTGAGAATCCATAAGTTATATGCGAAGTTCCACAAGTGTGAGTTTTGGCTGGAAAAGATAGCTTTCCTAGGGCATATCATCACTGAGAAAGGGGTGGCAGTGGACCCTGAGAAAGTACGAGCAGTAATGGAATGGCAACAGCCTGTCAACACAAGTGAAGTCAGAAGCTTCATCGAATTGGTAGGATACTACCGTCGGTTTATAGAAGGATTTGCCAAAATAGCTAGACCCATGTCCGCATTACTCTAAAAAGATAAGAGGTTTGAATGGACAGAGGCTTGTGAAAAGAGCTTCCAGGAGTTAAAGAAAAAATTGACTACCGCCCCAGTACTTACACTCCCAGATATCCACTAAGGCTTTGTTGTATATTGCGACGCATCGTGGCAAGGATTGGGGTGCGTGCTCATGCAGGATAAAAGGTTATTGCCTATGCTTCCCGACAGCTTCGGACTCATGAGCAGAATTACCCTACTCATGATCTGGAAATGGTAGCTATGGTGCATGCCTTGAAAGTCTGGAGGCATTACCTAATAGGAAACAAGTGTGAGCTTTATTCAGATCACAAAAGTCCCAAATACATTTTCACCCAACCAGACCTAAACATGGGGCAACGCAGATGGATGGAGTTAATCAAGGACTATGATTTGGAAATCTACTACCACCCTGGCAAGGCCAATGTTGTAGCAGACGCCCTTAGTAGAAAGGCATAAAGTGAGGAGTTAGTTCCAACCAATGAGCACTTAAGAAGAGAATTTGCAAAACTCAGGATACATACTGTGCAAAAGCCAAGTGAAAAGGTCCTAACCATACAACCCACCCTAGTCGAGGAGATCAAACAAGGGCAGAAGGTTGATGAGGAAACTCAGAAAATTATACAGCATATCGGGAAATATGGGACCACATATTTCAGAGTTTGGGAAAATGGCATCATGTGGTACAAGGATCGGTTGTACGTACCAAAGGAAGGAGAGATTAGAGCAACCATCTCGGGAGAAGCTCACAACTCAGCTTACTCCATCCATCCTGGGGCTACTAAGATGTTCAAAGATCTCAGCCAAAGCTTTTGGTGGAAAGGAATGAAGGCGGACGTGGCCACCCACGTGGCACTAGTGTGATGTATGCCAACGGGTAAAAGCAGAACACTAAAAGCCCACTGGGTTGCTACAACCCCTGCCTATCCAAACCTAGAAATGGGATGAAATAGGGATGGACTTTGTAACCAGTCTACCTAGGACTAAGAAGGGCAATGATGCGATATGGGTCACAGTGGATAGACTCACCAAGACCACCCATTTCTTGCCAGTCAGAACCACTTATGGTGGAGCCAAGCTGGCACATTTGTATATTGAAAATATGTTAAGGTTGCATGGGGTGCCTAGCAGGATTGTACCAGATAGTGGAACCCAGTTTACTTCCAAATTCTAGAAAAGCCTACATGAGGCCCTAGGCACCAACCTAGACTTTAGCTCGGCCTACCACCCTCAGACTGATGGTCAGACAGAGAGGGTAAACTAGGTTATGGAGGATATGTTAAGAGCATGTGTACTCGCCTATGGCAAGGATTGGGAATCCAGCCTACCCTATGCAGAGTTCTGCAACAGCGGGCACCAAGCTAGCCTAGGGATGGCACCGTTTGAGGCCTTGTATGGATGGAAGTGTAGGACCCCGCTAATCTGGGTAGAAGATAAGTACCCAGCTCCTACCAGACCAGCCATTCTCAAGGAGGCAGAAGAGAAGGTAGAAGAGATCAGGGGAAAGCTTAAGATAGCCCAGACCAGACAAAAGAGCTACACTGACAAGAGAAGGCAGGAGCTCAGTTTTGAGATTGGTGACTCAGTATATTTGAAGGTATCCCCAATTAGGGGCACCCGACGATTCCAAATAAAGGGGAAGTTAGCACCCCGATACATTGGACCCTACAAGATCGAGGAGAAGATTAGGAGGGTGCTTACAGGCTGCAGCTACCAGAGTCGATGCCGGATGTTCACGATGTGTTTCATATATCCCAGCTCAAGAAGTGCCTAAAGGAGCCAGAGAGATAGGTTGAGCTAGATACCCTGGACTTAAAGCTTGAACTGGTATACCGGGAAGTACCGGTAAAGATTTTGGATACAAGCGTCAAGAAGACCCACAACTCAACCATCAGGATTAGCCGAGTACTTTGTAGCCATTAAGGTGAGGAGAAATCCACTTGGGAGCGAGAAGATGCTCTGCAAAGAGAACACCCACACCTATTCAAAGAACAACCGAATCTCAGGGACTGAGATTCCTTCTAAGTGGGGTAGGTTTGTAACACCCCAAAATTTAGTATCCCAAAATTCTTCTCTAAATTCACCCTTAGCTGAAAATCAAATCTAAAAAGATTTGCGCTTACCAAATGTAGGAGCTCAACCTCTCAAAAACCACCTCACCATATACCCTACAAACATTTCCCCAAAAGTCCCCACAACTTTATGCGAGGACGAGGAGACCCTTCAAACTCCATAGTGAAGAATCCGGTGCCTTGTGACCGAGAGAGACGGTGGCGGTGGCTAAGCCTTGGTCGCTTGGTGGCACTTAGCCTTTGCTTGCCGTGAGCCTTAGTGGCGAGCGCCAAGACGTGATCGGGAGGGTCTTGGTGCTCGGCTCGAATATTGCCTTTGGTGGTGAGCCCGTGGACGTAGCCATTAGTGGTGAACCACGTTAAATCTCCGCGTCTCCGTGGGAGTTTGCATCCCCCTTCCTTACTCTCTTTACTTACCGCATTTACATTTCTGCATTTACTTGCATGTGTGCCTTTAGCTTTCCTAGTTAGTTAGATCAGATTTGGCTCTAGGTTGTAAGTATTTTGGGTAAGTTAGGGAGCGCATAGATAAACCTCAGTTTTAACTAGCATGTGTAGGACGTGATAGGTTTATTATATGCACTAGAAAGCCCTAGGTTTTAGAAGAGCGATTAACGACCCAATTCACCCCCTCCTCCTCTTGGGTCGGATACCCCGGCACGTTACTTTCATTTGGTATCAGAGCTAGGGTTCACATCTCTTACGAGAATAGCCAATTCCATTGGCAAATTTTGGGAGATAGCTCGTAGGAGTGCTGTTGGCTTCATCACCTAAGGGAGTTCTCATGTCCAGGGAAGGGATGAGTACCGATAGGACTCCGTTTTTCAATGGGAAGGGCTTCCCTCGATGTATCGTGCTCATGGAAGCACATCTTCAAGCCCGGGGGCTTGATGTTTGGCGTGTCACTAAAGAAGGCACCCATAGTAACTCCGCTCGTGAGAGGTAAATGATGCTATTGCCAGATCCACCCTATTGTCATATCATTGTGACGATGTGTTCAATCGTGTGTATGCGTCTCCTAGTGATCATGAGCTATGGAAGCAAATTATCGAGAATCATGTGGGCTCATCAGATGTAGCCAATAAAAAATATCATGTTCTCGCTGATGAGCAACTTGCTAACGAAAGTGCTCTTGATATGTTCTCACATTTGAACACACTTGTGGATGAAATCAATGGCCTAGGTTTGAAGCAAATAACGGATGGAGAGGTGAACCGCAAGATCATTCGTTGCCTTCGCAAGCCCAACTAAGACATCATCAAGACCGTCTTGCTCAAGGAAGACTTGGACAACAAGACACCAAACCAAGGCGTCAACACAATTTTTGCTCATGAGTATTCCATGTGGATGAACAAGCAAGAGTCAACCTCTACTTCAAGCCAAAAGAGCCTTGCCGTCAAGCACACATGCAAGCATCAACCAAGGCGGCAAGAGCAAAGCTCAAGTGAATAAGAAAAGGAGGATGAGAGTGATGATGAAGCCTCAATGTCAAGCTCAGGTGAGGATGAAGCAACCTCAAGGTCCACAGTCTTCCACCAAACAAAGGTAACCAAACAAGTGTGGAAACTCTATATGCTAGGCTATGACACCCGCATAAGAGGAGATGCAGTGGGAGTCTTCAAGATGGCAGGCAAGAAGAAAAAGAGCAAGCGAAAGAGACATCAAGGCTTGCCTCGCCATCATCAAGGGGAAGAAGGGTGGTAAACAAATCTCAAGTGATGAATCAAGCAAGTCCTTCACCACCTGGTCTTCACACATATGCCTCATGGCCAAAGGTAATAGCGATGTAAGTGATGACCCCTCCTCCTCCAATGATGAGCCCATTGATATTGTGAGATGATGAGACTACTTAAAGAACAACAAGATTACATGCTCAAACCAAAGGAAGAAATCGAGGCGCTCAAGGCTAATGAAGAGCTCCATGCCTCCTTTGTCTCAAGATATGAGAAATTACTTAACAAATTCAATTTGTTATACAAGGAGCATGGGGAGCTGTTGGTACCTGTCGAACTGGGGCAGTTTGGTCGGGCTGGTAGTTCTCAACGCTAGTGGTGGTTTCAGCGGTGCGGTCACCAGAGCAATCACCACGATGAAGTGGCGAACCGGGTAGAGGTGTTTTGTATTTGGATTGGTGGTTGGTGCGGCGCTGTCGACGGCGGTTCTGTGTGTGCGCGCGGCGATGGGGAGCACACGTGAGGCGGTGGCTCTGGTGGTGGGTAGAGTGGAGGCTCGGAGGTGTTTGGGAGGCGCCGAGCAGTGGGGCCGAGCCTAGGGTAGAGTAATTATGCTCTGGTGGATGGGTGGAGGGTGGCTCGGTGGCGGAATGCGGTGAGCTCGAGGAAGGGAGGGTTTGTGCGCAGTGTGCAGTGCCTGGTTAGAGCAGGGGTCAGTCGCAGCGTGCTGTACGTGTGGCGACCGGAGGGATGGGGCGGCGAGAGGTGGTGGGGATGTATTTATAGCCGGCAGCTAGGGGGAGGCCATGGCATAGCACTGCGGCGGCGTGGCGAGGAGGTGCTCGGCGTACGTGGCGCGGTGACGTGGGGGTGCGGGGCCAGGAATGGAACGGGGCCGGGAGGCAGCGCAGTGGGGCCAGGTGCGGTGGAGGTAGGGATAGGGTGCATCGCGCCCAAGTCTAGGCGCGGCGTCGTAGCGCATGGTGCACTACCGAACAGAGGTGGGAGAAAGGGGTAGGGGCTGGTGAGCAGGGCCCATATGGCAGGGAGAGGGAGGTGTGGTGATAGGCTAGTAGGCCACGGTGGGGTGGGCCTATTCGGCCAGTGAGGTGGGCCGAGGCGGGAAAAAGAGAGGAGGGCCGGTGGTGGGGGCTGGTGGCCCTAGAGGGAAAAGGGGTTTTTTCTTTTTCTTTTGCCCCTTTTTTTGAATTTTGAGTTTGGAAGAAATTCAAGAGGGATTTTGTGGAGAATTTGGTGGAGGAAATTTTGGGATATTTGAAATTTTGTTGAGCCCATATTAGCACATTCAAACAAACAACCAAGGTTTTGAAAAATCAATTTGAATTAGGGAGGGATTTAGAAGAAAAATTCTGGTGCTAAATGCCGGGGTGTTACAAACCTACCCCACTTAAAATGAATCTCATCCTCGAGATTTAGCTTAGAGGGTTATAGGGTTAGCTTTATTTCAGCTAACTACTTCTAATTTTATCCGAAGCTTGATTCTTCACACGGAATGGTAGGTGGAATTTTAATATCAACTACATGTACAGCTTGATTCCATTTTTTCTTCATTTCTCTCCTCTGTTCAAGCGTTCTACATACAAAGACGATCTTCCACTTCATGAACTTGGAAGGTTGATCCATTGCCTGGCAGCTTCAGGCAGGAGTCTTCTAGAGAGCGGTAGAAATTCAGGAAGGCATTTTCTGCTCTTTAGATGGTGGTATAATCCGGGCAACCCGTCCAAAGGGATGGATCTGTCAATCTAGGGGTCTGGATTATCCTACACTAGTGCTAACAGAAGGGATTCTACGCCACTTAAATAGGGCGAATACCCCTACTTGAGTAGGTTATGCACTCTTCTGGAAGTGGGGAGCTGCTTTTTTCCAACAACTGTTGTTGCATCAGCAGACAAAGGGCAGGCTAGAGAAGAAACAACTATCTAGGATAGCCTTCTTCCCATTACACTTCTTTTTGCCCCAAGCACTTCTTCTTCTATCTTCTTGCTTGCTTCTTGGCTTGCCTTGGGATTCTTGATCTTGGCACAGCTTTGCTAGCAGGAAGCTTCTTCTTGCTTCTGCTCGGCCCGGGGGAGGGTTGCTAACCAGAGAAGGATTATGAGGCATATGAGTAGGATTTCAGTGAAAAGGATGTAGCGAAGCAGGGTACAGACTTTGGGTTCTAGGTTCATACCCGAGTGGAATCTGGGGTGGGTGTTGGTCTCTTTAGTTTGGTCTGCGGATCTTACAAACGACATCTTGTCTTAGAAGCCGAATGAGGAGCTTTAGGATCTTGGAGAGGAATACGCACTGGATAAGGAGGAGCATGATGATGGCTAGGTTTATCATCTATTGGAGAAGTTCGCAAATGGTTTGGAGCAATTTTCTTGATAAGGGAAAGGGCGGTGGATTTTCCAAAGGAAAAGGAAACAAAGAGGGAGAGTGATGGCAGCGATAGTGTAGTAACCTAAGGGCTAGTTTGGCAACCCTATTTCCCCAAGGGATTTGGGGAATAGAGGGGAAATTAGTTCATTTTTCCCTCCATTCCTCTAAATCCCTCCAAAATCCCTTGGAAAATGGGGTCGCCAAACTAACCCTAAGAGGAACTGTCCTACCCAAGAATCACAGAACATGGGAGTAGTTGTGGCTGGTTTAGTCGGTGGGAGAGGAGTAGTGGTGGGTTTGCTCTGTGGGGTTAATGAGGAACTTAGCTCAGAGAGAGAGAGGGGTTTTATGGATGCACACAGGGGTGGTGGTTGCGGTGCGGCTTGCTGTGCTCTGAGGTGACATGAGCAGTGGAGGTGGAGTGAGTGCATGTGGTGACATGCGAGCGAGGGTGGAGTGGGGGACCAGGCAACCATGGACGGCGGAGTGAGGACACGTGGCAGTCGGTGGTGGATGGCGGTGTAGGGGCCAGCTTTGGCCAACAGCGGGCATGTGGGTGAGCTGCCAAAGGTGGCAGGTGGTGGGAGGAAGTGTGCCCATGTAGTGGTAGGGGTGAGTGAGTGGTGGGGGCCGAGACATCAGATGTGGTAGGTGCAGGGAAAGGTGGGGGTGGTGGAAAGATATGAGAGGAGAGGGACAATGGTGGTACTATTTGTAGGGCAACTGTGGTATCAGACGGCTTTCCTTCAATCTTATCCATTTTCCCAGGGCCGTTGTTTCCTTAGATGTTCTTTCTTAGCTCCAATTTCTGTTGCTAGTGCTTTCTTTGTGCAGAGCCTTATCAACCGTTGACTGTCCTTTATTTTGATTGGAACCTGCTCTGGTTGCTTCTTTCAGAAGGCACACCTTCTTAAACCGATGGGTTTTAAGGTGAGAAGGAGATAGCAGGGATCAGAGCTAGTTCTAATGGAGATTTTATTAGCACACAAACAGGGCAACCCTTGCTTCTGCTGACAAAGCAAAAGACAAACCACCAACTATAAACATTAGAAAGAAAACAAACACGCAAAATCTATGACTCAGAAATAAACACATTAGCGCAACTACTCGAATAGGATCGAATTCATCTTATGGCTCTTGAAGGCTTCATCTTGTGATGGTGGCCGAGAATTGGATCCTTCTCCTAGAAGTGAGAGTGTTAGGAGGGTGCCCAAGCTTTCTCTATCTTCCATTCTCAGGAATTTTGTTGGGCTCTCTTCCTGGTTCTACCATTGCTCAAGCAGGGAATACTAGAGACCGGCTTAGTGACTGGCTCTGGTTGCCTAGGAGGGTTTGCTATTCCTCCTAGCACGGGGTACTGCATTCCCATTGGTGACGGGTAACATAGGCCAAAGAGGCTCCGTGTTGTCGCGCTGCTTGGATTAGGGTTTGTTTCTTGCCTCTGGCATAGTAGTCTGACTCTATACTGGGACAGGAGGTCTTCTATTATTCGATTGTGAGCTATCAACCTATCGTGCATAAGGCTCAGCTTGTCGTATTCATCATCCAAGGCTTGTAGATGAAAGACAAGGTAGGCTATGATGGGATCCTCGGTTTCCTTCATTATTTTCAAGACTTCAATGTAGATGAAAGACAAGGTAGGCTATGATGGGATCCTCGGTTTCCTTCATTATTTTCAAGACTTCAACTCTTCTTGCCCAGCATGTGGTCATCTTGTTGAAAGGCGGGAAAAATCTCATAAGGGTGTCCTAGATGGCCCTATGATAGGTTGAGCACAACTTCCTTATTGCGTCACGGCTTATAACGTGACACACATCCACAAATCGGCGACTGGTAGCTGTGGAATGCCATCCCTCAAGGGCACGGTTGTTCTTAATGTACAACGAGACCATCCATTTATGTTCTCCATTCTTGATGATTTCTCTGCCTAGGTACTCAGGGTATCCAGAAATCCGGAGGTACCTTATGGTATCCCTTAGGAGCTCGGGAAAACCTTTTACATCCTCACATAAGCTGACACGTCTAACACCTGTGATCTGAACAAGACTCGCGGGACTCATCCAAGACCAAAACTACTACACAACACACAAACAGGCAAGGCAACATCTACAACGCATGCGATCTACATGGTTAACTCTTACAAGGGTGTTAACCAAAGCGAATGGGAAGCTTCACTACCCAACTATAAGAGGGACATTGGATACAGCTAAATTCGGACCACGCGACTTCATTCCCTGTTAGGCTCAGAGACCTCACTCTGAGTCATCTGAGCTGATGTTGATAATGTCTTCTGACAGTGGCTGAGTTGTGAGGGCTGTGTCTTCTCCGGTCAGTCCCCAGGGCGAGGCAATGCCTGAGGGTTCTATTCTTGCTTCTATCGACGAGGTTGGCGGTGGAGCTTTTGGTTTGCTTGGAGAGGCAGGACTTGGAGGTGAGGCTCTGGGTAGCTCTTTCTCTTCCAGACACTCTGGACACTCTAGCTCGAGTGCTGGGATCTTCCTCAGGGTGAGGGGTTCTATTAGCTCTGGTTGAGGATTTGGGAGGTGCTCTAGAGGGATTGACTAGCTCTCAGGCTCGGGGAAGATAACTGGTATGCCTTCCAAAACTGGAACTTCCACCGTGAGATCTATGCGCTTTCTCTTTTTAAGGAGCATGGGCCGGCCAGGGAGGATTGGAGTTTCTTTCGCCATGGCTTCTTTACCCTAGGGTTGCAAGGGTCCTCTGGGTGAGATTTTATGCAGATAGCTGGCATAATCCTGTAGCTCTTTTAGGGTTCCTACTGCAGTGCATGCGTCCTCTGTGCCAGATGGTGCTGTGTTGCTGAGGCATTATCCCAAGGGGGCCTCCTTTCAACTGTGTTGTACCACTTAGCCAATTTCTGCAAGACAGCAGGGTCATGTCCTTTCTTTCCTTATTTTATGTTGCATACTTCCTCGCTATCCTTTGGGTCATGTACTTGACCAGGGTGGTCCATCTCTTGAGATTGAGCTAGGTGCCCTTGTGATGGTGATGTGTCTTACTGTGGGCACTGGTCCCTTTAACATCGATTCATCATGTTCGTTCAGGCAATCTTGTTCTGGCTCTTATGGTGTGTTATACAAGGTACAGACTTCCTTCTGTTAGAAGCTTGACTGGTTGCTGAAGGCCATTGGGGTAAGGGAGGGCCATAATAAAGTAAGGTGAGAAGCAAAAAGGTTTTCTTCGAAATGGTTTTGCCTCTGTAAACGTCTTTCCAACCTAGGGTTACGTCTACGGCCAACTTACGGCTCTAATACCACCTGAAGTGCCCCAGTTTCCATAATGGGACTAAAATGTGCTTTATTACCATCTCAGGGGTTGGTAATCACATTCTTACATCAGAGTGATATAGATCCGCCCAAACGGGTCGGACATCAAAGGGGCTTAGCCCTAAACATCTAAGCAGCGGAATATAAAACGTAGGCCCAAACTTTCACACGTCATGGTTGGGAAGCAGGTCGTAACCCTTACTCGTCCGAATAGATGGTAACTGCATCATTTTCACTGGAAAAATATCAACAAAGCAAGGGTGAGAACATACGTACTCAGCAGCCCACCTTCCTCCATACAGAACAGAGGCATAGCTACCTCGATATATCTGGAGCTCAAGTAAAGTTTTGCATAAAAACATTTTGTATGCAGGGTTCGAGCTAGATACCAGGTTTTATGCTTTCTAAAAACTAGGGTTTTTCTCAAAAAGGATTGCCACTGGACTTGCCGATCCACATGGCTCAAGGCGTATCACTGCTACTGGGTTTACCCTCGTAGCCCCAACATCAAACCATTTTGTTCCATGCCAAACCAACCATTTTAGTTTATGAAAATCTTCTAATTAAAGAACCAAGCCGTAATTCATCCATAGCAGTGGACTCAGACTATTCGAATAGGTTTTACTCTAATCAAAGGTTGTACTAATTCCCACAAGTTGGAGTCAGCGACCGCTTACGGCCAAATAAGCATCCGAATTCCAAACTAGGCCTTTGCCATTACTTCATGGTATAGAAATGCTTTAAGGATCAAGGCCACCGAGTCACTCCGGTACCCCGCGGTACCTTCATGACACACAACCCCTTCCCGTCACCCTTGTGCGCCAATGCCTCATACAGAGCGAGTGGTTGTACTAAAGACTTAGGCAAGATGAAAATCAACGCGGTCCTTACAAGGCGCAGGTAGAACGATTCCACCATTCCATTGCTCAACACCGCGAGCATCCACATACCCAGTCTCCTCCACGAAGTCCGAGACTGGGGTAATCGCGAGTTGCTAAGTTACCCGTTCAAAGCCTGCCCTTGAAATAGCTGATCCCAACCCGTGGGTCGTTTGCCGGGGTTCTTCCCCATTTTATTTCAAAAACACATCCTCACATCCATATCCCACAACCCATCAAGTTCCACAATCCAACTCAACGTCAAGATTATGACAGATACAATTATATGAGCGATCCCACCTATGCGCGCTATATCTAGAATGGCTTAGGTAGTTATATTTCACTGGGTTACCTTAGCAACCAAAACATGTAGGTTTGATTGTGATCATCAGGCCAAGGGTTGTGTTTGCAAAATATATAGGAAATTTATGCATCAAATGGGGATTCCAGTGGACTCGGCTATTGCTTTGTTGGTACAGACGATGCATGGGCCGCAGGTGGCGGGGGTGCATCATCTACTGAATGCGTTGATGTACCGACTCCTGCCGAGCACGTTGATACGCCAACTGCTGGGCGCGTTGGTGTGCCATCCACTGAGCATATTGGTACAATATCTGCTGCAAGTGCCGGTTGCTTTCTTCAAGCATTGTGAAGGTTCTCGCGAAAGGCGTACCGATCAGAATCTCCGGTATAACCTACGTGCACAAGCAAGGAAAACACACACACACATTGAGGTATAACATGAGCTAGACACTGATTCTGGGTGTGCTGGAATAGAAGAGAGCCTTGGCGTGGAATATAGATTATCTGGTGATCGGGTGTTGCTCACCAGAGAGGTTGGCTCTGGCAAGTAGCGGGGTGTAGGGGATCGTGTCGTGATTGGCCGAGCACTTTGGCGGGCACGGTAGCGGTCATTGCGGAATTGCCACGGTAGTGGGTAGCGATGGTTGGAGTGAAAACAGAAGCGATGAGATGGCGGTCGCATGATGACGTTAGGGTGGAGGTTTTCTGTAGGAGGTAGCGATGAAAGAGTAGGGCTTGATGGAGTACAAACGGCAGGGGCGATTTCGACGATCGGAATCATCTAGAACGGGGTTTGGAGAGACCAAGACAGGAACCTTTAGTATTTATGGAGAATAGCAGGGCAACGGCATCAAGCACCAGGCTCACAATATTTGTGCGACAAATGTGAAGCACTAACTGGGCGTAGGACGGCGTCATGGTGGCATGACGGTGGCTTCCGGCCAGAGGAAAATACTGTGTGGAGTGTGCGACTAAACAGGGCTTGATTTTAGATGGACTTAGGCGCAAGAATCATTTAAATCGGAGTTGAAACGGAGGGATATGGGATATTTGGTGTGGAGGGGGTAGAATTTATTCACTGGACATAGTTTGAGGAGTGGAAATAGGCTTTATGTGGCGAACTATTGAATTTTGGCCTACTGGCGATGCAACTTGGGCCGGGGGTTCGGCCTGCAAGGCCCAACGCGTGTGCGTGCGGTGCTGTCCAACTAGGCCGGCCCAACAGGGTAGGGACGGCGCGGTGACGGCCATTTGGCCTAGGCCCACGTAGTAGCGAAGCAGGGGGACGACGGTGTTAAGTACGGACGGCGCGTCGGTACGGGTTGAACCGAGGCCGGTTCAGTCGGGCCTGTACGGAGGGGTTCACCGGCGGTTCTCACCACCAATGGCAGTTTTGACGGCGCGGTCACTGAAGCGAGCACCATGACGGAATGGCGAACTAGGTAGAGGTGTCTAGGATTTAGATTGGTGGTTGATGGGGCGCTGTCGATGGCGGCACTATGGGTGCGCGTCGGTGACGGGGAGCGCAGGCAAGGCAGTGGCTTTAGTGGTGGGTAGAGTGGAGGCATGGAGGTTTTTGGGAGGTGGCGAGCAGCAGGGCGGAGCCTGGGGTAGAGTAATTGGGCTCTAGTGGTGGGTGGAGGGTGGCTCGGTGGCAGAATGCGGCGAGCTCGAGGAAGGGCGGGGGTCTGCGCGGCGTGCAGCGCCTGGTTAGACCAGGGGTTGGTTGCGGCGTGTTGTGCATGTGGCAAGGGTAGGGACGAGGCGGCGAGAGGCGGCGGGGAGGTATTTATAGCAGGTTGCAAGGGGGAGGCTGGGGCTTGGCACAATGGCGGTGTGGCGAGGAGGTGCTCGACGTACGTGACGCGGCGATGAGGGTGCCAGGTAGCGGCGGCGAGATGGCGGTGAGGTGCCGGGGATGGAGCGGGGCTGAGAGGTAGCGCAGCGGGGCTGGGCGCGGCGGAGGTGGGGACAGGGTGCGTCGCGGCAAGGGTCAGGCACGGTGTCGCGGCGCACGGTGCACTACCGGACAGAGGTGGGAGATGGGGATAGGGGCTGCCGAGCGGGGCCCATGTTGCAGGGAGAGGGAGGCGTGGCGGCAGGCTAGTAGGCCGCGGTGGGGTGGGCCTGCTCAGCCAGTGAGGTGGGCCGAGGCGGGGAAAAGAGAGGTGGACCGGTGGTGGGGGCTGGTGGCCCGAGAGGGGGAAGGGTTTTTCTTTTTCTTTTGTCCCTTTTTTTTTAATTTGGAGGTTGAAAGAAATTCAAGAGGGATTTTGTGGAGAATTTGGTGGAGGGAATTTTGGGATATTTGAGATTTTGTTGAGCCCATATTAGCACATTCAAACAAAAATTCAGGTGCTAAATTCCGGGGTGTTACAATTGTCCTCCCAGGTAGCTTTCCTATGTTTGCTGATAGCTTTTGTCTTTGTTCTCTCATTCACCATACACTGTTTTGTTTATCTTACTCCCGTCGTAAGAATATAGTTGGTATTTATTATTTTACGGTACTCCTTGAAGTTCGAAATATCATTCCACCTATTTGTCCTTGTTTCCTGTGGAATTTTACGATACTCGGAATATTCTGAGTAAAAAAGTTACAGCGAATCTCTGTGTGCTCACGGAGTAAAATCTGTTACGCTAAGAAACGTCAATAGACATCAACATGTCCCACGAAACCTAGCATTTAAGAATTTGTTTGAAAATCAAAATCTTTGTTCCTTAAGAAAGAAGTTCTATTAACGAAGGATAATATAACTAGAAGAAACTAGAGAAGTAAGGCTATTCTCACCAATCCGACCATCCTACCACGTATATTTCAAATTTCTTTTGTCTACATTGTTTGCACAGAGCAAAACAGTACAAAATGGACACCAAAACGGGCAGACCGGTGAGCCTAGTCTCATAGGACTTGTAAATTTTGTAAGCAGTATGAATCCATCTAGCACTTTTTTTAGGTATATGCGCTAAATTTATCTGAAGAGTCATTTTTAGTTCTACTGGTTTAATGCAACATACTAATGTTGTACATTTATTTGGAAGTGGGTTGAAACAAGGGGTTCAAATCTAGCTGGGTTGTTGCTAACATCAGCTGCTACTTTTTGTTAGAGAATGTGGTTTACGAGAATTGACCTGATGTTTAATAAATGTCAATCAAAATTTTTTTTGCAAGTTCCATTCAGGTATTCACTGGCTACGATTTTGGGCACGGTTACAACATATTGATGACATAAAGGGCGACATAGTGTGTACTTGTAGGAAGTCTGCGATGCAGTACTTTGTTTTTCAAGATGGTCTTTTATGTTTAGAATTGAATGTTAACGAGGATTGTTTTTCACTAGGCAATCAACCCATACGTTGCGCAAGTTTTGTGCGATATAAACTTAAAAAAGACAATGATATTTTATTACCATTGTGCTATTTTTTATTTAGGTTGCGCTAAATATGATGCGATTGTTTTAGGAAAACATAGCATTGAAAAGCACAGGATTAGGTAATAAATGATGTTTGTATTGAGGAATCTATATAACAAGAATTAATAAAAAATAAAAATAATAAAATTATATTAATATTATTAGTGCTTAATAGTTGATTTACAATATTTTTAATGCACTTGCAAGTGCTATGACCTTGTCTTTTGGTCTGGGAGGGGAGATGCAGCTTGTTGGCTTGTTGCATCTTTTGATTAGTCTGGGACGGCAACGCTTGGACGAATGGCGCCTACGTACGTAGATTAGTGCGGGATATGGTGCTTGGGCGGATGGCTCCACGCAACGGCTACGATAATTACATATTATAAATGGATTTTTAGATTTTTTTTTTGAGAATTTTTAAGATTTTACTATTTTTTGAGTGTTTCGTGAGGATTAACGTAGATATTTCGAAAAGAATATCCAATCAGTAATAATAAGATTTGAGTCGTAATAATTTAGTTTGAAGCTTTTTGAAGAGTTGAAGCAGATTTGTTCCATTATTAAAAAAATTATACTATCAACCGAAGATGGCCTACCTTGTGTTCACAGGCTCACGACAGCATTAGGGGGTGTTTGATTCAGAGACTGAACTCTAACTTGTGTCACATCGGATGTTCGGACGCTACTTAGAAGTATTAAACATAGTTTTATTAAAAAACTAATTACAAAGACGAAGACTAAAGGGCGAGACGAATTTATTAAACCTAATTAGTAAATAATTAACGACGAGTACTGTAGCATCATATTTGCTAATCATGAATTAATTAAACTTAATAAATTCATCTCGCCGTTTAGTCATTATCTGTGTAATTAACTTTATAATTAAACTATATTTAATATTTTTTTAAATAGTATCAAATGTCTGATGATGGGATTAAAAATTTTAGTCGGGTAGCCAACACGCACCTAACGTGCATCTTGTGTCGGATGTAGCCTGGAAACGTCGCATCTCGAATCGGTCGCACTCCCTCCACTGTACTTCCGAGAGGGGATGTTTTACCTAAGGCTGATGGGATGTTTTACCTACCGCCGAGAATACAACGTGGAAGCATAAATGGTAATTTATCAAAGAGATTGCCACAGCAATACTGAATGCATGCAAATGTTTGTGCACTTGTATTTTGCACAAGATAAGATAAAACAAGTAAACAACAATTTGTCATGTATATTTGTGAGAACGCACACAAAATGGGATGGAGGTTGTGCAAAATGCATAGGTGATGCCCTAACCGCTGCCTCCAGCCTAATGTCCCTGCTAGCCTGACACAATGACGTGTAATACTATAGAAAAAATATATAACAGGTTGATTTTTTTTAATTATTTATTTTTTAAAAATGTATTTATTGTGTTGTGTTGTGTTATTTTTTCATCAGTGGTAGTTTGAGCATGTTGTATCTTTATGTGTTTAAATAAATTTTTAAATAAAGTGAATGATGAAGTCGTGTAAAATTCAACATCTTGTATTGCAAACGAAGGTAGTATTAAAAAGGTCGTGTTTATGTTACTATTACTAATTAGTTATTTTTAGTCTTCACATTAGTTTTCATGAGGCACGCTAGAGAAATAGGATAAATAATAAGAACATTCCATTGTCAATTCGGTATGTAGAAATCTTAATATCCATCAGATCTATTCTGTTTTCAAATAAGGTCTATTTTATATTTTAAATAGTTTCCCTAAATGCCATTATGGAAACAACATAAACTAACCCTTTAATCTATGTATTATTGTCATTAGGAAAGGTAATATGAAATATAACCTTTAAATCTACAAATTGCCCACCTTTACTATAATCAGAGTTGATCTAACTTGACCTCTTGAACTTGTATTTAGATTACCACCATTGTTATGATTAAATATATTTCTTAAAGAGCCCGTTAAATTTATATTTGAATTATTGTCTTTGCTATTAATAAATAAAATAAAACAACCAAATTCACATCAAAATTTCCATCGTATACTATTATAAAAATAAATAAAATAACAAAATATAGACCCATTCATGATTATAGATTAACACGTACATTTCTAAAAACTCCAACATGTAAGAGAGCTTCATTGTGGAGTTTGTAGAGTCTCCTCATCCATTCATAAGTTGTCACCGCCACTTCACACTAAAAAGAAGGGTCTAGCAACGAGTACAAATGATTTGGGCGCAGCTAAGGCTTCTTCTCTGGCTCACGCAGGAACTACACTCAAGAAGAGCTCGCAAGTTCACCCTCTCTAAGTTCTAATTAGCTTCGATGATGCACTAAGTTCACATTTGGTGGTTGGAGATGTAGATGTGCTCGGAATACTCCACTACACTCACTCTGAACTTCAGGGTCTCCAACTCTCTCGAAATGACCGGGTAGGGTGGCTTATATAGCCTCCAAATCCAAACTAGCCGTTGCGCCAAAGGGTTGCTAACGCAGTGTACTTCGGAATGTCCGGTCCATAGCTTTTTTCACACTTTGGACAATCCGTTCCATTCACTTTTCTAACGGTCACAAAACTAGTGGTTGCTCTACTTTTGTCCGGTCATTTGTCTCGGTCTTCAAGGCCCGATAATCCGATCCATGTAAATATATGAATCTTGGAAACTGGCCGTTGCAGTGACGACACCAATAGTCCAGAGCTCTGTCCGGTCTATCTACTTCGGACTGTCTAGTTCATACATTGCCTGATCACCTTGAAAATCCATAGCCTCGGGTTTCTTTGTTCGGAGCTTAGTCTGGTCTTCTAGAGCGGACCATCCGGTCCGTGTAATCCTGGTCGCTTCAACCACCCTCTGCTAGAATTGTCTAGTCCGTTGATTCTTCTTGATTTCGGACTTTCCGGTCTTCATATTTCTCCAGCCTTTGTGCTTCTTCACTCCTTCGGGAAAAATTGTCCGGAGGTTAGTCCGGTCTCACAGATCGGACTATCCGGTCTCACAGATTGGCGTGTCCGGTCCTCACAAGCTTGTGAGGTTTCAGGGTGCTACCCTGAGACCCACGAGGAGCGAAACCCCCTCTTGGGGCGGCCCTTCGAGACTTGTCTTCGGCTTTTCTCCTTCTTCATCCCTTGGACCTAAATACCTGAGAATATGCATCTCGATAAGTTCATTCGTCCAAGTGTTAGTTGTTAATCAATCACCAAAACACAACCATGAAAATATGGCACATTAGGCCATTTCCTTTACAAAAGGTCATGTTTATGTTACTGTTACTGATTAGTTATTTTTAGTCTCCACATTAGGCTTCATGAGGCACGCTAGAGAAATAGGATAAATAATAAAAACATTCCATTGTCAATTCGGTATGTAGAAATACTAATATCTATGAGATCTATTCTATTTTCAAATAAGGTCTATTTTTTTAAATAATTTCCCTTAATGCCATTATGAAAACAACATAAACTAACCCTTTAATCTATGTCTAATTGCCATTAGAAAAGACAATATGAAATATAACCTTTAAATCTACAAATTGCCCACCTTTACTATAATCATAGGTGATCTAACTTAACCTCTTGAACTTGTATTTAGATTACTACCATCGTTATGATTAAATATATTTCTTAAAGAGCCCCTTAAATTTATATTTAAATTATTGTCTTTGCTATTAATAAACAAAATAAAACAACCAAATTCACATCAAAATTGCCATCGTATACTATTATAAAAATAAATAAAATAACAAAATATAGACCCATTCATGATTATAGATTAAAGCGTACATTTCTAAAAACTCCAACATGTAAGAGAGCGCATATTATCGACCAGATATGAAATGCTAGTATATTAATATAAATGTTTCGTCGTCAATCTATGCGTATTTTAAAATATCGCAATTAAATTACTATATGTCTATATATAAATTACGGCTATGAGTATGCCACAATGGAGCAGCCAATCTTTGAGAAAAGAAAAAATAATCTTTGACAAAAGAAAAAAAAGAGTAGCAACAGGTGACACGGCTTAGGTTAAAACCAACGGTCTCTCTATACAGTGACTTCAAAATTAAAGTACGGTATTATTACAATACTGTTTTAAAGCGTGGACAGAGAAATGGTAACCGGACGTTGACGGGACGGAGGATGGGGGACCTTGGTTTAGCCTTATTATTGATACTGAGCGCAAGGCCTGGCTCTGTCATGAAGGCACCACACCGTCTTTGGTGGCGTCGCCGCAACACATAGCTCCATCCATCCCATTCATATCCATCGTCGTGTCGCCTGCAACTGTGACTGGTGCTAACTGCTACCTCATCGATGACGACGGCGCCAGTGCCACGGCCGCGCCACCATGTCCAGCGCCGCCCTGGACTCGCCTCCTTCTGCCACCGCCTCTGCTCCTGGTGTCTCTTCCTCCTCTGCTTCCTGCAGGTGGCCCTCGCCTCCGGGCCCGGGAAGGTGGTAACCAGCCTCCCTGGCTTCGACGGCCCACTGCCGTTCCACCTGGAGACCGGGTACGTGGAGGTGGACGAGCTCAACGGCGCCGAGCTCTTCTACTACTTCGTCGAGTCCGAGTCCGGCGGTGGCTCCAAGGACACCCCTTTCCTCTTCTGGCTCACCGGCGGCGACCGCTGCTCCGTCTTCAGCGGCCTCGCCTTCGAGATTGGTAGGTAACACTGTTTGAGCAGAGGAGTTCCAAATGAGCAATATATATACTTTGCGCAACCTGTTGCCGACGATCTTTAACGTCATAACAGCTTCTTTATTGCTAACTAGTATACGGAGTAATCAATAGGTACACCATGGCTTCCATAACCAAGAATAACTGAGATTGCGCATCGCAGGCCCCATCAGGTTCGTGCTAGAGCCCTACAACGGCACCCTGCCGCGTCTGCAATACAACACAAACTCGTGGTCCAAGGTCTGCATCTCTCTGCTTCTAATACTAACATTTCCCAAATCCTAATCCTAGTTGTGAGAAAAGGATACTGTGTATTACTGTTCTGAGTCTATCTTTTTTTTAATAAAGAGCGTTGATGAGCGTTGGATTGGATTATACATACCCCGAACATCCTAGTCAGAAGCTAGCCAACATGATAATGTCATCCGATGACTCTCAGCCCTTAGGCTGTGTCCTTATCCTTTGGAGTTCTCTGTTACTTTCTACTCCCTCTATTTTTTTTCCCTTTTGTGCTCCATCGCTGTCCATCCTTTTAACATTCCAACCCTATGGATTGGGTTGGGTAGATAAAATTTGTACGACTAGTTTCACTTTCATCGTTGCAAAATGCTCTTTTACTTCTATAGTTCAATATTAGAGAGTACAATTAGCAGTATTAGATGTCTTTTATGTTTAGGAGTCTTATGTGTCTTAGTCTTGTCTATCTAGGAGTTTTATCCGTCTATAACTGCCATATGTATTCGGGGTGGTGCTTTGCCCCCAAGTCTTATACTCTTATATATTCACCCCAAGGGCTCGATGCAATACATCCAATCTATTATACGCAATCCTATCTTCTTACATGGTATCACAAGTTTAGGTTACGCCCTAGGCTCTCTTCCGCTGCCGCCGCCGCGCTGCCTCCAGGGAGATCGATCTCCGTCGGGGGCTGTGCCCTCGTAGGTAGGATGCGCGGCTGGTCCCTCTGACCGCCGCGCTCGTCATCATCGTTGCGCCGTTGCGCGGCCAGTCTGCCGCGTGCATCGTCGATGCGTCGTCGTCAAGCACAGCAACAGATCGAATCTCACCAGGCTCCTTTGCATGTTGGTGGGGCTCTCCAATCAGGCCGCCCCCGCCCCCTGCGTATGCCGTCGTGGAGACGGCTGCACCCAAGCTCCCCCTCCCTGTGCCGTCGTGGTGACGGCAGAGGGAGGAGTGCTCGGATCGGTGGGGCTAGGCTGAGCCTCTGCTGGTGGTGTCCCGTCGCCATGGAGCCGGCGGCGCTGGCGTTGGGGCACTTTGCCACGGGTGACCTCGCAGCGCGCGTCGCCTCTCCGCACCACCTCGGCTGCGCGCCGCGCCGCCGCCGCCTCATCCGGGGGGTTGCGGGCTGCGCCGCCGCGGATCCGTGGGGGGCCACAGCCCGCGCCGCTTCCCTGCGCCACCTCGGCTTCCCCGTGCCGCCTCGTCCGGGGGACCGCGGGCCGCCCCGTCACGATCGTCGCTTCTCCGCGCCTTCGCCCCTCTGCGCCGGCTCGGCAGGCCGCGCTCTGCAGTGGCCTCTCCGCGCCAAGGGTCGGGCAGCCGAGGGTCACCTCCACGTGGGTCGCGCTGAGTCCCCTGCCCTGCCATCTGCTCTATCTCCCTCTCTTCCTGTTCTCGGTAGAGGGTGAGGGGAAGATGGAGTCGGGTTGCTGGCTCTGTTTTCTTGGCTCTCTGCCGATGAGGGAGGCGACCTAGAGGAGTGGATCGGCTCCTGTAGGAGGGATTTGGCTATGGGTACCCAGTGCTCTACCCAGTGATGTACCAGTCTGCTGCTGCTGCGTCCTTTTCGTTTTTCCGATCTACGATCGGTTTGTGACCCATCGCCCATCGCCCGTCGGCTCGCGTGTCATCGACATCGGCTTCGACAAAACCGGCTTTTTCATCTTCTTCGACCGTGCGGCATGGCGCAGCTAGCGGCGTGCCAGGGGACGCCCGCATGTTGCCTCCCCGCCGCGCCTCTCCGCACGTCGATTGCCACCGGTTCATCGTCACCACCACCGATCGGGAGGTTTCGCCATTGACATCGCCATCGTCGTCTTCGCCTCGCACGCCGTCGGTCTGGCCAACCGATCGCCTGCGACACCACCCTCCCGAGACGTCTGTCGTCAACCGCGAGTTTCTTCACCAAGCACGAGGGTTGCCGTTGCATCGCCTCCTTAGGCAGCAACGCGGCATATCATCGATTCTGCCGTGGCAACGCCTTCTCGGCTGCAGCGCGTCTTGTCGTCATCCATGCCGCTGCGTCGCCTCATTGGGTAGCAGCGTCGCTGTCTGTTGTCGTCCCCCGCCATTGCATCTACATCACTGTCGACTCCGTCGGTGCGCGTCTCCTGCGCACGATCTACGAGCTGTTTGACATCTGCGAGCTGCACCGGTACACCCGTCGTTCTGCGCTGCATCAGCATGCTGCATCGACACCCCCCATCGCCGGTCTGCACCGCGTTAGTCATCGAGTTCTTCGCCAACAGCAACTGGCGTTAGTCTCCACTGGCGCCATTGAGGCTCCTCTTCCTGCGTGACGTGGCTGTCTCGCCGCCGCAACTGCAGGAACCTCGATGAGTCGCCTCGCCTACCTCTTCAGCTTCGTCCAGCACAACCTCATCGCCAGCGTCACCGTCTCGTCCTTGACTCCTTTGTCTACTCCGCTCGGACAACCGTGTGTTGCGACGGCACTCCCGCCGTGCTGCACCACAACCATCGCAGAGGCCTTCTCTGCTGGTCCCTTCAGGCGCTATCACATGGTTGGGGCCCTCTACCTAGTACGCCCGGTACTGGCAACACCGGCGCGTGCTTTCGTCCCCGACGCATTCCCAGACTTGGCAACTTTGGGCGTGTTTCGGCTTGGCTGCTTGACGCGTTGCCCTCGACATCGACACCCTCATCTGCCTCGACGCATCGCCGCCTTCGTCTACAGCTGCTTTTCAGCGCCACCTTCACCCTGGCGTGGCGCACTGCGGGCCTTCCCGCGTGCTGCGCCTGCGCCCGTGACTTGTGCGTCTTGTCTTCTTCGGCGTCCTCGACAGCTCCATCGACCACAGCTATCCTACGCACGGCACCTCGACAACGGCTGTGCATCCTCGTACTTGGCTACCTCAACTATCAGCACAAAGGGCTATCGTCTGCATGAGCTCCTTTTGGGTTTCTTCTCCAGTCGTTGCCTCTGCACAGCGACACAGTTACAACTGAGGGGGGGGATGTCAAATTTTTCGGGTTCTTCGGCTTCTTCTCTAGTCTGACCGTCTGCAATGCGACAGCTACGACTGCGGGGGGATATTAGAGAGTACAATTGGCAGTATTAGATGTCGTCTATGTTTAGAAGTCTTAAGTGTCTTAGTCTTGTCTATCTAGGAGTCTTACCCGTCTATGACTGCCATATGTATCTGGGGTGGTGCCTTGCCCCCCAAGTCTTGTACTTCTATATATTCGCCTCAAGGGTTCAATGCAATATATCCAATCTATTATACGCAATCCTATCTTCCTACATTCAGTGTACTACTAGGGATAAATTCTTTGACTTCGTCGCTCCGAAATGGTTTCATGGTTTTATAGTTCCATACTAGACTACTAGTTAGAAAAAACTGATGCTTCAAGACATCATAGAGAAGAAAGAATGGAGGAAGGTATTGCTGCAATTTTGTGGTCAGATCAAGATTTTTGATAGAAATAAAATGATCGATACAATTCTGGATGATGCACAAGGCCCTTTCTCTGAAATTCTTCACCAAGGCATTCTGACATGTATATGCAACCAGAAGCACCAGTGAGAAATAGCATTGTGTAACCCACAGTCCCTAAGCACTAGGATAGTTGCATGTTCTTGAAGAGCTGTGAGGTGATGGTCGCAAAATCTTTTTGAAAGTCCAAGTTTTTTTTTCCTTTCCCGAATCTTGACTAGGTACCTGGTAAATCAGGCTATGAGCCTATGGAGCATCACCAATTGATGATCAGACCACCAACCCCCTCTCTGCACAGGTGTCGCATATCCTCTTCGTTGATTCGCCAGTTGGGGCTGGGTTTTCCTACTCCAGAGAATCCAAAGGTTACGATGTTGGAGACATCTCTTCCACATGGCAGCTACATGACTTTCTTATCAAGGTTCTGAATATCAATATACCCCTTCTTTGTTGTTGCCGTACCATACACATATATGAGTATGATATATCATTGCGCATCTCATATAACACTTACCACATAATCCTCTTAACTCTATTCTTTGTTTTTATATACGTTCGAACTGTGGCCAGTGGTTTAATGACCATCCCGAGTACCATGAAAATCCTTTCTACATTGGTGGAGATTCATATGCTGGAAAAATTGCACCATTCCTTGCGCAGATGATTTCCGAAGGTATTAATTACTAATGTTTTATATGTATAGGAGACTAGCAGAGGATTCAGTTTTCTATTGCTCATACACTGAAACTGACTTCTCGTACTGATCAACTACTTGTGCCTGGTCCTCTTTTAGGTATTGAAGCAGGAAAGAAGACCCTTCCTAACCTTAAGGTATTTATTTTTATTTTATTTTATTTTTCCGAAAATGAAGAGGATACTTCTAAGTTGTAACGGAGGTTTCAATCTATCACTGAGAGCTTGCCTAATTGCAGATAATTTTTCTCCTCACTGATATCTTGTATGCTGGTTCATTCTGTCCCCTCCAGGGCTATCTTGTGGGAAACCCAGGGACAGGCGAAATTATTGATGTTAGCTCCAGAGTGCCTTATGCTCACGGAGTTGGCATTATATCAGACCAGTTATATGAGGTAACTAATTAGCTCATCAAGTTCTGCAGTGCCCATCTTTCCAATGTTCTATCAGAGTTTAAATGCCGTGATACTAACAATGCGTGCTACTTTTGTAATGCGATGTTCTTTTCTTTTTTTATGAATGTAGACGATATTGGGGCATTGCCAAGGACAAGACTACTATAATCCTTCAAATGTGCTGTGTGCTCAGGCGATGAATACTTTCAATAATGTAAAAATACATCTTCAGCTGAATGTGTGCACTTTTAATTTCTCTCAACTGTGGACTCAGACGTATGCTTGAATTGGTTTGATCGTTATGGTTCCAGATGACTTGCTGACAGACTGAAAATTACACTGCCTTTGTGCGTTCAGCTCGTCTCAGAAGTTGAGCAGGCCCAGATTCTACTTGACGCGTGTGTTTACGCATCTCCTGTACCAAATATAGACAGCAAAATGGACGGCTCAGATGGTAGAAAGATACTAAGGGAGGAGATCGGGGTTGGGCGGCTAAATCACCCTCCAGCTCGCCCTCCATTTGGTTGCGTTGTAAGTCAACTTCTCTAACTAAAAACATCGATTTCAATGTCTCTGTCATACATATCTTTCTTGTGTGTGTACATGAGTGTACTATGCAGACTTATGGCTACTACCTGTCGTATTTCTGGGCAAACGATAAACGCACCCGAGAAGCTCTTGGCATCAAGAAGGTGAGCAGAGCTCTTGGCCGTTGGTTGATTTCATTCAGGTGCTAACATTGTTGCCTTGCCAGCAAGATAGTAATTAAGGATCAAGCCTAACTGAACTGATCAGGGAACAGTGGAGGAGTGGGTGAGATGCCACGATGGCGATCTGCCTTACGAGTACGACCTCAAGAGCAGCATCAAGTACCACCACAACCTGACGTCCAGAGGTTACCGTGCGCTGGTATACAGCGGCGACCATGACCTGCTGGTGCCACACCTTGGCACGCAGGCCTGGGTCAGGTCGCTCAACTTCTCCATTGTTGACGACTGGAGGGCCTATCATCTGGGTGGCCAATCCGCGGGGTGGGTGTTTTTCTGCCGCGCTCTTCAGTTCCCTAGCTTGTCCTCCTATCTGAGTTCACCCATACTATTGATCTGATTCTTGCCACATCCTCCATTCTCTTCTCTCTTCAGTCTTCACTGTGGATGATTCATTCATTTCTTAATTTGCAGTTTCACAATAAGTTACTCGAACAACATGACATTTGCGACAATCAAGGTACTTGGAAATATGCACATTTGATATAATGATGTCATCTTGATATAGTGTTATACTCATCAGCTCAGATATAATATATAAAGATTTGGATTGGAATTGCAGGGTGGTGGGCATACTGCGCCAGAGTACGAGCCGGAGAGGTGTTTTGCCATGTTCAGCCGCTGGATACTCAACCGCCCACTCTGATTAATGCCCACTAGCCCACCAACCTGTTCGATTAGAGTTTTAGGAGATATAGATTTAATCCTCAGTAATATTAGAGATGGTTATTTTAATCCATCTTTCATAATGGCATTCTGAATAATATATATGTAAATTTAGGATTATTCCAATTTATTTTCCATGATGATATATTGGATAATTTATATGCCCATATAGGATTTATTTTAATTTATCTTTTATAATGCCATAATAAGTAATTTATATGCAAATTCAGGAGGTTATTTAATTCATATTTTATAATGGCGTGATGGGTAATTTTATATAAATTTAGGAGGTTATTTTACTCCATCTTTCATAATGATGGTAATTTTGTAGAAAATATAATAGATCAAATTGCTACTATTATTAGATGAATGTGCATATAAATTGCTACTACAATTGCTACTTGTTCTAAAAAAATCAGAAACATCTTTTATACTCTTTGCTAGACAGTCGTACTTTCATGGGTCGAGGTGAGTACATGAATGAGCTTTCGCTCTTGAGTCTTACTCAATTTGAAGTCTTTATTAGTCCTAAAGCTCACCCAACTTACAAGGCACTAGAATCCATCGTAAAACACATAATAATTCGAAAAGAAATCCTTCATTGGAGTTAAATAGCGAAAAACACAAGTTCCTATGTACACTATACTACTTGGTGTGTAAGCCTCTGGCCGTCCCACGCAATTTTGATGTCCTGTGCTTTCTATTTTGTTAACACTTGACAAAGTAGATACAGAGTTGTGAAAATTTGGTTTTTATGTATCAACACGCATTGGACTGTCGGTGATTAATTGGAAGAAATAGATAAAGCACATGTTTTCAGCCGAAACTTTCAAAATATGTGCAGTGTACTCACACTGAACCATCGGTGTTCTAATGGCTAGTGTCATACCAGCCTAAGCCTAGGGCTTAGGAGAGAATTTAACATGCACCGGACTATTCAGGGTACATGAAAAGACTCATTTTGAACTGTTTTTCAAAAGCTCCTTTTGGGTGTGACTCCTATTTAAAGGTTTTCCCGCCCTTATTTACTACCTTTAGCACAAGGAATATCTCATACACTTCTAAAGTTCACTTGAGCACATAATCCACTAAATCTTTGAGCTGTACATGTTATTCTTGGTGATCACGATCGCCTGGACGACTTGTGAGTTGTTTCTTTTGGTGAGCTTCTAGAAGATTGCGATTAAGTAAGTGAAAGCCAGTGCGCAGACGTAATAGGTAATTTGGAGTCCACTACTCATAAGTGGATAAAGATATCCACGAATAGAGAATCCACAGATCAAGGGGGAGCAGGGGGAGTCCCGTGTAAAAAAAAATCAGCTTGTCTTCTTTTACTTTCGTATAACTAACCTAGATATACATGCAGCACGAAGATCATGAATTGCGTCTCACCTTGAATACTTGATGGGGTTACGCGGATCGCGCGAAGAGCAGAATTTGTCCGAAAAGGGGGGTAGATCGGCCAGACAATTAAGGAAAGGGGGAAATAAAAGAGAAAGAAGAAATTAAAAAGGAGACACACTTATATCGACGTTTTTGAAGGCAAGTACCATGTGGCATGGATACAAAACATGGTGAGAAAATTAAAAGACTAGAGAGTGAAAACATTTTTCTTCTATAGTTTTTATACTTTTTTCAACACATTCAATCATGTCCAACCTGTGTAGGGGCCAATTGAGAGGTATAGAGACTTTCGTTGTGTAAAAATAATATTAAAACCTGCTCTTTTAGTACACTTTATTTTCTACATTCATGTTTCCAAAAATTGTATACTTGTAGTGTGGGCTGGCTCTATGTTACCTGGATACATCAGGTTGGACCGCAATTCCTATACATCTTTCAGAAAAAATAAAGACCAGGCAACTTGCAATGTTTGAGCTTCGTGCACGTATTCTTAGCCTTCTAGTTCTGTTGTCCAGCCCATTGTACGTTCTGGTCCGTGGGCCTGTGTCGAAAAACAATGCTCTGCTTCCATCGCTGTTTTCCCGAGCGGATGGACCGGCTCACGGTCGATGCTGTGTTGAGGAGCATGTTTCGCCTCGGGTAAGCACGATTTCGTGCCAAACACTCAGAAAATCTTAGTGTCTGTTCACTGTTGCAGGGCATTTTAGGGTCGACCTGTCCACGCCGCCAGACAGTCTGGTGAAGAGCAGGATTTCAGATAGAACCTAGATCAAAGCTTCCAGAAGAGACTTGTTAGGGAGGATCGATGTTAAGGGTTGCTCTAACGTTGGCAGGCAACCTAAAATTTCTCAAGTCGGCGTAGAGTCAAAGAGAAGCGATATTAGGTTTGGAGAAAGGAATTAGGGTTTGAAAAATAAAATATGCATAAATTAAATAAAAGTAATAGATTGGTTCGATTGTGGATGTTTCAATTGGCTTGACCCCTCTATATTCATAGGGGATGGTGGTCTTGACCCTTGTACGAGTCGAACTCCACGAGATCTCGTATAAATCACGGGGTTCATCTCGGACTGGACCATACCGGACAGTCTAGCTTGCCCTACCTGATAGTCTAGTCCCGCCGGACAGTCCGGTAAACTCCATCAGATAGTCCGGATGGAAGCAGCCAATGTAGACCTGTGCAAATGGATGCTCAACACCACCCGCCTTGCTTCCCATCCTTTCCTTTTTTTTTTTTGAATCCTTGCTTTCCATTCTTCGTTGCATATAACTTACACTAGTGTACACTTATTCATGTTGTCCGGCTAGTTTCCATTCTTCGGTATTTGTCGCCCACTCATTCATGTATGAGCACTACTGTACACAAGTGGACAACCACCCTTTGTTTATTTACTATACTGATTCACTGATTCAACATTGGAATTGCACTAATTTAACATCATCTTATATATAAATTTTTGAACTAGCTTTGCTAAAATGTGTCAACATTCCAATTGCACTAATTTAACATCTTGTATATAAATTTTTAAACCAGCTTTGCTAAAATGTTGAACTCAGTCGAATAAAATATTGAATTATGTAATTAAAGGTGTTGGATACATAAAGATATGTTTCAACATAGTGTGTAGGATGCGAGTACAATTCGAAACGTTTTTATATTATTTTGGTGCACGTTGGGCCGACTAGATATTTTTATTGGGTTGAACTGGATCGTATTGGTTCCAGAAGACACGGTTGGACGCGTACCCCGTGTCTACGTATCCAATACGGATACGGGTACGCATGGGATTACTCAATCGCTGCAGACACTATGACTAGAAACTCCGGGCCAAAAGAAAAAGAAAATTCCCATGCAGGAGTAGTCGCCACTCGCCAGATCGACCACCGACCGTGTTGAACTTTGAACGCAGTTTGGAACACCGCACTCTGCAGCTGCCCTTCCGACTGCGCCTACCCATCCACTGCCACTGGGTGCGGTCCGTCCCGTCGTGCCGACGGCCGGCGCCGGGCCTAACTTGCCCCCACGCGTGCGGCGTGCGCCATCAACCAAGCTTGAAACTTTTTTCTTTTCCGCTTCCTTTTTTCCTTCCCCTCCCGCCGTCCACGCGCTCACCGCTACAGCCACCACCTGCCCCACCTCGCGCGGTAGGCCCGTGCTCCGCGGGGCGCGGCTGTGAGGCGAGGCGATGCTGGCGTGGAAGGAGAAGGTGGCGGACCGCCTCGCCCGCCTCCTCGCCGACTCCCCCGCGCAGGCCGCCGTCGAGCCATCGCCGGTGAGATCTGCCTCCCTTTCCCGGACCTCCCGCCCGCCTCGCGCGAGCATTGCGTCGATGGCGCCGCGATCTGTTTCCCGCACGTTAACTTTTTTCGTGTCGGTTCGGTGGTTGGGATCCCGCGGAAAGGTTGGATCTTGGAGGACCCTTGATGTCGAATCAAGATCAAAGAATCGTTTTTTCCTTCCTCCGCAAATTGCGTGCATCTCCGATGACGTAGCTCGGTACCTGTTGCTTGGGTGATTGGCTTCATGGCCCTGTTAGATTTGGATTTGGGATCGGGTTCCCTGGCCAAAATGAGGAGCCTTGGATGGAGCGGCGTCCTGCAGGCCTAAGCTAAGCAACGGTTTTTGGCCAGGATTGATTTGGATGGGTTGCTGCTGCTTTCCGGTCCCGCAGCTTAATTGGTGCCTAGTCCTGTCCTGTGGGCGTCTAGGCTTGCGCCGGGGCCAGAAGGTTGCATTGTCATGCATTATTAGCGATGAGGCCTGCCCGTGCAGATTTGGATGTGCATCTGCAGAAATTGCCTCCAGTTTCATATAGTACATAGCATACTTTACTATTGCATTGATGTGCATTGTCTTGTCTTCACTTCGATGATTGATATAGTTCACTTTGCAGGGTAACCATGTTGAAATTTGAGTTAGGAACCCATGTATTGCCTCTCAGCCCTGGCACAGTAGATTGAACTGAAATATTTTCGGCTCACATAAGCATCTTAGAATTCTTGGCCAGATTGCCTCAGATATTGCACTTATGAATTTTGTATCTTTGGATCATCCAAATAAGTCTGCGAAGTGCCCTGACCAGTAAGAGAACATATGAGCCATGTATTCATCTGAAATCAGGCCCGACCCTTGAACTTTAAGTATCCATCAAATGCCTGAAAATATCTTGGGCAAATACCATTTCGCAGCATTTATCTGTGAACATTGGATTCCATACCAAATGAAATGATTTATTTCAATGATATGTCAATTCGAAACACCTTCTAGCCTTGATCCAACAATGATCATAGAAGGCCAGATTCTGGTTGCATGCATAGTTTTAATGGTTCATGTATAATTTTAATATTACTGCTTCCTGATTCAATATTATTAAGAGTGATCGAAACTAACCTGAAAGCATAGCTTATGGTCATATGGTGGTTCATCTGTAACTTTAGTAAGTAGTTTTTAGTTTGCAGATGTTGCTGGATTCTTCATTAAGTAGTGATCTGATGTTATCATAATCTGTGTTGTTTTCAGGCAATATCTTCCCCTGCAGAACATTTTACTTCCCCAAACAAATCATTATTATCATCTTATGTATTGTCTTTTCTACCAACCTCAAACTCGGGGCATGAACAGAATTCACCTTGTTCAGAGGCTTTGAGACCATTACCTCCTGAAATACTTCCTAAGAGATGGAGAGGTAGTGATTTCACATGGAGAGATCCACCACTGGAATTGAGTGATGAGTCTGGGTCTGAAAGTGAGAGAGATGAAAGGAATAGGGATTTTAGTAACAACCATGTCTGTCAGTCATACAGAGCCGTGGATAACTCAAATGGAAATGAGGAAACATCGACTTCAGATTGTGCAGGCACTCTTCGTTATCTGACAGAAAAGTCTGTGTTTGTATCTCCAAAACTGTTTGCATTCTTTCAGACTTCTCTCCCTGGGACCTTAAAGGGGTGCCACTGGGTATTGCTATATAGGTAAACTTTTAATCACCTTGTCATGTTGGCAGTGTTTTCTCTGAAAATACCTAGTTTAATGTTTATGTGCGTACTTTTAATTCTTTCTTGTTTTTTTAACAAATGAAGTGCAGCACCTGGAAGCATGGGATATCTCTAAGAACACTTCTTCGTAGAAGTGAGAATATTCAGGGCCCGTGCCTATTGGTATGTCGAACTATCTGCTTGCACTTCCCATTCTAAGGTGCTGTTACTAGTGCCATGCTTCAGTGCGAAATTCATATTTATTGTTTTAGAGACTGAGCATTGTTCTGAAGATGTTTCCCTTCTTTCTTCTTCAATTAGATTGTTGGAGATATGCAAGGGGCTGTGTTCGGTGGCTTATTGAACAGTCCGCTGAGGCCTACAGAGAAAAGGAAATACCAGGTCATAAATTGCACAGTAACTTTGCATAATAAATACAAGTCAGGCTACATATGCATGAAGATCGCTAAGTTTTGTCCAGCTTATGCCATTACTTTTCATATCGGCCAGGGAACAAACCAGACGTTTGTGTTCACGACGGTGTATGGTGAACCTAGACTTTTCAGACCAACAGGTTAGTATATTTTCTATAAGACAGTTGATATGGTGAATGGTGTATGGTGAATGTAGACTTATATGTATATGTGAATGAGTATATTTGTTGAGTTGTTTCACAGGTCAGTAGCCATTCCCAGTTATGTCTAGTATCTCTATCAACAGTAATTTTAACCTAGCCAGTCCCTAAACATCTTCCACAATACCAGTTTGTTGGAGCCACTGGTTAGTGACATAGGAAGACTAAAAACGTGTACTAACATGGCCTTCAATATAATGAGGCAATTGATGAGACATGCTGGGTAATGTGTGCATGTGTACGTTTTACGAACACTACTTCATAGTGTTTCAAAATAAAAATACTATTTAATGAGCTTCCAACTTTGTATATGCCCTCTGCCCTTTTTCAGAATGTTTCTACATTAGATTAACATATAAAATTATTTTATTGGTTCGAAGAGCTTATTTGGAAGCATATCCAGGTGCAAACAGATTCTACTATTTGTGCTTGAATGATGCTTTGGCATTTGGAGGTGGTGGAAGCTTTGCACTGTGTGTTGATGAAGATCTGTAAGTTGTCTTATGTTTACATCATTGCATGGACTTTTGCTCTTTTTGTGGGGAACAGTTTCTGTATGGTATGACATCAACATTCTGTTTGAATAGCTTGCATGGAAGCAGTGGATCATGTGATACATTTGGAAACTCATGCTTGGCATATAGTCCAGAGTTTGAACTGAAGAATGTTGAGGTAAGATATATTTTCTTTCAGTTGTTACATATAAAGGCATGAATGTGATAGTCATTAGTTCACAACCCATCAATACAACATATAAGAAATGCACCAGATGTTTAAAGTAGGTTTACTAAAACGATAAGCTTGATCCTGTGTATTTGGCCATAATTTTGTTATCGTAATGTGCATGTGCATTATTTTAGTAAAATATAGTCGAACGGTAAATCTTCATACATAACTTGATGTGAACAATGTAGATATTTGAAGATGTTACTGTCACCTTCGAAGGTGGAATTTATATGTGTTTTTTCCATGGTGGTTTTTTTTTTCCAGTTTTTGTGACTAGGTAGAGTCATGATCCACTGTGGGCTGAATGACAATGGCTATGTGCACCTGCAATATTGCAAGTTTGCAACTGAATTTGCTCGGTTAATTTGAGCCCGATAGCCCTCTGTTTTATTTGTGGGCCCAATTTTGAAAACAAAGGACTGCACGACATTTCAGATGAGGGGGGCCATTTTCAAATTTCTGTTTCACGTGGTGTGAATTTTAACCATGAGAAAACCACGGTTCAGATGGAAAATTCCATGTGTTTTGCATCCATCCATGGATTATTGAATAACACGTGTCATGCGTGTCCGTCTCTATGTGTTTTTGCATGCCTTATTGTTGTCCTCACCCACATTTCTCTTGTGCAGCTGTGGGGGTTCACGCATTCGTGGAGCTGGTCGACATAGCTGATGTTAGTTGTCCCCATCTATGACCTTCAGTTGGGGTACTGCTCAATCCAGTGTACTCAGTTCATTGTAACATCAAGGAAAAAACTTGAAGAAAAAAATAAGTATCCCGTCACTCATTTATCATCGTTTCATACTATATACATGCTTTTTCTGCTTGCTCAGAATACTTTTCTGAATCAAAAAAAGAAAGAAAGAAAGAAAAGTTCGTGTGCCCTGATGCACATTCTGTAGCATGGAAAAACTATATATGATGGCTCATACAAGAGGCTAACCCACAGGCTGCGGCGCGTGTTATTCTGTGAATCTCCGCATGCCCTGGGAACTGACTGGTTTATGCAACGCATGGATCGAAAAGACCTGCTCAAGTTAATCTGAAATAAGAAGAGGAATGATGATACGACTGTTTTCCATTTGAATTGGTTTGTTTTCGATCATCCCGCGAATCTCGTCTTCATTCCCGTTCTCGGCTAATGCTACATGGCAGAAAAATGAGAACAGGATGAGCCGGTGAGGAGCGGCAGCGGGTGTCCGTGTGGAATCATCACAAAACGAAAGCGAGATGAGACTGGCCATGCATGGATATTGGATCGACGTACGCTGACGCAGAGCGAGAAAGAGAGGCGTCCTTCCCCTCTCGATCGAGCCTCCTCGGTTTACTTTCTAGTACAGCTTCTATCAACATCTACTAGTAGCATGCAGCAGGCAGACCCTTGTTTCTTGGGGCAGTACGTAGTATAGGATCCGAGCTGGGCAGGTTACCTTGCTGGGGGACGACACCGGGCGAGTGCAGTTGCATTCATTGTAGCAGCTCCGATCCATCGCTGGCGCTGCGGCCTTCTCAGTTTTTTCATATTCTTGCACCGTTGGGTGATCAATGCACGGATCGCAAGGGGATACCATGGAGCTCTCCGTGTCCTATGCTGCTATGCATTTGCCGCTCCGGCCGGCCGGCTGCAACTGCAAATATATAGGACTGCAACTGCCTGCATCCTAGGTCTGTTGCCACACACCCACCGATAATGTCGACACGGCCGCCTCGCCGCCTCTGCTCGTGCTGCTGCTGCTGCCGCCTCCTCTGCTTCCTGCTCGTCGCCTTCGCCGCCGCCAGCTCTGGCTCCGGGAAGGTGGTGAGCAGCCTCCCCGGCTTCGACGGCCCACTGCCGTTCCACTTGGAGACCGGGTACGTGGAGGTGGACGAGCGCAACGGCGCCGAGCTCTTCTACTACTTCGTCGAGTCCGAGTCCGCCAATAAGGACGACGCCCCTTTCCTCCTCTGGCTCACCGGCGGCTACCGCTGCACCGTCTTCAGCGGCCTCGCCTACGAGATCGGTAGGTGCAGTCACGCAGAAAGAATGCACCTCCCATGCACACAGGCACATCGATCAGCATTCAGGCCATGACAAGCTGAATGTGATGCGACGGCAACTGCATGCATGCAGGCCCCGTCAGCTTCGTCGTGGAGCCCTACGACGGCACCCTGCCGCGCCTGCGCTACAACACAAACTCGTGGACAAAGGTCACCAATTCATCGTCCATCCTTGTACTTGTGTACCTGCACCTGCAGTCCTGCAGGTGTCTCATACTCTCATCTGCTGGTCATAATTCAATCGACACGCATGCAGGAGTCTCATATCCTTTTCGTTGATTCGCCGGTTGGGGCTGGGTTCTCCTTCTCCAGGGAATCCAGGGGCTACGAGGTTGGGGACGTCTCGGCCTCAACGCAGTTGCATCAGTTTCTCAACAAGGTACTCATACAATACGATCATATCTCTCTGTAACCTACATACCTAGTTATATTAATGCACAAAACCAATTGTATATTTGTTTCATTGGTGTAAGTGGTTCGACGACCATCCCAAGTACCTTGCAAATCCTTTCTACATCGGTGGAGACTCGTACGCTGGGAAAATCGCTCCATTCCTTGCACAGATGATTTCAGAAGGTATTGTTAACAGCACTGTTTGATGGACCACTACTTGGTCGATCTGGAATTGTTCCTACTCGTACTGCAACTCATCATGCACACAAGCCTTTCGAACAATTGATGCACACACACACACTCATCAGCTACAACCTCTTCATTCAATTCAGGTGTTGAAGCAGGAATGAAGTCCGCTCCTGATCTCAAGGTATATATCCATAACAATTTCAATCTTTTGGCAACCACTCAATGTTTCAATAATATCCTCCCAGGGCTACCTAGTGGGCAACCCGATGACAGGCGAAGCCATTGATTATAGCTCTAGAGTGCCGTATGCGCATGGGTTTGCTATCATATCGGATCAACTGTATGAGGTACTCATCATTCTGCAGCTCATCATCTAGTTTATGCATCGACAATCTGACTACACTTTTTTTTTCTGTTCCTCTAATTAGTGTGTTGTTGTTGTAAATGCACTAATTTAGACGATACTGGGGCATTGCCAAGGAGAAGACTACACTAACCCTGCAAATTTGCTGTGTGCTCAGGCTCTGGATATTTTCAATAGTGTAAGAACAACACTTCTTATAAATCAATGCTTTTTAGTTGTTACACAATCTTTATGTGCACATGCTTCATTTGATTTTTTCGCCGATCGATCGATTCGATTCTCCATGCACGATATGGTTCCAGAGATATATAGACGACTTATTACATACTGCACTGACTGCTGCCTTACATATGTGTATGTAGCTCACCAACGAAGTTCAGATGAGCCATGTTCTGATGGACACGTGTGTTTTCGCGTCTCCTGCGACAAATGTAGACAGCTTCAGCAGCATCGATGCTGGCTCAGATGGCAGGAAGATCCTACGGGAGGAGATTACTGGAGCGGGACGACTAAATCATCCCCCACCTCGTCCTCCATTTGGTTGCTTCGTAAGTCAGCCAGCCAACTTCTATAAAACACACTAAACACATCTGAATCTCTGATCAGTAGAGCAAGTTATGTATGTCTTGTGGAGGGATATGTATACGTGGTTCTCAACTGATCGAATTATTACATGATGAGCAGACATACCGATACTACCTGTCGTATTTTTGGGCGAACGATCTGCGCACCCGAGACGCTCTAGGGATCAAGGAGGTGATGTGGCATTATAGTTATTCCCGTTGACTGGTCGGTTAATTTATCGTCACTTGTAGCAACAGCAGTAATAGGAACTGAACCGAGTCGATGATCAGGGAACTGTCGACGAGTGGGTGAGATGCCACGATGACGGAGAGCTGCCTTACGAGAGCGACCTCGAGAGCAGCATCAAGTACCACTGGAACCTCACGTCCAGAGGGTACCGTGCCTTGGTGTACAGCGGCGACCATGACCTGGTGGTGCCGCACCTGGGCACGCAGGCCTGGGTCAGATCGCTCAACTTCTCCATCGTTGATGACTGGAGGGCCTGGCATCTCGATGGCCAGTCGGCTGGGTCAGATCGCTCAACTTCTCATAGTTCTATACGCCCTTCTCTGCTTGAAGTGGCTGAAAGACTTCAAGACACAGTCTTAACTGATGAGATCCACTGATGATTTATAGTTATCTTATTCTTACCTTGCAGATTTACAATTAGTTACTCAAATAACATGACCTTCGCAACTATTAAGGTACGTACATATAGAGCGTGGACATGCATGGTGCTGTCTTTATGCTCATCAAATAGGATTAATAAAGTGGAGCTAGAAACTTGAATTTTGATTGTTGGGAGGGGCCATTAAATTTTAAAAATTTTAGTATAACTTCCTCTATCATACTAAGGGGCGCCAAGCCCTGCTTATGGTTGCTAACTGTTTCATTGGAATGGAATGTGGTTGGGGATTGCAGGGTGGCGGGCATACTGCGCCAGAGTTCGAGCCGGAGAGGTGTTTCGCCATGTTCAGCCGCTGGATACTCAACCGCACACTCTAAGGCCTTGTTCGGTTTGCTCGGTTTTGAAGGGGTTGGAAGGGATTAATCCCTTCCTATTCAAATTTGACTAGCAAAGGATTAAATCTTCTTCAATCCCTTTGGATTTTCTCCTAACCGAACAGGCCTAATAATCCTCCTCCTCCCATATCATTGAGGTCTGTGCTACTGTACTGGACTGTGGACTACAATTGATAGGGGGATGGGGTACCCTTTTTTTCGCATCCATGAATAAAGAATTGCATGTGCACCTGCCTGAAATGGGTATCTGATGTAATGGAAAATAAAACTGGCTATGTCCATGTCCATGTGTGATGAGTGATTACTGATGAGGTGGTTTGAAGGTTTAATTTTGGAAAAAGTCTACATAAATCCCTAACGTTTTAGAGCTAATCTACTTAATTCCCATACTTTAAAACCGGATATTTAACACATTAAAGTTTGTGAAACTAGACAAATAACCCCTAGGTGGTTTTGTACCCGGTTTTGATGACGTGGAGAGTGTTTTAGCCATATGGCGATCCACACGGGCACAGTTCGCCTCGTTGGCTGCATAGGCCCTCCCACAGCCCCCTCCCATCTCCAGAAGCTACCTACTGTCGCTTTCGCCCGTGGCCCGGCGCGGCGCCGCCTGCTCCTGCCACTCGGCGCCGCCCCCTCCGCCCGCAGCCCGGTGCTACTCGCCGCCATCGCCTCCACCCGCAGCCCGGCTTCTCTTGCTCCTGTACCCGGTGGCCCCTGTTGTTCTCTGCCGGCGCCTACTGCCTGGCGCCGCAGCCCATGCCGGATGCGCCTCACTGCTGCCCACCGCTGCTGCTCCCTTCTCTCTCACCAATCTGTCGCCGACAGCCGCCATCCCCATCTCGGCCACGACGGCGGCATCCCTCTTCCTTGCTTCATTCTCTCTTCCCTACTGCGGCGAGACGTGTAAGCACGACGGCGAGAGCGCTTGGCTCTGGCGGCGAGCGGTGACAGCAGACCACACGGAAGCTAGTAGCGAGCGGCGGCGGCGGGCCACGAGCCCCGGCGACAGCAGACCACGATGGCAGCGGCACGATGCAAGTAACGGCGGCGAGCTGTGGGCTGCGGCGGCGAGCCACAACAAGAATCCAGCTAAAATTCGTCAGGCCAGAAACCCATGAATTTAGACCTATATCCCACGAACTTAAACTAAGTTCGTCGGGACCGTCGAACTTATCTAAATAAGAACGTCGAGTTAAGTTCGATGGATGGTCCGACGAACTTAATATAAGTTCGTTGGTTTCGGTAGAGCCGACGAACTTAAAGTGGTGGCACCATTAAGTTCGTCGGCTTCCACCAGAACCGACGAACTTAGTTTAAGTTAAGTTCGTCGGCTACCAGTGGCCAACGAATTTAACTGGCGCGGACCGAGTAAGTTCGTCGGCCACCAAACCGACGAACTTATCTTTTTTTTTCCATTTTCCTGTCTAGTCATCAGAAATTCCAGAAAATTACAAACAGAATTCCAAAAAATCACAGGCAAAATTATATATATCTTACCACACAGAAATCAACAATAGCTCATTAAGCCTCACAGATGCAAATCTTAAGTAGTCCAACACATACAAATTCGAGTCCCACATGCAAAGTCCAGGCAATAATATGAAGTCCAAATTAGGGTACATGAAAAGCACCATACAAAGTTCATCACATGCATGCAAAGTCCTCTAGCTGAAACCTAGCTAGCCCCATCATTTGGATGGTTTGAGTTGTGACCGTTACCTCCTCCGCCGCCGCCGGAATTCGTTGAGGAAGCCATCCACATCATCACGATTTTGTGACAGGGCACGGGAAGTAGAACCCTGCAACTGTATCGCAAATTTGTATATAAGTCAAACTTAACCCAAATTTGACTTCAAATGGCAAACTTAACCTAAATTCCAACTATATTTGTATATAGGTCACACTTAACATAAATTAGGCCCAAACTGCAGACTTTACCTAAATTCAAGTTGAAAAGGCAAACTCTCGAGGTAATCTCAAGGTGACAATTTGAGCTAAACTTAGGTACAACTAATAAGTCAACAATTCAACTAAGTCATTGAATGTAACCTGTATCTGTTCAAAATAGCACGTAAGTTTCCTATGTTTGTTTGGTTTCCTATTGGATAACTTGGACATGTTTACATACCGGTGGTGTCATCGGTGGAGGTGTGAGACGCCACGGAACGAAGTAGGGGTGAAACATCGGCTGCTCACAATACATCATCATTGGTTGACCAGGGTACATCCACTGCGGAGGAGGCTAACATCCCTGGTTGACAATATATAGCATAAATAAGATGTTAAAGCATCATCGGTTGCCATTTTATCTTGGTTAGTTAGATAAAAGATGTTAAAGCATTTTGACCTGAGTAGAATCTCCAAAGGCCGGTCCTTGGGTATGATATATCCATTGTTGAGGCTAGGACCCTTGCAACTCAAATAAATAGATATGCTATATATATATATATATTAAAGAACTCAAAATAGGTTGCTTAAGTCATAGTAACTCAAATAAAGTGAAATCTTTACCTGGGTGGCATCTCCAACAGGGGGGGCTTGGCCAGAGGGGACTATCCAGTTAGGAGGAGGCTGAGAACCCTGTGCATCTCCAAGTGGTGGTCCTTGGGTGGTAAGAGTGCTGAAGTAGTTAGGTGGAACCTACAAAACATGTATATCAATAGATTAGTTGGTTCAGAGGCACTAATTGATACAACCAGAGTTTACTTGTGGGGAAAGTTGTGGAGGTCGAAACTCTGGAACATTAGATCCAAGCCTCTGAGACAATTCCTTGTTCAAGATTTATTACTTAGATCACAATCAAATGTAAAATAGTATAGCATTGTCTACAGAACATGTTATAGTTCGTACCACAAGATACATTTTCATATAATCATTGTCTTCTCGAAGCCTATGAGTTTCCTCTTCAAGTCTACGAGTTTTCTCTTGAGCTTCTTGCTGGGCTCTCGATGTCTCGCGAGAGCTCATTTGGCCTGTCCCGCTGCGGCCCCATCACCCAACCCCCACCTATGAACATTAGTCGCCAATGATTCCACAACTAGTAACACAAGACATTGAACTATCTTCAAATTCTGAAGGTTTACATACCTGCCATGGTGTAACCCACCGCCGGCATGGTATATGGCTTCAACGTCTGGAGGGGCGGCCCCTCTAATCATAGTCGTGTCCATGGCGTTGGATTAGCTGTTCTTTGTACTTCGCCTGCAAAACAGAGTCATTAGTGTATATGCAGTTGTCAGTCGATGTTCACTACATTTAATATACTTACAAGCTTCTCGGTCGCTTGCTCATCGCACAAAACCTCTAGATTCTCCGGATCTGGGCCTTGGTGCCCCCGAATAAAGACTTCCACAAAGCTTGGGCGAACACCTGCCATTTTCAGCCTCCTGCAATGCAAAGTTAGTGACATTGACTTATATCAAATTTTAAGGTGGTAACATGCATACATACCATGCGTTGTTCTTTGCCAATGAACCCATCTGCTCCGAACCTTTGCATCCCTGGTTTACTGGTTCTGTTACCTCGATTTCTATCCGATGCCCCCTGGAAGTCACTTCCTACCCAATGGTGGCAGATCCACCTCCAAGCTTCAGGATCCTTCATGATCCAATCAACCTCTCCTTGAATAAACTCTTCTACTTCAAGGTGCAGTTTCTTCACTTCTGGTGCCTTTTTCATATTGATATTCTTGACCTTCTTATGTAAATTCACTATCGCCTGGATACAAGCATTGCTGAAGGAGTCCCTGACTGACTTTCATGGCTGCCCTTTGGAACACTCATTTGGCCATTTTCTCCTTTTCATAGTCGCCTTCTCCATCCAAGTGGTATCGTTCCTGCGTTATGACATGATGTCAAGTTCATCGTTGTCGAAAGCATAATTTCCATGAACAACCGAATTTTTAGTCTAGCCAACTCTCCCAAAAACCTTTCCACACAGCTGTCCTGACAGGTGCCTCCACCCACATTCTGACCATCTCCATCCACATGCTCCTTGAGCCCCCAATGTTGCCACTTGTGGGCCGCTACTCGATCCCCGTTGGGTAGGGTGACCATGCCAGGGTAGTAGAAGCGGCAGAAGGCACCCAATGCCTGAGTTAACCAGCGTATGGTGGCCTACCCCTGACCAACCGAACCTCTCTCCAACTCCTGCAATCAAAGACATTAAATCACATTAATATGTATATATAATAAGAAATTAGTATTACCTAAATACATGACATCAGCAATCGGTATCTGTCTCCTACCGGCACAATCACCGACCTATCTGTAGGGTTACATCGCGGTCAGGATGGAGACGGTCTTTTGAAACCTAGCATGTAAAAAAGAATTTATAGATTAAATCACATAACACTTGCATAGTACATGTGGAAGTCGAATACGAGACAATTAGTATGACTCATACCTAATTGTGCCACCTTGAAGAAGACCCGCCAGTCTCTTACTCCATCCATCATAGGGTTAGCTGCATGTGATGCAGCCAACTCCGCATCTGCTCGAGCCTCCTCCTCGGCATCTACCTCCATCTACCCCTCCGCCTGCTACTCCTCCGCCTGCTCCTCCAACTCTGCCTGCTGCTCCTCCGCCTGCTCACGTGCACACTCCTCCATACACCCAGGGAGCTGCTGCTACCGCTGCCTACTCTGCACAAGTCCCCTGAAAAATGCTCCCAACTGAGGACGATCCTCCATCAGAACCCTTACTCCTTGACCTCAGCCTTAGAAAAGGCTTTCTTCGCATGTCGTAACATCTGTACAAAACAAATAGAGTTTGTTAGTATAAGAAAAGCATAAATGAGATAACATTATGAAGTAACATAAATGGATATACATAAATGAACGGCATTATACTTGTCAAAATCCCTCGGCATCATCCGCTGCATCTTGGACTCGAATTGCATTAAGACGTTCTTAAATCTATTGAATCCTTAGAGACCTTCTGCATTTTCTACTAGAAGGACCTGGCTCTTCATCTATTAGCTCCATGACATCTGCACCTAATTGATTGAGACCTACCTCATCAGATATTGGAAAGTCATCTCCTACATATTCTTCTTGATACACATTAGCAACATCATCTCCTGTATTGCTTTGGAGCTCATTGACATTATCGGGAGGATATAATTGAGGGTTAACTTTACATGCAACCCACCAAGACTTCATACTAGGGTGTGGATATGGCATGTAGTACACTTGCTCCACCTGATGTGCAAGCACAATGTTACTGTATTGTCCTTGAAGCCGGGAATTGTGCTTCACCTCCACCATCCCAAATTTATCTACGTGTGTGCCATTGCGTGGATCAAAACCATAGACAATCGAAGAATACAACCTTGAGTACTTTTGGGCCTGCAAAGGTGTACTCAATTATGTTTTGGATCACACCGTAGTATTCAAGAGTGTTCCCATTTGCATCGGACGCCGTAGTGACTACTCCACTATTGCAAGTGGCTGCAAGTGGACGGCTCGCTTCTAATTTCGCTGTTCGGAAACGACATACTTATGATGCTTTCAGCAACATTACGCTCCTGGTGCATCAAATCGATGTTGTATGGTAGAATCAATGCTTTTGCATAAGTGAGCTCCCAAAGGATAGACTTATGAGTCCAGTTGTGCTCTTCACCGTAACCCAAGAACCCACCATCATCGTCATCTATGAGCTCATCAAGCCATTCCACTATTTGTTCTCCTTTCAATCGCTTTGATGGTCGTCGTTTTGTAATGGCCTTGCCCTTTCGAAAAGAAACTGTATCGAAATCTGTAGTCATGCCGAGATAGAAGCTCACGTCGATGGCAATCAAAGAAAGATACTTTGCCACCGTGTTTTAGAATGAACGCATCAGTGTCTGCCATACATATGGGACAACACATGCGGCCATGGACACACCAGCCAGACCAAATTCGATATGCCAGCAAATCATGGAATGAAAACAGATATGCGGCACGTAACGTGAAGTTTTCGTTAGCAACAACATCATATGCCTCCACCCCTATCCATAACTCTTTCAGTTCTTCAATTAACGGTTCCATGAAGACATTGATATTCTTCCCTAGATGTTTAGGACCTGGAATAACCATGGCAAGGAATACAAACCCCTCTTTCATGCACAACTAGGGAGGCAGATTGTATGGCACGATGAAAACAGGCCAACACGAGTATGGAGCAGCACCGATACTAAAAGGAGTGAAACCATCCGTCAACAACCCAAAGCGAATACTCCTAGGGTCACTTGTAAATTCTGGATTGAAGCGGTCCAAGGAATGCCACGCCTCGCCATCAGACGTGTGTATCATTATACCATCATCATGCTCACATTCTCCCTCCTTCGACCACCTCAGAGGATGTGCTGTCTCTTTAGACAGGTACAACCGTTTGAACCTTTCAGTCATGGGCATGCGACGAAGTTGTTTAACCGGAACTTCTGTAGTCACCGATTCTCCCTCCTCATTTAACACCTCGACATATCTCGACTTACCACAATGTTTGCAATGACTCAACTTTTCATCACCATTCTTCCTGAACAACATGCAGTTATTCTCGCACACGTTGATCCTCTCGTAGCTCATTCCGAGACCCTTCAACATTTTTTTGACTAGTACATGTCCTTTGGCATCTTATGGTTCGGCAGAAGAATATCATCTATCAGTTTGACTATGAAGTTGTAGCATTCATTTGAAAAGTTGAACTTGGCCTTCATAGACATCAGACGTGTCACCGCCTCCAACATGGTAACTTTAGTCGATTCATGCAGTATCTCATCAGATGCGGCGAGCAACCTATAGAATTTTTCCACCTCCTTCGGTAGGGTTCTCTCCTCAGCTTCAGGACCAACATCAAATTGCCTACCAAGTGTGGCGGAACCGCCGATTTAATCCAGGCTAAGCACACCTGCCACCTCTGGCTTGTAGTGCGATTAGACCGAACTAAACCCGGTCGTCCGTCGAGAGTCATTCGACCCCCGATATTACCTTTTCCCAAAGGAACCGACATCATACACATCTGACCCACGATGGAGCCACAACAGATAGATCATCACAGGCAGTTGAATAGCATAAAGTTAGATTTAGTTACAAACCAGTTTTCACATAAAATACAAGTCCAACATAAGGTTATAAGGTAGCAAGTTCGAAAGTTTCTCGCAGCGGAAATATAAGTTTATAGGTCACCATGTTATCACCAAAAGATTTGCATTAGAGGTACAACATCGAGCCCACCGATGTTGCCCTCGTGCCACTCAGTCACCTCATCCTAAATGAGGGCATGCCCCGCCTCCAACACAAGTGCACACCATGAATTCCATACCTGCGCTCAAAATGTGGGGGCAAACCCTGAGTACTAATTACTCAGTAGGTCTTAATGGAAATGGCTTACGGCTGACGCGAAGCGGCTTACTAGCGAGTGGATCCTTAGCCTTTAGTTTTAAACAGAAACATGTGTAACATAAATAGCAAGTTTTCATCATTTGTATAACCTTTAACACAAAAGTAACTTGCGGTAAAGTAAACAGTTCAATCCAAACATGTGGTAATCCAAAATCATGAGTAATAAGATACCGGGAGTTTAAGTAATTACTACGTTGCCCGTGTGCACTATCAGCATTCCCACACCTGGTGGGCATCAGCGATTCGAATCGATTTTTAATTCCCGGGAATAACTATCATGCCAGGGGTATATGCTTACTAGCCATCGCGTTCCCACATATAGCCCCGATCTTAACCTGCCTCGTCCCAAGTTCGATTCACTCCCGCCTAGCCCCCGGGTTGTGCCCCCATGACGAGCCTGCCGACATCTCGGTCTCCCCGTCATGAGTACCAAGCTCCCCCGGGCCACCTTCCTCTCAACCAGCGGGTAGGAACGTGTCTCTGTGCTTCAGACGAGCCCAGGAAAGACTTTTCCGGTCCCATATCCCGGATAAGCACTCTAGCAATATTATGCCGAACAGCAGGCGAACAGCGAACGGGCCTTATGGGACTCGGGCGGAGTCCGAAGTACAACCTCATGAAAAACATATACTGAAATAAATCTCCGCCCGGTCTCCATTTAATTCACGAGCAGTAATAATAATGGATATAACTGTAAGCTTTGGAAACTTTGAAAGCACCTCCGTGACGAGTACACACACTCGTGTCTACTCGTACCTAGCAATTTCTAGGCATACTCGTCCTATGAACTCTATGTATAGGTGCTAAGGCCAGGGCGGCCAGGGAGTCTAATGCAATTGGTTCCAAGCAATTCCTAATGCAAATGCGTAATCATCAATATAATTTGTTTGCTGGGTAGAGTATGGTCCTGCCTACCTTCTTCACTAGGGTCAGTAGCTTCCTCTGGAGCGTAGTCGGGTTCCTGCTGCTGGCCCTCTGGTTCCTGGTGCAACTCCTCTTCTGGTTCCTCCGCGACGGGTTGGTTCGGCGGTGGTTCTTCGTTCGTGGACTCTATATGCATGACATGATGCAATTGGAGCATGTATTAGTGCAATGCAAGAAAGCAAGGGTTATGGAATAATATTATGTACTTTCGTGATAAAGCTTGTTTAACTTCTAAGAAATCGTACAAGCCATCACCTAAGATAGCTTATCTTGTCACATAAAACAACGTGGGGGTGTGACTGAATCGCATCGATTTATGCGGAAAGACCGGTGTCTACTATCATCTAGAACTCTTTTTCATGGTTCACTATATGCTTAACTACTAGCTAAGGATAATATAGCAAGCATTCAAGCTACCAACTCTTATTCTAAGCCGAAGCCATATTAGCAAGGTTGCTGCCCTAAATTCAGAAATTTTGACCTGCATTTAAACTATATTTTCTATTTATTAATTTTAAACATGCATGAACTTATCAATATCAAAACACTAACTAATTTTGACATGCATGGCATTCCATATCAGTAGTGAACTCTTTATGCTATAAGGAGCACAAATAAAATACGTACAACTATTTAGAGCCTAATTTCTATATAAACAACATTTCCTCATTTATTTCTATGCTAAAATCACATGTAGGGGCAAAATGGTAATTAGCAGTGAACATTTGAGCTACCAAAATTTATACAGAGCCTACACAGAATAATAAGGCCTCTGCCCAAATTTCACAATTTTTGGAGTTCATTTTACCCATATTTTCTATTTATCAAGGTTTTTCATGCTTGCACAAAAACAGGGGCAAAACTGTCTTTTCCTATTCAACCATCATATTTCCTAGACAGATCTATTCAAAAGGATTCCAATGCAACTGATTTGATATTTTTCTGATTTTTATTGAATTTTCTAGGATTTTTCAAAGGTTTCTGTCGAAATAATCAATTTAAAATGAAAATCAACAGAACCAGGGGCTAGATTGTGATTATTTCGAAACCCCAGGGGCTAGTACGCAAGATTTACAAGACTCAGCGTACAGCGCTCTGTACAGAAACATAAAACTGTTAAACTAGGAGGGCGATAGCGTAAAAACTCCATCTCCCTCCTCCCGTCGTCTTCCTCCTCGCGACGGGAGGGGAAGCTCCGGTGGCGCGCGGCCAATCCCGGCCCTGCGGGGCTCGGGAGCTCGCCGCGAGGTGTCGGGGAGAGAGAGAGGGAATCGGGAAACCTTATCCACTACCTCAGACGGCGGGGGAGATCGCGGGGAGGGACGGCGACGAGCGCCTCTGGCCGGCGAGGTCCGGCGGTGCAATACGCCGGAGTAGAAGGGTCTCGGGCGACGCGGTCTGGGCGGGAAGGTAGAGTCGAGGGCGGCGAAGCTCGGCGCGGTGACGGTTGAGCTCGGGAGAGGGCAGGAGTGGCCGGGGGCGAGCTCGCGCGAGCTCCGGCAATGGCGGTCGCGCGAGGTTGAAAGGGGAAAAGATCAGAGAGCTCGAGCGCGTGGAGGAGGGCTCGGGAAATAGGGTCGGCCTCGCCCTCGCCCCGGTGGCGCGCCGTGCGCGCTGTCCGCGCGCGGCAGCGGCGCGTGGCCGCGGCGGCCGGGAAGGCCGGCGCGTGGCCACGGCTGCTCGGCGCGCAGCGCCGCGTGGGCGCGCGCGGGCGGGGAGAGAAGAGGGAGGTGCGCGGGTGAACCGGGTCTATGGACCACTGTGGCTGACAGGTGGGGTCAATCCCAGGGATAGAGAGTACGGTGTATGGACTCGGTGCATCGGGCGAGGGAGCGGGGAATCCACCCGTGCGCTGGCGCGGGCGGGCCTGACAGGTGGGTCCCGCTTGTCATAGGGATGAGAAAATAAAAGAAAAAACGAAAAAAGACAAACCCCCTTTGACCAATCTGATCAGGTTTCTGAATTTCGCAAATTTGACCAATTTAGGAGCCGAATTTGAAAAAGACCCAATTGAATGAAATGTTGTACCTTTTGAAATCTACAACTTTGTCAAAAGGACCTATACCAGATTCCAAGTATAAAATGATTTAAATTTGAAATTAACTTGCTGACTCCTGTTTGACCATTTGAAACCCCCAACTTGGAAATTATAAAAGTCCATTTTAGATGCATTTTCATGAAAGGTGAAATATACCAATGTTGCATAGAATCTCATGAACTACAACTTTGGTATTCATGACATGGCAAGATTTTGAATTTTGTTTCACAAAACTTTGAATTTACCAAACAGGGCTGAATTTGGCAGAAGTCACATTTTCACATAAAATGACCCAAAACTAGATTTCAACATTCATGCATGCCAAGACACAAAATACCAAAGTCATTCCTTATGGAATTGCCTACAAGTTTGGTATAAGAAGTTCTACCTAAATCTCCCTAGGATTTAAGTTATGCTCACATTATAGCATCATTTTTGCGAAACTGAATGCACTACTTAGCTATTTTCTCCATGTTTACTCAAATGCACATTAGTATGACATGAAATGATGCTTATGAGAAATAATTAAACAAAGTATGCACTTGATAATGCTCGGGAGATGCCTAGGGCATCACAACCCACCCCCCTTAAAGAAATCTCGTCCCGAGATTTTTGAAGTGACGTGGGTGGTTAAATTGGTTGTAGTTAGTGTTGGGTGCATGTATTAAGTTTAGACCCAGAAGTTAAGTTGTTGTAATGTACCGGGTTGAGGTGGATGGTAGAAAACCAGGATACTTAGTGTGTAGGTATTCTTCTTGCTCCCAAGTGGCTTCTTTTTCGGAGTGATTACTCCATTGAACTTTGTAAAAGTTGATTGTTTTCCGACGGGTTGATCTTTGCTTTTGATCGAGAATTTTTATGGGATGTTCTTCGTATGTGAGATCTGGTCCAATCTGAACTTGAGAGGTATCTACCACTTTCTCCGGCACTCTTAAGCACTTCTTTAGTTGTGAGACGTGAAACACATCGTGAACTGCAGTCAGATGTGGTGGTAGTTCTAACCGGTAAGCGACGGCTCCGCATTTCTCTATGATTTTGAATGGACCGACGTACCTTGGTGCTAACTTCCCTTTCACCCCAAACCGTTGTACTCCTTTCATCGGAGATACTTTGAGATACACATGATCTCCCTCATTAAAGACTAGTGGCCTCCTCCTTTTATCTGAGTAACTTTTCTGTCTGGACTGTGCTCTTTTGAGATGGTGGTGTATGAGTTTCACTTGTTCTTCGGCTTCTACCACTAAATCAGGGCCAAAGGTAACACGCTCTCCTGGTTCGGACCAGTTTAGTGGTGTTCTGCATCTCTTACCATAAAGAGCCTCGAAAGGAGCCATTTCCAAACTCTTTTGGTAACTATTGTTATAAGCAAACTCTGCCAAGGGTAGACACTCATCCCACTTGGTGGAGTAAGTTAGTGCACAGGCCCTCAACATGTCTTCCAGGATTTGATTTACTCTTTCTACTTGACCACTGGTTTGAGGATGGTAAGCGGAACTACGTACAAGAGTAGTGTCCAAGGCAGTCTGCAGTTGCTCCCAGAAGCGGGAAACGAACAGAGAACCCCTATCGGAGGTGATAGTTCGCGGGACCCCGTGTAAGGATAGGATCTTGGAAAGATACAACTCAGCGTACTGCTTTGCTCGATAAGTGGTCTTGACTGGAATGAAATGAGCAGATTTCGTGAGCCTATCGATAATTACCCATATGGAGTCATATCCTTTTTGGGTACGAGGTAAACCCACAATGAAATCCATGTGTATATCCTCCCATTTCCACGCTGGAACATCCAGTGGTTGAAGCATTCCAGCGGCCTTTAAGTGATCAGCTTTTACTTTCTTACACACGTCGCACTCAGATACGTACTTGGCGATCTCTCGTTTCATGCGGGTCCACCAAAACTTTTGCTTCAAGTCTTGGTACATCTTATTGCTGCCCGGATGTATCGTGAGTATTGAGCAGTGCGCTTCATCTAGTATTCTCTTCCTCAACTCCATGTCCTTGGGTACCACTAGACGATTCTTGAACCACAGGACGCCTTGGTCATCAAGTGTGAAACACGCCTTCTTCTCTTCACTAATACCCTCACGGATATATGCCATACCTTTATCTTGTTTTTGAGCTTCTATGACTTGTGCCTTGATGGTGGGCTCAATAATGATATTATAAAACTCTGCATGCTGTTCCGGAGGTGTTTCAATGTCATTCATCTCACAACAGATCACTCTTGCTGCAGGTCGGGCTTCTATCATATTGCAATGGACTTTGCGACTTAAGGCGTCGGCCACTACATTGGCCTTGCCCGGATGGTAGTGTATCTCCAGATCATAATCTTTTATCAATTCTAACCATCGTCGCTGCCTCATATTGATTTCAGGTTGAGTGAAAATATATTTGAGACTCTTATGGTCAGTGTAGATGTGACATGTGTTGCCTAACAGATAGTGTCTCCATATTTTTAGTGCATGAACGACTGCAGCTAACTCAATGTCATGTGTTGGATAGTTGGCTTCATGTTTCCTCAATTGACGGGAGGCATAAGCAATTACTCTTCCTTCTTGCATCAAGACACAACCAAGCCCATTACCGGAGGCATCACAGTACACCTCAAAAGGCTTGGTAATATCTGGTTGAGCTAGCACTGGTGCTGAGGTTAACAATTTCTTCAAGGTTTGGAAAGCTTCTTCACAATTCGGATTCCAAATGAACTTGGCATTTTTCTTGGTCAATGAGGTCATGGGTTTTGCAATTTTGGAGAAATCTTTGATAAAGCGGCGGTAGTAGCCCGCTAAACCAAGAAAACTCCGGATTTCAGTCACGGTCTCTGGTTGCTTCCAATTTAGCACATCTTCTACTTTGTTAGGATCAACTGCGACTCCCTTTTCAGATAGTACGTGACCCAAGAAACTCACTTCCTTCAGCCAGAATGCACACTTGCTAAACTTGGCATAAAGCTTATGCTCTCTGAGCCGAGTGAGCACGACCCTCAAATGTTCTTCATGTTCTTTTTCATTTTTGGAGTAGATTAGTATGTCATCTATGAATACCACCACGAACTTATCGAGTTCATTCATAAACACCGAGTTCATCATATACATGAAGAAAGCCGGTGCGTTGGTTAGTCCAAATGACATGACCAAGTACTCATACAAGCCGTATCTGGTAGAGAATGCTGTCTTGGGTATATCCTCTTCTCTAATCTTCATCTGATAGTAGCCAGACCTTAGGTCAATTTTAGAAAAGACCTTAGCCCCAGCTAACTGATCAAATAGAATGTCGATGTGTGGCAGTGGGTATTTGTTTTTGACGGTCACTGCATTCAGTGGCCGATAGTCAACACATAGCCTCTTCCCACCATGATCCTTTTTCTCAACAAAGAGAGCTGGACAACCCCACGGTGATGAACTAGGCCTAATGAACCCTTTGTCTAATTGTTCTTGCAGCTGTGTTTTCAATTCCTTCAAATCATCAGGTGGCATCCTGTATGGTCTTTTTGACACAGGTGCCGTGCCTGGAACGAGTTCAATGGTAAACTCTACATCTCGTTTTGGTGGTAATCCAGGAAGTTCTTCCGGAAACACGTCCGGGAATTCACACACTACTGGTATCTTTTTAACCTCTTGTAGTTCAGTCGCATTAACCGTGGGGGTCATGTGTTTTTGATTTGGCATGTGTATCAGGATAGCCTTGCCGTTAATGCCTGACCTTAATTGTATTGTCCTGCTGCCAACGTCCAGGACTGCATCATGTTCTTTCATCCAATTCATACCTAAAATAATATCAATCCCCTGGTGTGGTAGTACCACGGGGTTGATGATAAAATTTTCTGTGCCAATGCTCAGCTTAAGTTGTCTAACCCCCAAACTGGTTTCAATAGGTGATCCCGGTGCTGTAATTTGATAGTTTTCTTTCAACTTGTACATTTTTATCCCATGCCTCAATGCATATGTTTTACTGATAAAAGTATGTGTGGCCCCAGAATCAAATAACACGACGGTCGGTTGACCGTTGATCATGAACGTACCAGCAAGCACCGGTTCTCCGGCGGAAATCTGATCCATGTGCACATAGTGCACACGACCCATCTTGGGCATGGGTCCCTTCGGCTTGCTCTGTTGACTTCCACCAGCTGGGGTAGGACCCTGTATCTTGCGGGGTGCCCTACAGTCACGACTGAAGTGACCTATCTTGCCGCAGTTGAAGCACGGAGCACCCGGCCCCGGAACGATGGGAGCACGGGGAACTGGCAACTGTGCGGGTGCTCGATAAATGGGGTACTGTTGCTGCGGTGCTGCCCGATGAATCCACCTTGGTTGGTTGGGCCGGACCACATAGCGAGACTGCTGAAAATTTTGCTGTTGAGGTTTGTATGCGGTCTTCTGCTTCTGTGAAGGGCCCGTCGCTGATGTGTTGACTAGTCTTTTGCGCTTCTGATCCTCGTTAGCAGCACGGAGACGATTCTCCATTTCGAGAGCAGTGTCTACCAGCTCAGTGAAGCTCTGGTAGCGCCGTGCCAGGTGAGTCCGGAGGGTAGGGTCAAGGCCCTCTAGGAGTCTCTCGGCCCGCTCCGGCTCAGTAGCAACATCTCTCGGAGCATACTGAGAGAGGTGGATAAAGATATGCACATACTGCATGACGGTCCTGTTTCCCTGCCTAAGATCTCAGAACTCACGTCGCTTTTGTTCCATCAAACTTGCCGGGATGTAGTGAGCCCGGAAAGCCTGACGGAACTCCTCCCATGTGGGCTCGTGGCCCTCTTCCTGCATGGCGAGGAAAGTGGCGTACCACGCTCCCGCAGGCCCATGAAGAAGCTGAGCAGCAAATCGAGCCTTCTCTTGCTCATTGATCCCTGGCAGAAGGGTGAACTTGGACTGGACGGTACGAAGCCAGTCGTCTGCCGCCAGTGGCTCGGGGCAATTGGTGAAAACCGGGGGTCGCAGCCCCTCGAAGTCCTGGTAAGTAATGCCACGTGGCCGGTACTCCCGCAGCTGTTCTTGCCCACGGGCCTGGCGGTCTTCTGCTAATAACCGAATCAGCTCAGCTTGTTGGACCACCAGAGTGGCCAGCTCCGGCGGGGGTGGAGCGCCTTGCGCTGACTGCCCCGATGACTGACCAGTGCGAGTGTTCACCATCTGCAAAATGGAGTCATACGGGTTCAGTCCAATAGCCCTTGCGCAAAGACATGGTGATAGAAAGATCATAGGGCTATAAGCAATTTGTGAGTACAGGTAAATTTATAATAAAACAGTTAGACTCTGTCTCGCAAGGCCAAGCAATAGCACGCTGTCACCGGGTTGTGCAATTCACGTGAGTAACAGTAGCTTCTGACTCTTAACCATTTGATTACCAGAACGACCGACTAGGTCTGATCATCATTAGAAAAGTTGTCCTAAACTCTTAGGCTTTGCACAATAGAAGCAGCTGGACTCCGAGTTTCAAACTCAATTGTGCCATTTTCCAAGCTTAAAGGCATCGCATCATTCCACATTGTCCATGCGCATCCAGTAGTTACTACAACCATACTTATAGAGTCTTAATAAACTAAGGGTTTACTTAGTACACACGTGGGCCATCTCGTCCATCACATCGAAACACTAGCTTAAGGTTCTACATCGGGTTACATGACGTACATAAGTGAGTTCTCTCGACTTCACCATTGTTTAGTACAGTCATGGCAAATTGCACGGAGCGGTATAATACAAAACATCGCTCATAACGTGCACCATTTACAAAAAGCTTCACCACACAGTGCTATCATCAAACTCTCTAACGCCCGTTACGCGCGTCAGACACCATGCTGTCCTCATCCTCCACCACAGGGGCAACTGAAGGGTCCTGCTCGTACTGTGCCAAGCGCTGCTGTGCCTCGGCCAACTCTGCCTCCAGCTCCTCAATACGGTCCTGTGCATACATGTGCTGGTCGCGGTAGTGGGAGACACGGTCCTCGGCACGGAGGTACATCCCGTGTACGCTGTGAGCAAACTGCATGGTCGCAGCATAGGGCCTGGTGTCAATCCGCTCCTCCAGCATGTTGTGACGACGGAGCCACTCGTCGTCGTAGCCGTCGGTGGGGAGGTAGCGCAGCACTGACATCCCTGCTGCACCCGAGGAGCTGAGTGAGGTGATGGCTGCTAAGGTGACCTTGTCGTAAGCGTCCTCCTCATTGGCCCCGTAGACGGTGATCGTCTGCCGGACCGCGGTGTGGCTCGAAGGAAGGACAACACTGGCCATGCAGTGTCCCTCCGCGTGCACTGTCTGCACGGAGAAGAAGGGGCACGGTCTGCGCCTCATCTCTCGCAGAGCCCGACAAAGGATCTGCGCGAGGCCGTTCTCCTCACGGCAACGGGTGTGGACCATCCCGTTCTCAAGCTGAGGAGGGGTGTGGGTCACTGGTGGAAGGGGAGCAGCCCTTCCCTCCTGTACGCGGAGTCCCCTCGCACTGGTGGCCTTACGAGCGGTTTGCTTGGTCCTGGCCATCTGTTTTTTTAAATAAGAGACTTTAATCAGTGATAGGCATAGGTTGCATATAATCTCAACGGTTAAGTGGGTGATGTGTGCAAAAAACATCTTTGAATCTTTCATTTTACTTATTTGACTTTTAGTAATAATCCCCCAAGTATGAACAAGTAAAAATAACATGATGCATGACTCGTCCTATTCGTACTCACATCACACACCTTATGTACAATTTATATAACTAGCGAGTATCCGGTGACATATATGCACGGCACTCTCTAATGCAACTAGTCGTTCTCTACTCGTTCTTAATTTCGCACGTGGTTAGTGTACCTGCAGAAAAATGCATGCTCATACCATCATCATTACCATGACCAATCATTACCACTCTAACCCTAAAAGTGTCATCCACGATTTTCTTTAAGCTACGTCTGGTGGACGACGTAGTGGCGCCATTTCTCCCAACACACCCAGTGTTCCTCCAGTACTGGGGAATTGCTGGGGAGAGAATCGGTGGCCAACAAGATCTAGCTATAATTTTGGTTGAAGGAAAAGTGGTCACGAAACACTCCAATGGCGTGACCACCCCCCTTAAAGAGTTCTGCCCTATCAGCATGAATGCAGGGTTCGCAACAGTCCGCAAAGCCCAATAGCGCTCCGCCAGTACTGGGGATAGCTATGGCCGAAATGTTGCTTCCCAAAGCGCCGAATATGCATATGAGTTCTATCTAGGTCAGAATGTTAGCGATGTCACCTGGTATTTCACTAACATCCTTAATATGGGCATATCGATACTCTCATTTTTCAAATACTTCAAAAAAGTTTTCAAAAATAGGTTTGCAAATCAAAACTGGATGATATGTCTGTTGTCTGTGTATGATCGGCTCTGATACCAGCTGTGGCGGAACCGCCGATTTAATCCAGGCTAAGCACACCTGCCACCTCTGGCTTGTAGTGCGATTAGACCGAACTAAACCCGGTCGTCCGTCGAGAGTCATTCGACCCCCGATATTACCTTTTCCCAAAGGAACCGACATCATACACATCTGACCCACGATGGAGCCACAACAGATACATCATCACAGGCAGTTGAATAGCATAAAGTTAGATTTAGTTACAAACCAGTTTTCACATAAAATACAAGTCCAACATAAGGTTATAAGGTAGCAAGTTCGAAAGTTTCTCGCAGCGGAAATATAAGTTTATAGGTCACCATGTTATCACCAAAAGATTTGCATTAGAGGTACAACATCGAGCCCACCGATGTTGCCCTCGTGCCACTCAGTCACCTCATCCTAAATGAGGGCATGCCCCGCCTCCAACACAAGTGCACACCATGAATTCCATACCTGCGCTCAAAATGTGGGGGCAAACCCTGAGTACTAATTACTCAGTAGGTCTTAATGGAAATGGCTTACGGCTGACGCGAAACGGCTTACTAGCGAGTGGATCCTTAGCCTTTAGTTTTAAACAGAAACATGTGTAACATAAATAGCAAGTTTTCATCATTTGTATAACCTTTAACACAAAAGTAACTTGCGGTAAAGTAAACAGTTCAATCCAAACATGTGGTAATCCAAAATCATGAGTAATAAGATACCGAGAGTTTAAGTAATTACTACGTTGCCCGTGTGCACTATCATCATTCCCACACCTGGTGGGCATCAGCGATTCGAATCGATTTTTAATTCCCGGGAATAACTATCATGCCAGGGGTATATGCTTACTAGCCATCGCGTTCCCACATATAGCCCCAATCTTAACCTGCCTCGTCCCAAGTTCGATTCACTCCCGCCTAGCCCCCGGGTTGTGCCCCCATGACGAGCCTGCCGACATCTCGGTCTCCCCGTCATGAGTACCAAGCTCCCCCGGGCCACCTTCCTCTCAACCAGCGGGTAGGAACGTGTCTCTGTGCTTCGGACGAGCCCAGGAAAGACTTTTCCGGTCCCATATCCCGGATAAGCACTCTAGCAATATTATGCCGAACAGCAGGCGAACAGCGAACGGGCCTTATGGGACTCGGGCGGAGTCCGAAGTACAACCTCATGAAAAACATATACTGAAATAAATCTCCGCCCGGTCTCCATTTAATTCACGAGCAGTAATAATAATGGATATAACTGTAAGCTTTGGAAACTTTGAAAGCACCTCCGTGACGAGTACACACACTCGTGTCTACTCGTACCTAGCAATTTCTAGGCATACTCGTCCTACGAACTCTATGTATAGGTGCTAGGGCCAGGGCGGCCAGGGAGTCTAATGCAATTGGTTCCAAGCAATTCCTAATGCAAATGCGTAATCATCAATATAATTTGTTTGCTGGGTAGAGTATGGTCCTGCCTACCTTCTTCACTAGGGTCAGTAGCTTCCTCTGGAGCGTAGTCGGGTTCCTGCTGCTGGCCCTCTGGTTCCTGGTGCAACTCCTCTTCTGGTTCCTCCGCGACGGGTTGGTTCGGCGGTGGTTCTTCGTTCGTGGACTCTATATGCATGACATGATGCAATTGGAGCATGTATTAGTGCAATGCAAGAAAGCAAGGGTTATGGAATAATATTATGTACTTTCGTGATAAAGCTTGTTTAACTTCTAAGAAATCGTACAAGCCATCACCTAAGATAGCTTATCTTGTCACATAAAACAACGTGGGGGTGTGACTGAATCGCATCGATTTATGCGGAAAGACCGGTGTCTACTATCATCTAGAACTCTTTTTCATGGTTCACTATATGCTTAACTACTAGCTAAGGATAATATAGCAAGCATTCAAGCTACCAACTCTTATTCTAAGCCGAAGCCATATTAGCAAGGTTGCTGCCCTAAATTCAGAAATTTTGACCTGCATTTAAACTATATTTTCTATTTATTAATTTTAAACATGCATGAACTTATCAATATCAAAACACTAACTAATTTTGACATGCATGGCATTCCATATCAGTAGTGAACTCTTTATGCTATAAGGAGCACAAATAAAATACGTACAACTATTTAGAGCCTAATTTCTATATAAACAACATTTCCTCATTTATTTCTATGCTAAAATCACATGTAGGGGCAAAATGGTAATTAGCAGTGAACATTTGAGCTACCAAAATTTATACAGAGCCTACACAGAATAATAAGGCCTCTGCCCAAATTTCACAATTTTTGGAGTTCATTTTACCCATATTTTCTATTTATCAAGGTTTTTCATGCTTGCACAAAAACAGGGGCAAAACTGTCTTTTCCTATTCAACCATCATATTTCCTAGACAGATCTATTCAAAAGGATTCCAATGCAACTGATTTGATATTTTTCTGATTTTTATTGAATTTTCTAGGATTTTTCAAAGGTTTCTGTCGAAATAATCAATTTAAAATGAAAATCAACAGAACCAGGGGCTAGATTGTGATTATTTCGAAACCCCAGGGGCTAGTACGCAAGATTTACAAGACTCAGCGTACAGCGCTCTGTACAGAAACATAAAACTGTTAAACTAGGAGGGCGATAGCGTAAAAACTCCATCTCCCTCCTCCCGTCGTCTTCCTCCTCGCGACGGGAGGGGAAGCTCCGGTGGCGCGCGGCCAATCCCGGCCCTGCGGGGCTCGGGAGCTCGCCGCGAGGTGTCGGGGAGAGAGAGAGGGAATCGGGAAACCTTATCCACTACCTCAGACGGCGGGGGAGATCGCGGGGAGGGACGGCGACGAGCGCCTCTGGCCGGCGAGGTCCGGCGGTGCAATACGCCGGAGTGGAAGGGTCTCGGGCGACGCGGTCTGGGCGGGAAGGTAGAGTCGAGGGCGGCGAAGCTCGGCGTGGTGACGGTTGAGCTCGGGAGAGGGCAGGAGTGGCCGGGGGCGAGCTCGCGCGAGCTCCGGCAATGGCGGTCGCGCGAGGTCGAAAGGGGAAAAGATCAGAGAGCTCGAGCGCGTGGAGGAGGGCTCGGGAAATAGGGTCGGCCTCGCCCTCGCCCCGGTGGCGCGCCGTGCGCGCTGTCCGCGCGCGGCAGCGGCGCGTGGCCGCGGCGGCCGGGAAGGCCGGCGCGTGGCCACGGCTGCTCGGCGCGCAGCGCCGCGTGGGCGCGCGCGGGCGGGGAGAGAAGAGGGAGGTGCCGGGTGAACCGGGTCTATGGACCACTGTGGCTGACAGGTGGGGTCAATCCCAGGGATAGAGAGTACGGTGTATGGACTCGGTGCATCGGGCGAGGGAGCGGGGAATCCACCCGTGCGCTGGCGCGGGCGGGCCTGACAGGTGGGTCCCGCTTGTCATAGGGATGAGAAAATAAAAGAAAAAACGAAAAAAGACAAACCCCCTTTGACCAATCTGATCAGGTTTCTGAATTTCGCAAATTTGACCAATTTAGGAGCCGAATTTGAAAAAGACCCAATTGAATGAAATGTTGTACCTTTTGAAATCTACAACTTTGTCAAAAGGACCTATACCAGATTCCAAGTATAAAATGATTTAAATTTGAAATTAACTTGCTGACTCCTGTTTGACCATTTGAAACCCCCAACTTGGAAATTATAAAAGTCCATTTTAGATGCATTTTCATGAAAGGTGAAATATACCAATGTTGCATAGAATCTCATGAACTACAACTTTGGTATTCATGACATGGCAAGATTTTGAATTTTGTTTCACAAAACTTTGAATTTACCAAACAGGGCTGAATTTGGCAGAAGTCACATTTTCACATAAAATGACCCAAAACTAGATTTCAACATTCATGCATGCCAAGACACAAAATACCAAAGTCATTCCTTATGGAATTGCCTACAAGTTTGGTATAAGAAGTTCTACCTAAATCTCCCTAGGATTTAAGTTATGCTCACATTATAGCATCATTTTTGCGAAACTGAATGCACTACTTAGCTATTTTCTCCATGTTTACTCAAATGCACATTAGTATGACATGAAATGATGCTTATGAGAAATAATTAAACAAAGTATGCACTTGATAATGCTCGGGAGATGCCTAGGGCATCACACCAAGGTCATTCAGCATCTCATGCATCCTGTCATGATTGTTGTTGTTGTTGTTGTTATTGTTATCTCTCTCAATGGGCCGCTCCCTGCCTTCTCCATGCTTGCTTCACACCATATAGTCAGGCATGAACCCATACTTACAAAGGTGTTCTTGTACTTGATCCTTACAATAGTAGTCACGGTTTGCACAAAGACAACATGGACACAGTGCATGATTCAAGAAAGCATTTGTTCTTTGAGCCCATTCCTTTGAGTGTGCACCATCACTTCTCCATCCGTCATACATCGCCCTTCGATCGTCACCCATTATGCAAAGCTAAAAAATTAACTATTGTCAACGAACGTGGCTTAGGTGACTGTTTAGACCCTAGTAGGAAAGACGTGTCCTAAACCCACCCAATAATGTAGGTTATTGCATACGACCTATGACGTGAGATATGGTCAAAAGGAAATTTCAGCAGCATAACCCTGTTGTTCTCCAAATGCACACCTCATCATGGTGCGTTGGAGAACAACTAGGGTTATGCAACCGAAATCTCCACTCCAACCATATCTCACGCCATATATAGGTGATATGCAACAACTTACATTATTATGTTGTCCCAAAATATACGCGGTGACAATTCCGGAACCGCGCATGTCACAACGAAATGTGACATGCGTTGTTCCGGAACGGGTGACGCCTAGGCTCGCTACTGTGTGATGTACGAATTAGACATAAAACAATGCACTAATATGATGATGAAACCGAAAAGACATCAAATATACTTAAGGCCTAAACATATATAAAAAATTGCTTAATAAAAACAAACAAACCAAAGTAAAACTTAAATTACAACTATAAGCATAATTAAGGCCTAAGTAGTGGTTCAAAGCACAATTAACAATTAATATACAACAGTTGTTCACTAATTTCATCGGTTCTCCAGGTGACCCACGAATTAGTCCCTAAGTAACCCACGAAATTATTGAGTAACATGCGACAAACTGACGAATTTAAGCCAATATTGTAAGCATACTATTTAATGACACGTGAATTGCTACCTTGTACGATGTTGTCGGGAGCGGTGTTCGAGGGTGAGGCAGCTAGATCGAGGAGGCGGCGGCACCTTGGCCTAGCCCCCCGACCCTTCTATGCCGGGGGCGGCTCCATAGACGACGGTGGGAGGAGGCTCCACGGCAGGCGCTGGTCTCCTATGCGCCCATGGGCCCACGCATCTCCGAGAAGGGGAGCCTCCTGCGGTGGCGAGGGGATACCGCGCGGTGGGGCCGGCCGTCCAGCAGGGGCTAGGGGGTGCCGCAGCAGGGGGAGCCAGGTGGCGGTGCGGTGGGTAGCCGAGTGGCGCACGGGCCGGCGGCGGGGTGGGGAGCGGCGCGGCGGCGGCGTGGGGAAGCGGCGTGACGCGGCAATGGGTGACAGCGGTGAGGGACCGGCGCGGTGGCGGCGGGTGACAAGCGGTGGGGGACCGGAGGGATGGGGGACCGGCGCGGTGGGGATGGAGTGGCGCCGTGGTGCGGCGAGGCGGCGGCGCACTGGCGCGGTAGGGACGGAGCGCGAGGTGGAGGCGTGCAGTGGCACGTGGGGGAGCGCGAAGCGGAGGCGGCACGGTGGGGTGGCGGCCCGGGCCGGCGGCAGCGTGGTGATGGCGCGTGGGGAAGGGAAGAGATAAGGCGTGCGGTTTGGGGAAGGGGATAGAAACCAGATCGAGATCGAGATCAGACCTAGGCCGCGGTTAAGTTCGTCGGCCTGGACGCGCTGTAACCGATGAACATAACTAAGTTCGTCGGTTAATGAAAAACCGACGAACTTATTCGTTATAAGTTCGTCGGGTCTCTGGCACCCGACGAATTTATATAAACCGACAAACTTTCTCTGATTTCTTGTAGTGAGCCACAGTCGCTGATAGCTAGCAGCAAGAAGTGGTGGCAGACCGTGGCATCATTAGATGAAGGTCGCAGGTGGCGGCAGCGGGCCATGAGCTCCGTCGGTGAGCAATAGGCAACGGCGGTAGACCGCAAGCACTAGCAACTGTAGGACCCGGGCGGCGGTGAGGGGCCACGGGCGACAGCGACTGCAGGCGGGGGGCAGAGAAGATGTGCAGCCGGTAGATAGTACATGGAGAAAGGAAAGTGAAGAGAGAGAGTGGGTAAGGTACTGACATGTGGGGTCGCTGCCATGTGTACGCTGAGATGCCATGCGGGCATGCCACCTCAGCAGAACAGCCTTAAAAAACCGCCTGGGGTCATTTGTCCGGTTTTTGAAAGTTTAAGGTGCACAATATCTGGTTTTCAAGGTTAGGGGGTGATGTGAACTTCTCTCAAAGCGTTGGGAGTTAGGCCGGCTCCAACGGTTCCCCCGAAATGGAGGATCTCGCACTTTTATAGCATTGTTCCACAATGTGTACAAAGTGGAGTTTGAAATGAGAGATGGGAGATGGGGGAACCTTTGCAGTTAGCCTTATGTAGACTTGTTCCTTTAATTTTGCTTGCACAACATGTTTGATTTTTGTATTATTACGTTTATGTCTAATTGGAGGTAAACGAGAAGTGGTTACTGCTCTTGTGGCATATCACATTTCATGCTATGCTTATCTTTGCCAAAAAGAAAATGAAAATTTCTTATGTTAATGTTATTGTGGCGGAACCGCCGATTTAATCCGGGCTAAGCACACCTGCCACCTCTGGCTCGCAGTGCACTTAGACCAAATTAAACCCGGTCGTTCGTCGATAGTCACTTGACCCCCGATAATACCGTTTCTCAGAAGAACCGACATCATACACATCCAATCCACGATGGAGCCACAACAGATACATCATCACAGGCAGTTGAAATGGCATAATAATAGACTTAGTTACAAACCGGTTTCAAATATAGTACAAGTCCAACATAGAGTTTTAAAATAGCAAGTTCATAAGTTTTGTCGCAGCGGAATGATAAAATTCAGAGGTCACCATCACATCACAAAATATTTGCATTTTGGAAGTAACAACATCGAGCCCACCGATGTTGCCATTTGTGCCACTCATGCCGATTCATCCTAAGTGGGGGCATGCACCACCTCCGATACAGGTACAAACCATGAACTCCATACCTGCGCTCAAAATATGGGGCCAAACCCTGAGTACTAATTACTCAGTAGGACTTAATGGATTTGGCTTACGGCTGACGCGAAGCTGCTTACTAGCAAGTGGATCCTTAGCCATTGATTTTAAACAGTGTCATCATTTGTATAACCACCAGCATAATAGTAAATTACAGTAAGGTAAACAGTTCAATTCAAACATGTGATATTCAAAATCATTAGTATTAAATACATAGTGTTTAAGTAGGTACTACGATGAACGTCAAAGGTATTGGCATTCCCACACCTGGTAGGCATCAGCGATTCGAATCGATTTTTAATTCCCAAGAATAACTATCGCCAAGGGTATATGCTTACTAGCCATCGCATTCCCACGTATAGTCCCAATCTTAACCTTCTTCGTCCCAAGTTCGATTCACTCCCGCCTAGCCCCCGGGTTGTGCCCCCAGAGCGAGCCTGCCGACATCTCGGTCTCCCCAAAATGAGTACAAAGCTCCCCTAGGCCACCTTTCTCTCAACCAGTGGGTAGGAACGTGTCTCTGTGCTTCGGACGAGCCCAGAAAAGACTTCACCGGTCCCATATCCTGGTTAAGCACTCTATCAATGTTATGTCGACCAATAGGCGAACAACGGACGGACCTTACACGACTCGGGCGGAGTCCAAAGTGCGACGCCGTGGAAAGTAAATACTGAAATAAAATCTCCGTCCGGTCTCCATTTAAATCATGAGCAAGAGTACTATTTGACATAATAGTAAGATCTTTGTAACTTTAAAAGTACCTACGCGACGAGTCCATACACTCGTGTCTACTCGTACCTAGCACTTCTAGGCATACTCGTCCTGCGAACTCTAATTGTAGGTGCTAGGGCCAGGGTGGCCAAGGAGTCTAATGCAATAGGTTTCAAACAACTCCTAATGTATATGCCTAAATCATCAAATATAACTTATTTGCTAGGTTAAGCATGGTCCTACCTACCTTCCTCGTTAGGGTCGGTAGCTGCCTCCTGAGAGAAGTCGGGCACCGACTGCTGGTCTTCTTGCTCCGGGTTCTGCTCTTCTTCCGGCTCCTTTACGATCGGCTGCTCCTGCGGGTGCTCCTCGGTCGCGGGATCTATAAATGATGCAGTGCGAAATGAGTGCACATGAATGCATGCGATGCAGGTACTATATAAAGAATGACACGCAGCAAGTAATAAGGTGAAGCAAACAACAATATGCACTTATATGAAGTATGCTTTCATCACATTATGCAAAATTATTTATTTAGCGTATTAAACCACTCATGTTAAGTTCACGTTGATATACAGCTCCAAATGAGCTCAACTATTTATGACATGAAGATGAGTACAGTACAGATTATCAACCAAATTTGAGCACTAAAGGAGCTATACATTAATTATAGAAAATTCCAACAATTTTTATTCGGCCTTTTAATTCACAGATTTATCATAATTCACAGAAAATGTTTCTGACTCTAAGATATTTACAGCATGCATTTCATGACATGAATAGCAGGTACAAAATCAGTAGGCACCATACTCAACATTTGATAGGACATCTATCTTCCATATAATTAAATTAACCTATTCCACATGCATCACTAAATAGTAGCAAAAAAATTCACAAAAATGTTTTCTGGGACATAAACATGACTTTGATACACCATGATTTTTCTTGGAATTTATTAAACATGCTAGAACCACTTTTTCCTATTATTTAGTTAAATCATCTTTCACTTGTGAATTCCAAATCACATGCCAAACCTAACATGAAGACTCACAAACTTTTTCTACTAGCTAAATATACCACAAAGTGTTCCCCAAAAATCTAGCATCATTTTTAGAGCAAGTTTTATGTGGTAAGTATTTCTTATGCATTTTTATTGCACAAAAACAACCCAAGGGGTAGATCTGGTATTTGGAAGCAAGCGCTAAAGCTAAAAAAATTTATACAGGGCCTACACATGCTAACAAGGCCTTTGCCCAGATCTCATAATTTTTGAAGCTCATTTAACCCACATTTCCTATTTATTAAGGTTTTTCATGCATGCACAATATCAGGGGTAGATCTGTCTTTTCATACTCAACCATCATACCCAACAGATAGATCTGTAAACAAGGATCAAAATTCAACTTTGTTTGCTATTTTTTTATTTTTCCTCGATTTTCTATGATTTTTCAAAGTTTAAACCGAAGAAAAATACTTTTAAATCCTAGATCTACACTGCCGGGACTCTTATCGCAATTAACCGTAGACGACAGGGGCTGGCGCGCAAGTTTCCCTAGACTCATTCAACAGCGCCAGGGCAAGATTTGCAAAAATGAAAACTCCAGGGGCTGGATCTAAAGATCACCGGCCCCCTTCTTCCACCTTCGGCCGAGCGCGACCGCGCGCGCACGCCGGTGAGCTGGGGCTCGCCGCGGCCGCGACGCGGGGTGGGGGAGGTGTTCCCGGGTCGGGGCTTCTACCTCGCGGTGACGGCGTCGACGGAGAGGGTGTGGACGAGGCGGACGGTGGTGGTGAACCGGGGATGAACCGGCGCGGTGCAACGTCGAGGCGGGGGCGGGTCTCGGCGTCCGGGAGGGGAATGGCGATGAGGTCTTGAGCGCGGGGTGCACGGGGTCGAGGCGAACGCAGCGGCGGAGGTGTGGAGGTGCGGGGAGCGGCGGAGGGGAGGGCGCGAGCTCGAGCTCCGAGCTCGGCTCCAATGGCGGGTGCGGACTGACGGGCGTGGGGAGGCCGGGAGCGGGGTTGGGAGGGCGAGTGGTCGAAAGGAACGCGAAGAGGAGACGCTCCTCCACTTATCGGCATAGGCAAGGGCGCGATCCGTGGCAGAACGGTGATGACCGTACGCCGGCGGCCACGCGGCGTTCACTGGCCGGGCAGCGGTCGCGCTCCGGATCCGCGGCCCCACATGTCAGCGTCTCACGTGTCCAAAAATGGAAAAAACCATTTTTTCTGTTTTTGTTTAGGCTCTGAAAATCGCTGTTTTTATGCATTTGCAAGCCGAATTTGAAGAAGACCTAATTGAATGAAATGTTTCTCTCTTTCAACTCTACAAGTTTGTCAAAAGGTCCAAGTTCAAATTCTGAGGTTAAATATGATTTAGATTTGAAATTGCGCCCAGGTTTTAGGTTTCTTCTATACAGCCATTTAAAGAAAATTTTTAAAAGTCCTATTTGTGCCCAAAACCACCTGGAAAGTTTTATACCATATTTGGTCAAAATTTCAAGATCTACAACTTTCCCAATTGGAGCTTTGCATGAAAATGAGGGTAGATCATAGAAAAAGTGGGGTGTCTGAAAAATTCAGATTTTGACTGTGTTTGTATGCTGACAGTAAAAGCCCCAAATCCCCTAGCAAATCTTTGTGCATGCGAAAACCCTAATAAGCAAAGTTGTTCATAATGAGATTAGCTACAAGTTTGGTATAAAAAGTTCCACCTAAAACTCTATAGGATTAAAGTTATGCCCATATTCATAGTGTCATTCATGCAAAAACTGAGTGCATCACTTAGCCATTTCTACCATGCTTGTTCATGTGAGTCAAATGCACATTACCATGAGATGAGATTATGTTTATGAGAGGTGATTAAGCAAATGATGCATATAATATGCATTGGAGATTCCCAGGGCATCACAGTTATAACTTAGGGTGATTCTATTTCTCACCCTCTTATAGCTTGAATTATGCATTTAATTTAATTAAAAATGTGCATTTAGTTTAGATCATAAAAGCATTAAGTATTAGTGATAAGATTCTTCCTCTAGAATTATATGGATCTTTGTTTATATTTTAATGTGAACTAACTCAAACCAAACCCAGGCCCATCAATGGGGATGTGCAAGGTGAGCACCCGCATAGGGCCACAAATTTGGTGGGGCCTCCAAACTTTTTTGTTTGGTCCATTAGAACATCAGAGGGTTTGTTCCCGGCTGCCAGTTAGCTTGTTTGGTTGTTCTGCTTTCATCGAAAATTGTTTGAAAACATCATATCACCTCAATGAATGCCCTTGCCTATCAATGTTTTCTAATTTACATCAATCTAGAACTTACTACCTTAACTCTTCTAGCAATAATATTTGATAGTTTTATTTGAATAAAAGTATCTCTTGGTTATATGGGACATAATTTTTCTTTCTAAATTTAGGGTCTCCTTATGTATTTCGCTCCGGAGCCCCAAATTTCTAGAGACGACCCTCCTGAACCCAATCCACAAAGCATCACCACACCTTCCCTCCTTGAGGGAAACAAACACACATAGCCGTTGGCATAAAACAAACGACACTTCAAAGGCCTAGGAGCGTGCGAGCGCACTACGCACTGAGCAATCCCAACCTCTGTGTGGCCTGCTATGGCCCATAGACAAGAGTTGGGTTGTAGTGGTCTACCTTTTTCCTCTTTAAATGTGTTAACTGTCCATTTTTATTTTCATTTGTACAACCGCATTTCTTAGTATGAGATCTACAAAACTAGACCTATAATGTATATGTTTTGGAGTAATTTTATGGGTCTGCAACTTATGTGAAAAATGTAGTAGCTAGTTTTATAGTAAGTACCTAGCAACATGTATACATAAATTACTACATAACTTATTCTCACCTAATTTTGTTCATATCCAAAACATCTACATAAATTTCAACATCGCATCTACATAATACATTGTTTCTACATAATTGGTTACAATGGCTCTATATAAGTTGTATTTTGTGTTGGCATCTTATATTGAATATGTAGTAGATAGTTATATATTAAATATACAAAAACTTCTATACCTAAAGTGCTACAGAGTTATTTTTCACCTAACTTCAATACCTATATAGCGCATTTACATAAGTTGCCGCACTATGTATACATAAGTTGTTGTAAGGATGGCTTGAGGAGCGGTTGAATTAGGCCCTTTTTAAATTTCTTAAAAACTTAAAACAACTTTAGCCTATGCAATTTTGTAGAAAAAAACTCTATTCAACAACCAGCTAGAATGAAAAGCTAGGTCCTACACGTGCTAGTTCATCCCAAGACCAAGCAAGATAGGTAAAATACTATCTGTAGAATAAAGCTATACAAGATGATTTCAAGATACTAAAACATGATCATTGTGGGAAAATAAATGATTGGATGATAGAGAGTGTATAGGAGACAACCAAAATTGTTCAGGGGTATTGGTGGTTTAGCACCCATCCCTCTTCCATGTTGGACATTCAGAAAAGGGTATTGTCACCTCTCAAGTCACCAAGTCAAGGGCGCTCGCTAAGAGCCCACATTTGCCAACTTCACCATGGAAGGGCTCATTCCATATACAATCTTCCTCTTTTGGCTTCCACGACAAGCTCTAGAAGAGATCACCTCGATCACCAAGACCACCTAGGTGATTTCCATTATCAAGAGTAACAAGTCTAGGTAATCACTTGATCACAATCCTCACCAATACGAATGCACACAAGACCATAGGGACTTTACTTGGAATGAAAAGGTTGAAGCTCAATTGGGCTCTTTTTAGTGTATTATTGTTTGCTAGTTTCAAGGTTGCTCAAATGTAGGAAAGGATAAGATATATATAGAACCCCAAGTGACCTAGCCATTGGAAGAAAAGCTACTGGAAATTTTCACTAAACTTCATGTAAGAAAATAGACCCCAAATCTTATGGTTGGTAGATTTTGGAGGTTGAACTGACAGCACAACCATGGGGACTAATGTATTTGCTAGAATATTTGTTTTACTCTTAGGGATGCATGTAATGGACTTAGGGGTTCAAACATCTCAAAGGAATGATTAAGGGCACAAGAGAAGACCTCAAAGATCATTTAGAAGACCCATGATATCATAAATAAGAAGCCTAATTGGGCCATGAGTTTCGAGCATGGGATGGTCCAATAAAAAGGAAAACATTACAATGGACAATCCGGCGAATGAGAAGGTGGAGACAAGAGTGACCACGGTGCATAAAGCACCAGATTGTCTAGTGACAAACACTGAATAAAGTGACCTAAGAAAGTGAAGGTTGGAGATGATGGTGCAATTACATGCATCGTATGATTTCTAACAAGGCCAATAGTCGAACTAGGGCAGTGATCGACTTCAATGGCTATTTGGGAATGTGGGCACCGAACAATCAAGTGATCACTACACTAGGTGATCCAATGTTCACTAGAAAGTTGCAATTTGCTCCTAATGACTAGTTTGATGGTTTGGCCTATAAATAATTTTGTGCCCAAACATGTTAGGAAGTTTTGGGAGCCTTTGGACTTTATTCTAGTGTTGAGACACATTCTTGATGAGATCCAGATCGACATCAACGTGCTTAAGTGCATATCTTGGCATAGAATTAGTGCTTGCAAGTTCTATCAAGATGCTGCTTAGTCTATTGCCTTTTTTCTTGACTAAGTTTGTAGTGAGGCTTGCACACCTCCTTGCTGTCGATGATTGGATGCATCATTATTGCAAGTGTGGGGCTTATAAGTGTTATGGGACTCTTGAGAGTGTGAAGTGTCTGCCACCTTATTTATGAGATGAACGAGGGGACTCGGCATTTTGGAGAAAGCTTTCTATAGTGAATACGGTAGGCAACATCCAAGAGGGGTTGCTGGAGCACACTTCTATAATCATCACAATCAATTACAGCTTCCAATCATCAAACTGCCTGTTGGGGGAAAGCTGGTCTTTGCAGTGAACATCGGACCTTCCGATGAGTGTTTTTTTCCCAACTAGCCATTCGAGTTGATCGCTGCTTTGTTTAACTATTAGATTGTTCAGGTGCTAGTCACCGGGCCATCAAGTGCATATTATTGCACCAGGGTCTTCAATTCTTCAAAATTTGGTCACATTTGGCCAGTGTATCACCAGAATATCAGGTGTTAATCACCGGACGCCAGGTGCATGTATTTTGTACGTGGTCGGTTCTCCTTCTACGGCCTTCTTTGTCTAGTATTGACCACCAGGATCATCCGATGTTAATCAGTAGACTTTCCTATACCGCTATGCGTGATATTGCACCAATTCTTCATCCTTTGCTGATTCAGCCAAGTCCTTAACACCGGGGCATTCGTGCATTGTCACTTGACCATTCCGTGCACGAACTATCGGCCCGCTCTGTGATGTTAGGGCACTAAGGGTTGGGTCTTCTAATGATAATGAATGTCTTTCGTTTCCTTATGCTATTGATTAGTATTTGATGTGTTTGTAACCAAAGTCCATATTTGTATGGCTCATGTCACTATTTACGCACTGTAGTCTGAGTAGAGTTTGAATTATAGACGGTGTGATAGGTGGAACAGTGATGTTAGCATAAGTGGAAGTAAATCAAATATGCTTGCAAGTATGGTAGTCCTAAAGTAGTCATTATTTGTCACTGATCCACTAAAATCCCATTAAGCACAAGGCTTAGGTTCATTTCACTTACATTCACCCAATGTCTTTTGAGAAGAATTTTAGTTGGGTTTATGTCGCCATTTTCCTATATTGATTGTGGATAGTCTACACATTTAAGGTAGTGTTTGGTTAATGAGATGGGGTGGGATGGTAACATCCTATACCACAAATTCCCGTGTTCGGTTAGAAAGCAGAGGAATAGACCGGTTCAGAAAGGAGAATATTCTCCAAATTCGGGATGGACACGTTAAAAAATATAAAATGCATCTGTTCCACTTGGAATGAATATAAGACTCGCAGTCCCAATCTGAAATAAAACCATTGCATCACTGAATAAAACTATTTCATCCGTATAATCTGGAACAAAACTATTCTATCCCACCACCTTGCCCTCCAACCCAATCCATGCGTAAGTTTTAGCTCGACTTGGCTAACCCTGGATGCAAATGGCGGCTCTTTTTCTATCAAATTTATACTGAATCTAAAGCTCTAGTCCGTACAAGGCTGCAATCGCTGCTTTATGTCGATTTTTTTTCTGCTATGAATCCAATGACGAGGGAATTCGGGTCGTATCCCTTTAATCTGCATCAATGGAGACTTGTACAGTTGGACGTGTGTTAGTGTGCCGTGCGCCCCTGGTTCCACCACTCCCGTGTACAATACATGTATGTAGGAGAGGCGCCTGAGGTGATCTTTCTTTGTTGTTAATCTAGGTATTTAAACCATTTTTTTCTTTTGAAACAAACAGATGTTCCAATCTATCACCTAGACGCATGGAGAAACCGGAGGCATCTGTTGGAGGACGAGCAGAGCAGGGGCAGAAACGGCTGCAGCCCACGACGCACCGACGCACGCGATGACGGAAAAACCGCCAGTCCGTGCGCGTGTCAGCACCGAGGGGGCTGACGGGGACAGGCGTGAGGCGTCGCCCATTCTCGAGCGAGGCCGGCCGAGACAGCGCCAGGGCATCGTCCTGCCTCCCCGTTGGACCCACCGATTAAATTTTAGTATCTATCGTATAGGATGTTTAGACGTTGGTTAGAAATATTAAATATAGTTTAATTATAAAACTAATCAAATGAAAACTAAATGACGAGACAAATTTATTAAGACTAATTAATTTATAATTAATGGCTAGCCACTGTAGCATCACATTTGCTAATCATGGATTAATTAGGTTTAATAAATTCGTTTCGTCATTTAGTCCTCGTCTATGTAATTAGTTTTTTAATTAAACTATATTTAATACTTCTAACTATTATCTGAATATTCGATGAGACATGTGCTAAAATTTAGTCAATCCTACCCAAACAACCTGTTATTATGTCGCAGTAGCTTGTTCAATCAAGACTCCTGTTGGACGACCGGCCAGTGCTTAAAGTAGCAGCTTGCTGATAGGACGTTTTACCAACCACACAACAGTGTACATGAAACAGATAGTACATGGTAAATTTATCAAGGCATTCTTTTTAAACGACCCGTATTGCCATTGGAAACATATGGCTTTTGCATAGATAAACATACAATTTGCAAATTTATAAAGAACTCATATTACAACTAGAAGCGTCTGGTAAATCAATATGTGATTTTTGCATGGATGTGCAAACTTCTTGCAAAGGCTAAAATAAAATTTTCTTTTCTAAAAAAAATCATAAATTTTATAAATTTATAGATGAGTTTTTGGACTCACGTGTAATCAAAATTGTTAAACTTCGTTCTTTCTACATTTGTTAATACTATCATAGAATACTCATATAAATCATTTACCCTCAGTTCTAAGGGCTTGTTTGGTTCTTTAGACCTAAAAAAACTAAATTTTAGGCTCAAACTTTAGTCCACCATGTTTGGTTCCAACCACTAAAGCATTTATTACTGCAAAAAAGACCTCAATACTCCTGCCCCCACGCTTGCCCGCCCGCGCCGCCTACATCGCCTACGGCGCTGGCTGCGCCGCGCGCGGGGTCCGGCGGTCGTGCCGCGGGGCTTCGGCGGCTGCACACGTCGCCAGCGGGGCCAGCATTGGAGGAGGACGCGGGTGGGAGGGGGACCAGGGGTAGTAGGAGTATTTCCCCCCTTTTAGCCCAATTTAGCTTCTTCTTTGGGACCAAAGGATGTTACCTAGTTTAGTCCACTTTAGTCCATAGTGTTTGGTAGTTTAGTCAGTTGTGGACCAAAGTTTAGTCCGTCTATGTTTAGGCCTAAGGAAACCAAACATGCCCAAGTCTTTCACATGGCTATCACATGTCTTTCACACGATATGTTCAGCACAAGTTACGTAAGTTTGGATTTGTGTGCAACGTATTAGCAAGTTTGTTGATTTTAACGTGTACTTTAACAGTGTCAGGACCTAAATCAAAATTCAAGACAGGTTCAATGGCCTCTCGGTGAAATGTACTCAAAACATATAGATGAATGTTGTATGGACCAATTCAAATGTAAAACCTCTACAATTTGTTGACTGAGAAGTACTACTATTGAATAGAAACGATAATATATTATGAAATGTTGTTTATACAATGATATTAATATAACTACTACTATCCCCATCTTTTTATATTTGTCGCCAAACAGTTGAAAAATGAGCTACAAAACGTCAAAGAAAAAAGATGGAGGGAAGTATATTGTAAAACTATATAAAATTTAAGACACCATAATCTTGAGCTACTTTACAGTTGTTGTAAAGTATTTTTGGTGTCACAGGGTGCCATTTCTCATCGATTATTTTATGGCCCGTTGATCTAAGAAATGGATCTAACAAAAAAAAATTTAAATGATACTGGTCCGGCGGTCCTATCTTTTTATAGTACTGGACCTCACGGATTAGGTACCTTTTATCACCATTTTGGTATTACCTCGTACTTTAAACCATTGATTTTGCTCGACGAACAGTTTTAATTTTTTTGACCATTGTAAAATTTATGTTTTTTAAAATATAAAATTTTGATTTGGATAAATGTACATAAGTTATATTGTTATATGATAGATGTACTACTCCATCTGTTCGTTAATGTTTGTCATTTCGGGCAGGAGAATAGCCAGAATATTTTGGTGCTAATGTCATTTTAAAAACGAATAGCTGACACCGTGCGGCAAGCCGGCAAGCGTGGCCAATCTTTGAAGCTGAGACGTTTTATTGATACTGATCGCAAGTTTGCAGCTTCGTCCCTCGCATCATCCATCCATCCATCCTTTCTTGCTGTGGTGCCGTCGCGGGCTCGCGGCAACACATCGATGACGACGGCGGCACCAGGGCCACGGCCACGCCTCTTCCTGCCTGGGCTCGCTTCGTCACTCTGCTCTCGTTTCCCCTTCCTCCTCTGCTTCTTGGTCCTCGCCTTCGCCTCCAGCTCCGGCTCCGGGAAGGTGGTGACCAGCCTCCCTGGCTTCGACGGCCCACTGCCATTCCACCTTGAGACCGGCTACGTGGAGGTGGACGAGCACAACGGCGCCGAGCTCTTCTACTACTTCGTCGAGTCCGAGTCCGAGTCCGGCGCCGCCAAGGACGCCCCTTTCCTCTTCTGGCTCACCGGCGGCGACCGCTGCTCCGTCTTCGACGGCCTCGCCTTCGAGATTGGTACTCCATCTTCCATCCATCGTCCATGACGAATAACTGATTGCGCTTACTGTGAGATTAATTCGTGGCGCGCGCGCAGGCCCCATCAGATTCGTGATAGAGCCCTACAATGGCACCTTGCCACGCCTGCAATACAACCCAAACTCCTGGTCCAAGGTTTGTCTAACATTTTACCAAAGCCTAGTTGCTATTGCTACCACCTACCTGCTGTGAAAAAAAAATACTATATCTATCCCGAATATCTTGCGGTAACAAAATTATCTTCTTCTCCTTAAAATATAGTCAGAAGCCCACATGAGGTGATCAGCTGACCTTATCCTTTCGAGTATTTTGTTTTTTTATTGGTGATCCATTGCTGTCCAGCTTCTTAGCATACCAGCCATAGTTTTAGCATACTGCTAGGTATAAATCCTGTATGACTTGTTTCGTTATTCCAAAATGGTTTCATGGTTCTGTTATTTCAGTACTGGTTATAAAAAGTGATGCTTCAAGGCATCATAAAAAAAAGAATGGAGAAACGAAATACTGTACAATGTTACGGTTGGATCAAGATTTTGATACAAATAAAATGGCTGATACAATTCTGGATGATGTGTGTGGCCTTTTCTCCGAAAATTTTACCCAGACATTCTATTTTCCCTGACATGTATTTGCAACCAGTAACAACAACAAGAAATAGCATTGTCAAACCCATGGTCCCTTAGCAATATATATGATTGTTGCATGTTATAGAAGAGCTAATAGTTAATATTATATTTGATTGTCCAAAGTATTTGTCTGGTTTGGGATGCTTGTTCGTGCTCAGCGACTCAGTCCAATGGATCATCACCAATTGATGGTTAGACCAATTACTCTGCGCACAGGTGTCACATATCCTCTTTGTTGATTCACCAGTTGGGGCTGGATTTTCCTACTCCAGAGAACCCAATGGTTATGATGTTGGAGACATCTCTTCCGCACAGCATCTACATGACTTCATTGTCAAGGTTCGGAATATGAATAAACCCCTTCTTTCTTGCCGAACCATACATATATGATATATCATGGTGCAACTCATATAACACTAACTACAAAGGTCCTCTTTGTTTCTATTATTTTTATATACGTTTGATCTGTGGCCAGTATATCACCTTGATGTACTGATCTTGGTTTAATCTAATCTTACATTATCGAAAAAAAGTGGTTTAATGACCATCCCAAGTACCATGAGAATCCTTTCTACATCGGTGGAGACTCCTATGGTGGAAAAATTGCACCATTCCTTGCACATATGGTTTCCGAAGGTATTGATCCATAATGTTTTCCAAGTATAATAGAGGATTCAGTTATCTATTGTTCATACACTTCAACTGATCAGCTACTTGTGTCTGATCCTCTTTAGGCATTGAAGCAGGAAAGATGACTCTTCCTAACCTTAAGGTATGCGGTCACATTCATCCTGAATTTTGCCAAAAACGAAGAGGCTACTTGTAATGGAAGTTTCAATCTATGACTAAGAGCTTGCGTTGTTCATTGTCTAAAAACAGAGCTTGCATAATTGCAGCTTCCCAAAGAAAACACTCCATGCAGCTACGTTTTCTGCTCACTGACTTAGGCTTATATGCTGGCTCATTCTGTCTCCTCCAGGGCTATCTTGTGGGAAACCCAAGAACAGGGGACATTATTGATTTTAGCTCTAAAGTGCCTTATGCTCACGGAATTGGTATTATATCGGACCAATTATATGAGGTGCTGTAACTAATTAAGCCCATCAAGTTTTGCAATGCCCATCTGTCCACTCTTCCACCAGAGTTTAAATGGGGGTGATACTAATAAGCTCATAATTTTTACGTGATGTTCTTTTTTATGGAAGTAGACGATATTGGGGCATTGCCAAGGAGAAGACTACATTACTCCTTCAAATGCGCTGTGTGCTCAGGCGCTGGATACTTTCTATGATGTAAGAATGCTTCTTTGATGATTGTTTATTTAGCACAAATGAATTGATGTGACATGCATGTGGAGTCAGACATTCGGTTGATTTGGTCGACCGTTTGCTCTAGATTTCTTGGACTGAAAATCACAGTGCCTTTATGCATGCAGCTCATCTCCGAAGTTCAGCAAGCCCAAATTCTTCTTAACACGTGTGACTTCGCATCTCCTGTACCAAATATAAACAGCAGAATGCACGGTGCAGATGGTAGAAAGATCCTAAGGGAGGAGATCCGGATGGGGAAGCTAAAACAACCTCCAGCTCGGCCTCCAATTGATTGCATTGTAAGTCAACTTCTCGAACTGAAAACACCTCTAACCAGTGCAGCAAAGAACACCCATTTGTTATACCCCGCTCATTCACAATGTCTGCTATGTATATATCTTTCTTGTGTGTGGCGGTATGTGTATTTACATATGCAGTCCTATGGCTACTACCTGTCATATTTCTGGGCTAATGACAGACGCACCCGAGAAGCTCTTGGCATCAAGAAGGTGAGCTTCCCATTATTACTATTAGCAATAAGGATGTTGACATATGTTGTTGTCGGCAGTAAAAAGACTGAAGGCTAACTGCGCTGATCAGGGGACAGTGGACGAGTGGGTGAGATGCCACGATGGAGATTTGCCCTACGCAATGGACCTCGAGAGTTCCATCAAGTACCACCACAACCTGACGTCCAGAGGTTACCCCGCGCTGGTATACAGGTAACACCCCTGCTGCTTCCATTAAGGAATGCAGTTTTCTGATAGATCGCTGTTCTCATGGTTGTGGTTATTGCAGCGGCGACCATGACCTGCTGGTGCCACACCTCGGCACGCAGGCCTGGGTCAGGTCGCTAAACTTCTCTGTCGTCGACGACTGGAGGGCCTGGCATCTGGATGGCCAATCCGCCGGGTGCGTGGGTGTTTTTCTGCGGCCCTCTTCAGTTCCCTAGCTTGTCCTCCTATCTGAGTTCACCCATAATAGAGAGTGATCTGATTCTCTCCCCCAAATGCTCTTTTATGGTTCGTTCATTTCTTTTCTTCCTTAATTACATTGCAGATTCACGATAAGTTACTCGAACAACATGACATACGCGACAGTCAAGGTAGTACTTATCAGAGAGCATGCATGCTCCTCTTTCATCAGATCTCTCAGATATAAAGATTTGGATTGGACTTGCAGGGTGGTGGGCATACGGCGCCAGAGTATGAGCCAGAGAGGTGTTTTGCCTTGTTCAGCCGTTGGATACTCAACCGCGCACTCTAATATCAGTATTTCCGTGAGTACTCCTGCATGTTGTGCTGTACTGGCCACCGTATAGTGCCCTTGATAGGAGAGCTGAATTGGATGGTAGTTGTGAATCGATGGGTGGAGATTATGTGTAAATCTGGCTCGCTGGTCGTGGTCGACGACTGACATTCATATACACTATCTGAAAGCCCGTTAGCATTCACAGCAGTAGTAGTTGTTAGGGTTGAAGACTTGAAGCTACAGTGGAAATAATTTGGGTGCGCACCATCACCGTACATGAGCAATATACATACATATGTAATTTTCAAGCACCATAACAAATAGAGTGCGTCCAGCAGTACAGCGGTTATTTAATAAAGGGAGTTCAAAAGCAAGACAAGCACAAGAACTTCAACCATGGTTCGGGCTTGGAACACTTTAATATGATACTTACTATTTTTCTTCCACGTCTTTATAACGCCCTTTTTGACGTGTTAAGTGCTTTCGTTTCATTCCTGCTATTTTGTTTTCTATTTTCTTTCTTATTCTAGAATACTAAAGTGTGAATTAATAATAAATAATTTTTATCTCCTAAACCAAAAGAATATAGTCATTGAATTAGTGAAACGTATTTGTGGAGAACATTTTCTCAAGAATCTACAACAATTTTCTCAGTGAAACTAGAATATTTTTATTCTTAATTTAAACCATTTTCTTGTCAACCTATACAAAATTCCTTGTGAAGCTAAAACATTTTGTTCTAAAACAAGAATATAGTTCTCCTAAATCGGAATAAGTTTCTCATGAAGTTGGAAAAATTTTATAATGAAACTAAAATTTTAATCATAGACTAAGGGCATTGTCTCCTAAATAAAAATGTTCTTGAAAAACTCACCCCGGCAATCCTAAGTATGGTCTTATTTAAAAGATTTTATTGTAAAAAAGCACATTAATTGATGCAATTGATTTGGATACTCTGTCTACTATAAAGAGAGCATATGTGTAGCGTGTAGGATCACCGCCTTGCCAGGCTTCCGACGAAAAGGAATTGGCAGGTATTCGTTTTCTCTAAGCCTAGAACACATGCTAGTTACCACTAAGATTTATCTTTGAGATTCTTTACTTACTCAAAAAACTTGGAACCTATAACCAAAGCCTAACCAAACTGACTAGCAAAGGTAAAGACACGCAAGACAAATACAAAAACGTAAACTCGATACGTAAAAGAGGGCATGAGGATTTATCACATGCTTTGCCACCAAGTCTATCCGATCACCGTATTCCTCTGGCCAAAAACAGCTCTGTGACAAGCAAAGGGTAAGTACAACCAAGTCACCAAGACAATGCTGCCACTACCATCTCTCCCGGTCACCATGTAATCATACGTTTTCACTTGGAGTTTTAACACCAACTCACCAAGGGATGCTCCTCACACCTACAGAAAAGTGTTGTGCCATTCTACACCAAGTCAGAGAGTCCAATGATGAGTACAAGCGATTGTTGTAGTAAGGCTTTCTCTTTTGTGCTTGCTCTCATAAGACTAACTATATTACAAGCTCTCAAACTTGCAACAAAGCTTGGATATGAACACTAAGCTCACAATTGGAGCAGATAAAACACCTGGTCAACACATCCACACTTTTTTGTATCTCCAACTACACCATACAAGGCCCTTGCAAGGGTATATATAGCCTCCAACACCCAATAGAGCCGTCCGGAAAGTTCATGCAAAAAGTCGTTGCATCAGTCAATCCAATGCCCTCTTTTTGCCCATCATTGGTTTATCCAATGAGATACTTTCAACTAGCCGTTATACTTCAACTGCTATAAAAGATGCACCGATGTTTATCAACTGTCGATCCTATGGCATCATTGGTTGATCCAATGAACGAAAAATCCTCCCAGGTTGTGAAAACCCTCAGCGAGTAACTTCATCGATGGATGCACTAATGCTGGGCGGCAGTTGATCGATCTAATGGGTAGGATTTTCACCACTAAATCTAGTGTCCCAAGCAATTGGCTGATGTGTACTAAAATATGATCATCGGTTTGATCTGATGAGTGCACTTTTCTTCCAGCGCCCCAAGTCACTCCATCCTATAGGATTAACCGGTGCCTTGATCATTGGATGAGCAAATGAGTACAAAACACACCTAATGTTCATCCTTTGAGTACTGACTTGCTCCTTCGTCAAGTTTCTTCGTGTGATTTTTCATCATCCTAACCTCCTGATATTGGATTTTCTTCATGAAAAATCCGAACCCCGTGAATCATGATATTGGATTTTCTTTGAAAAACCCGAAACCCCATTTGGGACAGCCTTTGAATCCTAGCTTTCGGTTCTTCTACTTCTTTTCATCCTTTGGTCTAAATAACCGAGAATTACATCTAGACAAGTTTCTTCTACTGCTTTTCATCCTTTGGATCTAAAGGACCGAGAATTACATCTAGACAAGTCTATAAACTCAAGTGTTATTTGCCAATCAATCACCAAAACAAATATAGCAAAATATAGTATGAGATGCCATTTTCGCTACTGTAGGCTCTATGTCATGATCACAATAGAAAACAGACTGCCTACGGTAGTAGGTAATTGATAAACACACTAAAAATGGTGGGAATGGGATTTGGACACTAAATCTCATGTAATAGACTCATGTTAAGAGAGATTAGAGATAATTATTTTTGGAGCGAGTGGCACATTGTTTTTCGAAACGCAAACAAAACATACGCTCAATCCCACAATAAATCCAGAAAATACGAACACCTGTGGTCCAGGAGTTGAACCCGAATGGGCAGGTTCTACCACAAGGAAACAAATCAGCTAAGCTCCACTCAGTTTGCACGCTAATGACTTGTTATGTGATATATTTGAAACATTATTCATTTAAACTATTCAGTTGTAGCAAGACACATGACATCCCTAGTAAACCTACTCCCTTCATTTCCAATTGTAGGTCATTTGATTATTTTTTTACAAGAAGTTTGAAATCTCGATCTTATTCAAAATATTTGTGAAAATATGTAAAACTTGAAGCCATGCTTAAATTATATTATATGATAAACTAAATCACAGTGAAAATAAATGACAAATATGAATTTTTATGATGAAGATGAGTGGGGCAAAGTTGGTGTGAAAAAAAAATCAAACAACATATAATTTATAATCAAACATCCCACATTCAAACTGGCATGCACACTCAAAGCCATAACAAAAAAAAATCTCATTTATCAGGACTAAGTTTGGAGGTTGTATCTTAGTTTCAAGGGAAGGTGAACGTTGAACGAAGGAAAAAAATGGGAATGATAACGGTAATAAAAATACAGAAATGAAACGACTTTTCTCTTTCTAACCATTTTTGGGTTTCATTGTATTTGTGCTAGTAATTTCACCCGTATTATAATTTTGGAGTTATGTAGCCCAAGCTTGCATACACAACCCAAGGTCTCATCAAACACCATCCATCATATGTACTCCTACCAGGGATTACAATTTCGTTTGCATTGTTCTGAATTTTATTTTTTTTTACCAAAGTTTGACTTTTGTATTTTTGAATTTGGAACCAAAATATATCAAATTCCAGACCAAAAATTCAATTTCGTATAGCACCGAAAACGAAATATTTTACTGTAATTTCGGTATTTCCGAACAGGATTGCGATCCCTGACTCCTACTAGTGATGCCTCCCTCTAGCTTTGCTCTGCCATCTGCATGTGGACATGGAGATGATGGATTGGCGATTGTATTTGTGAACTCAAATTATGTATATAATTGTTTTGAGACTTGTAATGTTAAACTTGTTATATAATATATGTAGGGCGGGTAGCTTGTGTAACATGACCAATCTGGCACGTTGATGTGTTGAGATTGAGGTCTTATTTCTCTTACCGTATTAGTTCAATGAACCTACATGCTTTGTCAAAAAAAAAAAAAAGAACCACATATGGTGTTGCCTAACCGTGTTTTAAACTATCAATTACCGATTCGCAACCAATACCTGAGTTGTTCGTGATCGAATACTTTTGTTTCTAAAGTTCCCCTAATATCGAAACTATATTCATGTTCGGCGATATCATTTTTATTCTATTTTTAGAAAAGAGTACGAATTTGAAAATAATTAAGACAATTGTTTCCTACCTTTTTATCCCTATACCCTAAGTACACAACTGCCCTCTCATGTAGAACGAAGGAACGCATGGGCCTTAGCCCAATAGTCTCGAAATTGGCCTAAGCAAAAAGCCTCGCTTGTGTAATGAATGAATAGCATCGCTAAGTCGAAAATCGCATGTATCTTCCAGTAGGACAAAAGTCACCTCAATTTAGATTCATGCACATCATTTCCACCATCCACATCACTACCTCTCTTCTCTCTCCTCCGCCCGGCTTCCCCCGCGCTGCCTCCACTGCCCAGCCGCGCCCGAGCGCGTGCGTCGTGCCCCGCCGCCGCCGCCCGGCCACGCAGCCCGCGGGCCGCCCGCCGCCTCCGCCTCCGCCGGTGCCGCCGGGTCGGGGGCCGGTGTCTCTGCCGCCGCCGCGCGCCGCCACCGTCAGGCACTGCTTTCCACATTTCACCTACGTTGGTTCAACATTCCACCTACACTGATTCAACATTCCACATACATTGATTCAACATTGCACCTGCATTGATTCAATATTTTTATGTATAAATTGTTGAACTAGTATTTGCAAAATGTTAGAATCGGTCAAATGAAATGTTGAATCAGATATTTGCAATTGTTGAAGTAACTGAGGTTGAAAACAAATAAAAAAGTTATTGTATCTAACGTGCCTCCTTGCACCAGACAGATAGGAAGTCAATCGCTAAGTTGCTGCACCATCCGGGTCGGTGCGAAAATCGGAACGCGCCGTCCACCCACCCGGCGGCCTCCCTCCCGCATTCGGTTTCTTTTTTTCGTCATTTTGGCCCATCCAGTCCGTCCGACTTATTTCTATTCCCCGTCTTTCCGTCTTCTGCTCTCTCCGCATCTGTGCGCTCGATCGAGTTCGTAGTAGAGACGGCAATGTCTACCCGAAACCCGAGTATCCGACGGATTTTACCCGATATAAAGGCAGGTATGGGATGACTTCTTCATCCGCGGGTACGTTAATGGACACAATCTTATACCCGTCGGGTACGCGGGTGCGGGTATGGGTGCATACTACCCATACCCGTATACCCATGGATAATTTATACCCGGCTCAACCATACATTTATTCTACATAACTAAGCATACATAAGTGTATATTAGACAAAAATATGGTTAACTTGCATGTTTCAATATCATTTATTGTTGTCTTCAATTTATTTACTCATATTTAGTGTTTTATATTTTTAATTATGCCATTTTTAATTATATTTGTGCTATTTAAATATGTGCATAGTGGGTATTTAATCGGGTATGGGTTACCCGACGGGTTTTTTTACCCACGCGGGTACGGGTATGGGTAAAAATTCATACCCGCGACCGGGTATGGGTATCGTAGCGGGTAAGTTTTTTGCTCGCGGGTACGGGTATGGAACTGTAATACCCGACGGGTACGTACCCATTGCCATCCCTAGTTCGTAGGAGTTTGTCTTCCAGTTGGGTCTCATGGTGTTGCTCCTCCAGCGGATTCCCATTCTCTACTGAGGTCATTGTTTGTGCGGGTCATTCCCGTTCTCTTGGTGTTTGTGCAGGTCATTCCCGTTCTCTTGGTGTTTCCAAGGAGAATTAGCGCTGGCTGTTGAGACTAAATTCATTTTCTATTAGACACAGCATGCATGAACGCTTAGGTTTCCATGAATGTTTTTTCCGCACCCATGCCAGTGGCGGGCCTAGGATTTAAACTCAGGTAGTCGGTAAAAAAAATTACCGACACGAGATTCGGTAAAAACAATAAAAAAACCCCGGTAACAAATATATATAAGTTCTTAACAATTTGGTAAACGGTTCCAAACATAATTTAATCTAACAAAAAATTGAAATATGCATAAATTTCTAGTTGCTAAGAGTAAAAGACAAGAAACTACACATGCACATTGGCGAAAGTTTGCGAGGACTACATGTAGAAATCGTTACACATTGACTCATTAGTATCATAGAAAAATTTCTTAGGCCGGCGCCACCACAAAGGATGGCCGATGAGTGTCTCCGCCATTGCTAATGCCCACTGTCAGTGTTTTGTACTGGCAATGCACCACGGGATGTTTTTAATGGCGTCTAGATCGACTGTAGTTCATGGTTCGCGTGTAACGCGACAATAGACAAGAACACAACATTTATTCGAGTTCGGGCCAAAAAAACGTAATACCCTACGTCAGTGTTTGTGGCTGATTGTATTGATTTGAGTATGTATGAGGGCTGAGAGATTGTAGGATCTGTATGAGGTCGAGAGGGATGTCTTTGATAGGGGTCCCTAGCCCGCCTTGTATAGTTCGGCATGGCTTAGGTTACAAGTCGGTTTCCTTCTGCGTCTCCTAGACAGGTTTAGATCAAAGTCTTTGTCTTGCGCGCCAACTTGTTCGGCAACTCGGGCCCGAGTCAGTTGACCAGTTCCTGGATTAGGCCCTCCGACAGGCCATACAGATAATACGCTTCATAAGGACCCAGGGGATATCTATCCCCCACAAGCCCCCGAGCTTCAACTTGACTTAAGAAACAATCAACTTAAAGATCCAAATTCTGCTTTCTGAATGTTTTTGTCTTATAGTCCTTAAAAATTTTTGATGGTATCTTCCATGCAGCCTCCGAGCCTCAAGCTGATTAGCATAATTAGGTTGAGGATCAAACAACTTATTCCTCCGAGTGATCTTGATGACGCGGAGACCGTGACGTATCCTCCCGAGTCAACGAGTATGGTGGCGTAGCCTCCCGAGTCGGAGAGTACAGTGGCGTAACTTCCCGAGTCGATGAAGTAGCAAGTCGGCGAGGACGGACAGCAACCCAGCCCCCCGAGTCGACGAAGTAGTGAGTTGGCAAGGCGCGCGGCAGCGTAGCCCCCGAGCGGACGAAGCAGTGAGTCGGCGAGGCGGACAAGTCGACGAAGTAGCGAGTCGGCGAGGCAGAAAACAACCCAGCCCCCGAGTCGACGAAGTAGAGAGTTAGCGAGACAGACAACAGGCCAGCCCCCGAGCTGACGAAGTAGTGATTCGGCAAGGTGGGCAACAGCGGAGCCCCCAAGTCGACGAAGTAGCGAGTCGGCGAGGCAGACGGCAGTCCAGCCCCCCAAGTCGATAAAGGAGCGAGTCGGCAAGGTAAGCAATAGTTCAGCCCCCGAGTCGACGAAGCGGTGAGTCAACAAGGCGGGCAACAGCCCAGCCCCTGAGTCAACAAAGTAGCGAGGCGGCGAGGCGAACGCCAACCCAGGCCCCCAAGTCGACGAAGGAGCGAGTCGGCGAGGCGGACAACTGCCCAGCCCCCGAGTCGACGAAGTGGTGAGTCGACAAGGTGGACAACTGCCCAGCCCTCGAGTTTACGAAGCAGTGAGTCGCCGAGTTGCGCAGCAACGCATCCCCCAAGTTGACAAAGCAGTCAAGTCGAAGATACACTCAGCGAGGCGGCGCAGCCCCCGAGTCGATGGTGCAGCATAAAGTAAACTAATTTGCATTGATTCCCAATATGTATTCCGAGTATAGCGAAGACATAAAGTGTCGGTGAGTCAGACTGACTGCCCCAGTGTGAAGGGTTTAGAGGTACTCTTTACTGAATGAGCGAAGGCATGTAACACCAGTTGTAGGTCAGACCACGATCTAATCTGATTGCCCCATAAGGAGGGCTAGATTGCACCCTATTATGAGTAAGCACAGACATATAACACCAGCCTGTCGGTCTACGACCTAAGCTGTTTGCCCCGTAAGGAGGGCTAGATTGCACCCTGTTATGAGTACGCGCAGGTATATAACACCAGCTGTCGGTCTACGACCTAGGCTGATTGCCCCGTAATTAGGGTCGGACTGCACCCTTTCTTGAGTAACCTGTGGGCATATAACACCGGCTGTCGGTATACGATCTAGGCTCATTGCTCCATGCGGAGGGTTTAGAGTTCACCCCGTCGAGACTTTGCGTGGGTATGTAGCGCTGGCGGGCTAGGCCGACTGCCCCGTTTCAACGGTGGTCATATAGATTTCATGACGACCGTTGTTGCATGCACATGATCTTGCCAGAAAAACACTTAGATTTGTCAAAGCACGAGGTGCTGACAAAAAAATATTTGACTTGGCAAGACACGAGGTGCAGCAGAAAAGATTTGATTCGGCGAAACACGAGATGCAATAAAAAAAGATTCGACTCAAAGAAATATAAGGTGCAGCATAAAAGATTTGCGAAGGCGCACGGCTTGCCAGGAAAATATTTCGGTATCCCAAAATATTATGAATAATCCAGAAATAATATTGATGATCCGAAATAATATGGATGATCCGAAATAATATGAGTAATCCAGAGTTGATCCGAGTAATCACAAGTGACCAGAACTAGTATGATTAATCCTGAGTTGATCCGGGTGATCCGAAGATAATACAGATAATCCGAAGTGATTCATAAAAAATCCAATTGATCCAATAACTCAGATATTTTAGAAATAATTTAATTAATCCACATCCTGGATGATTAAGAAATAATATGAGCAATAAATAGATCCCTTGGACTGAATGACTCACTGCGTTTAGTTGATGGTGCCTCGCCTCTTGAGCGGAAATCAGATATAGTTAATGACAGTCAATGTCTTAGCACGTTGTATATTTTTGTGCTGATATGAGATATATTTTCTTGAAGCAATAAACAGGAACAACCCGAGTAGTATTGTTTGCAAATAGAATACTCTAATATAAATAATTTCGGAGTGATCCGACGGAGGCAGTCGGATATACGAAAATTGATTAGCATATTTAAATGCATTATTTAAAATCACTTAGCTATATAAGGTTAGTCTAGCCTGTGGTCGATTGGTTTGAGATTGAGCTGAGCAGTACTAACAGATTCTGAGCGCTGGGGCAGAGATAATCAGCTGAGAATATATTGAATTGTGGTAGCTTGAGCGACCAATATTAATCTTCCCATACGTGAGATGGCAGGATTCTGGCTGCTGCGGATGGCTCTGACCTGACTCGGTGCGCTTGATCTTTATGGATACCCGCACGCTGCAACGCATGAAACTTTGACTCTGCTCTTTTATCACGAGAGATAATGCAATCATCCGACGTATAGCAGATCTAGTATTTTTTATCTTCTAGTCTCCCAGTACAATTGCGTATGAACAGATCGAGGGACAGGTGATGATCAGAGTGTGGGCCTAGCGATGCGGCCTCCTCCTGATTAGACTCTATCTTGATTCCGATGATTTTTTTTTCCTGATCCGTATTAACTCTGCATGATTCTTTATCGGACTGCTCACATCTTGGATTCGACGTGCAGCAGCAGAGCTTCCCAATTCTCTGACGGTAGACTGATCCGCACAGGGCCTCAGCGTGAACAGCGACGACGCAGTGCTTGATGCGGAGGCAAGATGGCCTGCCTGGCTTGATCCCCGCGTAACAGATCGAATCCCTGCTGTCCCACTGCAGCATGCTACGGAGTTGTCAAAAAAAATTCTCTTTTGTAGATCGGATAGCAGACCAGATGTGCCCATCGAAATAGCGTGGCGACGATGCTGTTGATCTTGCGACTCACCGCATCTTCTCTGGGTTAAAACTTGAATTTTGTTGACGATGTCTTTCACGATCTCATGATCTTGTGCGTTGGTGCAGATCAACCATAGAATTAGTCTGACGTCGATGTAGACGTTTTTACTTAGCGCACCAACTGTCGGTGTTTTGTACCGGTGATACACCACGGGATACTTTTAATGGCGTCTAGATCGACTGTAGCTCCATGATTCAGCGTGTAACGCGATAAAAGACAAGAACACAAGATTAAGATTTATACATGTTCGGATCGCGGAAAGCGTAATACCCTACGTCCTGTTTGTGGCTGATTGTATTGATTTGAGAATATATGAGGGCTGAAAAATTATAGGATCTGTCTGAGGTCGAGATGGATGCTTTGGAAGGGATCCCTAGCCCGCCTTATATAGTCCAGGTATGGTTTGGATTAAAAATCGGTTTCCTTCTATATCTCCTAGACGGTCTAGATTATAAATCCTTGTCTTACAAGCCAAGCCAAGTTATTCGGCACATCGGAACCGAGTCAGTCGACCAGCTTCTAAATTAGACCCTCCGATAATCCACACAGAGAATACGCTTCATTAAAACTTAGGGAACCTAAGTTCCTAACTCTTAACTCTCACTTCGTATTAAGTACTAAGTCTACGTACTAAATTCAGAAACTTTTGGATTGCAATACTTACCCCAAGTTCGAAGTCCCAAGCTCGAAATTGCAACGGACACGGTTGCCGGCTCCCCTTGCCTGCATGGCGCCTACACCGCTGCGCATGCTGGCAGCTGGCGCACTTTTTTTTCGTTTTGATCCTCCGTCTAAAAAATTGCAAGAATGACTCTCTCCAAAACTATTTGCAACATTTTTAGCCGAACAAGGTGTTTTACAGTGGTCGGACATGTTATTTTTTAGGTCAAAATCTTGCGGCGCAACTGTTCATATGCTACGGCGCGTCGGCGCCACATAGACTGGCGCCGCAGATTTTTTTTAAAAATCGTGTCTTTTTCATATGACGTCTGAATTAAAACGATCTTTATACGCAAATTGTAGCTCTCGGCGAGATCTACAACTTTGTAGTTTGAGTTTTTTCATTTAAGGATGTTTACGTACTCGAAAAATTTATTTTAATTTGAACTGTGTTGTACGCAGTCTGTCTTAGAAAAAAATTATTCTAGTATCTAAACGATCTCAAATGAAAAAACCATAAACTACAAAGTTGTAGATCTCGTCAAGGCCTATAATTTTCGTATCAAAATCATCTCAATCCGATGTCATATAAGAAAGATCGCTTATTTTGCGGTTTCTTTGTTTTTGAAAAATTATATTTTTACATACTATGTTGGATGTAGATAATTTTTATATAACAATTATAGATCTCGATGAAATCTAAAACTTTATAGTTTTGAGTTTTTTCATTTGAAGCTGATTTAGATGGTCTAAAAATCCATTCTAAATCTAAGGGTTCGTTTGGAACAAAGTAAAAACGCAGAAATTGTAGAAAACACATGGACGAGGCAGTAATGAAAAAGCGCAAAACTATAGGATTTTAAAAACACAGGAGTGGAAAGTTCAGACCGTTTGGATCGTAAGAATCTATTGCATAAAAAACTTGAAATGTTGGACTAATAGAAATACATATCTAATCTTAACATATCAAATTAAAATAAAATATTAAAGTTGATATAAGCTGCATTTCATTTACGAAGAGTCTGGCTACCGACATGTGGACCCAAACAAATTAAGAATTCCAACCATCAGTGTGAATCAATATATTATAAGCTCATCGTTCTTCCATCCATCTCCTTCTCTCTCATCATTCTTCCGTTTGTGTTTTTCGGTTCTTGTTCTTATCCATTCTGGTTCTGCTCTGCTCGCTGTAGCACCTGGCGCAAAAAGAGCGAAAGGGTAGGCAGTAGGCCAGCCATGGCACAGCCCCGCTGGGTGCAAATGGAGCAGCGGCGCGTCATTCCCGGCAACAAGCAGCTTAATTAGGCGGCGGCGGCGGCAACTGTCCACTATATTGAGATTGGGGAGCCATGCCACAACCACCGGCAGCGTTTGACCAAGTTCTTCTCGTTTGAGCCACAGAGAAAGGAAAGAAAACCACGCATCGGAGTGGATGTTTTCGTTCCCGTGAAATCGCTCACAAGCTACAGTATTCCCAAGGAAAGGATTCATCTATTTCCTCCATTCCAAACGCTTTCTCTTGTTTCCTTTCCTCCATTTTTGATTCCTACAAATTTTCATTGGTTTTCCTCCAATCTAAACGGGCCTAATTGTATTGAGAATTGATATTCAAATGCTCATTGATTAGGAATTGATAATGGCGTTCTTAAGTCTCGATGTTAGGGAAGATGCTGGTGCGACGATAGAAGGCATTGGTGTACCTATCTCTATTTGGTTATAATTATCGGTTGTGACTATAAAATTATGTTAGAAGTAAGTTTAGTTTTTTGTCGCAATATCATTTAGATGAGAACGAAGAGGGTAAGTGATATTATCTCCAAACTTTTTCATTTAATGCATGGTGGTATAAATTTGCACTATTACACGGCAAGTAAAAACAAATGGAAGCAATATTTATATCATTATTAACTTTATCGATTGTTACGCTAGAAACAGAACAAATATTAGTGCCAAGTTCGATCGAGGACCTTGAAAAATACAGAGCCAACCCTATTAGGATGGTAGGGAACAAAGGCTTATCAAAGATGTTAATTTGTCTAGAATGTTGGAAAGGAAACTAAAAACTAGATGTGAGGGTGGAGAGATTTAAGAGTTATATTTACAAATTGTACTACGCATACACATTTATTTACAATCTAATAGGTCAGCAATTTATTCGGTACACATCGAAGTTCAGTGACGTTGAAAAAAGATAAATATCACTGCCACTAAAATGTATTATAAAAAAGAGTGTGTATCTTTATTGTTCGACGTCACGTGTAAAAAATATATTTTTCGAAAAAACATAAAATATGTTATCTTTCTTATTTCTTATATGACGTTGAATTGAGATGATATTTATATGAAAATGGTAGGTCTCGATGAGATTTACAACTTTTTAGTTTACGGTTTTTTCATTTTAGGTCGTTTATTTTCAAGTACGTAAACGGCCTCAAATGAAAAAACTCAAAGCTACAAAGCTGTAGATATCGTCGAGTGCTACAATTTCGACGTTATATAAAAAAGATACGATTTTTCAAAGATAAAAAACCTATGGTGTCAGTCTGCGGCGCCATGAACAGGCGGCGCCGCAAGGTTTTACCTCGAAAAATGACGTGTCAGATCACTGTACAACATCCCGCCGGCTTCTACGTGGCAGATATTGTAGCGTCATTGCCTGTGGCGCCGCAACGTTTTATTGTGGCCCGTGGCGCCGCAAAAATGTCATGCAGTGCAAATAGTTTTAGAAAAAGATCATTCCAATTTTTTTAGACTGGGGTTAAAATGCAAAAAAAAAAAAAAAAGTGCCAACTGGCTAGGCCAGTGCCCAGCAGCGGCCGAGGCCAGTCTCGAGCAGCAGCCTGCAGGGGCAGGTTGGCTAGCGACGGTCGGGAGGTGGCCTTGGCAGCGACCGGCTTCCGGCGAGGTCTTGCAGCGCCACGACGGCTATGACGGGCTGCTCCTCGGCGATGCCTGGCTGGCCTGGCGTGGGTGGCTGCTGGTTGGTGGACCGTGGATGCTCGCCTGTCGCCTGCGGGTGGGGGTGGCTGGCCGCGGCAGCACGAAGCGGGGCACCGGTGGCGGCAGGCGGCGGGAAGCGGCTAGCGCCTGGCCGACGGGGCAGTGTGCGGAGAAGGCGAGAAGCAGCCTGGGTGGGCGCCCGGCAACGGCACGCGGCGAGAAGGCGGCTACCAGACGGCCGGCGGGGGCAGGGGCCGGCGGGGCTCGCGTCGGCGTTGCTGGATCCGAGCGACCGAGCCTCGGCCTCGCCGCTCGCTCCCTCTGGCGGCGCCTGGGATGGGAGGCTGGGAGTCTGGGACGGGGTGACGGACTATTGTCCCTTTTTTTTTGGGGCCAAATTGTTCGTAGGCCTTCAAATGCATAGGAGTAGTTGAAGTTTGCGCCAAATTCCAGGGCACTACCTGCTGGGCCTACCCCTGACCCATGCGGATCGCAACTAATGTGATTACGCCTTTAGAGGGCGATCATTGTTGGATTTTTTTAATTTTCCTTAGACGACGATCAAGACTGGATGGAGGGGGTATTAAGTAGTTTAGAGTCTGTTTGAATATATTAAGCTTAAAGTTTAGTCATGACTAAAGTTTAGTCCACTAGCCATTAGCCATGAGATGTTTGAATAATATAAGCTAATAGTTAGTTGGTCTATTAATTATACTAGAAATTGTCATTAGCTCGCATTAGCTTATTTTTTTTGAACTAATGGAATAACTAGCCTAGTTCAAGGGGATAGCTAAAATTTAACCCATACATTAGCCTGTTTGGATATAAATGGATAAAACTTTAGTGGCTAAACTTTAGTCCTTGTATTCAAACACACCCTTAATTCTGCATGCAAAACTGGTCGATGCATGCGCTAGTCTTAAATGTGATAAGGACGCGAGGCTATCCCTTAGTCCCTACACCCAACTCTTATACGACTGCCAAAGCTGAGGGAGGGAGTATATAGAACAGCAGTAGGAGGCAGAAGAGAACGCTGCCCACAGCGGCACACAGCTCCAACTATCAGTGGTACCCCTACAAAGCAACTGGCCGGTGGACGAATTGAGCCAACAAGGAAAGTGACGGAGGTGGGGCAATTCTTCGGCGAACTGACAAATAGCAATCCCGGTCCGGGTCCGGGTCCGGCCGCCCTCCGCTCCGGCCTCCTCGGTGCCAATTGTTGTGGACGCCAAGACGGAACCCTGCATTCACAGGTCGCCCCACCCCCCGTCAACCCGCCCCCGCGCGCAGCCCACTGGACCGGAGCCCGCTGCCACAGGGGCCCCACCCCGCCCCGCTCGCCGGCCGGCCCACGCTGCGCCCCCTGCGCCCGTCCCACCCGACGCGCCCGGCCCCAAGTTGACAGAATCGTTTCCCATCAGCGCAGCGAACCGCTCGCTTACACGCTCCCCGCTCTACCCTAGCCCACGGCGGCCCGGCCCCGCTCGGCGCGGGCCCCGCCTGTCGGCGAGGGAGGCGCCCCGCGCGCGGGGGCCGCTCGTGGCCGGGTGAGCTCGGCGGTCCACCACGCGAAAGGCCGCCTCCATTCCCCCCCCCCCCCCCCCCTCACATCTCGTCCCCCTCCTCTCGCGCTCGCGGAGCTCTCTGTTGGAGGCGAGGCGGGGCGCGATTCGGTCCACGAGCTCTCTCCCTCCTCCTCCTCCTCCTCGACCACGCCGATCTCGCGACGCCGCGGAGGCCAGGTGAGCGCACCGTCCCCCCCCTGCTCACCCGACTCGACCTCGCGTCCTGTCGCCTGCTCGCCTCTGCGCTCGGTCGGGATCGGGATTCGATTCTGTGCGCCGCGGTTCCTTCCTGATGGATTGGTGCTGCGCGGGGCGCCAAATTCTGCGTTTGAGGTTAGGGGGGTTGGAGCGTCCAAGGGAGCTGAATGATTGCCTTAGGATCAGATTGGTGGGCGGGCTCGTGCCAGGTGCCAAGCTACCCGAGGGAGCATGCCGGCAGGGCTCGTGGGGGGAGTGGGATTCGAGGTGCTCACTGTTTGCCATTAGGTGGCGCATTTTTTTTCCCTGTCTAGAGTCTTTGTAGATTGTTGGTCTAGGGAGGAATTTACACGTTGCGCATTCGATTCGGATAGTAGAGAATAGAGAGATACTACCAGGCTAGCCGTAGTTCCATGACCGAAGAACCAAAATTGTTGTCAGAGTAAATAGCTTTTTTTTTTAACCATGTAAAATGCCTGGCTATGTTGTCATGTTATTCCCTGCCTCCATGGGATACAGCTCATGTCGATTCGGAATGCGTGATGTGGTCACTCATTTTTGTTCGATAGGTCTGGTTGCCTAGACAGCCTTGTAGTCCAATTAATCGGCCGTTTAGTTTGACTCATTGGTAAATGGAGGTTGACTTGCCCGTTTAGTGTTTACCTTCGACGAAAACACTTCATAGGCAGATTAATGATACTTGGATTTACCAATTTCTAGCTAAGTTTATCCTTCGAATTTATATTGTCAAAGATTCCTCAATGTCAAAAACACATGCTTTTGCAGATACAATAATCCTAGCCGAGGAGCATATTCAGCAGTCAAGGCAGGAAGGGCATTGGACACTGGAGGAACACTGTGTTGGTGGTAACCGAGGCTTGTGCTCAATCGTAGATGGAGAGATTAAGCACCAACCAGCTCTACAGTTCTGGAGTTCCTGTAACTGTTCCAACATCTCTGCCTTCAATACCTGCCTCTCTGGATGAGAGCTTCCCAAGGCTTCCGGATCCACAGAATGTTTTGATGGAGAGAGAACTGAGGAGCAACCCACTACCACGTCATCAGACAGCTGTTGCTCCTATGCGTGGTCAGTTTCACTCCACTACTGGATCTGTTGGGCCATTGTGTTCGCCCCCGGCTGTAATATTCTCTTCGGTTTCGGGCCCTGAGCAATACTCCAATCCCAACCCTTACAGTTCTCAAGCACCAAGCACGACAAGTTCTGCAACGCTGAATTATGGACCACAATATGGAGGCTTTGATCCTTCCATAACCGATTTCCCAAGGGATGTTGAACCAAACTGGTGCCCTGATCCAGTTGACAGCATGCTTGGATACTCTGGTGATATCTCTGGTGGGAATAATTTGACGGGGAGCACTTCTATTGGAGCTTCAGATGATCTTACTAAGCAAAGTGAATGGTGGACCGATTTTATGAATGATGATTGGAAGGAAATTGGTGATAACCCAGCCTCTGCAGAAACTCAACTGGTATGCTAGTCGATCCTCTTATTTTTGGTTGGGTGGACTTTTTGAACTCCCCTATATGTGCTAAGTACTATTCCCTAACTGTTCAGTTGGTGTGTCCACAAATCTTCTAGTCAATGATGAACCCACAAATCTGTGATCATATTGCTGATGTTCTAGAAGACCTATTGTTTTCCGAATCAAATATATGCAATCTCATGAATATTGCTGATGTTTACTTATTTATATTATATATCTTCCTCTTTTCACTGCATCTTGCTCATTCAGGATGTTAGTGACCACTGCATATTGTATACAGATTCATATCACTGATCTCATTCTTTGTAGAAGCGGCCTTCGAGTCAAAAAGTTTTATTTTTCTATTTTACTAGCATTCGACTAAATATGTTTCCACTTAGGATCCTTAGAATCAGTTGTTGTTTGACATCTAGACTGCTTTCAAATGGCATCGCATGATAAAATAATGTGTCAGGAGCTACCTGATGTTTTTGTTAATTGCAAGCAACAAGCATGGTGACTAAGCTACATCTATGGTGTTAAAGTCACGCATCTTAAATGATCTCAGTCAGACTTGACTTAGCTCACTATGCGCTAGTGGCTTTAGCTTGACTTCTGTAGTTCTGTACAAGCTCATAGTTAGGAATTTCACATGAGGAAAGATGTGGTAGGCTCCACGCCTGCTGAGCTGAACTAGTTGAGTTTGCAAATGGCTAGACCAAATATGGTCACATTTCTAGGCTTTACTTGCTTGTACTCTTGGTTGCCTTGGGGGTTCATTTTTAACAAAGCAACATGCAATTTAGAATTTTACCAAGTCACTTGTTTGAGTTCAGTGATTTTCTGAAAATGGTTTTGAAGCTGAAATCAGGCATGCCTTTGCTCATTTTGTGCAACATCCAATTTCCAGCTAAGGTAGTACCGTAGTAGTCAATCTTGTCTTGGCTAGTCACTTTTCTTTGGTAATCTTAGCTGCACCATACTCTTTGTTTATACTCGCTATGCAAATTCATTCAGCTCTATACGTTTTACTTGGGATTGAGCATTGCTTAATTTATGCTTAACATAGGTTGTACCCCCTGTGCAAACGTCCATCTCAGTTCACCAATCAGCTGCTCAACAAACAGTTTCGTCTCAATCTGGAGAACCTTTGGCAGTTGTGGCACCCTCACCCACTGCTGGCTCGAATACTGCCAAGGCACGCATGAGATGGACTCCTGAGCTTCATGAGCGTTTTGTTGATGCTGTCAATCAACTTGGTGGCAGTGAAAGTGTGTATTTGTTTGCAGGTATCTTTCTCCCACAATTGAATATATTGATTTGACAGTTTTCTTAACTCTCCGCAGAAGCAACTCCTAAGGGTGTGCTGAAGCTAATGAAGGCAGACAATTTGACCATTTATCATGTAAAAAGTCATCTTCAGGTTCGATATCTAGCCCTACTGCTGGATGTTATTAAAAGTCATTTTCTCTGTCTGATATTTATTTAACATTATTTTTCAGAAATACAGAACAGCTCGATATAGACCAGAATTATCTGAAGGTCTGTCATATTCCACTTCCCATATGTTCTGTTTCTTTGTATTTCTTGTTGCATTTTCTTCAATTTTTTATCACGTTCATCGATTTGATATTTTCAGGCTCTTCAGAAAAGAAGGTGGCATCAAAAGAAGATATACCATCTATTGACCTGAAAGGGTAAGTCTGCAACACACGAAACTGATTTAGTTGGTGTTGATGTTATTGATGTCAATATACCATGAGAGGAATGCAACTTGCATTCCCCTTTTCATGAGAGAAACAAGATAGATCCACTCACGTGGGCTCGAACCTGGGGGCTTATATGCTATGGGATTGAAGCCAGGGGCCCACATGATTAGTTAGAGAGACAATATTAGTTAGAATATTAAGGATTAGAGAAGAGATTAGATTAGGAAGATGGGTTGTCAGGATAATTATTGGGTTGTTAGGGGCCGGGCCTATATATATACAACAGCCATTTGGAGGCAAACAATGAACAAGAATTAATCTGCCAAGTCATCTCCAATAATCTAGTCTCCCTCCAAGCTGACTCTGTCAGGTTTCCTTCTTGGTGGTGCTTGCCCCCTATGAACTACAGTTCATGAAATCACAGCTCATGTGAGTACCTTCCAAAAGGGTTTGGCACTCCCCTCTTAGGACAAATCCTGGTGGCCATCTTCTTGTAGTTGAACTTTTGTTTTCATAAAATGTCTGATTTCGAAATTTCTATACTGTCATGCATATTTTCAGCAAACCTGAATGAGGTAAAGTTTTGTGTTGTTTGGAAGAATAAAAGCACGATAAGTTCACAGATTATTCAAACATATATGACATTTTGTTTGTGCATCAATCTTGTTAACTCACAACTATTTTCAACACTATTTTCATACTGAATATCCGCCATAGCACATATTTATTGATTCAGCATTGCCTACATATTTTCATGACTTTCAGGTTCCTCCTTTATGAGCAGTTTTATATCTAACTCACAGATTTTTTTTCCATAAAATGCCTCATCTTGTTTACTCTTTTGCTACCCTTTAGTCATGGAATAAAACACCTTACTGTTTTAGCCAAGCTGTATGGGGCATCGACAAATTACTTCTGTTATTATGTGGTCCTTAGCTTCTGTTCTTTTGTGTCACATGAGTTGCATCTGAGGAAAAAGTGCATTGCTCTCCACAAGTTTGTTTTGTTACATTTGCCTGGTTCCTGACCAGCTGTTGTTTCATTTTGGTACAGGAGTTTTGATCTCACTGAAGCACTTCGTCTGCAGTTGGAACTTCAAAAGCGGCTTCATGAACAGCTAGAGGTACTGTTGCACTTTGCTCTTTTCATTTCATTGGATGTCTGAACTCTGAAGGAGCGAGGGTCTAAAATCACTATAACATAGATGTGTTGGTAAAGTTTTTTATCATACCATTATTTTCCTTCTTGACTTGATCTTCCTAACTCTAGGAGATTCTGAATTTTATTTTACATGGAAAACTATTTCCCTTCTTGTCTGCTACAGGATTAATTTAAATGATTTTTAAACTCATATTATTAGTGGTCACTGTAGCATTCTTTTGCTTTGTAACTTGATCTTCTAACCCTGGGACCTAGATTTTATTTTACATGCAAAACTATTTTCGTTTGAGTCTGCTACAGCCTACAGGTTTAATTCACATTATTTTTGAACTTGTATTGTTATTAGTAATACGATCTTCCAATAAAATAATTGTTTTAGTATATTAGTGTGGTTAATTGGTGTGAAAAGTTAACTCTGTTGGAGTATTCTTTTTCTAGGCAGATTTGCTACACTGGTAGTTGGTTCTTTGTTTAATGAACCTGAAGTGTTTCATGCCAATAAGCTTCACATTTCTGTAGTGTTAAAAATATGCTAGGTTTAGCAAAAAAAAAAAAAAAGGTTTGTACAGCCCTGCTGCTATCCACTTGAGATTCAAATTTGAGCTAGCAAACAGTCGCAGTTTTAAATGTTTTTTCTAGCTTGAATATTAGATGAATCTGTACTGTCTTGTTTCCTTATTATTTTCCCAAAAATTGCTTAGTAACCTTGCCTGCAGCATACTGTATACTGAATTTTGTCCTAATGGTTGGTCCATCCTTGAACTTCAGATTCAAAGGAGTTTGCAGCTAAGAATCGAGGAACAAGGGAAGTGTCTTCAAATGATGCTTGAGCAGCAGTGCATACCAGGGACAGAAAAGTCACTGGATGCTTCGACCTCTGCAGAAGGATCGAAGTTACCTACTGACATTCCAGAGTCTTCTACTGCAAAGGATGTTCCAGAAAAGAGTCAAAATGGATTAACCAAGCAAACAGGTATGAACATCTATGATTGGCTCTCTTGTGGGGGTACCAGTTTTATAATCACTAGGCAGTAGGCACAGATCACTGATGGTTCTGGCATTTCGTTTCAGAATCAGGTGATAGCCAATGAAGTTACAAGCAGGTTCATCCCAACATGAGGACCAAACTGGGCATGAAACGTGTTTGATGATCTGACTGGTTGTTTTCAAGCTTAAAACAAGTTGCTTTTGTCCTTTCGAGGGAACAGATCAATGTTGCTATGAACAACTTTGCAAAGCCTGGCCAGGTGCATGTAACTAGGCTTTAGTTGTACAGTACCCACCATCACGGAACCGATGAATCCCCGTGTTATGTGGATGATGTAGGGTTCAGAAGACAGCACAAGCACAGTTGTCAGAGTTTGACATTCTTGCCTTTTCTCCTTTCGTAGTATCCTGTAGCATCTGCTAGGCATTGATTATGGGCTAATTCAAGTATATTTGCAATAAAATCTTTAGCACCCCCTCTTGTTTCGAACATGTTATGGTACAAAATATGATCAAGGATATGAGAAGCATGCATGATTCATACTACCCCCTCCATTTTTTTTATTTGACGTGGTTGATTTTTTTTCAAAACTTTAATTTTTTGTCTTATTCAAAAAGTTTACGCAAACATATAAAAATTCAAATCATACTCAAAGTACACCTAATGATAAACCAAGTAACAATAAAATAAATAATAAGTAATGAATTTTTTTAATAAGATGAAAAATCAAAGTTTTGAAAAAAAACGGAGGCGGTTGACCTTTTTTTTCAAAACTTTATCCTTCGTCTTTTCAAAAATTACGTAAGTTATCATCTATTTTTTAGTTATTTGTTTTATCATTAAGATTAGTTTGAGTATGTACTGTATTTTTATATGTTTACACAAATTTTTTTGAATAGGATGAGCCATTGAAGTTTTGAAAAAAAATCAATCACATCAAATAAAAAAGAACAAAGATAATACCATCTTTGGTGAAGAAACCACTGGTAGAGAATATTTGTTTTATTTCTGAAATCGTAATGTTGCGTTCCATTCTATAACGACAGACTCGGATGAGCGGCAACCTGGCCTGGCTCATGCGAAATATCCAGTTTTCTATAGATATGATATAAATAGTAGTCCTAAGAGATTAGTATAGACATTTATTCAAGGTCATCATATGGATATAGGCGGGTTAAACAGATATAAGCCAGCAATATGTTTCAGGTTCAGTGATCCCAAACACACTCATCAATCATCAAATACACTAAAGTTGACACGCAACATGTTAAACTACTCATCTTCTTTAGGGATAAAACACATGCTGGTTAGGTGCATATGCGACCTTGGGGCTCAGATTCACTTACTTTCTTGAGGGAAGGCACCGTAAGCAGTGGCCTGTGAACAGGGCTCTATGACTTTATTCACTGTTCACAAAACACTGTTTCGGAGGGGACTGGTTTGCACTGTGGCAAGATATGGTAGCATTAAGTTTGGTCGAGAAGTCAGGGAATCCCGGACGGCGACCTTTTACCCAAATGGGCCTCCAACGACGCACAAGACATTAAAGACATAGCTCGTCCAAAAATGTCTATACGGAGAAGTGACAATCCGTCCTTAGATATGTGTCCCGGCTGATAAAAGAATCAGTCTCGGTTCGAAATTTGATACCCTCTGCAGAGGTTTTAGTCCGAGTTGGTGTTACCAACCGGTACTAAAGGCTACCCTTTAGTCCCGGTTAGTCACACCAACCCGAACTAAAGCCTCACTTATTGGGACTAAACCTTTCAGGCACTTACAATAAAAAAAAGCATCCTGTAAATCTTGGATAGATCTCGCGTGATGCCATTGATCTTGAGTTCGAGGCTCAGCGGAAACATATTCCATAGTACAATCAATAAGCCTGATGATAGCCCTTTCTCCCGTAGTGTGTGCATGCAACTGTTTAAATAGATTTTTAAAGTCTGCAAATGTGTACAATTTATCTACAAGTATGGATAATGCAACGAGGGAATTGCAATATCACCATCGCTGGGAGGTGGCTTCACCGCAATGCCATCGTCAATCTCGGCTAGGCTCAGTTGCCATCATCAGCCATTGCTGCCATGCGAAAAGACATCCCTGCCCTCACCTCTCATTAATGTGCCACGGGCCGGCAGAGGGAGGCCGGCGATGAGCTGGCCGGGGGCGGTGAGAGGCGGCGGGCCGGTGAGGGGCGACGGGAGGCCGCGCGACAGGCTGGAGCAACAGGAAGGGACGGTTTGGCCGGCCTATGGGCCAGCCGGAGGTGCCAGGAGGCGACGCGGCAGGCGGGGGCGGTGGGAGGAAATGGACTAGGCTGGGCCTGTCGGGAGGCCGCGCAGTGGCCGTGACCGGCGGAAGGGGATCGGTAGGCTAGGGACGGCGGGCTGTTGCGTGGCGGCAGGGGCGGCGTAAGGGGATGGGCTGGATGGGTGCCGGGAGGAGGTCCCCGGGAGGCGGCGAGCTTTCAAGCATGGGCAATGAAGACGGCGGGAGACGAGCAACAGCGAAACACGAAGGGCAAGAACGTACTCGGATAGGAGAAAAGAGGCAACTAGCCGACGATGGCAAAGTATGGCAAAGTAGCGCAGGGTTTCATAGTTGATAATGGCAATCCATCGTGTGTGGAGTGGCAATCCAGCGAGGACAACATGCTACCGTCATGGTAGCATGGATCCTTACAAAATAATTACCACCAAAGTATCATCCTACCTAGTTATAATAGAGATACACTAAAAAATAAACCAAAATATATGAGGCCTTGTTTGGATGCAAGAATTTTGGACGAGAATGAAGTTGATTGAATCTCTCTCTATTCAAATTTGACTGGTAAGAGATTGAATCTCCTTTGATCCTCCTCTTTAAATACTCTTGCATCTAAACAAGTCTGGATGTGGAGAATGGAGATAATGCAAAGATCTACAATTATGCGAAATTTAAGCTGGATAAAAATTTTATGCAAGAAGGAGAACACACACACAAAAGGATAAATCAGCATGTAATTGCCAGGTTATGGGTCTACTAGAGAAACATCACACTCTGACACAATTACATGCTGATTTTGCACTGGAGTTTGTTGTCATTTTGCACCCTTGTATTTTTTTTTTCAATATAGACACTTTGGTGGTTGTGTGCACTGGACAAGCATACAATTCTTATCATGATTTCTTGATGATTTATCTACCGACGAAAGTATGCTGTATGTTTTGGTAACACCCAAAATCCAAAGTGAAGAAACAGGAACCAATATAATAATGCTGTGGATTTGCTTCGGTTGTTATTAGTTTCTAGAAATTGGAATTTGTTACACACCAAACAAGCAGATTGCCCAATCCTAGCTTATATTAGTTACCGGAGACGTGGTCGTACCACCTTCGCACCACACACTGGTTTAATTAATGTCCCAACATCTGTCTATAGTCGGTGACGGTTAGTGCTATGAACTGAGTGTACCTATACCCCTCCTCCTGCGTCGTTTCCTCGGAGGCGACCCGGCCGACCCCAAATCCTACCTCCGGCGGCGCTTTGTTCGGCTACCGTCGTCGCCCCGGCGCCCAAGCGCCCCCGTCGTGGCTCCTTCCCTCTCCTCCTTTCTCCCTGTGTTCTCTTCCTGGCCCCCACCCTCTCCGCGTGTGACACAGCCATTGTGCCGCTTGCCACTAGTTAGATCTCCTGCTAGCCGGATCTGTTGGGCGTCGGCTAGATCCACCTCCCGCCGGTTGGATCGGCCGAGCGTAGGGCGTCTCCGCCTCTCGCCGACCGGATCCGCTGGGCATCAACCGTCTCCGCCTCTAGAAGATTCGCCGAGCGCCGTCCAAGCCTACCCCTGTCGGGCGCCGGGCACTCTCGCCTCTCGTCGGCTTGCCTCTGTCGGGCACCCGCCACCGCCACCTCTTGCTGGCATCGATGCTTCTGCCGCTCACCGGCCTAGGTTGATGCTTGTCTCCCTAAGTCGAAGATTGGCTTCCCTTTGCTCGGGTTGGAGCTTTGTTCCCCGATGCTTCTCTAGCGTCCCCCTTGCTCGGGTTGAAGCCTTAGTTCCCGTTGCATCTTTGGTGTTGTTAGCGTGGCCGTGCTGCCGAGGTGGAGCTTCCTCTACGGTCCTAGTGTGTTTTCTAGGTTTGCCATGGCTGCTCGATGTGCTGCTCGGCTGCAGGGCGGAGGTTTTGGGTTTGGCGAGCAAAAGGTGTCCTAATAGCGACTTCGTCTTAGACGTGGTTAACCCTGTTGAGGGCGTTATCGTTGCAGCCCTAACCTCTTTTTGTGCGAAAGCTTTGGCCGCAGGCCTGGTGGTGGCGACGTTTCGTGCGTCGTTCACCTTCTTGAATGCACCATCTTCACTTTGTAGTTTAGGTTGGTTTGTCGAGTAGTCCTATGCTTTTTTTTCCTTCGACTTGTAGTGGTTTCTTTGCTGTGGTGGATGCTGGTGCGCCGAGAGGTTTTTTTTCTTTGTTTTTTTTACCATGGTTCGTAAGCCTGCGACTTAATCCCTATAGCTGTAATTTTCTACATTCTTAATGCAAAAACGCTACTTGTGAGTAGCTAGTTAGTTATTAAGTTCTTTATATGATACTTTACAAGGATCTTAAGATCTTGCCCACTCAAGTTTGAGCCTCATGCTTAGCATGGGTGCTCTTACTTTCCACTAATTAATTATTCTTTCGGCAGCATTAATACGTCACAAGAAGCCTTTTGGCAACAGATTTGTAATTTGTCTAACCACATAATTTCATTTCTCAAAAGAACGAACCAGAAGACTCTTTACCACGGCTTGTCTAAAAAGTAGTACAGTAGTTTGTAACAAAACAATAAAGAAAATAGAACACTACATCAGCAATCGCAGTTGGCACTGGCCAGGCAGCGATCGAAGCCCCTAGCCCTAGGTGGTGACTGGTGACTGATCCAAAATAACCATACTAGACTGTAGTACTGTAGAATTATAGCGGTAGTCATGTCAGGCCTTGGGGTTGAACTTCTTCCATGCCTTGTAGTCCTTGCTTGCGAGCATCTGCTCCACATCCTCAAAGTGCAGCCCCTTGGTCTCCGGCACCAGCAGGAAGAGCAGCAGGAACGCCGCCGCCGACACGCCGGCGAAGAGCAGGAAGGTGCCGGCCGTGCCCAGCGCCTGCGTCAGGCTCAGGAACGTCTGCGTGACCAGCAGGTTGGACGTCCAGTTGGCCACCGCCGCGATGCCGCCGCAGACGCCCCGGAACCGGAGCGGGTACACCTCGGAGTTGATGAGCCACGGCACGCTGCCCATGCCCGGGGAGTAGGACACGATGTACGCGCCCAGCGCCACCAGCGCCAGCCACCCGAAGGAGCTGGGGCAGCCGCGCGTGTACCACTCGCGCCGCCCCGGCCCCGCCGCCCGGCACGCGCGCCGCTCCGACGCCGTCAGGCAGGCGCCCGGCAGCAGCTTGTCGGCGCCGTCGGCGCAGAAGCCGCAGCCGGAGGACGCCTCGATGCACTGCGTGCAGGTCCACCCCGCCCCGCCGGCCGCGGACGCGAGCCCGTACTCGGGGCACGTGCCGTTGGCGCCGAACAGCGCCGTCCCGGCCAGGCTGACGTCCGGCGAGTGGCTGTCCACGGCGAAGAAGACGCCGCTGAGCATGGCGAGGCACGCCACGATGCCCGTGAGGCTGAGCAGCATCAGCTTCCGCCTCCCGGCCTTGTCCACGAAGAACATGCTCACCACGGACCCCGCCGCGTTGAGCCCCGACGTGACCAGCGACAGCGCCAGCGCCGTGCTGTTGGACGCGAACCCGGCCAGCTGTACGATGGTCGGGCTGTAGTACATCACCGTGTTGATGCCCACCAGCTGCTGCGCCACCTGGCACAGCACGCCGGCGGTGAGACCGCGCCGGACCACCACGCTGCCGAACGCCTTCCTCAGCGTCCCCGCCAGGCCCGCGCCGCCCAGCGACCGCTCCTGCGCCATGTCCGCCTCCACCGACGCCCGCAGCGCCTCGATCTCCGCATCCACCTCCTCCGGCGGGTACACCTTCCGCATGATCTCCTCCGCCTCGCGCTTCCGGTCCTTGCGGTACAGCCACCGCGGCGACTCCGGCAGCGCCAGCATCAGCACGAACTGGAGCAGCGCCGGGAGGCCGGCGACCCCGAGCATCCAGCGCCACGTCCCGCGCACCTTGGTGAAGGCGAGGTTGATGAGGTACGACAGGAACTGCCCCGCCGTGATCAGCAGGCCGTTCGTGCTCACCAGCGCGCCGCGGATCCTCGCCGGCGACGCCTCCGAGATGTACAGCGGCGACGTCATGGACGCCATCCCGACGCCAAGGCCCACCAGGACCCTGCCCACGATGATGACCGCCGGCGCCGGCGCGAAAGCCATCACGATAGAGCCCGCCAGGAAGAGCAGGTCGGCGATCAGGAGCGACGGCCGCCGCCCGAACCGATCGTTCATCCAGCCGCCCGCGCCAGCGCCAAAGATGGCCCCCGCAACGGCCATGCTCACGATCGTCTCCTGTTGCCAATTGCCATGGAGGACAAGCACGAGCATGCATCATCCCACGCAATTAGTACTAGTTAGTTTCTCCTTATATAGCTTACTGCCTCTTTCATGAGTCGAGAAGAAATGGCAAGAATATAATCGAATCAACAAGACAAGAACCTGCAGCACGGTGCTTTTCTCCACTTGCTCGAAATCGTCTCGGATGTACAAGAGAGCTCCTGATATGACGCCTGCGTAGACAACAAATCAAGACACAGTGGATTACACACGTATAGGCAAATGGCATTGGGACTTTCTTCATGAAAGAGAGCAATTTTTCAACGTATTCTGCTGATATATTACTCTGTTCACTTCAAAAAAGGGCCCTGCTATGTTACAGGTGGTGCCTGGTTTTTACAATTTTTCCTAATCAGAGCACTCTCCTTTTGTCTCTAATAACCTCACGCTCATGTTCAGTGAGGCTGATCCCACCGTCCAAATGCAAACTCCACTCTGTGGACAATGTTGCTACAATGCAAAATTCCGTCTTTTGATATTTTCTTTGATGCTTCTACTCAACATAGCCTAACAGCCTACTAGGCTCCTCAGTGTTTGCGTGTAGTGTCATTTGTCCATATTTGAGAGTACTTAATTGTGATCACGAACTACTAACAATGACAATACTTCTATCTGTTGACAAATTTGTACCTCCCAAAGCTATCAAATTTCCGTCCACACAATTTTGGTAAGAGATCCATGCTTACTAGATGTTTTTCTCGTCCAGTAAGGCCCTCAACTCTATTAACCTTGATTAGGGTTAGGATTGGGGATTTTGGATGTTAGGTTTCTAGGTTCTGAACCCAGCTATAGAAAGATGGTCAAGAAGGTCACTAATCTAGTGGTGTGTGTAGTTACAAGAAAGGGAGTTGGACAACGAAATGGTAAGGGCATTGACATGGCAAGCAAAGGAAGTCGACTAGTTGGGAAAAGACGGCTATGGGGGCATCGTGGCCATAGTGGTTAGTGGCTAAGGTGGTGGGGGGTGGTGTATGTGTATCCTGTGGTTACAGACTTACAGGGACTGCCGGGTCCAACGTTTGATAGGTGAGACGGCATGGGAGCTCCATTTTCATCATCAGCAAAGGTGCTCCGAAGGCCGAAGAGGAGATAGAGTGGGAGTGAAGGTTAGCATTGGAGGTGGTCTTTGTGGCCGTCAATCCAAGGCATCAAGGCAGAAGGAAAAAAAAAACGTGAAGGTTGGAGGGAAACTATGTGGTTTTTAGTTAGATAACAAAATATGCACCTGAATTCAAATTGAAGAGGATTTGAGGTTGGATGATTGGGACGCACAATTACACTTCTCACACCCTAGTTAGTTGAGTGAGGCAGAAATGGTAAATAAAGTGGCAAAGCGGAATGAAGAAACTGGTGTTTGGCGATTGTGGAGTTAGTGTCATTTGAGCTAGAGGATCTTTGGCCACGTGATGCTACTTGCACTGTGGAAAAATTGACAGATTTTGAGGCGAATACTACTAAGTTCAGTTCAAGAGAAATATAATTTAAGAGAAATTATCCATCCAATCGTTTAAGTTCAGTTTAGAGACCATGCCAATCAAACTGCCTGTTATATTTTTAGAAAGGAAGGAAGAAGGATAACAAGCATATAAGCTGCTGACCTCGAGCCAAGAGGTTAATTGCACCTGTGGCGCAAAGTTTATATGTACCTGTGTCATAGCCGAAGAGGAGGCCGCCGATGCCGGCGGAGAAGGCAAGGCGGAGTATGAAGGGTTGCTTTGACGTCAGGTAGAGCAAGTCCCTGAACTCGGTGCTCTCTGCTTTGTGGATACCACCTTCCATTCTTCGCAAATTAGGATCCTAAAAAATTGTAGCAGGAGAGATGAACATAGTAGTTGATAACAGGGGTTGACCGGCCTTCAAAAAATGGTGGCTTGCTGGATAAGAGTAGGGATGCAAGTGGACTGGATAGCGCACCTAGTGATAAGTTATTTTGTCATGTTTCCGCAAAAGAGCCTAGAAAAAATGACATACCACTAGATTCGCTATCCACTAGTACATCCGCTTACATCTTTGTTAAGAGCCTTTATGAATTTATTAAAAAGGGACTGTGCTCATTGAAAATTGAAAACTAAGTGGTGGTTTTGTCCTCGCTCAGCTCAATGTAGGTCCACTTCTATTGATACATGTATGTCCTTATATATAATGGAGTGTTTTATATAATTAAATCAAAATATTATATCTTAGTTCCAAGATGTTTTGTTTGTCTTATTAAGTTAAACTTCTCTGAATATTCAAATCTGCAAATCAAATAAATACACTATTAAGACATATTTCATGACAGGTTTAACAAAATTAAAATGATATTGTGGATAATTGTGCATCTTTCTATAAACTTTTAGAGTTAGAGAAGTTGAATTAGTATATAGTCATAAAACTTAAACGTCATATATTCAAAATCGAGTATTGGATTACTGCTTTTCCCTAAATATTTACGGTCAGACACATTGCCAAACTAGCAAGGCTACACAAGAATTCTAGCAACAGAAAATGTATAGGCCTTGTGATTTATTAAGTCTTGATGTGGGCATTTGGCCATCGTTCACAGTATGAAATCATGGACATTAGTGACTACTTTCTAGTTAGCGATCGATATCCTCCTCAGACCGTCCATCCCATTTTCTATGTTTTAAATTCCTCTCTTTGTATACGTAGTGCACCTACATTTGGGTTCTCTAGCGAGCACAACCCAATAAACTAATCAGATCTATGGACCATATAGACAAATTGCAAACGACTGGTCCAAATCAACAGCGTCCAAAACTCGGGGCAAACAGTTCCTGTTGCTTACCTCTGAAACGAGGCGTTCCTGCTGCAGGTCCCCTTGATCGCCAGCTTGGGCAGAATTCTCCCGACGGCGTCAGCACGATGGAAGTGGAGCGGCGGCTGATCTCTGGCTGCCACCGTTGGTGCCCCCAACCCAAGATTCCCAGCTCTGTTCGCTCGTCCAGAATAATGGACCGCGAATTCAACGCTAGTGGCATCAGGAACGAGCGTTGCCGCTGGTCTTCTGCACAAGTAGTGCATGATCATGGTCCATCGGCCGCGTGTCGCGTTTGCCAAATTTAGGACACCGCATGTTCAGATCCTACTTCCGTGGGGGGTTGTGATTACGTGGAGAGATTAACAGAAGACTGCTTATCGCTTAGGCTTAGGTACATGCCTACACAATAATGTCAGCGGCTACTCCCAAACTCATGTTGTCCTCCAAAAACACCATACCATATGAATGCATAAATATCAGCTAGGTGCAAATGTTATCCCTAACTTCACTAATCCTGCCAGAGCCTCACAATTAGCTTCAACATAGAACGCACGAACCTAGAACATCAGGTGGCACACTTCTGACGTTACAAATAAAGGTCCATCGGCATTCAACCATCATGGGTCGCTCTCCATGCAGATGGCTGTGCATGGATTCGGAGTGGCATTCAGTCACCCAACTAAAAATAACCTGCGCCTCAAGCAAACCATCAATGTACCCTCCCTGCACCGAAGCATACCACGTTTACATCAGGAACTACAGTACGTTAATGTTAGCTGGTGTAATCAGCAGACAGCCAGACACTCATGAAACTTGCCGCCGTTTACTGTCCCTGGAGGATCAACTCGACCAGAATGCGCTGAGCTGACTGTGCCTGATCCGGTGGCCCAGATACCACGATTGTATATTCGTTGCCTTCGGAAGGTGGGTTGTAGACGGCGATATCTGCGCCACATAGCTAGATACACATGAAATCAAAATGTTATGCAAGTCATAAAATAATGATTTAACATGTTGGTATTACATGTAACATTATATGTAGTATAGAATTCAGTGGCAAACGATACAAATGCAAGAAATAGGTATACAGGTTGAACAGACCAAAGTACCAGCAGTTGTGAACTACAACAGTTATACATAGTCTCAATGGATCAAACTTTGCAAACCAAGAACCCATGGGATCTGACAGTTCAACAGATAGAAACAAAAACTTGCAATTACTGCCAAAGCAGGACAGTACTATCTTTCGAAAAAAATAAACATGATCAACAGGATCAGGTCAAATAATATCTGAATTGTGTATTACTTCATCCTGGAAATTATTTTATTAGTTAACTCAAAACACGAAATTCAAAACTACCAATGAAGATTTAAAGTAAATTTCTGAGTTGAATATAAAGCAACCATAAGAAACATGTAAGGTTAACTAGTCATGTAGCAAGACCTCTGTAAGCTGGGCCAGATTGTTTCCATCATCTCCGTACACACGAGTTAAGATGCTCCCAGAAACAGCAGTCTCATATGTGATTCTTGTTATCGCAGTGTGCTCAGCTCCCCTGCAACCCGAAGCACAGGTTACTAAAATTTACTAGGAGTCAAAGATAAAGTCATCAACTCGCCCATATTGATTAAATGTGCAAAGCGGTGGAAGGGCATAGGCTTGCAGTTAATGGTGATTGGTGCAATAAAACAATCTAAGGATAGAGACATTCTTGAAGTTGAAACCACCTGTGGTTTGTTGATCACTTCTGCTTGTAATAACCATGAAGATAAGTAAGATTTTCACGATTGTAGAATTATCAGTGCGTTGAGAACAGCACTTCAGGAAAAATTTACATTGGCAAAGTTATAGGAGAACACTTGTTTACGACATACATATCACAATTCAAATGCCAATTTGATCCAACACTTTTTGATGACAAGAACACAAACAGGAATGGCGCAGGTTGATATTGGTATAAGCATTAACCGTTAATGCTCTGGAGACAATGCAGATGATAACAAGTTACTCCCAACTAACAAGGCATAAAATTGATGCACGCCAATTCACTATTGATTCTGATTTTAAAAACATAAATCATTCCTGTCATAAAGTAATCATAATTCCTAGGCAACAGCAGTACAGAAAAGTGCCAGTCAACTGTGAAAGTAGATAACAAAAGACAAAAATATTACCTCAAAGGACTGTTTTTCTCTGAAAAAATAGTCTCATGATTTAACTTGCTAGTTAAAATGTCATTCCACATTGTAGATTTCTGAATCCCATTATGTGAATCGTCAATCCTGACATCACCGCCAGTTATCAAGTTTCTGCTGTCAATATTTGTTTATTGTGCCACAAAAAAGTAGTGCATATTAGAACAAAGATGGAGTAGTGGTACAAAATATAAATAGTTCATATACTAGAGTATATAAGCTTGCAAAGTGAAAGGAGAGCTCTAGTAGTGCTGAAGAAACTGAAGGTTAAAGCTTCGTGCACAACATTACCGCAAGAAATTTTCAAATGTCTTCTTCAGAAACAAATAAGGAATATTTTGAAAGAAAGAAAAAACCTTAACAATGCATTTCAGGAGAGGTCAAGGGAATGAAAGTATCAATTGTATATCAATCAGAATTGAAGCTACTTAGCTGCCAATAGCTATATCAATTTGACACAGCCATCATTTCATAGATTTGACGTTGACCAGGTTAGTTAGGTTGGTCGAGTTCACACAGACATAGCTCCATTTTATGGATTCCACAAAAAAAGTAAAACAGTCAAGTTGATAGAAGGACGAAGATAAGTTGTAAATATGAAAGAAGTGCAGATTTCTCATGGAACAGAAAGATTAAAATATGGGAAAAGGTAGATGTTTAATACCCTCCGTCCCAAAATATAGTTCCTTTTAGCTTTTGAATAGATTCATTCAGTTGTTCAGCGAATGTGTCTTATATGTATGTCTAGAACTCTAGATTCATGAACATCCGTTCGAATGTGGAGGGATAGAAATATGGCTACAAAGAACTATCAGTAAGAACAAAACTGTAGCTGTAATGATGCTGGCCCGCATGGAAGATATCTGTGATGTGGGCATGGCAAAGAGGGAATGCACAAAACACTAAATGCAACTAAGGACAAGTACATCTAATAACGGTATCAGGCATGGCCTTTCTGCGGAAGATAAATACATCCCGACCATTCATACTTCACTGTGACTAACATCAAGCGTATCTTGCCGTATAAAATAAAATCCCTAGAATTTCTGACCTCTTATGGCAAATAAGGACTTGGGACTAAACATCAATTTCCCGCCAAAGTCCCTCTTCAAACTTCATCTCTTAACTCCAAATACTGGATTCAATAGTTGCCAAAGAAGAGGAATAGTGAAGAGGCTGATTGGGATTCAAAACAAGATACATAGCAGAACTAGCCATGGGATGTTAATTCCTAATCTCAAGCATTGTTCATAAAAGAGTAGGGATTTTGTAGGAAATCTGATTTGTAATTCACAGAATTCGTGAGAGTAAGTTTTCATGAAGGGCTGAGATGTATTCATCTTCATTTGAACAGCAATTCCCTAACACTTACCAGCCTTCCCATGGGTTTTAAAATGGTAGGAGTTGGACCTTCTAACTTTCAATCCCCTTAACACCTAAACTCCCAAGCTTCATGAACCAAACAAGAAACTTAATAACCCCTCACCCCCTATAACCACATTCACACCCAATAATTCCATCCAACTAACAGGTTGCATACATACATTGTATAAACCACATCCAGAAGGAAGAGGAATCTCAAGTTCTCAACACAGTGCAAATATAGATAAGCATAGAATAAAGTTCAAAACCTCACCTGAGTCTTTGAAGAACCGAGCTCTAAGGCACTGAAAGACTTTTCCACAGAGTCCATTCCATAACTGACAGAGGGTCCATGGTCAACCTTATGTGTATGTGTATTGTCTGATGAATATTGCCTTGTTGAATGAACATTTGCCTGGCTGGTTGCATTTGATTCAGCAATATCTGAAGAAGGAATATGACAATTGTTGTAGTTGGTTTCCTTTGGAGGAGAAAACATGGTTACGCAGTTTCTGGCAAACAAGGCATAAAGCATTCCTTACATTCATTAGCTCCCCAGTGATCTGTTCAATGCAAAGATAATTCTCAATAAGCAGTACAAAGCTGTCGAAAACATAGCAGGAGAATAGAAAAATAGTAAATCAGTGTCGATTCATGAGTTAAGAGAATAAAATGTGACAAGACAATGTGATGGGCCAAGTACTCAAGGAATATATCGGTCTTCAACTCCAACAACCAACACCAGTCAAGTACTGCACTGATATTGTTCTTGAAGTTTGATTGTCCAACAGAAGTTTATTTGCACAGTATATTCATTGTAAAGAGAAACAAATCAAGGCATGGAATTCGTTTGTTAACTAATGCAAATAAAAAACTAAGAACTTACAGGCAACATTCCAAGGCAACACAGAGTAATCACTACAGAAATAACAACAACAAAAATGAGAAATATTTATAAAGTTCTAAACATGGCATTAGCTCTCCATTTGCAAACTATGTGCCAGAAATACCAAATGAGAACAGCAGAGAATCAGAAGGTCGAGTTTGTTAACAATGGCTGCTATTGCTTCCTAATTGAAAATGATTAAATGGCACAGAACAAACAAGTAATACCAAGACTGCTTTGTTTCAAAGAATAAAACAAGCTTGCCTGTAGAACAAGTTCAAAGTTTGAGGCACAAGCCGGAACATCTGTATCATCCAATATTTGAATTCTTGCTCCTGTTGCATTCACCATTTCCTTGACTATAGAACCACCTAAACCAACTAAACAATCCAAACTGGTTTCTGAGCACAAGGGCTCTGGCAGAGAATTGAGATTTCTTGTCCAATGCAGTGTGTGTTTTGCTTTCCACCTCCATCATTCTATCAAATATAAGTAGTAGTGCCTTTTGCACTATATGATATTCTGAATCTGGGCCCTACAAAGAACCAAAATCAAATATATACAATAAATGAAAACGTGCAATGTGATTCATAAAAAGCATAATACAAGCAAAGCTTCTAGATTCATGGAGAGATGTAGAACAGCCACTTCATCATTGCAGAAACTGATATCTTCTCCTATACACCTATCTACCAAAAAGTGAAACATAGGCTCTAAATGAGAGAATAGAATAGGAAATGGAGATTTTAATGTTCAAAATCAAACCTCCAGGGCACAAATTGTTATCACACGTTCCATGCAACCAGTGACAGGAGCACCAACATCAATACAAGCGCCTGTTTCATCTTCAATGCCTTTGATAATGAAGCCCTTCTTGCCAATCAAACCTCCAGCAAGATAGACAGGCAAGAGAAGTCGGAACGAAATTTGCCTGTAGACCTTTACTTTCACTATCTCCTGTATTATCTTCTGCAGCAAGATAAGTCTTAGGGACATTGCCTTGTGCAAACTCTGTTGATGCCTCTGAGCATGAAGTCCCCATATTAGGCTCAGGCACTTGTGAAGATGCCCATGGGAGCATTGAACCTTCTTTGTTAACAGAAGTTCTTGGGCTGCTGACTGGTAGATCACCTTGAAGACAGCTAGACAAAGCAACCAGAGCTTTCCTTACAGCAGTCATATCTCCAGTTATCTGAAAAAAAGACAGGTAACTAAAACTGTAGAGTAGCAAATCACAATAATATATTTTCTAAGTAATTACGCAACACAAGAGTCATATGATCTAATTCATAGTACACACTACAGACCTTCCAAACCAAAAGTTCATTATGGGAACCCCTGATAATGCAGCAAACCATTTTCCACATTAGAATCAGAAACCAAATGGATTCAAATTTCACTCATTGCTACAGTTTTTGAGGTGAGACAAGAACGGGTTGCTTGTTATCTATGCAATGCAATTCATTGCCCTAGATCCAACAGACATATACTGGCCTTTTAGTTCATTCATAATTTCTCTTCCAACATAGAAACAAATACAGAAACGAATTCATGCTGTACCTCCAGGTGATAAGAATGCACCACTGAGAGAACATGTAACTAAGCAATTATATATAAGTTATAGGAAATGGTGCCATGAGAACAAAATGGATCATGCTCAAGAAAGTAAATACTATCACACCGGGAAAAAACAGGCAACATGTCACGTCCAAAAGAAGCCCAAGAGTATTGCTTGCATCTGTGCACACCATACCTGTACATTGTGCGAAACCAATTACATGGCCTTCACATTATGTAGTTATGAGCTAATTATGTTGCGTAGCAACCAAAAACTACTTGTACAGCAGCAAAAAGAACAAGGTGCCAAGGTCCACCTTTAAACAAAGTTGCACTTTTCCATGTTACTAGTTAATTAGTTATGAAACCTCACTACATTCATATAAACAAAGACTCTAGACATTTTTAAATTTTTTCCATGACGCTTCTCTAGGACGCACACGTGAGGTCACTCAAGCCCAGTAGCTTATCGTAATCCACACACCTCCCCCCAAAAAGGAGGGTTTGCAATGCACAGTGCACGGTAGTCAACTGAACTGAGGAGTAGCACGTACCCACGACGCCTTCCTTAGACAGAATCGTAGTAGAAGAGGGAGATAGCTGTCAGTATACCTCGACGACCTCCTCGGGCAGCGGCGTCGGCGGCGCCCTCTCCTCCCACGGCGCGACGCGCACGTCGGCGCCGGCCTCCATGGCGATCCTCCCCATGACGCCCCTCCCGGCCACCGCCTCGAGCCGGTGGGCCTCGACGAGTAGCAGGCACGTGACGCACCCAGGCGGGCCCCCGACGCCGCTCCCCCTCCTCCGGCGCGGTAGAGCGCCCCCTTGGCGTCGATCACGGCGACGAGCGCCTCCTGCGCGGGCGAGAGCGCGAGGGGCTCGGCGGACGATGTGGAGGCCTCGACGCGGCGGAGGGGCCCGGCGGGGCCGAGCACGGCGGCGACGACGCGGCCGCCGGCGGAGGCGGGGTCGAGGGGCTCGACGCGGACCTGCAGCGAGGCGGTGCGGCGGCGCAGCGGGTTGACGGCGGCGTAGAGGCGCATGGTGTCGGCGTCGGAGAAGGACGGCGGCAGGAGGAGGACGGAAGGCGGCGAAGCCGCCCTCGGCGTCGGCGGGCGGGGACGAGGCGGCGGCGAACGCGGCGTGCGGCATGAAGTGGGGCTCAGCCGCGGCCATCTCCCCGCTCCGCTGGCCTGTGGCGGGTGGTGTGAGGGTTTTCGCCGAGGAGAAAGTTGAAAGCGATGCGAGTGGAGTGGGGGCGGGGGGAGAAGGACGAGTAGGTGGAGGGTTTTGCCGTTTTGGTGGGGGGTTTCCAGGGGCAGTCTGGGGATTTCGCGGAGCGAGCTTTTGCGCCCTTTTTGTCTTCTTGTGGGCCCATGGTCCACTCCATGGACGACGGATGGACCCTTTTCCTCCTATCCTCGGCCTTGGGCCCACCTTGCCAGCCCTGCCGAGTGAACGAAACTCTCTCCGAGCGAGGCGCGGCTTCTCACTTGCAGGGCTTGGTACTGGTACCCAACCCAAGTCCAGCCCTCTCTCTCGTGGCGACAGCTGGACACCATCGTCGCAGCCCCCACACCCTCTCTCGCCGTGGCGCCTGGGCATCGCCGCCGCCCTATCCTCCTCTCTCTCGTGGCGACGACTGGGCACCTCCTCCTCCATCGCTGACCTACGCGGGTCTTCGTCGGGCCCTTCGCCCGCGACGACGGCGAGCGCGCACCAGGTACACACCCCACCCCTTCTCTCCCATTTCCGCTGTGCGAAACTGAGCGCGCAAACCCTATCTTAAGCTGTTAGGCTATTGTATTCGAATCCAATATAATTTGAAGTATATACATGGAAACCATGCCGACCCAACCATCGTAGTTGGCTCTTTTTTCAAGTTTTGGTTAAAACACAGATGAGATTTTCTCTCTCTCCATGTTCTAGTTTAACCAGTTGTCCTTAACCCATTTACATTAATGACGATCACCATGGACGTGTCACAATATCATGGAAACTTATGCATATGAACACCGCAAGAATGTGGCGTGCCAATAGTTTGCTAGGGCGTAAGACGTAGACCTAGTCGGCTAGTCCTGGAAATGTGACCCAATAGTTTGACAGGGCGTAAGATAGACCTGTCCTGGAAATAGTGACGCCATGGATACTACAACGAAGCCTGCAAATTTGTGATGCATCACTGCATAGCTACACACTCGCAGTCACAAGGAGAGGTGACGGACATAGCTGACTTGGGCTAGCTGCCTGCTCTATTGGGAAACTGGACTTCCACCCTGGGCCAGGCCACCCAATGTCCATTGGGCTATTATCTACTAATCCATACACTGGTCAATATTTATTCATCGTCTTCAACAATCGACCTGCTTAGACGCTGCCGCAGAACACGGGATTTGATTTCAGCCACCAGATCGCACTGGGGAAGGGGAGGGGGCCTTTGCGCCGTGGGTTAACTGGGGCAGCTGCTCCCACCCAGCTACAGGGGGCGCTCCACCTATGATCGGGTGTATATGTGATTATGTGTATACCCATGTCCTTTACTCAGTCTGCGGGAATAGAGATATTTTTTCTTTTGTTTGTTACCATTTTATAACATATATGCAAAGGGTGTAAGAATATACCACAAAATTAGGATAGATAAATATTTATTGGATACCTACTTTTACCCATGTTTATTTTTTTACATAAACCCTCTTGTGGTACTGCCCCGCTTCCGCTCTCTATCTGAAGAATGAATTTCCCCTCTTAATAACAGTGGAATATAGCAATTGAAATGCCATTTGGATGTATTTTTCTTGTTGTTTACCTTAAATACCTCTTCTTTTTTACTACTTTGTAACTAATTGCGCTTATGGTCGTTCTGCATTTTCCCCTTTGCTGCCCTCCATTGCTCACATCCTTTGTAACCTTTCAGGTTATGCAATAATAGTAGACTTTGTTGACCTTGTCTAGTGATGATGATGATGATGCGGTTGTCACAGAACTCAATGTTCATAGAAAAGACCATTCTGTTCATGTGAAGGCAGAAATTGTTGACTTGACCAGTGACAAGGACAGCTTTGAAGGAGAGCATCTTGCTTATCGACAATTCGATGCTGCTCAGGGCACATGTCTTGAGCAGGAGTTGTATGCAGATGATGGACAAGATAAAGCTGCTCAGGGCACACTCACATCAAAGAAGCAAGATCTTGGAGCAGGTGATGGGCAAGGTGATGCTGCCCAGTGCACAGGGACATTAGAAATGCAAGTTCTTAGAGAAGACGATGTACAAAGTGATGCTCTGCAGTCCACAGCAACACTATAGATGCAAGAACTTAGAGAAGATGGACAAGGCAATGCTGCCCATTGCACAGCAAATTTACATATTCAAGGACTAAGAGTAGGATAATGTGCAAGGTGATGCTGCCCAGTGTGCAGAAACATTACAGAGGCAAGAATTTGCTGCAGAAGTTGGAAAAGGTGATGACTGCCCAGCGCATAGCAACATTACAACCACAAGAACTTAGAGTAGATGATATACAAGCTGATGCTTCCCGGTGTGCAATTGATCAAGGTGATGCTGACCAGTGTGCAATTGGTCAAGGTGATGTTGTTCAGTGCGCAGTGACGCTATGGATGCAAGATGTTGGAACAAATGATGGACAAGGTGTTGCTGCCCAGTGCACAACAATATTACAGAGGCAAGAACTTAACGCAGATGATAGACAAGGTGATGCTGTCTGGTTCACACCAACATTGCAAAGGCAAGAACATGCTGCAGATGATGAACAAGGTGAAGCTGACCTTTGCACAGCGACACAAGAAAGGCAACAACCTATTGCAGATGATGGACAAGATGCTGTTGTCCATTGTGTAACAGCATTACAGAGGCAAGAATCTACTGCAGATGACACACAATGTGATGTTGCTCACTGCACAGCAGCACTACAGAGGCAGGAATCTGATACAGTGCATGTAAAAGGCAATACGGCTCAGTGCACAACAACACTACACATGCAGGAGTTTGTTGAAGTCGGTGATAGCATGCTAAGAGTCTGTGCAGTTGAGAAATTCAGCTGAAGTTACCATGTCCTTGTCAAGGATACAAGGGACTGGCAGATTGACTGGATTTCTGAATACCTCTCATGCGTCAATTGCAGCACCATTTCCCCGCCAATTTTGGAAAGCTGGAGAGCATGTATTAGCTTCTCAAGTTTCTATCAACGGTATGTTCTTAGCCTTCCTTCTCAAGCCCATCTGTCTATTTATCACAGAACCAATACAAATTAAACAAATATATCAGTCCTATTTTGGAGTCCTCATTGTATCAAGTTAAGGTAGATTTGTCCCTCCATCCATTTCTAACTCTTACCACTTCTGTAAGAACCTCCTCACATGAAGCCAACCTCTGTTTCAAAGGCATCGACAAGGTGGTGGCTGTACGTGGTGTCTTGCCTTACCACCTTTGAAGCCAACTATTCCATAGTGTTCAACCAAACATGAATTTATAAAAGGACCCATGGTGAAGGCCGAAACCATGGAGGGTGGATCCATGTGTCAAGGGACTAGGGTTCGTGGCCTTTCTCGACTGGACTAGTGGTTCGTGACTTCTTAATTGAAAAGCCATCCCCATTGGTCGATTTTTTTTATGAAAGGAAAACATGAACTGTGTATACAGAAAATATAGATTGGAAGTTGTAGAAAAATCTTGTTTATATCTTTTAATAAAGAAAATCCACTAATAAAAAACAACTGCAAGGGATATACTCCTACTATGCTCTGTTTTAGGTAGGTGCTGTGGACCTGAGTTTCAACGACTCCGAATTCAACGCTCTAGCTGGTCCACCATGAGAACCTTGATAATCCAATAGCTCAAAAATACTTTATATATTCAATATAAATTATAGAGTTGCAGCCATCATGCTGTGGTGCTGTGCCAATATAAATGGAGGAATACCCAGATGGTTAAGTCTGGTGAAAGTTTCCCAGCTGCTGGACATTATTTTGAGAACCCTGTTACCATGTGCACTCTCTTGTTTTCTTTCACCTTTTCTGATGCATGAGTGCCAAATTTTGTAGATGGCCAAAATCGCTTACGGGTTCATCCCAAGTTTCTTCACTCTAATGCTACTTCGCATAAGTGGCCGTTTGGTGGTAAGTCATACCGGGAAGACTGAAAGTTGACACTTTTCTCCTGCTTCCACTTGAGACATCTGAACTCTTAATTGTGGAGATCTATATAAGCTAGTTATGGTACTGATTATTTTCTGTTATACAGCCATTGCAGAGCTTCTTGACAATGCTATTGATGAAGTATTGATCCAAATTATCAGCATTAAAATATTATCAGAGTCCAGTTTTAATCAATTTCATTATTTTTTTCCATCCTATCATTATCCTTCTGTTTAACATGGGCAAATGGGTTAGGTCAACAATGGGGCAACTTTTGTGAAAATAGATAGGATGAAACATTCTCCTGATGGGGATTATTCATTGGTAATAAAAGGTAATGCTTCCTTAGTCCCTTTGTTTACCATGAACTTGGATATTGTTCCTAAATACTTAGCACTTTTGACCAAAGATATTGTTCCCAAATACTTGGCACTTTGGATGATGATTTGGGAAACTTTGGTTAAAAAGGATTGTCAAGTTACTTGTGCACTGACCTTTGCAAGTATATGGAAACAAAGATAGTCTACACTATGCAATTATGCACCATCAACCCTATTCATATTGTTTTTTTTAACTATACTCATTGTTCTCTATTCAAGACAATGGAGGTGGCATGAGTCCAAAATCTCTTCGGCATTGTTTGAGCTTTGGATTCTCCCAGAAATGCACTGACTTCATCCATTGGGCAATGTAATGAATTGAGAAATTTGTTGTGCTGCTTGTTCTGTTGCTATATATTACACACTGATTTGAATCGTCGCATGTACAGATTGAAATGGCTTCAAAACTAGCACGATGAGGCTTGGGGCAGATGCTATTGTATTCACATGCACAAAAGATAATAGGTTTGCCTACTTTAGCAGCACCTGATTTATATATTCATTTTACAACCAGCAAACACATTTTACCTGTTAGTAACAGTATTAGGATACATCAGGCTGCTCTTAAATAAAGGAGGCTAAAAAGAGTAAATACCATAAAAACTTACAGGCTTTTAACTTTAAAATTGAGGCTTTTGATTAGTGTGCTGGAAATTTAGCAAATTAATATATGTTATCTAAAGATGCCTCAGTAGCAAAAGAAGGCTAATAGAAATGTTTATTTTATCAAGCATGCTGCATTTGAACAGATTGTATAAGCTGTCCTGAACTTCTTTTCTGTTGGTAGCTTTGAACCTAACCTATATTCATGATACTTTTAAGCTATTTACAGGTGACACAACTATCTGTAATGTTTTGAATTGATAGGAAGATTGACACGAAATGTTGGCATTGCTGTCTTACACATTCCTTATGAGAAGCAACTGCAATGACACATTTGTACCAGCGGTAAGTTCGTTAAACAATTGACTGCAGCAGTAAGTTTGTTGATGGTAAGAATGTATCGTTATTAACTGCAGCTGTGACTAAACTTATCTATGTATATAATTAGTACTACTATGTAATTGTAATTTTTCCACAAGCATGCTTCACCTTGTTGATATGATGTAACTAATTTTGCTCCATTTCATTCCGATATAATAGCTTTTCCATTAGGAACACAATCTTCAATTTTCAGTAATGCAATGAGCATGTGTCTAGCGTTGTAAGTTTTAACTGTGCCAGCCCCATGGTACCTCACTATTTTCTATCCAAACTAGGATCATTTGTTGTTTTTACTTCGTAGGTTGACTATGAATTCGATGCCTTGTCTTCTAATTTCAAGAGGATTATGGACTGTGGTGAAAAACATTTTTCATCTAATCTGTCCATTCTTTTGAGGTGGTCTCCATTTTCTACGTAAGATGAACTATTGAATCAAGTAAGTTGTCCATCCTCTATTTATCTGTATAACAATTTTACCACGTCTCTTCCCTGACTTCCACTTTGAGATATCTGATGAAATTTAAAATTAATCAATTGTCAAGCAGGATATTTAAAACCAAAGTAGTTGCTTCACATTCACAAATCCATCGTTATCCTTTTCTTGTTTTATATGTTGTCACCAAGGAGATATTGCTATATTGTCATTTAGGGACAAGGACCGGCTCTGGTTACTTAGCACATCAAATGTTAACGTGTTGGTCAGAGATGTAGTTCCAGGATTTGTACAATTGCAACATGTAAATGCAACTTTCTGTGGTACCATGTGAAATAAGAAAAAGAAAGTAGTTTAGTTTGAGAAATGCCTTGTAATGTATGCGGTTAACAAGTTGTATTACTATCTATTTTCCAAAAAAAACTCATAAAAGATAATTTGGATATATCCTGATGTTGGCACACTTGGCAATTGCTGAATAGTTTTATTTAATGAGATAATTTATATATTATTGAGATTGAGGTGAGACTCGATGCATTGAATATTTAACATTTCTATGCTAGTTCATGCTGCATAGCTACCACTTAAAAAGTCTCTGTTGTTTAACTTAGATTGCTACTTACTCCAATTCATGTCCTGACAGTTCAGCGATATGGAGTGCCATGGCACAAAAATCATTGTATTCAACCTATGGCTCAACGGTGCCTTGGAAATGGAGCTTGATTTTACAACTGATAAAGAGGTTTAGATTTGATTCTCTCTTTTCAATAACTTGTATTCTGTACATAAATTATGTTTTCTTGCTCATTTAATTGTCAAGGTTTGTGAAGTTTATTAATTTATTTCACACTGTTATATGGAGTACTGTGTTTGTGAATTTATATAATTACACTACTGGATCTTATGATATGTTCTAATACATAATGCAGGATATCCCATAATTCTAATACTTTTGTTTGCATCTTAGTTTTGCCTTCTTTTTTTGTCATGCAATTGTGCAAAAAAAAATTCTAAAAGAAACTTCATGGGGTGTTGCAGGATATTATAATCTCAGGAGCACCTGAGATACCAGGAGGGCTGCACTACTTTGGAAAGGAATCATGTAGAAAATCGTTTTCGATATTCACTCCGGGTAAATTTCCTGTGGTAAATGTGGTTCTGCAACTTTTATTTTGAATGACTTACTGTTTATTACATTGGCAGGTTTATGCGTCTATACTATACTTACATGTTCCTGAAAGCTTTCAAATTATCTTGTGTGGACGAGCTGTTGAACCACATTATGTTGTTAATGACCTTATATACCCTGAATGTATCAAATATCGACCGCAAGTTGAAGTAACGAAGGATGTTTGTTCTAGCCAACTTAATTTAGTGCTGCAATTATTCCTCCACCTAACTATAAAGATTGTTTAGATCATTGGATTGGAAAGAATGCAAGTTCACTAACATGTATATGTTTTCTTATTCTTAGCCAGGCTGATGTCATTACTACACTTGGCTACTTAAAAGGTGCTCCACGACTTGATATCTATGGATTTAATGTCTACCATAAGAACCGTCTTATACTGGTAATATGTTTATTTATACTGTATAGCTTACTGCTTTTGAATATGTATTGTTGCTTTGTGGTGTTATTTTCCATGCACTTTTGATATTTAATTTAGTTTGATATTTAATTTAGGAACCAAAATTTCATGGGATGATGTGATGGGGGTATCAGAGATTTGGCCAATCTATATAAAATTTTAAATTAATGAGTGTATGACTATTACTATTTGAAAAAAATCTCATACATGACCACTCAAAGGAGTTATGCCTAATGGCTCTCCAGACTCTAGATCCTGTCCCTCCACCTCTCAGCGCCACCACCTTCTCCAGCCTCATTGACAATTGTCCCATACTTGGTGGCCGCCTTTATGGTCCTAGGCTCCTGGCCTCTGCTTGGGCCAAGCTCTTCCCCCTCCCTGGTGATGAGCTTCACCTCTCCCTTCTTGCTTTCAGTTCTTTCTAAGGCACAGTGTTGGTCTAGATACAGCCTTGCGTCCTCCGGTGACCGGGCTCGACATCCTGCTGCACCCTCCTATCTAGATGCACTCCTCTCTTCAGGGGCTACCAGCTTGCCACCTGTGGTCCCAGTTTGTGGCGCTCCTATGTCACGCCAGACGCTTAAAGTCATGTAAGGTCTTGTCGTGGTCATGGCCTATTATGTGCGGAGTGTTTGTAACTTCATAATTCTTGGGAGCAGGCTGGTTGGCCTCTCCTTTGTTTCTTTTCTTCTCTACTTAGTGAAATGATGCGCATGAAAAAAAGAGTTGATCACACCAATGGCTCATCAGAATAAGCCACTACAAAGTTGGTTTTAGTCTTGAAAATGTCTTTTCTGGAGGGAAGGAGGGGGAGGTGGGGGTCATCGTTTTTTTATTGGAATTTATATTAAAAAAGGCCAACCTAGAAGGAAATAGTAAATAAGAAGAAATAGGTATCCACATTTGAGTAGAAGAGAACTCAAATCTAGGTTGTAGGGGTGTACATCCACACCTCCCACCAGCTGAGCTAGGCTCAGTTCATTTTAGTGGAAATCAGATTAGTCTTTTCTAGGGAAAATGACCACTATCGTCCCTGACCACACTCAGATCAGGTCCAGCACCACACTTGGTATTTGTAGGAAGGAACCATTGCGTATAATGATTGGATTTATTGCATAGAGCCGTTAGGCTGTATGTATAGGAGTACAAGACTTGAGGGATAAGACACTTTCTCGAATACATATGGTAGTCCTAGATACGTAAGAGACACGGCATCTAATACTGCCAATTGTACTCTAACATCCCCAGCAGTAGTAGCTGGAGCATCGCAGACGGTCAAACCTGGAGAACAAGCCAAAGAGTTGACATCCCCATGCAGTCATAATTGTGTCACGGTGCAGAGGCAATGACTAGGAGAAGAAACCCAAAATAAGCTCATGCAGATGATAGCGCTTTGTGCTGATAATGTCGAGGTAGCCAGGTACAAGGGCGTGGAGCCGTTGTCGAGGTGCCGTGCGTAGGGTAATTGTGGTTGATGGAGCCTGTTGAGGTAGCTGAAGAAGACAAGCCGCACTAAGTCGCGGGCGCAGGCGTAGCATGCGGGAAGGCCCATAATGCACCAAGAGGCGCCGAGGTAATGGTGGCGTAGAGGAGGGTGCCATAGACGAAGACAGTAATGCAGTCGAGGCAGTCAATGAGGGAGAAGCCGATGCCGAGGACGATGCTTTCAAACCGCAGTGGACTGAGGCGTGCTCTAGGTTTGCTAGGCCTTGGAAACGTGTCGTGGACGAAGGCATGCGCCGGTGTTGCCAGTACCAGACATACTAGGTAGAGGGCCCCAACCATGTGTCAACGTTTGAAGGGACTAGCAGAGATGGCCTCGACGACGGTTGCAGTGCGCAGAAGAACGACGAGGAAGAAGGTGTCGATGCAGCCTGCAGTTGTCGGAGTGGATGAAGAAGGCGAGGACGAGACGACGACGCTGGCGACAAGGTTGTGCGGGACGAAAGCGACAAGGTAGTTGTGGTGACGTATTGAGGTTCCTAGAGTTGCGGCGGCGAGAGAGCTACGACGCACAGGAAGAAGGTCGTCGACAACGCCACTGTAGCGCAACGGCGGTGCTTGATGTTGGCGAAGAACTCAAACAGCCGGAGAAGACCATGCGCTAGAGACACGCAATGATGGAGTCGACAACGTTTAGATTCAGCGGTGAGGACGACAACAGGCGGTGATGCTGCTGCCCGAGGAGGCGACGCAGCGGCAGCCCTCTTGCTTGGCGAAGCATCGTGCGATAGACGTCAGGTGTCTCGGGAGGGTGGTGCACGCGCGATCGGTTGATCATGCCGATGGCGTGCGAAGTGGAGACAATGAAGGCGATGTCGAGGTCGAAGATGGAGCCTCCCAATCGGCGGTGGCAATGACGGGCCTGATGAGGAGTGGCGTGCAGACGAAGGGGTGCAGCATAGGCAGGCGTTCTTAGTACACCGCAGGCCACGCCAGTTGCACGGTTGAAGAAGATGAGGAAGCTGGTCTTGTCGATGCCGATGTCGACGACGCGCGAGTCGATGGGGAGATGGAGACGCAAACCCGATCAGGGATCGGGGAAAAAACACAGCAGCAGCAACAGACTGGTACACATAGGAGTACCCCTAACCTTGGCCCCAACTCTTTACAAGACTGGCGACGAGTGGGCAGGGCCACGGGCAAAAAAAATGGCGCGGGGGGGGGGGTGTGGAAGGGGGTGGCCTCAACCCATCCTATGTCGGAGGCCCTCACGGTTCAGTGGGGAGGCGATGAAGGAGGGCACCGCGCTGACGAACACCGACGAAGGAGGGCGCCATGCCGGCGAGCGCCGATGGCTAGGTTCTGGTGCGGCGCAGCCTTGGCTGCCGCCTGACGATGGAGAGGCGGCGTGGCTCTTGGCAACGTAGGTGGCGGCACCCGTCCAGCAGTGAGCCGACGGGAGGGGCACCGCCGCCTAGCCCGACCTTCCCCACGGGGACCGCAGCCGGCGCGGTGAAATGCGGTGGAGGGGCGGCACAGATCCAACGACGGAGCGAGGTACGAGCAGGCGCAGATCCGGGCCAACGGCCACCATGGGCGGTGCAGGTCCGAAGGCGGCGACCTAGCGCTGGAGCAGCGTGACCCACACGGAGGCGGACTGGCACCACGAGCGACGGCTGCTGGACATGGGCGAGGAGCCGCATCGGGGGTGGCGACCAACGCGGAGGAGGGGCACGGGCAGGTCGGCGCTTGCAGCCGCCATCACGGCGGCATGCAGAGCAAGCTCGATCGGCGCCGAAGTCTGTAGCCGCCACCACGGTGGCGTGCGAAGAAGCCCCAAGCTTGAGGATGGCAGATCCACCTGGTGAGCGCCCGATCCGTTGCTATGCTTGACGACGACATAAGCCGCAGGATCAAAAAGATCGGCGACGCATCCTATCTACGAGGGCGCAACCGCTGGCGGAGATCGATCTCCCTGGGGACCGCACGGCGGTGGCAGCGGAAGCTAGGTCTAGAATTTGGAACCGTGATACCATATAGGAAAGAAGGATTGCGTATAATGATTGGATTTATTGCATAGAGCCGTTGGGCTATATATATAGGAGTACAAGACTTGGGCGACAAGACACCTCGCCGGATACATATGGCAATCCTAGATACATAAGACACCTAAAGACACGTGGCATCTAATACTGCCAATTGTACTCTAACAGTATTTAAGCCTCAAAACTATGTGGCATATTCTGATTATCATTCTTTGGAGTATCATTCGAAGAGTATGATTCTTCGTTAATGAAATGCACATTATCATTCTTTGGAGTACCATTTGAAGAGTATGATTCTTCGTATGAATCAATTCAGCACATTCTAATCTCTTGCGTCTTCACCCGGGAGATTTGGCATACAATCCTTCTCACTTAGGCTTTTCTTCCTTAATCAAATGACACGCAGCTCTCCTGCGTCGTTCGAGAAAAAAATGCTGATGGATCATGTTTCATTTGTTCCTTGTTCCACATTTCCTTCCTCAGCCCTATTGGCGTGCAGGTTCATGTAATCAACAAAGAAGAGGCATTGCTGGTAAGAATTTCCACTATGTTTTTCTTTGTTACCTTGCTCCAATATTTTTGGGTATTAACTGATGATTAGAATACTTAAATGCTTATTCAAATTGAAAATAAATTTGTGCTTATTTTGCCATTTGCTAGGTGTTTTGGAGGCAAACTTCATAAGACCTACACATGATAAGCAAGATTTTGAGAGGACAGGACTTTTCTATAGACTTGAGACACGATTAAAAGATATGGCAAATGAGTATGGGTCAGTTCACTTTTACTCTGTGTCTCTTTACTGCATTAGACAGTGGACCACATAGCGAGTATATGATTTTGCACATTAATATATAATCAAATGTGTCGCTCTCTGTTTATATAGTGGGCCTGTTCTGGTATCTTTTTTTAATATATTTTTGAGGTTATATAATCATGTTATCGTACACGTACTTGTTTTTCTATTTGGATATGCACTGATTTTATGGGGTACAGATGAGGGGTTGACAAATTGCGCCATCTATGTTTGGCAGGAGGTACCACTGTCATTTGGTTGGTTACACTCCCAAAAGGCCGCCTCCAGCACAATGTGTATCAACCACTGGTGAAAATGATGATAATAGCTTCACAAGTGAAGCTACCACAGAGACTTGCAGTTTGCACCATTGTTTCAATGGATATGGCACACGAGATCCTTTGCATGCTAATGCTAGTGCCTTGATGGATCAAATGGACTGTGGTGCCTGCCCTTCAGTGAGCGTAAATGTGGTTACAACATTACATACACAAAGAAATGCACCCCAACAATCTCAAGCTGGTTGGTTTCACTTGTGGTCATGACATTTCGTCTCCTTTGATCACCCTTGATATTTTTCTGATTAATGGTTTGGAAGCAGAACTATGCAAGCGAAGAAAGTTTTGTCCATTGAATTTCTGGAGAGCTCAAAAAAGGCGGAACACCAATGTTTATTCTGATCAACCTGAAAGCGATAATGACAATGAGGTTGGATAAATGCTGATTATTCAATTAAGCTGTTTTTAAAATAACCACTTTCTTTTCTTCTTACCATCATTCGCATTCTTTTAAACGGCAGAGTTCAGATGGATACTTGATCAGAACGCCGTGCTAAAGGCTGAGTGAGTAAAGCAATATTTTTTTCTTTACATGAAACCACTGATTCATAAGTTTGAATATCGATGAAGTGAGCAAACAGCTTTATACGATAAATGGGTTTTTTTAAATGATCCTTCAGGCAGTAAACACCCACCGGAGGATGTACCGGTGGAGTGGACTGCTTGTGATGAGAGAAGAGACTATAGCTGAGCAAGATGGATTGAGATAAGACAGTTTCATTAAAAGATAAATAATCTAGTAGCAGTTTTATTTTGATTGTTATTAATCAAAAAGTAGCATTCACAAGTTAAGCATAATGTATTCAAGATTACAAATCTGAACAGGAATTTAAAATTATGGGTCAATTTCCATCTGTAAACGCATTGTTCCAAAATGCATCTGGTTAATTAACTGAGTAAGTAACTGAAATTGTCTGAGAATCACCTATAAGCTTATAACCATAAATGCTTGAAAAGCTTGTTTACAACCTATAATTTGTGCTATGTAGCTTCATTTATCCCTGAAGTATTTAATCTAGCAGGGTCAGGTCTGCAGGACTCGTTAGTTTGTTCGCTCAACCAAGAAATAAAACAAATAAGAATTCCAGGGTAGTGCTCTTTTGTTTCAGCGATGACCTGGCAAGGTTCAAACAAAGCAATAAAGCAAATAAGAATTCCGGGGTCTTTGTAGAGTCATAAAAGTAGTAAATATTAATGAGGACATCACAGTATCCCAGCAGTTGTGGTTAAAAAATAGGATAGTTCATTATACACTTGTTTTTTTTTTCAAAAGAAATTTCTCTAGTCATGTTACCAAAATAACCACTCTTCTTACTTCTGAAGGTGCTCTGAGCTTGAGGCTGCAGGAAAGGAGCTGACATCTAAGGTAATGTGCTCATTAGCTAACTGTAAAATAGCTTCATATAGCACAAGTTCATGTATTAGCTTAGTTCTGGTCTTGTGAACACATAATGACAGCTCGCCTTTGGTGGAAAAAGATGTACTCACATTTTAGTTCAAAAATGAAATAGGCGACAAATATTCGAGAACAGAGGCAGTAACACAGTTTGTCGAAGAGAGAAACATGTGCTGGGAAAAAAGATGCAACACGACTCCGTGCTTAATGTGCACCGAAGCAAAGCTTTCAACATATTTATGTGACCTGCTGTCTCTCTTGCTCGTCACTTAACAGGTATACAAATTGAGGAAGGAACTCAATGTGTGGCGGCAGATGTACCAGCACATGCGCAGTAGCCTTGAAGGGTTGCGTCCGTCACCATTGCAGGGAATCACAAGTGACTACAACATTGGGTTCTTATAAGAAATGGCAGAAGGCCCGCCCTCCGTAAGTCTTTTGGTGATGTAGATCTTGCTGGCTGCATATGATTCAAGCACCACGACAATTGCAGTCGTCCAAGAGCCCCTTGGACTATATATTACTATATGTCACTAGCTTGTAAGAACACTATTCCCTCAGCCTGAAGACTACCTGAGAGAGAATTAGGACCTAAGAGGACTTTTACAATCTGTCCCATTGACTGGGGATGTGAGATGCTTGAGATACGGGTAACTTCTGTTCGTGGCTGTAGCCTGTAGGGCAAAAGGCACGTTAGGCATTGCACACTAACGTATCTTCGATTCGGCATGATTGAAATTACCCCGAGCGGCGCCCTGTATCCCCCTGTTTCGTCCGTTGCGTAGGAAAACCTCACCCACCCGTCCATATAGAAGGAACAAACAAAGGGCTTCTGTATTTTGGAGGTGCGTCAGCGCGTATGGCTGACATTTCTCAGTGCGCAAACCTGATGTATCGTGCTGAAGAGGACATACCTACAAACCTTGACAATGATCGAAGAAAAAAGCGTGGGCGCTACTTTCTCCTGCCCAGATTCTGGCGCTCGAGTTGTATCTTAACGGAGGAAACATATGCCAGGAACTCTCGAAAGTCGAAGGAAACTGCAAATGAACCGCCCGTCGGTTCGTATAAACCGAAAACCTGCTTTTCAAAAAAAAAAAAACCCCGAAAACCTGCCTCCTGGTGAAAGTGAAACCGCAGATCAATTCAATCCGCTGGTCGATCAATTCTAACTCAAAACACAGAACGGTGGTACTGTAGTGCTGTTGAACTCTAGGGCTGGTATACGTTACTGCCCAAGCTCCCTGCATCAATTTGACACACAACACGTCGCCATGAGCGTACGCATCATTCAAGCAAGAGTAGCTTCATTTATTTTTCTCGAACCATTCTTCAAGTACGTACATATATATTGTGGTTGATATATATCACTAACACCGAATTAATGACAAAGGTACACATCACGAACAAATCTCTCCAAACCAGAGGACACAACCGACCAACTCAGCACTGTAAACTTTCACACCCTCTCACTCACGATCTGACCGAGAAACACAAAAGCTCGTGATCGAACTGCAGAAAACACATGGTGGCGTATCATCAGTGATGGCCACCAATGCCAATACCTCCGCCGCCACCGCCGCCGCCACCTCCACCGCCACCACCGCCGAAGCCGCCGCCCTTGCCGAAGCCAAACCCAAAGCCCTTGCCGAAGCCGCCGCCGCCACCACTGCCGCCGCCGGCGCCGCCACCGTAACCGCCTCCGCCGCCGAGACCACCACCCTTGCCAAAGCCGCCACCGATGCCATGGCCAACTCCACCGCCAAGGCCGCCGCCCTTGCCGTAGCCTCCGCCGATGCCGTGACCGACACCGCCTCCAAGTCCGCCACCCTTGCCATATCCACCGCCAAGACCACCGCCCTTTCCAAAGCCGCCACCTTGACCGCCGCCAATGCCATGGCCAATTCCTCCTCCGAGGCCGCCTCCCTTGCCGTACCCACCGCCAAGACCACCGCCCTTTCCAAAGCCACCACCTTCACCGCCGCCGAGGCCACCACCCTTGCCGTAGCCACCTCCAACGCCATGGCCTATTCCTCCTCCCAGTCCACCACCCTTCCCGTAGCCTCCTCCAAGGCCACCACCTTTGCCGTATCCTCCCCCGATGCCATGGCCAATCCCGCCACCAAGACCTCCGCCCTTGCCGAAACCACCACCAATGCCATGGCCGACGCCACCCCCAAGCCCTCCGCCTTTCCCGAACCCTCCACCAAGCCCTCCGCCCTTGCCGAAACCACCACCAATGCCATGGCCCACGCCACCTCCAAGCCCGCCACCTTTCCCGAACCCGCCGCCGATGCCGTGGCCAACACCTCCGCCCAGCCCACCGCCACCGCCAGCTCCACCGCCGTACCCGCCGCCTCCACCGAGGCCTCCACCGCCTCCTCCGCCATAGCCGCCGCCGCCGCCGCCTCCAAGGCCCTTGGCGAGGTGCTTCTTGATCCACAGGAACTTCTCGTCGGCGGCGTCACCGCCCTTGGTCGCGACCGGGCGCGCCCACGCGCCCACGGCTGCGCTGCTCAGGCAGAGCAGCAGCGCGAGCGCCACTCCCTTGCTCCCCGCCGCCATGGCCACACTGGCTAGTCCGGAAGGAGAGGCTTTATTGTTCTCTGGTGGCTCGAGGCCGGTGCAGTGCAGTGGTCTCGCTGCTCGGCAGCTTATATAGCCGTGGCGGCAGACGACGTGCAGTGTGAAAAAGGCTAGCTGAGCATTGAGTGATGGCGCTCTCTGCCTGTGCAGTGCACTGGACTGCCGGCCATGTGGTGGGGGAAGGCCGGTGGCCATGGCGGTGGCGCAATAAAGGAGGGGGCGCAGTGCAGGGCAGCGGGTGGGTGGGAGGACGGATGGATGGATGAGGGGAGGAGTAAATAGGGTTACTGTTGGATGCACGCGCTGGTGCAGTTGGACTTGGACAAAGGCGGACGATGAGATGCGTGGGGAAGAAGGGCACTGCCTGCTACACGCGTTCCCTCCATTAAAACTGTCACGGATTCTTCGCCGTCGGCGAGTTCGGCCATCGGCGGATCGGCGATGCGCGTGCATGCATGTGCACATGCACGCATCCATCCATCCATCTCCGGAGAGAGGAGAGGAGGGTCGTGTGCTTGCCAATTGCCAGCGCATGCATTTTTAATTTCGACCATTTTTCTTTCTCGTGAGGAAGCACATACAGAACAGAAGTAATGCAAGCTCAGGGACAGCCGGACAGGCAAAAGAATGAAAATGTCCATACTCCAGAGTAGACAGTAGAGTACTGTGTACACATCCCTCGATTGAAATGTTCACCTCGATATATATCTCGATTTGTTGCGTGATGACCCCACTGCTGGCGCACAGGGGAATTTTCAGACTGCAGGTCTCTGCAGCATATACTGTATATATGTGTATGCACATCACCTGTTAAACGTGGTTCTCGAATCGATCGTCACGTGATACCAAAGCCGAAATACGCTGCTGTAGTTTTTTTTTTTCGCCGTCTAGCTTGTGTTGTGTGTATGATTATTAATTAACCGTAGGAAATCGTACTGCTCAAGATACGGACGGTAGACACCTTCCACTTTCCATCGTCTGGAAAATCCGGCGGTGATGATTATATTTGCATGTACATTTAGATGGAGCGTTGGCAGACGGCTATTAATAACCGTATTAGTTTAGTTTGGCACGGGGGTGTGCGTGTGTTCGGTATTTTCATGTGCATGGGCCGAAGTGCGCTGGCCTTGGATTTCGATAGTACGTTGGGTATATACATGGAGCCGCGATCGAGTCCCACTCCAAGTGCATCTACTGCTGTATTTCATCATCGATCTCGGCCACGCACGTGCATTGTACTGTAATAGTGGAGTTGGAGTACCTATTGTACGCTCGCGATCAAAATTCATGTCAGTACCAATATAGATATCTATGGATCATTCCGAACCAATATAGATGTCCATATAGACCGTCCCCACCGGACGGCCCGAAGCACAGTATGTTTTTGGTCTGGCCAAGCACAGCACAGCCTGGTTGAAAGCGTGCTCGTGCCAGCCTGGCACGGTCAGCGTGTCGTGTTTGGGTCTCGCCTCCGGCTCGCAGGGCTGGCACGACACGTTTTACTTCCGGGCACGACGACAGCCCGACTTTCTCCGAAGCTCAATAACAGTTCATGAACAGCCACATATATAAACTCAAATCAACCCCTCCCAAACCTTAGTTGTCCTTCGTGAGCCCCCCTCCCCCGCGCCACCGCACCACGCCCACCCGCGTGCCTCCATCCCCACTTGCGCACCTTCCCAGCCGCCGCTGCCCTTCCGTCCCAGGCTCCCTGCACTCTTCTCGGCCGGTGCCCCTTCCTCCCCACCCTTAAGCTCTTCCTTCGCCCCTCTCCATCTTCTTGGACAGCGCCCTTCCCTCCCCGCCTCCATGGAAATGAATGCGGCTGCACATCTCAGCGGCGACGACGTGTGGAGCGACGGCGGCGTGGAATGGTGCCCAACGATGATGTGTGGAGCGACGGCGGCGCGAACCGTGGCGACATCGTGTGGAGCAGCACCGGTGCAGCGGAGTGAAGGGTCGGCACGACACGACGGGCCTCTAAGGCCATCGTGCCAGCACGACACGAAGACGACCTTGCCGTGCCGTGCCTAGGCCGCCACGCCGTGCCCGGTGCCCTCGTGCCATGCCGTAGCCATGCCCGGACCACAGCACGTTTGGACATCTATCTTAACCAGTGCATACATGCATGCCTGTTTGTTTGTGCGCCCGCCGACCGGGTGGTCACAGCGGGGCTGCTTATCATCAGCTACACATACAGCGGTCAGGGGATCAGAACACGGCCGGAGCGTGGATCTCATGCATGCAGCTAGGCGCTGGTGGGTTAATGGTAGCGACGAGGACGATGGGCATCAGCGAGTGCTACTCATCTTTTTTTTCTACTGCGAAGAAGTCCATTTTACAACTTAAGATTTGTTTGATTTTTAACATTAAATTATGAAGCACGGTAGCCAGATCTCTAAACTAACTAAATCGGACAAAACACCCCCATAACCCTATTAAAAGCAGTATTGAACGGTAGTTTACTTTTCAAAAAATAATAAAAACTTATTTACTATATAAAAGTTCATAAATTATTATTTTAAATATAAAAATATAGAACATGTACTGATTTTTAAAAAAATATAATCTATCTATTTGTGTTCTGTTTGAACATAATTAGAACTTATTTATACGCATTTGTTTTATTGCTCCAAATATAATATGGCAAAGTAGAAACATGTAAGTTCTAAAAAAAATCTCCAAATAGAGTATCAATAGATAGATTATATTTATAGAGAACATTTGGTATAAGTTTCATATTTTTTATGAACTAAAATAAATTAATTATGACTCTTTAGCGATCAAAATCATGCTTTGAGAAATAGAAAACCACAATCTGAAACTGCTTTCAACATGGTTAGGGGGTGTTTCATTTAGTTCAGTGGCTCTAGGTACATAGTTTCTTAATTCAAAATTAATATAAGGACAATCGTGACAGTTCGAGGTTGCAAATTAAAATAGACCTTTCCCTTCGTTTCATTACCATTTCTTAAATCTGAACGGAGAGCGTTGGTGTTTTCACATCAGAACTACTAGGGGATCAACCGGTACACACGTAGTAGCGCGGTACGTACATATGTTATGTAATAGCAGCACGTCCGTACTAGGCGCGTGCGTTTCAATTTGGTCGGTACAGACGTACAGTTATTAACCGTACGTAGGTGCACGTAAAAATTGAGGAGGAGCGCCACATATGCACTACTTCTATACGGCATATAGGGCATGCATGCATGCATGCCAACTGACCAAGGGTTACTCTTGTTCAGCTTCAAGGAGGACGAGAAATGCATGACCACACTCCACTCCGCATGCAGTGCATGAATGGTTGTTCTAGCCTCAGTCTCGGTACACCCTTTGTGCTTAGTTTCAAGTGTCCCTCTCGGTTATCAATAGCAATGGCGTGTACTACTGGAGTACTATAAACTAACTGTGGAAAGAGATGCCGGCCAGCAAGCTAGCTAAAAAAAATGGAAATAATAAAAGGATCCATCCATGTGTCCATCGACTTTCACGGCTCCACATTAATCAATCAAGGAAAAAAGATTGAAATTTATGGATCCCCATCAACTTTAGTTAGTCAGTTGACTGTTGAGTAGAAGCAAGCTGGCGGTGCGCGCCGGCCAATTAATAATCACACACATTCTCGCATTCTTGTGCAAATAATCCCTATGTTCATGAATATTTGACGTGGTTAATTTTTTTCTGAAACTTTGACCATTCGTTTTATTCAAAACATTTCATTAGTTATCATTTATTTTGTTGTGATTCGTCTTGTAACTAATAATAGTTAGTTAGTTTGCGTTTACATGTTTGAACAATTGATTGAACACACTTTTTGAATAAAAAGAATCATCAAAATTGTAAAAAAAACTCAACCACGTGATACATTTGTGAATGGAGGCAGTATTAAACAAAGAGCTTGAGTCCGCTATAACCCACGCGGTTGTGGCGCCATTTCATTTCCCTCTCACCAGATGACAGACTGCCAGTATTTTTTGATCGCATTGTCTGCAGGTGTGGGAGACAAAATATGTTGATTGAAATTGATAATACCAAGTTGGTCTCAGAAAATCAAAGTATCTCGGGTTCCAAAATATACGAGGTCAGTCTTCACAAGAGTTTTGATTATTTCTAATGGACAAGATGTGAAGGACCGGAAAGGCGACCTAAATGGGTGAATAGATTTGACTAAAAAGTTAGACCCCAAAGCCCTATCTTTTTGTACCATACAAGATCACATTGCAACTAATCTACTATTGACCTTAATTAGGACACGTTAAGGAAACCACAGCAAAATCACTCGAGTCAACGTCAAAAAACGGACGTAGAATGGGCCAACAGTGCACTTACACACGGGATGGTAGCACCAGATGGTTCGGTGTGACCCTAAGTCAAGAAAGTGGCCAAGCCTCGTAACCTCTGCCTATGGCCACACTGTCTGTGTAAAAAAACTTAGCTCGAGTTCTGGGACGAAGCAAAAAGCTTGAGAATCCACAAAACTTGATCAAATCTTGAACAAATGAACATCAATCTTCACGAAACTTTGCGTAGGCCTTGGCTAAGTCATGGAGAAATTATTCCCACAAGATCAACCCAAAATATTCAGGATTCTCACAAATTCAACTACATAAAAAGTGAAGTTCGCTTGCAAGAACAAGGTCCTAGGGTTGCTCGTGTAACCATTGAAAAGCTCAAATCCACCACGTCCTAGCAAGCCAAAACTTACAGTAAGAGGCTCTGGGCAACACTACCGGAGAACAATCCATCAGTCCCGGTTGATAACCCCTTTCAATCCCGTATTCCCGACCGGGACTACGGAAGTGAGACTAAATCTCTCAATCTTTAGTCCTGGGTGCATGGTCCGGGACTAAAAGCTCCTTTGGTCCCGGTTGGTATCAGCAACCGGAACTAAACTAGCTACCGCCACGTCAGCAACCCACGTGGATACACACCCCTATGGTACCGGACGGTGCTACCAACCGGGACTAAAGGTGATAAGGCGTAGACGTGGTTGCGCCACTTTAGTCCCGGTTGGTGTTACAAACCGGGACTAAATCATCCGCGTACAATTTTTCTTTATATATAAATCTACACATATATATGTATATTTAAATCTATTAGGCATATTTAAATGCATTATATATGTATGTAAATGTACATATATTAGACATAATAAGTAAAGGCAATACATATATAGAATCGTTCTGACTACACAACTAACTACAAAATATATATACATATCAACACAACTAAGTACAAAATATATACAATGTCCAACTACATTCTTTCTGAAGAACAAGAATAATGTCCATGTGGGCCTTATTCACTTGGTACATAATCAGGTGGTGGCGGAAGCGCTTCTCCAGTGTGAAAAAACTCTCCGGTGTTGAGGATGATCTCCCTATTTATGAACCCCAAAAGACCATCTTGGACTGCCTTGATCTTATCTTCAGGGAGGAGGTGATCCCTCATTTGTAGCATCTATCATTTGATAAAAAACAATCAATAACATACTAAATCAGAATACTAAGACAAAAATATTGAGATTGTGACCGATATTTACATACACGCATATCATGTTGTGTCACGCAATTGTGCATGAACTCACAAACGTAGTATCCCACATACATTGGTGCCTTGAGACTGTCTAAAACACTTAAAAATAAAAAGTTAGTACACATTATTGGCAAAGAAGATACAACATGCATGCAATCATGCATTCATACCGGAAAGTTAGGTCTAAGCTTAAGTTTTTCTCTAAGGCCTCGTTGGCTTTTGCGTAGTTCTCTCCATGCATTGCACATGAAAAGGAACAGCAGAGTTGAGATGATGAAATGTCATTAATATATTAGATAGTTGAGATGAAATGACATGAATTACTCGTTAAGGATGTCCACGACTTCGTCGTAGTCAGAGGTTGGCTTCCTCATGGAGTCAAGCATGTTAATAATTCCAGTATCCATCTCTATGATACGCAGTATCCAGTGGAAGCTGAACATATTAGACAAAACAAGTATAAATGGAAAATGTAAAAGGTACGAGATAATAGACACTAACCCCCAGTTGTAAGGTAGAAGTATGAATTGCTTGAAATGTTGGTTGATAAAAAACTTTACAACCCTCTGCCTTACTGCCTCACGATGGTCGAGTATGGTCTTCTGGTTAATCACAGCAGGGTCCATGAAGCCCACATCGTAAATCCCCTCTTTACGGTACCTTTGGATCTCCATCCTGCAATCGGTGCGAAGTATGTGTGAGGATGACACAAGAACGATGAATGTATAGATGATGGCTAAGGAGAGATGCATGAAAGCACACTTACAAAACCTAGTAGCTGATGAGAGAAATGTCGAGGGTGCTTCGATGGTATATCTCATAAATATCTTTGAAGTCCAGATAGAAGATATCAACGCCATTAAAGTAGTCTTCCTCTTTCACACACACAACAACAAGGTGGTGTGGATCGGTCGCTGATTTCTTCATGTACTAGGCATGGAATCTACGCATTTGTGTTGGCAGATCCTTGACAAGTTCTGGCTTGACTAGTGGCTTTCCAGGCTCAAATTTCTAAACTTCTTCCACCGCCGGAACTTCTTCCTACCCCAGTAGCTGTGCTACTGTAAGGCCGGCTTCTTTGGCCGTCCTCCCCAGAGATAGTAAAGCCAAAAGCATCATAATACATTGCGTTTTTGGCTTTTACTGTCCCTGGTTCTCTTGTGTCCCATGAGTCAGGCCCATTTAGTATTGGTTCTTGCAACCATCCGGTACTAAAGGACCCTTGTGTCAGTGCCTCCCCGGCTATAAATAGCACCTCTAGCTCTCAGCCCGTCACACATTCTAAACACTCTCCTGCAATGCCTCCCAATATACTGGTTTCTAGCTTATGTGCCCTGATCCACATGGCTCTTAGTAGTTGTAGATGAATCATTTATGAGATGTGGGAAGATCCTAAACTCTCACTTAGGGAAACCCAAAAGAGAGGCAGGGAAATCCAAAAGAAAGGCCCCGCTAGGCGTATTATTGTGCTGTCCTTGGATTCTCTTTTCCTCGGTGCATGTGTTGGTGCCTTTAAACCAACTGGTAATAAAGGTCCCTTTAGGTGTATTATTGTGCTTTTGGCATTTACTATCCCTGGATCCCATGACTATAACATATTTAGTCCTGGTTGTTGCAACCAACTGGTACTAAATGTGCATGTGTCGGTGCCTCCCCGGCTATAAATAGCACCTCAAACTCTCACACCGTCGCACTGCAATCTCAAAACTCCCTAGCAATGCCTCCCCATGTACTCACTTCCTTCTTTGGTGCCCTGGTTCACATAGCTCTTTGTAGTTGTAGATCAATCATTTCTAAGTTGTGAGAAAATCCTAAACTTTCCCCTTGTTAAACTACACGGGTAGAAACTGCCAAGCTGTGAGAAGATCCTAACGAACTTCTTAGTAGCTTGGACAATGAGGGAACAGCACAATTCGCAGGACAGGCATTGCAGGTGCTATGGAGTTAAGTCCCGACCCCCATAGATGCACACTCAAGCGGTGTTGGCACCGTACACATAGTGAAGTTTAAAATATGAGCGATGGATATGTAGGCAAAGGTGAGGGTCATACGAAGAAAGCTCTTTGGACAACCTTATGCTTTAGCTTATTGTAAGAATATTTATTTTATTTTCAAGTTAAGAATGGCCATGTTAATTTAAGTGATAATGTCAAAATGTATGTTTCTAATTTTTGACATAATAAATGTTTTCTATCTCTCCATGTGTCATCCCCATCAGTCTCCTCTCTATCTCTCTATGATCTCTCCATTCAAGAACATGTATATGATTTAAAAAGCCACAAAATATACATAGAGAAAGAAAGCAATAAGCTATCATAACTAAAGTAAAATGTGAGAAGAGTAATAAGTGTCTAACCTTGTAGAACTCTTGGATGGGTGAAATCTTGTAAATCTTGAGGAAACAAATTGGACAACACATCCTTAAATGAAGCAAAGTTGGCGCCAATGCAAGAACAGAGAGCTCTATTCATGGCTCAGGCGGGGAGAGGAAGAAGGGTAATAAATACAATTTGTTAATTGTCCTGGTTGGTGTTGCCAATCGGGACTAATTCCCTTTTAGTCCCGGTTTGTAACACCAACCGGGACTAAAGTCCCTAGCCCTGACCCATGTGCACACCTGCCCTTGGGGATTAGTCCTAGTTGTTGTACCAAACTGGGACTAATGGATCTTTAGTCCCGGTGGAATCATTCAACCGAGACTAAAGCCCCTGGGCGAAGTGCCTGTTGAAGAACACCCATTTTCAGATAACACTCATCTTCAAAAACACAAGAACATAGAGATTGCAACAAAGATTCACATTTAAACGAAAGATTCACAAGATTGAACACAAAGATTGGAACACAAGATTAGAACACATTTATATAACATCACAATAAGTTCTTACACATAACACATAATAATTTCTACATTTCTACTCCTCGACTTTCAGTGATGTCCAATCGATCTCGTCGTCTTCATCGTCGAAGACGGTGATGACTGGTAGCACCGGTGCCGGCGCTGGCACCACATGGCCGGCAATGTAGTCGAGAATGCCAACCTCTGCGGTGACGGGTGCGGGTGCGGTCGAGGAAGAGGAGCCCACCTCATGGCGAACAGATGGTCTGGCGGCGGCGAGGCAGCAACGGCGCCGGAGTTTAGAGAGGAGCTTGCTGACGCGCTTGAACGACGGGGCTAAGCCAGTGCGGCTGAGCCTATATCAGCACTAGTGCCCAAGGAGGACGCGATCCATGTGCCTCGCCGCTGCGAGGCGCTCCGCTAGGGTCCGTTCATGGAGGTGATGCATTAGGGCTCTGGGGTTGCATCCATTGAGGCGGTAGCGGAAGAGGAGATAAGAGTAAAAGGAAGAGGAAGAGGAGGTGGTGGGGGCCGGCCGGTGGGAGTTAAAATGGTGGGAATGGTGGATATTAGTCCTGGTTGGTGGAACCAACCTGGACTAAATCCTCCATACCATTGTTTATTCTTGGAAAATATTTAGTCCTTGTTGGTGCTACTAACTGGGACTAAATCTATAGGATTTGGTCCCAGTTGTTGACACCAACCGGGGCTGACCCTTCCCCTAGGGCCACTAGCATTCCCCACTGGGACTGATGAGTCCCCGGGTACCCTACATGGCTTCCCAAGGGGTCCTGTGCTTTGGAACCGGGACTGATTCTTCTATCAGTCTCGGTTCCATTTTTCATTGGGACGGATAGCCCATTCTTGAATAGTGCAACAAGAAACTTCCAAAAGCCAAGAATGCCAACACTAGAAGGGGAGGAGCAAGAATACAAAAGGAAAGTTGCATGGTCCATCTATTGACTAGCCCAAAGGGTTTTAAGAATACATGATTACAGATGAGATCAAGCCTCAACTTTCCACCCTCTCGTATCCACTACTGCATAGCTCAGATTAGATCTAAGGGCTCTCTCTCATGAAGCACAATGTTGGATGTTAAATCTAGATGTGTTACAAAGAGGAGCAACCCTAAGGCACCCTTAGGGTCTTATTTATACTACAAGACTCAGCCCTAGACTCTAGACGGCTATTTTACACTTAACCCCCTAAGATGCATACTCTCATAGTAGAATGTCCGTAGGACCGAAAAGGTGACTAGAGGGGCTGAATAGGAGACCTAAAAAATTCAACCCAATAACCCTATGTTCTTTTCTCGTGCAAGATCACACAATAACAACTCCGCCACTGATCCTAGGACACATAAAGGAAAACACAACAGAAGAACTCGAGTCAGCATCAAGACAAAGGATAAAAAACAAGTAAACTAGAGACACAAACATTGGCTCCACCAGCCACTCTACACACCTAAGTGTGTGTGATTCCCCCAGCATCTCAAAGGCCTGAACACATGATTTTACTAGTGATAATGATGATTTATGACTTAGTCATGCTAGGGAAGAATAAGGATTATATGGGCAAATCACTTAAGTCAAAATTTTCTATTCAAAATACCAAACCTTGCGTTGTTGCACTGGTAGTTGAAAATCTATACGCTTTCATGCGAAACATCAAATTCAAAAGTTTCAGTTCGAGATGTTGCCTTCAAGTTTGATATTTTGACCATATTTAAAATCATATGTTAAGAGGTTCAAAAGTTCAAAACAAACCAAGTCGGCCTACACTTAGAAAATTCAGCTAAGTCTAGGGCTTACGGTTTTCCCAGGTTTGATTCTGAAATTACTTTTGACTTTACTATAGCACTTTAAAATCTATCTGACTATGAAGTGAAATTCAACTTATCACCTTTCAATTGCATCTGACCTCGAAGTGATTAGACCTAATTTGGTCACTCAAAAGTTTGAAACAAGAAAGACTCTACACAAAGTAAAATTGTAGTTTGATCAAACATTTGAACATGTTTGTGCTAGTATTTCAAAATCTGTTATGACTTAGATAAATCTTCCTATACCAAACTTGAAGACAAATTCATGATTAACATCTTTGGTATTTTGAGTTGTGACATGAATAAAGGTTTGAGTGGGGTTTTGGGTAGATTTCTGTCAAAGTAGGAAATCTGGGAAACATTGGGCTGAGCAATAAATTCAAATTTCGCTGAAATAAAATTCCTTAGCATGCAAAACCATATTGCGAAAGCTCTATATCATGAAATATCGAACAACATTGGTATATGTCATCTCTCATGAAAATGCCCGCAATTAGGCCTACTGGAATTTTAAAGATTAAGAGTTCAGTTGGTCAAACAAAGGTCAGTCATTTGAATTCAAATTTTCACTCAAAATTTCAATAGAACATGCACCCAATGTTTATAGGTAAGTTATAGAGTGTGAAATTTGCGACAGTTCTTGTATTTTAGGTTTAGACCGATTTGGCCTTGAAGTGGTTCAAAAAGGGTATTTCAAACAAGTGTCTCAGTAGTCAAACTCATTTTCTATTTTCACAGTTTTTTAATCCCGCGTGGGCCCCACCACCGCCCTTTCCCCCGCTCCGCCGCGCCCACGTGGCACGTGTCTCCTGCGCCAGCCTGCCATGGCCGCTGGTCGGCATTAAGGCTTAGGCCGAGCCCAGTGCCCTCCCCTCTCTTCCTTCGGGTGGAAGCCACCAGCCACACAGCTCTCGCCCTCTCTGGCTCTCCATGGTTTCCCCCTCTCTCAGCTTCTCGCGTGGTGCCGGCCATGGCCGCCATGGGAGACGTGCAGCGAGCTCCAGCGCCCACCTTCTCCAGCGTCCCCCCGCCCAAACACAATGCGCACCGGCCCCGCCGCATCCTCCTCCCCGTGGTGCACTACCTCTTGGTGTGCCTCCCCCCTACCATCTCCTCCACACATGGCATCATGAGACACCATGTGCCACCTCGCCACCGGTTCACGATCGTGTGCAGCACCCCTTTGGGGCCGTTTCACCATTCGGTCCCCACTGTCGGGTCTGCCATAGAAGGGGGCACAAGGCCAACCCCACCTCAACCCCTGTCGTCTCTACACTGCCGGATCGATCCACGACAGTCAAGCTCTATCGCTGTCGTTCACCCTCGGTTCACAGCACGTTCCTCACCGACTCGGGCCACCACACGCGACGAGATATGGGGGAAAAACGTTCCCCTTGGTCGGGAACACCTTCCTAGACTGGACGCCGGCGACCTCATCGCTCCACGCCAGCGCACAGCCCCGCCTTCCTTCCTCCCTGCGCACGGCCAAAGGAAGAAGAAGAAAGGTGGAAGAAGGCTGAATTTATAGAAAATCCCTCCCACTTTTCTCTATTCGCATTGCTATTTACTGTGTGTTGCAGTTCTTATGCGTAACCCCCTAGATCTATGGTTGTTTCACATATTAACCCGAGTCTTTGGGCTTTTGCAGATCTAACCCTATGGATAGAATGAATTCAATGCACTATTTATTGTGTCTTAGGAATTTTTGTTGTTACCCCCTGCAAACTAGATTTAATTGCAAGAGGTCCACTTTTAGGGTTATATGAACCTTAAAATGCTCTTGAAATTTGTAGAAAAATCATAAAAATATGAAACTTGTTTTGTTGGATTGCTTGTGAGTAGATCTACAAAATGGATTAGGTCTGGACATGTGAAATGAATGTTTTGCCCTTTGTTTCTTGCATGCATAATGAAATAAGATAAATAGCAAAAGTGATAAAAACGAACTCCAAAAGTCATGAAACTTGGACATTAGCGTCTCTTTGATGATTTTTGGCAACCCTAGCATGCATGCTTAATTACTGTTTTACCCTTATGTGTGTATTTAGTGTATTTTTAGAGTATGAAAATGTACGCTACATGAAATATGTCTAGAAAATCCACAAGAATTATATATTGTACATTTTGCTCATTATGGTGTTGTGTAAATATAATATTCACTTTTCTTGCTGTTTGATGTGTGATTTGAAATAGACAATGTATTGCATGTTAAAATAAATAATAGAGAAAGGTGAACTTAGTGTGCAAAATAAATTCCATGAAACATCTGGTGACATGTGGTCATGTCTAGGTTCTATAAATTATTTGTGGGGATTTTATTGATGTAGTTGTGACTTGCATGAGAAATGAGCTAGAATAAATAATAGAAAATAAATGTGGTATCAAACTAAGTTTAATTGCCTTACTGTTTTTCGTACATGATACTCTTGTAAATATGTTGTCATTGTAAAAATCTTAGGTCTAGAAACTAAGAGTATGAATTATGATAAATCCACTAATTTTAAAACTAAAGAATATGCTGGAATTATTACAATTTATCTGTAGCTCCTTTTAGGCTGGAATTTGGGTGGCAGTATTGTTCTTTGTATACCTCCATGCCATAAAAATCTGAAGTCATTTGGCTCTATGTACTTACCAAAAGTTAGAGTGTCCCTTTTATATTAATCGATCGATCTAAATAAACCATTAATTGTCTCCTTTGTTTAGATCACTGTTGCCTTCGTGTAACATGGTGCTGCACTTAATATGTTCCCTAAGTAATTAGTAACATGATAGGTACATGTCTGATTGTATTGTATGATTGTTTGAGTGAATGCTTACTCTAGGATCCATAAAGGTACGGTGCTCTTTGTTTAAGTAGTTTATAAATCACCTTATTGTTGATACATGAAATAGTTGTTCATATGTGTGCTTGATGTTCATGCATTTCATTCACTGCATCATGCATATCATTCATATAGAGACTGCTTATTGCAGATACGTGATCAAAAAGCAAGTGCGTAGAGCTATATCAAGCAACGGTGTTCCAGAAGACCAACTAAGACCTACTCACGAGAGGGCCCATCAGCCGTGTTTGGATAGAGGAGTTGTCCAAGTGATCAAGGGGTTGATTGGAGCAAAGCCTCACGGCCTATTAAACTAATTTTAGATTAGTTTGTTCAAGCTATTTCTACGACAAAGGTAGGCCCCTTAGGCATCTACACCAATTTAGAGAGTCCCACCACCCTATATTTGTTTGTGCATTTATATTTAGGAATTGTTTGAAACTCCACGTGCATAAATACCCGATATCCTAAGTACAGTGGAAATGTTAAAGTCTACGCTTAGCCATACTTAGACAATAGAAGACGAGTGAAGACATTCACTCGTGAGATGATAAGGCTCAAAAATGGTTCTAAAAATTCCCATTTAAAAGCAATATGACATGATGTGATGGAAAGATGAGATTGGGCGGAGCATAAGTTTATTTTTGTAGTATGAGTTGTTGTATTATTTGGCTCTACTGAGTCGTTTAAGGCTCGTTCGTTGTTCGCCTATTGGCCGGTGTAATAGTGCTAGAATGCTTATCCAGGGCATGGGACTAGTAAAATCTTTTCTGGGCTCATCGAAAGTTTTTGAGGTGCCGCCCATTCATTGGTAGGTGGGGGTTGGACCGGAGGAGCTTTGATCTCATGATGGGGAGACCGAGATGTCGGCAGGCTTGTCGTGAGGGCACAACCTAAGGGTTAAATGGAGACGCTTTGAGCCTTGGGACGAGACATTTTAAGATCAGAAGTATACGTCGGAACGCGATGGCTAGTAAGCATGTACCCCACGCATTATAGTTATTCCTAGAAATTAAAAATTGATTCAAATCGCTGATGCTCAATAAGTGTGAGAATGCTAATGCCTTTGACGTTCATCGTAGTAATAAGTTAAATATATTATTTATTTAATTATGCTTTTCAATATTACATGCTTGTATTTGTATGTTTACATTTCTGCAATTTATAATATGTTGATATATGTGTTGAAGTATTGAGATATTTAAACGATGGTTCACAATGATAATTATGATGAATCAATTAAGCTTACGCTTAAAAATGAATGCAACATGAAAATATAGACTTACTCTTAGTAAGCTTGTTTGGGTTAGAAGTTAAATCCAAAAAAGCCTTGAGTACTCTCAATACCGTCCACGGTTAACTTCTACGAGTACCGCACATACTCATCCTTTGTTGTTAATATTTTTTCAGGTTCTTGTTGTTTTGTGACCGAGAATGACAACGGTGAGCTCGATGTCATGTCTCGATATCTTACTTCCGTTGCTTTGCACTTGTATTAACAAGTTTCTGCTGCGAGTTTGTTTTTAAAACATTGTTTCTATATGATTACACATCGTTCTGAGGAATGATTTTGTAATAAATCAAGCTATGTTTGTATGAAACAATGGATTGTTGTAATTATTGTGGCTCCTTTATGGGGGCTTAACGTGTATGATGTCGGCATCCATGGGTGATGATTACATCAAGTGCCCTTTGGGGTAGCTCAACGGATGACTAGATTTAGTTTGATCTAAGTACACCGTAAACCATGCGGTGCCAAGTGTGCTTAGCTCGGATTAAATCACCGATTCTGCCACAGTGTCTCCTGAAGAATCCAATGAGTAAGAGTACGAACATTCAATACAATATCCAAGTGAAAGAGTCGCTGAAAACACAGGAGCCAAAAACACCAAAGGGGGCAGAGCTGCAGCTACCCACTGGCTTATCCGGTGCTTGAGGTCAGCTTGTCCGATGGCACCGTCTTTGTAAGTGTGAGGTTTATAAGTCACGTGAGACCCTCTAAATCTTTCCTTAAATTCAAAATCACTTTCGAAAACTTGTTTGTCGTCAAGGTGATAAATTTGAACTCAACAAAATCTGTATAAATCTTCTATAATCCAAATTCTTCTCTACAAATACCCCCCAATCTCTACAAAATTCCTCTGCAAACTCCTTCCAAAAATCACTAAAAAATCGAAACCAAAATACAAAATCAGAAAAAGAAAATCTTCTCTCCTTTCCTTTCCGGCGCAGACCAACCGGCCCACCTCCCCCTCTCTTCCCCATGCTAGTCTGCTCAGTCCCCCTCCCTACCCCGCTTAGGCCACAGCCCATCCCTCTCTCTCCTCCTTCCCTTCCATTGGCCTACCCCTTTCCCGGCCCAACCGCCTCCTCCATCTCTTTGACTGCGGGCCCCATCGCTGGTCGTCGTCTTCCTTCCTCCCTTTGTCTCCTTGTCTGCTTCCCCTCAGCAGCATCTGCCACCACCGGTGCCATCCCCCTCTCTATCCGATCCCTGTCTATAAAAGGCACCCCCGGCGAGCACCGACTCCCCTGCCATGAGCCGCGCCGCTGCCGAAACCATGCCGGGCGTAGCTTGCGGCCATCGCTACCTCCACCCCTCCCTTCCTCCGCCGCGCTGTTTGCTGCGAACTCTGAGCCTTCTCCTTCGGCACCCCCAAGCTCACTGAGCCGTGCCCACACCGTCCCCCCCTCCCCCGCCACCAAGCTTGTCACCCTTCCCCTCCTGTGCGCAGCACCGCGGAGCTAAATCCCCCTTCCATCGGCCACCGTAGTTCAATTTCTTCCGCTAGGAGCACCTCGCCACCTCCATGCACCCATCCCAAGCTCCGATTTCTCCTCCCCTCTCGCTGCTTCTTCCGAGATGAGAACCACCAGAATGAACTCCCCTTGCCGCTTTGGCCCTCCTGCAATTTTTGCCGTCGGATTTGATGGCCGGTAGCCCCGTTCCGGTGAGCTCCAGCAAGCCTCCGCCACCGGGCGCAGTGGCCGCGCCACTGCTCTGGTCCGTTTGTTCTCGTTGAACTCTCTCCATTAAACTCTCTCTCTTGGGGGTGTTTATATCTGAGAGCCCACGTCACATCGGATGTTTGGACGCTAGTTAAAGTATTAAATATGGTTTAATTAGAAAACTAGTTACACGGATCAGGAGCAAACGGCGAGACGAATTTATTATGACTAATTAATCCATAATTAATGAATGGTACTGTAGCATGACATTTGCTAACGATAGATTAGTTAGGTTTAATAAATTCGCCTCATGGTTTAGTCCTAATCTTTGTAATTAGTTTTATAATTAAACTATAATTAATACTTCTAACTAGGATCCAAACATCAATACGAAGCTGTCAAATTTTAGCCAAGCCCAGCCCAGCCCCTTGATCCCACCGGCACAACAGCCGCCCAGATACTCTGCTGCCGGCCCTAGCCCACTACTAATCAACGAGAGGCCAATAGCACCTCACGCCATCTGCAATTATGTTACATTATTTCAGTTTCCCTGTTTTTTGTCCAGATTAATATTTCATCCATCTGAACTCCGATTCCATTGATTCTTTTTTCTAAATTCATCTAAAATCAAAATTGATCCCCTAAATTAACCTCATAATTTTAGGACCCTCTAGAGTCCACCTACAAGACGGTGCCCCATTTCGGCACAAGCACGAAGACGGTGCCCCGCCAGCACAAGCACGAAAACGGTGCCCTATTTGACACCGCAGACGTGAATCTCCAGTACCAGCATGGAACTCTTCTCACCAGCAATCCATAGCTATTTTCTGTTTCTCCGAATTTCAAACACACAATTTTATTCTTCAAGGTCGAGATATTCGGATTTTGGAATATTTTAAGAATATTCACTTTCCTTGTCTTTTCACTGTCGTACAGCCTCCAATTCATAATTTGCCCATTTTAACTCGGTTCTCCATAAATCGAGCATTACACATCTAGACATATCTCACAGTCTCTCAGCACTCTCACGATGGTCCATTTAACGGAGCTATACTTGGCCCGTTGAGTTGGCCGAACGTGTAGCACCGGCACAACCAGTCCCGATCGCTTTAACCGATCCACGCCGTCACGCTGTCCCTATGTCACCATGTTACAGTCATGTGAGGTCGGCATCGACAAGATCAAGGCATGGTCGTCCTCTCTCTCGCGCTAAGTGGATAGCCGTCAGGCTACACTATCGTGATAAGCGGGACGGACCAAGCACCCGACCAGTATTCATTTCCGGTCTCAATTCTCTTATGGCACTTCTCACACGCTTTATCATTGTGTACCACAGAAACCCTCCTCGCCACCATGTGACCCCCTCGTCTCTGATGCCTTGGCCCCCGCTATGGCCGTCCGTAATCCAGGTCGTGGTGCCTCTTCAACGACTGCTATCGGGCCTGATGGTGTAATCGACCGACAGCTCAACGCCTCACGGCGCAGCGCCTAGCCTCGGAGCACCTCAGTTCGCTCGAGCTGGAGCTGCCGGTATGAGCCACCGGAGAACTCAGAAATCTATCTCTCGGATCAAACCAAACTATTGTTGAGCTCATGTTGTGCCTTGCTTATTTGTTTTCTCTGTTTGTGTGCGAAGGCTGTACAGGGGAGTCCGATCGGCCAAGCTCTCATGAAGTTCTACTCGATATTTGGAATCGACATCCGACAGTTGTACATGCTACCCCAGCTAAGCGAAGGGCAAATCCACTAGAATCCCACTTGATGCATAAATTACCATGTTTTTATACACACGATCCATTGCCCTGTCAAATAATAAAACTTGCATGTTCTGCTTGCTAAGAAAACCTGGTGGGATAGCCACCTGGGTCAGTTTTAGATGTAGCGCGCTTAGGATGATGGGTATTGTGTGATGGGTTGTAACACCCCGAAAATTAGCGCCGGAAATTTTCTTCTAAATCTCCCTCTAATTCAAAATCAAGTTTTCCAAACCTTGCTTGTCGTCGAGTCTATGATTATTGAGCTCAACAAAATCTCAAAAAATCCCAAATAATTCTGCACCAAAATTTCCTCACAAAATAGTTTCTCCAATTTTCTTTTTCAAATACCCAAATTCCCAAATACAAAATCCTAAAAGAAAAAGGAAAAACCTCTCCTCTCTCCTGTGGGCTGCCAGGCACCCCGCCGGTCCAACTCTTCTCCCCCCTCTCACCCTTTCGGCCTAGCCCACCGTCGGCCCGTCCCTCCCAGCGTGGCCCGCCAACGCCGCACCGCTCCCCCCTCTCCCTACCTTGCATGCCCCGCCCATCAGCCGCCCCCGTTCCCCGTCTTCTTTCTCTCTTGGCGGGATGCGCACCACGTGTGCGTCAGTGCGTCGCGCGATGCGATGAGTGCCGCTCCACTATGACCCGAGCCTACCCTGGCATCGTACTGCCACCTAGCCGCCTCCATCTCTGCGCCGTGTGTGCTGCGCATCACCGCGACACGCCGACCCGGTGCCCTCACCACCACCCTCCTCGTCGGCCTACAAAAGGTGAGCCTAGCCTCTTCCTCCTCGCACCAAGCTCACCACTGCGACCGGTCCCTGGCTCACCCAGGCAGCACCCGCCAAGGACGCCATTCCCCTTCTCCATTTCCTTAAGCTCACCGAGCTCCCTCTCCACGTCGCCGGCCAAAATTCCACCTCCACCGGCCGCCAGAGTTCGATTACTCCCACCACAAGGTCCGCCACACCACGCTCCACCACACCGGCGCCCCACTATCACCTCTATGGAGGAGCCTTGTTGGAGATTGTGAGAGGCTTTGTGCTTGCCTCACCGGAGTGGTGAAGCAACTCTAGTGGATATCGAGGTTTGGAGAGGTTCATTGGTCTGAGCCGGCTCGTATGCCAAGTGGATTCTTGGTTGACTAAGTGGATTCTTGGTTGAGAGCAGTAGGATTTCATTGAATCCACCTCAACGTGGATTAGGGGTGACCGGCAAGTCACGGACACCACGGGATAAAATTTGGTCTCTTGTGTGTGAGCTTTCACTTACTTATTTACATTCAAGCATTTCTTTGTGCTTTACTTTACTAGAGATTGATTTGCTTTTTTTTCACCCTAGGTTGCAAACCTACTTAGCTCAGCTTAGGCTAGAAGATTTAATTCTCTTGTGGTTCTAATTAAATTTGCCTAGTGTCTTTCATTTTTTTTACCGTCTATTCACCCCCCTCTAGCCGGTAATCTCGATCCTACAAGTGGTACCAGAGCGGGTTACTCCTTAATTTGTAGATTTAATCATCCCAGAGTTTACTAATGGCTATTGGAAGCAATATTCATGTGGGCAAACCGTCGCATTTTGATGGAAATAATTATGATTATTGGAAAATGAGAATGACGGTTCATCTTAGAGCTATGGGTGGAAGGATTTGGAAGATTGTGAATGATGGTTATGTTATTCTTAAAAATGATGCACTCACTCACACCGATGAGGAAAATATTCTTGTCAATGATCAAGCTATCAATGTATTGTATGATGCTTTAGATGTGAGTGAGTTCAACCGCATCAAGAATCTCAAAACTGCTCATGAGATTTGGACAGAGCTCACGGAAATTCATGAGGTAACTACCATGGTCAAGAGTGCTAAACTCTATGTGTATAAAGGCACATTTGATAAATTTGTGATGATGAAAGAAGAAAGTGTGTCCGAAATGTTCAACCAATTGAATGAGATTGTGAATGAGCTCAAAGGTCTCAGTTTTGATGTGCTGGATGAAGATTTTTCTCACAAGTTTCTTGGATCACTTCCAAGTCGATATGATACAATTGTCACTTTGCTTGTGAGAACAAATTTGAAGACCACCTGACCAACCGAAGTGTTGGGTGAAGTACTCACTCATGACATATTTAAGAGGTCACAAGAAGAAGCTCACGGTGAAGTGGTTGATGAGAAGAAAAAGTGTATTGCATTCAAGGCATAATCATCAAAGAAAGTGATGAAAGATGATAGTAAAGATGAAAGCAATGCAAGTGATGGTGATGATGAAATGGCAATATTTGTTAGAAGATTCAACAATTTCTTGAAAAAGAAGAAGAGTTTCTCAAGAAAGAACCGATCATCAAACAAGAACTGATTTTGTGAGCTAGAATGCTACAAGTGTGGTGAACCGGGTCATATTGCCATATATTGCCCAAGCAAGAAGAAGAAGAAGAAGAAGAATGATGATAGCGATGATGAGAAGAAGAAGAAGAAGAAGTACTATAATAAGAAAAAGAAGAATGGTCAAGCCTACCTTGTTGAGTGGGACTCCGATGCAAGTTTGGACTTTGATGATGATGGCAAGCCTAGAAAGGGTCTGGCCGGTATTTCTATAAAAGAAGCACCTTCACTCTTCTCTACTCTACATTGTCTCATGGCAAGAAATGATACTATTGATGATAGTGATGAAGATGAGGATTAGGATGAGGAGTACACTTATGATGAGCTTGTGTACATGCTCAAAGAGGTCGATGAGTACATGCACAAAGAAAAGGTGAAGTACAAGGCATTGAAAAAGCAAAACAAGGATCTTGAAGAATCCCTTAGAGAGCTAAAATCTTCTCATGAGAATCTCAAAGAAGCACATGACAAGTTAGAGGAAGTCAATACACAACTTGTTCATGAAGTCACCAAGGCTAAAGAAAAAATGATTGAAACATGTTCTACGGATGGTTCACAAGATGCACCTAGCTCCTCAACATCTCTTTTCAGCATGAGCAATGAAGCTTCCACAAGCAGTGGACTCTCTACCAGTGTCTCCACTAGTGATGGTTTTTCATGTGACGCCACTTTTATTGTTGAGAATGAGATATTGAAGAAGAAAGTTGATGAATTGACACGTGACTTGGAAAGAGCATATGGTGGTAAAGCATATTTGGATATGATCTTGTATACTAGAAAATGCTCCTTCAATAATGAAGGCCTTGCGTATGAACCTAAGAAAGGAAAGTCAGCTTTTGTTCCACAAAAGACTACTTCACGAACGAGATTGGCAAAACATGTCACAAGTGTCATAAAGTGGGTCATGTGAAGAAGAATTGCCCTAGCAAGAAGATTGTATCCTTTGTCAAGCTTGATCCTTGCTATGTTCTTACTAAAACTTCTAGTGGTGTTAGTGCAAAGTTACTTGGTGCTAAAAAGAAGACCATTTGGGTGCCTAAAAGTCTAGTTGCTAACATTCAAGGACCCAAACAAGTTTGGGTACCTAAAAGATCTTGATTGCCTTTTATAGATGGGATACATGGCCAAAGGGGCAACACTTGGTTCTAAATGTTGATATGCACTCCGGATACTTCAATTTGTCATGGAATGTGTTTCTGGGATCACCAATGAGTGCATTGGTCATTATGTTTCTCCCTTTGGTGAGATGGGCAAGAGAAGCAAATTTTATTTGAGGATAATGTGCTTCAAGCTTGGGTGATCAAAATATTGCATATTCATTGGGGCTTTATGTTGAAAATATCTATCATGTGAATATCTCTCAATTGAAGCAAGTTGTTGAAATATGGAGTTTATTGAATATATGTATATGTGGTGTTCATATGGAATATAAATCTAGCGTCAAGGGTTTATACAACTTTGAAATGGTTCTCTTGGATTCTTATGGCATATCTATTTATGGAATCCATTGGTATTTTTGGGCCTTTTGTCATAATGGTTTATCACATATTGAAGGCATCTCGGCCGGGTGTTTTGGAATACGCTTGGATTGGCCATCTAGATGCTAACTCATGATGAAAGGAATAAATTCTAGGAATTATCTATTTGGAATTCAAGAAAGTAAAGCTCATGGATTTTCGGAATCATCTCTTGAAGGATCTTTGGATAAATTTTGGATTTCTATGTTGCAAAGGGAATTTAAATGAGCGCAATCTCAAATGTTGTGTGAAACTGAACACAAGTGCAATGTGTCATGTACCCTTCAAAAAGGCACTCTCTGAGTGTTTATTTTGGTATTTTCAAGTTATTTATTTCTTGTGCCTAAGTTTGTGCTCGTGTTGGACTAACTCATGTGTTGTGCACTCATGTTGTTGCATTCATTGCATTCTTGCACTTGTCCATATATTTGAGTTCAAATTTGAGCAATGATCCCAAATCAAAATTCATTTTGAAGAATAGATGGCAGTGTTTCAGGGTTTCTGAAAATTGTTCTGTGGATAGTCCATACCTGGACGGAGACAGTCCATAGCAGAAAAGATTTTCATGGACAGCTTTCGGCCGAGTCTAGGATAGAAAGTCAGAACAATGGCAGACAATCTGCAGTAGAGATAGAAAATCTTGACAGAAGTTGCACAGGTCTGTTGGTCGTCAAAATTTACAATGGTGGACTGTTCGCAATTGGACCGTGGACAGTTCGCGCGTCAGGTTTTCCTATGTCAACCTAGGCTGGGACACAAAACTTACCCCTTCATCTCTCTGCTTTCTACCTGAGTCAAAAACCATGGAATTCTTAATTTTAGTAGAGGATCGTGATGAGAATATGCTAGTAATGTTGTGGTTTTATTTTGGATTGAAATCATGGCCTATATTGGATGGATTCATGAATGAATGGAAGAAAATGCACTGTTGGCTATCGCCCAGGAACAGTCAACGATGGACTGTCCGGCCCTATCCCGCAGACTATCCGCAATTGACAGTGAAGACTGAATAATCAAAATTTTCTTGGTTGTTTGATTGAAGTTTCAATTGGAATTCTCTATGAGTATTATTGATTATCAGTTATGACTAGAGGAGATTATTTGCTCAAATCACATACTCTTATTTGGGCTATGATTATTCATTGAAAATCATTGCAAATTGTGTTGGCTGAGATATTGGAAAGTCTGTGAATGCACTTGGTACTAGATTCCTCCTCCATCTGAAGATGATAATGCTCAATGATTGTTCTTTTTGGCAAGTTGATGCCAAAGGGGTAGAATTTATAAGAAGTTGAAGTTGAAGATGGGGGAGAAATAATGAAGAAGCTCAAGCTCATGGGACATTTGATTTAGGGGGAGCTCATATGCTATGGTTGGATGATGGACATATGCATTTGCATTGCATCTTGCATAGCATACATCTGCATTTGCATTGCATCTTGCAGAGCATGTTTATTTTTTATGCACAAATGTGTAAGAACTTTTTATGCTCGTTATCTTTATATATCTTGTGTTCTAAATTGTGTGGTTGATCGAGGCAGCTTTCATTCATAACTGGATATATCTTGTGATTATTGTTATTGGTATTTTGGCCCTCGATCACCACTTTGCAGGGGAGGTTCCACCGGATTCTATCTTTGAAAGTGTGCATATATATCAAATTCTATCAAATGGTGCAAAAATATAGGGGGAGCTAACTGTATGCATCGAGCTTTGAATTCATTTATCTATATTATGAGATCGGTCTTCACGCGTGGATAAGTAAGTGGTTCATAACTCAAACTCAAATCCTTTTTTATACCTTCGGTATAAGAATGGTTTGATAAACCTATTTCAACTTCTTATGTGTGTCGTTGTCATCAATTACCAAAAAGGGGGAGATTGAAGGGATCTAGGCGCTATTTGGTGTTTTGGTAATTGTGACAACGTTATGTGGACTAATGTTTCAATTGAGTATATTGAAGGGGATTGAGTCCACAGATAATTGACCTCGGTCAATTTAGATTGAAGCGTGGTGATTGCTTCATTAATGGATAGCTCAAGACAAAGGTATAAAGATAGGTTTTGAGTTTTACCGGTCAAACGTCGCTTAGAGGATGGAAATTGACTAGATTAATAGGCTAGATAGCTGTACTATCAAGAGGAGTCAATTGTCTTTACTTGACTGGGTCTCTAGTGCCTCATCGATCATATAGTTGATAACATTGCATGAGGGCTAAGTGCACTTCTAAATTTCAAAAGAAAACTCTATTCAAAAGCTTGTTTGAAAGTGTGATGAAACTCTACCACGAACTATCCAGGCCTATGGGATAGACTGTCTGTTGGTCTAACACTTGTTTGAGGGCAGAAATTGGTGGTTGTTGTGGTGGACGGAAATGTCCACAGCGGACCGTCTAGACCTAGGCGGCGGACTATCCACGGTTGAGAGATAAAATCCCAGTTTGTTGTGTTTCCTGTCGAGGTTTTAAGGTTGAACTGCAAACAATCCAGCCTTGAAGGGCGGACTGTACGAAGTGCTTTTCTTGCACTTGGGGAAGGATCTGGCAGCCACGGTTAAGGTTTTTCTTGTTGATCTACGGATTGTCTTCGCTTGTGAGGCGGACACTCCGCAGATCATTTTTCAACAGGCTGCATGTTGGGCAGAGTTGTTGCGGTTTGAATCATTTGAATGCGGACTGTTCGGGCCTTGTAAGGCCGACTGTCCGATGTTCATTTTTGAGTGACTCTGACAAGCATTAAATGCGAAACTAGCCGTTGGATTTCAAGTGCGGACTGTCCAAGCTTTGTACTGCGAACTCCGTGAATCCTCTGTGACAGCTAGTTGAGGAAAGGGGGGCTATATATAAAGGGTGTCCGGCAGTTGGCACCTACCCTTGGGCATTTGGATTGCTTGTTGAATATTCTTGAGCCTTCCCTCACCTCTCTCTCACACTCTTGCCTTGGGATTGCTTTCTAGTGAGATTGAGAGGTACCTAGTGCATTGCATCAAGTGTTTGATCTTTGGGGCACTAGGAAGATCATCAAGCAAGGTCATTGGCTTGTTACTCTTGGAGGTTGCTGCCTCCTAGATGGCTTGATGGTGGCTGCCGTGTAGCTCTCCAAGGGAGATTGTGGAGGAGCCCCAATGGAGATTGTGAGAGGCTTTGTGCTTGCCTCACCAGAGTGGTGAAAAGCAACTCCAGTGGATATCGAGATTTGAAGAGGTTCATTGGTCCGAGCCGGCTCGTATGTTAAGTGGACTCTTGGTTGACCAAGTGGATTCTTGGTTGAGAGCGGTAGGATTTCTTTGAATCCACCTCAACGTGGGTTAGGGGTGACTGGCAAGTCACCAACACCATGGGATAAAATTTGATCTCTTGTGTGTGAGCTTTATGTTACTCATTTACATTCAATCATTTCTTTGTACTTTACTTTACTAGAGATTGATTTGCTATCTTATCACCCTAGGTTGCAAACCCACTTAGCTCAACATAGGCTAGAAGATTTAATTCTCTTGTGGTTCTAATTGAATTTGCCTAGTGTCTTTGATTTAGTTGTTACCATCTATTCACCCCTTCCCCTCGAACTTACAACCTCTCAACCCCCCCCCCACCAGAGTCACCGCGGCACCCACACCATCGCCGTGGAGACCCTGCTCCCGACCACCAATCCACCCCACCAACTCCACCACTTGGTTCACCTTGCCGGTATCGTCGTTGCACTACCGCTCTTGTCCTGAGAACCAGCCGGATAGTGGAGAACCACTGCCGCCCGCCGTCGGTGGTCCACCCCGCCACATCTAGATTCAAGCGGCCGGGCTTGCCGTCCTTCCCCTGACGCAATCGCCATCCTCCTTCCTCTGTTGAGTGGGCCCGACCAATGGTGTTAGCCGCATCATCACGCCTCCCCGTGGGCCAGCCCACTAAGGCTGCGCGCCTGCTCGCGTGGGCCGCTGCAGGTCGAAAGCCACCCCGACCGTAATTCACTTCCTCGTGGGCCAAAAGCAATAGCTGCCAAGGAAAAAGTCCATTTCCACCCCTCCAACTTACCAAAAAGTCCTCTGCTACCCCCTCTATACTAAATACTTCATATCTCTTTCGTTTCAACTCCGATTCATGCGATTCTGGTGCCTAATTTCATCTAAACTCAAACTCCATCTTTCATACACTTTTCATAATCTTTTTCCCTGGCCAGAAGCCGCCGTCATGCCAACATGACGCCATCCTATGCCCAGTCAGTGCTTCACACTGGTCCCACAAATTTTGTGAGCTTGGTGATTGATGTCATTGCCCTCCTACTATCTATCAACTCAAAAGGTTCCTGCCTTGGTCTCTCCAAACCCCATTCTTTTTTTTTTAATGGTGCAGTAGAGGTACGTGTCATTTTGTTATGGAAGAAAATAGCAGTACAACGAGAGGGGAAAAACTCCTCACACCAAAAACAATCCACACTTACAAAGCACCTAACAAACCACGACCAAGCAGAGCCATCAATGAGGCATCAGCACTCCTGAGGAGGAGCTCTTGCAGCTTAGAAGCTCTAGCCAAACACCACAAATGGCCCTCCTCAACCACCCGATCTAGGACTGTGCGTCTGAGGCTGAACTCCATAAAAAAATGCAAGCATTCCTATGCCTCCAAACTTCCCACCTGACAAGGATGAAAAAAATTGAAACCTCTTCGAAACTCCTTAGGGGTGGCTACAGATGCCTTGCACCACCAGGAACCAAATGGGCTAGAAGAGGTAGCCCTCAAGACCATATCAAGCCTAAGCATCCTCAGGATTGAATCCCACACTTCTCTAGTGAGGACACAGGTGGAGAGGATATGGTGGATGGACTCCTCCTCCTGGTCGCAGAAAGGGCAGGCTGATTGGTGAGGCAGACCGCGCTTAGCCAAATGATCTGAGGTCCAACATTGGTTGTTAATGGCTAACCAAACAAAAAACTTGCAGTTAGAGGGTGCCCAACTTCTCCAGGCCCGCTTCCAATGGATGAACCTAATGGTACCAATGAACATGGAGCAATAGGCTGACTAGCAAATGTAGGAACCATATGGAGAGAATTTCCAAAGGTGCTAATATTGGACATCAGGCTGCAGTGTCACACCATCATATAGCTCCCAGATAATAAGCAAATATTCCGAAAGGACCTGTACTATTAATGCTCCTTGAATGTCCGCCACCCAACCTCAATTAGGAAGAGCCTGACTTACTGTGCGCTGTTGTACAAATTTTTTTCAGATCGCATTGAGGAGGTTGGGAGCCAATTCCACCACTATCTTGCCTTGGATCTAGCGATCAGTCTAGAATTTTGTGGAGTGGTGACAGCTGCAGCATCAAATAAGCCTCGATCTTTCCATGGCACATTGACTGGAAGGCCCTTCCATGGTCTAGAATCATCAGTCTTCTGTAACCACAACCAACGGATGTGCAAATCCCACCCCAAACGCTCGAGATCATGGACAACAAGACCCCCATACATTAAAGGTCTTTGGACCCTTGCCCAACTAACTAAGCAGTTCCCTCCTCGAGCTTGTTCATGTACTTTCCAAAGGAAATTTCTCCTGATTTTATCAATCAATTTGAACACCCATTTTGGCAGATCCAAGGCTGTCATTAGGTGAATGGGGGGGTGCCATCAACACTGCCTTGACCACCACTAGACGGCCCACTAGGTTTAGGAGAGGAGCCTTCCACCCAGAGAGCTTGTCTGCCACCTTATCCACTAAAGGCAACAAATCAGATTTGGTGGGTTTCTTGATGGTGAGAGGGAGGCCAAGATAGGTGAAAGGAAAACTGCTGACTGCGCAAGCGAGGTCTTCCTACACAAGGGCTGTGTCACATACTGAACACTGAATGGGTGCCACTGAACTCTTGGATATGTTGCACTTGAGGTCAGAGACATGGCCAAAACACTCCAAAATTTCTTTGACCGAGCGGAGATCACTGAGTGAAGGCCTCACGAACAGCAGCACGTCATCCGCATATAATGAAATTCGATGTAGATTATGGTTACCATGAATAGGTAGCAACAGGTTTTCTCGGCTGGCTGCGGATAAGAGTGAATTCAGAACATCCATAACAAGAATAAACAGCATAGGAGACAACGGATCCCCTTGCCTAAGCCCACGGAGGTGTGAGATTGGTGGTCCAAGTTGCCCATTGATCAAAATCTAAGTCGAGGAGGTGGACAGGAGCATGCTGATGAGATTGCACCAACTCCGACCAAAACCCAAATGGCGCATGACTTCAAGCAAGGAAGACCAAGAGACAGAATCAAACGCCTTAGGCATATCCAATTTGAGCAAAACATGAGGTTCTTTGCTCTTCTGAAGAGATCTGGCCAAAGGTTGGACAAGCATGAAATTATCCTGAATGCTCCAACCCCTGATAAAAGTGCTTTGATTGTTAGAAACCAAGCTTGGGAAAAGTGGAGACATACGATTTGCCATGATCTTTATGACTAACTTAGCAAAACTGTGAATTAAACTAATTGGCCGATAATCCTTCACTGCAATGGCATCGACCTTCTTGGGTATCAGAGTAATGAAAGCAGAATTTAGCAGCCTGAATTTGAACATATGCCCTTTGTGTATGGCGCCCAAAGCTAGTAGCACATCACTTCTAATGATATCCTAGCAGCTTCTATAGGAAAAAGGATAGCAGATTAGCCCTAGGCTTAAGCCATTTGAACATCAACCAACCTACAAAATCAGGGGAGGATTTAGTCCCCTATTTTGTTAGGAGTTTTGAAATGAAGAAATGCAACACAAAATCAAGTGAAAGAAGCCCACATACCCACTCAAGGATGGTTATTGAATGACACCCTGTGAAGCCATCGGGAGCAGGGGCCTTATCAAGTGCATGTCTTTGATTATTGCCCACACCTCCTCCATAGAGAATGGCACATCCAGGGAGGATAGGTCCTGCTGTTGGAGATCGAAGGCTGAGAGATCGAAAGAAAAATCCCTCTCCTCAGCCGTTCCCAATAGATTATTGAAATAATCGAAGATAGCTTCATGCTTCCCCTCCTGTGAGATAGTAACCTGATCCCCCAACTGCAGCTTGGCAATGAAATTCTTTTTCTTCCTATAACGGGCATGCTGGTGAAAGAAAGCTATGTTTGTGTCACCATCTTTAAGGTGAAGAACCCTAGATCGCAGCTTGGTAATGGTTCGCTCCAGCGAAGGCAGCCCAAGATAGTGCATTTTTAGCTTCTTCCTCAAACATTCCTCCCTTTCCAAGAGGGACCGGGAGTCCCTAGCAATTTCCAATCGGTGAAGAATTTCCTTTGCAACTGCCAATTGTGTTTCGATATTCCCCACTTTACGCTGGCTCCATTTCTACAGTCCTTTGGTAAGGCGCTACAATTTCAGATAGAGTCGCTCGACAGCACAGGATGAAGACACAGGGGCCTCCCAGTTCTGCTTCACTGCATCAGCGAACCTTGGCAACTTCAGCCAAAAGTTTTCAAAGTGATACCGACGCTTGCCTCTAGTGGACACATAGAGACCAAGGATCAAGGGGAAATGATCAAACACTACTGAAGCACAACTTTGTAGCACGCAATCTAGAAATAACTCCTCCCAATCCGAGCAGCAGAAAGCCATGTCCAACCGCACAAGGGTTGGGATGTCGCGCTCATTTGACCAAGTGAACTTGCGGCCAAGTAGAGGAATCTCCTTGATCTCACAGTCATCTAGCAAGCGCCTAAAGCGCCCCATCATAGCTCTATTTAAATTTGCATTGTTTTTGTCTTCTGCTTGATAAATTAAGTTGAAGTCCCCTGCGACTAGCCATGGGCCATGGCACAAAGCCCTCACATCACTGAGCTCTTGAAGAAACAAAATCTTGTCACAATCATCCTAGGGTCCATAAACGCCTATTAACCACCAGTTACGCCCCTCCTCCTCCATGAAGTGGATAGACACTGAGAAAGAGTCCACCCAGGAGGACAGAGCCTAAATGACCGAATTTTTAAAAGTGATCGGGACAATACCCCAGGTTCCCTGGGCAAGCAGTCATGCAAACTTATCAAACTCAGAGCCAAAAACTGAAGCAGGAGGAGCTAATTAACAACAGCCAACTTTGTTTCCTAGAGACAAACAATATCGGCATTGGAGAACAAGATTATATCACTAACCGAATTCCGATGAGCTGGGTTGTTAAGCCCCCATGAGTTCCAAACCAGAATAGATGAGGGACTCATTTGGGAACCATAAAGGATTTCCGACCACTGAGATACGTCACTCAGGCACCAATCAGAGAGCCGCCGATTGGGCTTCACCACCATCCTCAATGGTCCAACCGAAGATGGCAGCCAGAGCCACCAGTAGTTGAGTGTCAGACACAGGCTCAAGAAAGAGCTTGTTGTAGGTGTCCTGTGCAGCTAGATTGATACACTCATTCTCAGCAGCAAAACCCAAACTCTGGATGACCCTCTTTTGCACCTCTGAAACGATTGGCCCAGGAGAACAAGGAGCAGCCCCTACCACCCTCCTGCTGCAGTGGGGCAGGGAGCCAGGGGGCCTTGAAATGACACTTCATAACACTCGGGCGGGGGAGCAGCTACTCGATAGGGGCAATTACCTTCTCAAACAAGCAACGTCTTGCCTTGCTAGGAGGGGATGCATCAACTGTCCACAGAAGTGCTGAAGATGGGGATGAGGCCCCAGATGGCAGTGCCACCTTGAATAAATGAGCAGGATGCTCCTCGGTGCAACAGACACCACGGTGGTTGCTAGGGAGGAGGTGGCGAGGCAGCCCCCCAAGGTGATGGTGTAGCAACAGGGGTTATCGGGGAGGCAGTAGCGAGGTAGTCCTCCAGTGGTGATGGCACAGCCATGTCCAGTTGTCTCGGCCCCCTCTCAACCTCTAGGAATTGGAGCGCACCGCTAGGCCGCACTGCTAGCCGAGACGGAGATGAAGGTGTAGGTTTGGCAAGCCCAACCAGGGTGTCAACTCCACTCGACGTCTCAGGGACTAGGAGCACCTTGCCCAAACCCGTTCTAGATTATTCCAATCTCTGAAATCATCCCCGCCGATCACATTCTGTTAAGTCCTGCCCTCTCATCGCCTCGTCCCATAGAAACTCTCTCCCCTCATCCTGAGATTGCCATCTCGGTAGTTTCGCTTCCACCTTGGCCATCCAAGCTCACCACCATGGCATTCTCGCGATGACCGCTACCGTGCCTACCTGTGTGGCCAGCAGTTTGCAGCCCGATTATTTGCACCTCACGACTTCCCAGAACCACCACCATAGGTAAGTGCCACCAACAAACCACCAAATAGTCCATACCCACTCTAGATGACCCTTCACTTCCAAATCCTATTGTGCTCATGTTATACCTCGATGTGTCTGTTCTTCCTTGTTAGTGCACGTAGGTTATACCAGATATTCTGATCAGTACATCCCTCGCAAGAACCTTCACGATGCTCGAAGCCAGCAACCAACGTTTACAGTGGATGCTATGTCAGCACGCATTGTGGGTGGCACACCATCGTGCCCAGCAGTTGGTATACCAACATGCTTAGCAGGTGATGTACCATTGCCCCCTAGTAGTTGGTATGCCAACGTGTTCGGGAAAGGATGTACCCTCACCACCAGCGGCCGATGTAGCATCTGTATCAACAAAGCGAATGGCAAGCCCACTGGAATCCCCACTTGATGGATAAATTTTCTATGTTTTTGCAAACACAACCCTTGACTTGATAATCACAATAAAACCTACATGTTTTGCTTGCTAAGGCAGTCTAGCTAAGCCTATCTTAGATGTAGCGCACATAAGTGGGATCGCTCATTTAATTATCTATCATAATCTTGACGTTATGTTGGATAATGGTTATGGAACTTGATGGGTTTGAGAAAGTGGTTGTGTGGGTGTGTTTTTGAAATAAAACGGGGAAGAACCCCGGCAACCGACTTTGTCCGAATATGGATTCGTGCTGAAACAACCATTTTAAAGGGTAGGTATGAACGGGTAATTGCAACTCGCGGTTACCCTAGGTCCTGGACTTCGTGGAGAAGGCCGGGTAGGTGGATGCTTATGATGTCGAGCAATAGAAAGGGGGAATGGTTCTACCTAAGCTCTATAAGGACCGAGTTGATTTTCATCTCGCCTAACTCTTTTAGTATAACCACTCGCTCTGTATGAGGCATTGGCTAGGCCTGAGCCGGAATGGATAGTCTAGTAGATGCCATGTTGGCGCACAAGGGCTAAGGGATGGGTTGTGGCTGAGGGGGTGTTGCAGGACACCAGGGTGCGGTGCAGTGGCCCTTATCCCTAAACAACTGCTAGACGATAAAGTGATGGCAAAGACTTGGTTTGGAATTCGGATACTTATTTGCCCATAAGCTATCGCTGAGTTCAACTTGTGGGTCATAGTACAACCTCTGATCAAAGTAAAATCTATTCAAATAGTCTGTGCCCACTGGTATGGATGGGTTACGGCTTGGTTCTTCATATAGCATTTTTCATAAAGTGGTTGGAACGGTTTGGTTTGGGAACAAAAATGGTTTTTGATGGATGTTGGTGCTACGGTTGTGAAACCCTATAGCAGTGTGGAAAATGTGATGGCTGGAATGTCATTAGCCATGTGGACCGACAAGTCCAATGGCAAACTTTTTTGGAAAAACTCTAAATTCAGAAAGAATAAAACTTGACAACTATCTCAAACCCTGCATACAAAGTGTTTTTATGCAAAACTCCTTGAGCTCTAGATATACCTTGCATAGAGTTATAGCTATGCCCCAACTCCTTATGGAGGAAGGTGGGCTGCTGAGTACGTATGTGCTCACCCTTGCTTTGTTGATATTTTTCAAGTGAAGATGATGAGATTACCATGTACGAGGGTGAGTAAGGGTTACGAGCTGCTTCCCAACTGTAACGTATGGAAGTTTGGGTCCACGTTTTATCCTCTGCTTCTTAGTTTTAGGGTTGCGCCCCTTTGCTGTCCAACCCATAGGGCAGATCTGTATCCCTCTGATGTAAGAATGTGATTACCAAACTCCTGGAATGGTAATAACGCACATTTTAGTCCCATTAAGGAACTGGGGAACTTCATGGGTATGGTGTGTGTGGGTGAGTGGGTGTTTTTGGAAAACATGGGGTAAAACCCCAGGGGACGACCTGGGTCGACTATTGCCATGTGTTTAAGGGTGGAATGCTTGGGTATCGTTATCACGGTTTATCTGATATCCAGCATTGCAAAGAGGACCGAATGGTGTGGCTCAGAAATGAGCATTGGGGGACTTTCTGCCCTAAAGGATCGAGTTGAAGTCTCATCTTTCCTAACTCTCTTTTGTACAACCTTTCGATGTTGTATGCGGCAACACTAGGTCGGACCTCGCAAGGAACAACCGGGCTAATGCCGGTGAGTTGGGTAGCAATGTGAGACTAGGAATGGGGAGGATTCTATGTCTGCTGGCACTGGGTGGCTAGAGTCCTTGAGCGGGAAAAGGACTCATGACGATGGGTGCCTTGGACCAAACTTGTGGGTAAAGTGTGCACCTCTGGCCAGAGTTAAGAATCTATTCGAATAGTCCGTTGTCCACTGGTATTGATGGCTTATGATTTGGTTTCGACAACTAGCTATTTTGTAAAACAGGTTGGGTCTTGGTTGGTCAAAATGGTGGTTTTGGTTCGGCAGTGGATGCTGTGTGCTTCGGTGAGCTAGGCCCAGTAGCTGTGGAAAACTATGTGGCTTGCATGCCATGGGCCATGATAGACCGACAAGTCTAGTGGCAACCCTTTTTATAAAAAGAGTGTTTTCCAAATTAAAACTGTGAACTACTGAACCCTACATATGAAATTGCTTTCTGGCAAATTGTCCTGAGCTACAGATATATCTTGCATGTAGCAATAGACTTAATCCCAATTTCTCATGGAGGAAGATGGGTTTGCAGAATACGTCTTGTACTCACCCTTGCTTTGTTGTTGGTCATCGTGATTGTGAACGTGTAAGAGTTACGACTTATCCAAAACTATTTTGTGGGGAAGCTTGGGTCTACATTTTTAAGTCCCGCTGCTGTGTTTTTTGGGCTGCGCCCCGTTTGGTCTATCCCGTTAGGGCAGATCTGTATTACTCTGATGTACGAATGTGATTACCGAACCCTAGGAACGATAATAAAGCACATTTTAGTCCCCGCTTGGACGAGGGGCGCTTCACCCAACCGGGAGCTTGACCCTTACGTAGGCAGTCTTGCCATTGATCCTTACGTATATTAATTAAGAGCAAGGCCCCTACGAGCGGGCTCCAATGAGGACTAGGGGAAAGCTCACGCCTTCTCGGTACCTCGGTAAAAGTCATCGAGTCCCGGTTGTAACTGAAAGTTTGCATTTCTACTGTTCTTAGAATTGTGTGTTTATCTTCCTAGGTTTGCTTAATAGACTAAATTCTAGGATTGGAACTTCGGTTGTAAGCAGTCTTTTTATGGTAGAAGCAACAACACTTAGCAAAGCCTTAATGTTTTTTTCGATAAGGAAGCTTATATTAAATGTTACCAAGTACGATACATAAAGGAGATACAAAGCCCTAGTACAAGCTTCCGGCCTCTGCCTAACGCACACAGCCCTACTAGAAAAAGAAAAGCAAGTCCAGCTCAAAACTAACGACAATCAATCCGAAGACTAGATCGCCACCCATGTGCCCGGGAAAAAACGCCGTGGCCGTCTGCACCAAGAGTCGCGATCCCGCGGCAACCAACGGCCGAAACTCCTGTCGCTGAAAGATAGCCTTATTGTATATTTAAATTACATCTTGTATAGGTTTTTATGAGTTGTTTTTGAGCCTTAGATTTTTAGAACACCCAATTCACCCTCCTCTTAGGGTATCATGGTTACTTTTCATCTCCAGTTATGAATTGAGTGTAACAAACAATGCAAGTCTGCAAATAGCAATATTCAAAAGAACAATCTTGCCAAACAAACAAACACACACAAAAAAGAAGTCCTAGATGTACACTCAGAATCTTCTGATAAACAACATCACTAACTGAAGGATCTTTGAAACGTTATTTAATTTTCAAACTAACACATATTGTCTTTGGGGCGGAAATTTTTAAAAGTAAGACTAACACATATACTCAGAAGTCTAATTCTATCTGTTCATGCAAGGACCTAATACAATGAAACATTCTTCTGCACTGTTAACCATAAACTGAATGAGATTAGCAAAATAACCGCAAAAAGTGTTGGTGCTCTGTTGAACATATGCTGTCTATCCATTTGAACCGATGGTGCAGCTCTGTCAACAACATCATCCAGGATATGTTCACTGCCGCTGTCTTCAGCAACAACCATATTGTCACCGTAGCCCAAGACACCTTCATTGGCATCTGCAACCACAGGTCCAACTACAATTAATACCATCATTCAGAGTGGCACCTGTTAGGAAAATACGCACATATGTAAATAATTTCTAAAACAGATAGTACATGAACTAGCGATAAACCGTACATCACAAAAAACAAAAAACAACATGTGCATATAACAAATTGAATCTACCACGAATCGATCTAAACAAAACGCAGGAGTGGAACTCATCACAACTTACATGTGGGGATCGCTCCAGTGGATGAGTTGAGTTTGTCGGCGAAGTTCGTAGAACGTAGCAAATCAACTCGACGAGCTGTCACATGATTGCTGCCCAAAAACCTGATTCGCCCCAACCCATGCAGGTTCTTCAGCAGAGCGAGGTATCTGAGACACTGCTCTCGCCGCATACCGTTGTCCTGCCGACATCAGGGATGGAGAAGCTTGAGGTCGCACAGCACCGAGGAGAAGAGAGCCGCTCGCCAAAACCCTAGATGGATTTCTCTCATGTGTAGAGGGGAGGACACCCCCACCTTATTTATAGACGAGCGGGCCCAGGGTTACCTCACGCAGAAGGAAAGGAATCAGTTCGGTTCCGAGCTTAATGCGGAAGATATGGTCGAATTTAATTAAAGGAACAACAAAAATAAAGGATAGAAAATTCGCCAATCGTCACAAGTGACAAGTCACACAGTTATCACGTGAACATACACAAATGCGCACGCTCGGGAATAGCTCACCTCTCATTCTTCTATCAAAGAAAGCCAAGAGACTTGCTATATAAGTTGGTTTCCCTCCCCATCAACTTCCCATATGGGACTAAATATTGCCATCCTCCTCCTTTCATGAGTGGGCATTTGAGATTTATATTGCAGGTTTGTGGGCCAAGGCCCATCAACTGCAACAGCACCAACCATAGTTTCATCATTGCCAGAAGCACCAGCATCGATGTCTGGATCTGCACAATGATCTCCATCGTTTGAACTACCGCTGATATCTGCACTAGGCACAAGTTCTAAATTCCTTGCTGCCTCTGACATTTTTGCTGGTTCATTCATTGCTTGTCTTTGGTATCCCATGGGGATCACTATGCCCTCACATAAAAACTGTAGCACATTCTTGACCCCACCACTGCTTTCTTCGTCAATCTCAAATCTTACTGGTGTCATTGATTCATTTAGACAACTAGTGATGGTAATCGGCTGTGCTTAAAATGGCTTTTTTGGTGGCAGATTTTCAGCCCAGCTGATTGGCAGCCCCAATACCCTGTTTGAAACAGCCCAGCTGATCGGCTTGAGGCCCAACTTATCTGCTTTTGTTGGTCTTTATTCCTGCCATTATTTGAACATGGTTTGCAGATGCTACGGTACAGCCTTAAGTTGTTGCAGGCTGGCTCTTAAGCTGCTGTAGAATGGATGTGCCTGATCAACCGAAGCCATCGGCCACAGCATAAGCCTGTTTACCGATCACAGCCACAGTAGACGCATGGTAGATGTTGATGACCTTCAATGTCTAAGAAATGTTGCACCGATACTGTATACTGATACGGCGATACTGATACGCCGATTCAACGATACAGTAGCTACAAAAAATAAGGATACGCTGATACTCTGAGTATATAAAAAATTAATAAATAAAAATAAAAATAAAGATAATTAAAGAAAGCATAGTTCAATAACACATTCAAGATAGCATAGTACTTTGTTCTTGCAATAAAGTTCTAAAGAGAAATAACTGATAATACGAGATAACAAGTAACATTTAGGCCATATTAAATGAGACTTTAAAACTAAGGTTGATACAGAAATGATAAAATATGTTTTTTTTTGAGAAAATGACGTGCACATTTTTCATTAAGTAGAAGAAGAGACCGCAACAACCAAACAACAAAGCAATAAAGGACACAAGAGGGTATACCGTACCATTAACCACAATGACTTGAAACATAGAGCAAAGACACAAGGGAGAAAGGAGATAAAACATGGTCACATGAAAAAAATACATCTGCACAATTAACGCTAAAGACACCGAGGCCTGAAAGGAAGGAAGCGAGCTCTGCCACCAATAGAACCAACGTCGAGCGACTATAGGTTGGAGGGAAGGCCTAGCAAAATGATGCCTAACGACTCCCGCAATGCACCATCTTCCAATCAACTGAAGAGGTTGCCTACTTTGAAGAACAAACACAGAAGGGAACTGGGTTTTCATCTAGGGATAGAAAGGGGTAGAAGCATCAAGGAAATGCATGCCATCAATAGGGTGAACCACGCTAGCGTAGCAATTGCCAGCTCAATCACTCGCCAGACCAAGACCCAGAACTACAACCAATTCCATGACCATGGGAAGCTCACAACGGAGAAGTGTGCGTAGGGCAACCGTCCAATGACACCGATAGGGTGATGGGAGTGGCCATGGAGAAGGGACCAAAACACCATGCCATGTGGCACAATGGGCACCTCAGTAAAAGCGACCCACAAAGACCACACTGACATACATGGTAGTCCAAGCAACACACCACGACCCAATGACCTGAATCTAGGGGAGAGAACATTTGAGCTTGATGGTGATGGCAACCCGACTTAGGTATTTTAAACAACAACAAATCAAAGCCAGTCAATCAAGGCAATTATGACAAAGGAAAAGGCAGGGCCCATAGTCAACAGCCTCTAACTTGATGTACCCCATATAAGAGAGCGACCAAGGGCATAGGGTAGAGGGGAAAGCGGTAGGGCCCACCATCAACAAGGTGTGGGAGGGTGGAGGGCATGCCCTTAGCAAAAAGAGGAGACTTGACACAACCACCCATTCAGCCTAGGGCCACCGCCGATACCTAAAGCGGCCACCCCCATGATGGAGCAAGGCCTCCTAGGGCAAATCAAGGCTACTTGGCTCCCCACCACCACAATAGTCGAATCGGCGCACCACACACCGAAAAGCAGGGACACATTGGCAGTAGGCCATAAGCCTTGCCGCACGAGGACACTAGGAGCTGATGTCACGACGTATTGGGTAGGATAGTGGCATAGACGACATTGTCACTATCTGGGCCCTAGAGCCCAAATCCAGCTGAAGTAGAGGAAAGACTAGAGAAAGACAATGCTTCAAGAAGGCCCTAGGTCAGCCCCTATGAGGTGGTAGTGGAGCTCCAGCTATTGCCACCACCGGGCTCCCGAGTCTAATTGGCGGATCTCTAGGACCATGCCACCGACATGTACTAGGGAAGGCCACCTGTGGTGGCAGGGGAGCGACACGACCACCACCATCATGTGGGTCCTCGAGACTTGAGTTGGCCAAAGGGGAGGCAAATTTGGAGGAGGCCAACCTGGCTGGAGAGCAAGACGATGGTAAGGGAGAAGAACACAACTAGGAGGGAGGGAGGAGAGGAGGGAGAAGAGCATAGAGAGAGAAGGAGCATTACCACCATCCTTTATCGCCCACTGGTTGGCAGCATTAGGCTCCGGTGGGTGTGGTATCCATGTATGCCCCATTCAAAATATCAAAATGTATAAATTTGTAATCACTACTAAACTAATTTCTTAAAGAAATCCTACTGCTAGTCACACTAACAGCGTTGAAGACAGGACATTGATCAGGTGCCTCATCATGGATAGAATGTGAACATTGTTGAATTATGATCCAAATTTTTATGGAAGTGGCCAAGTTGGCGAGCGAAGCGGAGGCCCATCACTGGGAGGCTTAGGCCAGAGCGAGGCGAGGACAACCGGGCTTTTTGACCCCACCCTAGGGATGACCGGGGGTGCGGGGGGTAGAGCCCTCGCGGTATGGATTTTTTGCTATTTAAGCACATTGTAAGCCACCGGAAAATATACAGCGTTACTGTAAGGAACGTGCCGGGGTATCCAACCCAAGAGGGGGAGGGGATAAATTGGGTCGCTAATCGCTCATCTAAAACCTAGGGCCATCTAGTGCATAAGATAAACCTATTTCGCCCTACACATGCTAGTTAAGTCTAAGGTTTATCTATGCGCTCTCTAACTTACCCAAAAGACTTGCCACCTAGAGCCAAACCTAATCAAACTAACTAGGAAAGCTAAAGGCACATAAGAGAGTAAATGCGGAAACGTAAATGCGGTAAGTAAAGAGAGTAAGGAAGGGGGATGCAAACTCCCGGGGAGACACGGAGATTTAACGTGGTTCACCACTAAGGGCTACGTCCAAGGGCTTGCCACCGAAGGCAATATCCGAGCCGGGCACCAAGACTCTACCGATCACCGTCTTGCGCTCGCCACAAAGGCTCCCGGCAAGTAAAGGCTAAGTGCCACCAAACCACCGAGGCTTGGCCACCGCCACCATCTATCTCGGTCACAAGGCACTGGATGCTTCACTACGGAGTTTGAAGGGTCTCCTCATCCCCGCACAAGTTTTTGCCACCACTCCACACCAAGAATGAGGGTCTAGCAACGAGTACAAGTGGCTTGGTCGCAGCCAAGGCTTCTCTCTAGCTCATGCAGGAGCTACTCTCAAGAAGAGCTCGCAAGCTCACTCTCTCTAAGCTCTAACCTAACTTGGATATGCACTAAGCTCTCATATGGTGGTTAGAGTGATGGATATGCTTGGAATACACCTCTACACTTGCTCTCAACTTCAGTGGCTTCAACTCTATCGAAATGGCTGGGTGGGGTGGCTTATATAGCCCCCAAACTCAAACTAGCCGTTGCTCCAATGGTCTGCTGACATAGTGTAGACCGTACTATATGGTCTATACATTTTGCCTAGACTGGACCATACGGTCCATTCACTTTTCCAACGGTCACTGACTCCTTGCGTCACTGTACTTTGGTCCAAAGTTTAGTACAGTTTGTAGGACTGTACCATACGGTCCATGTATTTCTAATTTCATCTCCAAAACCATAGCTTCGGATTAAATAGGACGGTCTATGGATGGTCTTCACAACCGTACCATACGGTCCGTTATAATCTTCCACCGCTTCAATATTCACACTCTCGGCCAACTTAGTACGGTTTATAGTCCGGTCTTCTAGACCATACTATACAGTCTGTATTACTTGGTCTCCTCAGCACTGCTGCCGGTCCATTGAATCGCTTAAGACCGTACCATCCGGTCTTCATAAATCGCTAGGCTTCAACTTCTCAGCCTCTTCGGGAAACTTGGTTCGTCCGATAGGATGGTCTCATAGACCATACCTTCCGGTCCTCACAGGGCTGTGAGGTTTTAGGGCATTGCCCTGAGACCCGCGAGGGGCGGCTCCCCCTTGGCCCCCATCCGCTAACCGGGTAGCGGAACCCCCGTTGGGGCAGTCCTTCGGACATTTGCTTCGACTCTTCTTCTTCATCATCCCTTAAACCTATACATCTGAGAATGTGCATCTAGACAAGTTCATTAGTCCAAATATTGGTTGTCAATCAATCACCAAAACACAATCATGGAAATATGGCACGTGAGGCCATTTTCCTTACAGTTATTGTAAACACTCCATAAAATAGTAAAAGTTGTGACTGGCTGATGGCCTTGGTTTTTTCCAATCGCATTGGAGTGTTTTCCATGTTAAATCCTTGTGTCTTTGTGATTGGTTTTGATCTTTCATCCATTATTTTCTTGTCCATCTCTAACAAACATATAGGAGAGGATGGTGCCACAGGAACCAATGAGTTGTGTGCAACATTTCGTCTTCACTCCTTTAGTTCACTGGACGCAGGTTAGAGGAACTAAATTGGTTTTGGTTCATCACACCATAGTCACGTTATTCATGACAGGTGCATAGCTGGTACAGAAATGAGGACTTTGTGTCATCCTATCAAAATCACAGGCGGTGATCCCTATTGGACCCAATACAATTCCATGATGAGCTTTGCCCTAGTGGCTTCATTATACGTGTGTGAGAGGCTGGAGGACTATGGGGGTGCAAGAGATTTTTTAGATCACATAATTATTCGTCTCCTTATTCATGTATAAATATATAATATCTATAAAGAAATAAGTTTGGCTAGCTCTCTACATGAATCAAATTCCTTCTATCAATTTGTCAGCGGTCACAAAATTTACATAACCTTAATTTCCCTCATTACTTGAATGAACATACTACCTCCATCCCAAGAAAAAAAATGCAATTCTAGTTTTATCTTAAGTCAAACAATCTTATGTTTGACCAAGTTACTCCATCCCAAGAAAAAAATGCAATTCTAGTTTTATTTTAAGTAAAACAATCTTATGGTTGACCAAGTTTATATGAAGGCAACAATATTTATGGTGCTAAATGAGTATAATTTGATTTATCATAAAACATTTTTATTATATATTGGTGCCATAGTTGTTAATACTATTTCCTATGAACTTGGTCAAATTTATGATTGTTCGAGTTAGGGCAAAGCTCTAGAATTGTACAACCTCTTCTAGCTGAGTAGCAATTAAGCCTTCAAATATGGGGGAAAAAAGGTAAATGCACTACTGCCAAAAAAAGTTATGAGGTTCAAAGAAAGAGTGCACAGACTGGAAATAGCCACAATGTGACCAGAAAAACAAAGTAAGAAATTAGCTGCGGTATTTCCTGGTTTGTCGATGGAAAACGCATACCATAAACCAAAAGCATGGACAGATTTGCATGTATTGATGAGAATTTTACAGAAAATCGTAGGCAAGTTACCGTTTCACAGACGCGTTGCACAGTCCAGTGCTTCTTTTCCTTGATCATCCAGGTATCAATAACATCGTCAACATTATACATATGATCCTTTATCCTCTTCATCCAGTGGATGGTTTCCTCATCGAGGACCATTGCTGTTTGCTCACCTTTCTTGATCATAACTATGATCCTCTCATAGTTGACCTTGAGCCGCCTCACCTCCGTCCTGACGAACAATTGCTTGTTGATCTCTGCACAACCACATCGCCCAATATTTTGCCAACACCGCTGGCAACGGCAGTGACAACAGGTCTGGAATCATCTCAGCACCGCGCTTATGATCAACTACTGACGGCGCATCAAATCTTCGCTCCTGTGGTCAGAATTGCATTTGCTTTAATTTCTTTCAGAATGCCAGAGCATAAAGTTTTGTTCATATACTTAATACTGTATGTTAACTACGATTAATACTGCAAAGCCAAGAGAAAGGAGAGGGAATGAAGTACAGAAAATTACTCACGTCGTATTAGTTGGGCATAAATGGTCTCTGGTGGCAAGGATGGGTATGGGAGAGACGGAGGACCGGTGATGGATCATGGATGGAGGAAGGGTGAGGGACAGAGGGCCTTGATAAGCTGAGTCAGCCTTTGTTTTGTTTCTTGGGAATAATAGTTTGACATGGTCACCACGTTGGTGTCAGCTGCTAGATCAGAAACACAGTAGACTTGAAAAACAGGCCGTACATATTATCTACTTCTGCATCTTATTTTGCTTTTAGTTTTACTTGGCCTTGCTACTTTCAACTTGAATGACAGTATATGCAAGGAATGACGGTACTTCATTAATGACGCAGATTTTTTTTAAGTCCTGGCTTTAACTCTGAAGCCAAACGACCGATGAATTTGTTGTCCTTGAAATGTTTTTACTTGTTGCCAAGTACTCGTGCCTACTGCCTAGCTGGAGTGATACATTCTTTGTATTACTAATCGAGTACCAGCATTTACTACGTACTGTATATGCGTTGAGGACCAATTCGGCAGGCATGCTCTGGCCACCGTCATCGGACTGTCCAGTGGCGCCGGACTACCCGGTGGGTCGTGCCGGACTATCCAGTGTGGTCAAATCTGAGATGAATCACGTGATTTGTGCGAGATCTCGCAAAGTTCGATTTATACAAAGGTTAAGACTACCCTCCCCTATAAATATAAAGATGTCAGACTGATTGAAGCATCCACGATCGAATCAATCTATTATTTTTATCTACTTTTATGCGTATCCTATTTCCAAAACTCTAAATCTCTTCTCCAACCCTAATTTCGCCTCTCTTTGACTCATTGACTTGAGGAGCTTTAGGTGGCCTGCCAACGCTAGAGCAACTCCTGGCATCAATCCTCCCTGATGGGTCCCTTTCAAGAGCTTTGATCTATGTTCTTCTATCCGAAGCCCTACCCATCACCGGACTGCCCGGTGACATCCACTGGCTGTATGGCGTGGACAGGTCGACCACGAGGTGCCCAGTAGCAGTGAGCAGGCCTTAGGATTTTTTGAGTGTTTGGTGCGAAATCGTGTCAACGATGTGGTCACATTTTGTGACTGATTATTTGAACCTATCACATGCACCATTGCGTTGCGTTGAGAAACTTCCAGCAGTTGCCAGCACTAAGCCCACAATCTCCAGCTAGACATGTTCAGTGCAATGATAACATGCAAAGCCCAGGCACGTTCGGAAGAATGATTAGCCAAAGGCATATCACATTCCAGGCACCAGTAGTTAATAAGTTTAAGAAGTGGTTTATTTTTTATAAGGAAGTTAAAGATCCAGAGGTTTGCATGCACGAGCACGACCGCATCCTGGAGAACCACTGCCATCGCTACGCGGATACCTGGTAGGCTTGGACAACACCGTTTAGTAAGTTTAGAGATGCGCTTCAGCAATCTGTAAATTCTTAGACTTAGATATTACCCTGGACAAGGCCACAGATACATTTTGCTCAATTGTTTATGCCATGTTCTCAAGATACACTATTATATGCACAAAGCTCTCAGTCAGAGGTACACCATATGACTGCAACTCTGCAAGCCTGAACAACAGGGTATCGCACACTTTCCACACTATACATTTTCTACACCAGGTGCTCCAGAAACATACATTGCACAAGAGTGAGATAGAAGCTATAATTTATGACATCACATCAACAATCCCAGTTAAATACGGTATTCCCGAAACAACCATTCTTGGGTGTCATCTTTCTAACACTGTCCTGGAGAAATTGGAATGTTCCTGGAGAAACATGAGCCCTGTCCATTGTATTTACCTTCGGTGCCTCGACTATCGACTTTGGTGGTGATAATGCCTGCTGCATTGCCCAGATTGCAAGGGGGCGCATATATATCAGTGACCTGTAGTGACCATCAACTGTCCATGCTTCTGGAGTTTGGAACCAGTACCTGAATTTGTTTTGAGGAGCCTGATTATTAATTATTAGCAGAATAAACTGAATCATATGGAACCATTTCTGTTTACAAAACAAAAAGATGACTGCACTAAATCCAAGAAAGTGTGGTACCCATAGAAGAACTATATATGTTGCCAAGAACAAACAATAAAGCATTGCAATAAATGACCTTCAGCAGTTTTAGTAGGGACTAAAGGTGAGCTATGATTTTGATCGTTAAGCTACCATTTGAAGAGATAATAAGATTCATACTTTATAGTTAGGCTGTAACTTCATATACCAAAGGGCAATGCACTGTAACATTGAAACCTTTTATGACTATATTGCAGAACTTAAGAGTTATCTCAGAAGGAACTAATATATGAGAAACTATTCACATTACTATGCAGGTCATGTACAGTGAAATAATGCAAGGACCTGAACTTTTATATATTAGAAGAAAACAAGAAGCATACCCATAGCCCTGTTCGGACCATCCTGCAATATAAATGCCTTCTGCAGTAGTGAAGGCCTGATGCTCCATTCCGTGGAGCAGCATTGTTGCAGCTAAACTATATGTTACTCCTGTCCAGATTTCCCTTGACTGCATACAGGTTTCATCTACTTTCCCATTTGGATGCATACCATTCACGGCTCCCATGCGTCCTCCTTTCACCCTCATCACATTATAGTCAAATATTTTCTGAAGTGTGCATTTTATCCTATCCTCATCAAATAGATGAGGCAAACCTGACGATGCAGTATACCATTGTCCAGCCAGCTGGTCTGCCTGGATGGAACGGCTATTATAACTTGTACCACTGTCATAATTAAAGTACGAACCATTCCATAACCTGGCTTCAAAAACAGATTTAGCTTTTGCAAATCTTGTCATGCACCTCTCAGCATAATCATCATGTCCAAGGCTGCGGGCCAGTGCTGCTGCAGCTTGAAGAGCAGCAAGCCAGAGGCAACCACAATAAGCACTAACTCCTTGAACTGTCCAAGCATCGTACGTTTGATCAGGAAATCCATCATTTTCAATCATACCATCACCATCATGATCAAACTGTTCCATGTATTCCATAGCAGTACAGACTGCAGGCCAAACATCCTTGCCAAATGACATATCACCTGTTGCAGCAAAATCCCTGTAAATCTGAAGCACGAACTTGGGATTAAGATCTTTCCATCTACTTGTGTCATGTATGTTGTAAGCATTCAATTCATGCCAAGGATCATGTGCTCCAAGATCATGGGCAACAGCACCGATTACTTTACGAATACCCCAGGTACCATCAGCAAGAAATCTGACTCTAGTAGTATCTTCCCGCAAAACAGCTTTAGCAAAGTCACGTTGAATGCTCAGTTCAATCTTAGGAAACAGATCCAAAAGAGCAAAAGAGGCATAGAAATGTACATCATAAGTGCACCACATGAAATACTCTATTCCTTCCAGATACAAAAACTTCCCAACGTTTTCTTTGTCATCAATCTCATGTTGGCTAAAACCGATGAGTGGAACTGTAGAATCGCATGTGCTATCATGAAGTGGCAAATCACTGTCTTCAGGGAGACTTGAATTCGATTTGTTATTACCATCAACCACCAAAGGTTCACTATCTGTTGTGTTTGGAAAAAGAAATAATTCAACAAGCTGTGGGTAACAAAATACTGATAACAAAAATTGTAAAATGATCATCAGATCAGTAGTTGAAAAAATGCATATGTAAACAATTAAATATCATTTTTGGAACTGTCGTCATCTACAAGAGAAGATATAAAACATAAAAAAAAATGGGAATTGTATGCTCAGTGTGCTGTTGAATCAATCTAATATTATATTCCTGTTTACTTTGTTCCAAAGCAACTTGATCATTAAAAAAGACTACTATTAATCAGCAATCAGGATGCACATGTTCAAAACAAAATTTGCAAGCAATGATTTCGTTGTTAAATACTTCACCTTGTGATAGAAGTATTTAACATGGACAAAGCAGTACTTCATAAGGATTTTATTTTGTGAATATGGATCAATGAAGAACATATAATGTGCATATTATCGAATGATTTAATACTGTTGTCCAAAAGAGACCACTCAGACAGAAGGTAACCAGAGGATGATCTCTATGCAGAGGCTAAGTTAGCTATTGCTAAAATCTAGTGATCCATATATCTAATATCATTCAAGCCCCTTGTGTTACTAACTTGCAGACATAATATGACAGACGAGAAAAATGGAGAAAAAAAGAAGGAAAAGAGAAACAATATCCAGATGTTAGTACCAATCCAAATGGTTCCACCAGCAACGAGGAAGTACAACTCATTAAAGAGAGTAACCTTGTACCTGCAAGAATCAAAGACGACAAAGTATGGGCATCTTACCATGCAGATTTGAATCTAACAATACAAAACTAATCATAAGGTCTCAACAGAAATATGAAGTACAAGCATGGGAAAATATCCCATGGAAGTACAGATATCTCAGAGCAGTCAAACCAGTGCAAACCATGCACATCGCAAGCATGTACCATTCTGGAAGCCTCTCATCATGTAGAATTGGGATCTGCCACTTATCGATTGCCTCTTCCCAATGCTTATACCCTGAAAGTCAAATTAATAAGCAAATCTTCTCGGGTAAAAAAGTAACTAGAGAAAGAAATATAAGAGAAAGGAAAGAAATCAATAAGAATTAATGAATGAATGAAACCAGAATATTCAAATGTGGAAGAAATTAAAAAAAAAGTAATCATCATGTCTTAAATTTATGCCACAACTTGGGAACAAATATATATGCTGTGCAATGGATGTTTACAGAAACATACTCATCAAAGCATCTTCTACAAGGTTTACAGCTGACCTTGGTGAAGTTCCATAGAACTTTGTATATCTCCTGTCAGCAGAGCATGAAACAAATCTATTTAAGGTAGCAAAAGGCTAGGAATCATGGAGTTTTGTTATCAATAATACAAATCATATCACTACAGATAGCTTAACAAAAGATGTATCATCGATGATTTGCTTCCACCAAAAGATAATCTAATTAACAGACGACTTGGTATTTCGACCCAGCCTTTTGCAGAATTATGCAAGGGTAAGGCTTTCTAGAAAGGCCCTTCCCCAAACCTCAGTTGTGTTCGTGTGGGAGCTTTCAGCACTTGGTATACCCTTTAGACAATTCAGAGTATATACCACATGGAGGAAAAGATTAACAGTGTGCACAGACTTGTTCCCTCATGCATTGTCCAACACTAACTTAAAGGCTTGTACCAAAGGAATCAGAAAGTGTTTTTTTAACAGGTCTGAGTTGGGTCAATCCCAATTTGGATCCATCATGGTTGCCAGTTTGTCACCAAACAAAAGTTAGGAGTAAATAATTTACCTGTAGTATGCACTTCCCTTTTTAAATTTAACCTTAGGTGAAGACCAAGCCAATGCAAATACAACTGTACATCTTCCATGCGGTTCAACCCAGGTGGAAGCAGAAACTGCTGCACAAACTGTATCACCCACTGAAGAAGGCATGCTGGCACCAGCATTGAAATTATCTCGGTCAAAGGAACCATCCTTTAAACAATGAAACAATCAGATGGTATGATATGTAGCCTCAGTCATAGAAATGGCAATCATTTGGTTATTTCAAAAATAAATTAGTTCCACAAGGTTGGCCTTCAATGCACTATCATACAACAATTTCGTATAAAAAGAGAATTATAGGCAGGAAAAAACAACGAAAGGAGAAAAGTAAGTCACCTGAACCATTGTGCCCCACATTCCCCTGGCAGTAACAGAACTTTCTCCAGAAAGCCCAAAAGCAGGCAATACTGTGACATTTACATTTTGATTTTCACATGCCGCAATTGCAAATGTTACAGGAGGATTATTATTGGCTGTCCTGTGATGTTATTAATAGCGAATCAATGCTAGTCTATAAGTAACAAAAAGAAATGTTTAGAAAACATACATTGAACTATAATCTCTTCATTTCTTAGGCAGAGAATATGGGTGATTTTAGATCTGCTACAAGCTCTTAGTTTAATCTGAAATGTCTAAGGGCAGCCCGGTGCATGAGCTCCCGCTTGCGCGGGTCCGGGGAGGGGTCAGACCCACTTAGGGTCTATTGTACGCAGCATTTCCCTGCATTTCTGCAAGAGGCTGTTTCCACGATTTGAACCCGTGACCTCCTGATCGCAAGGCAGCAGTATTACCACTGCGGAAATTCGCCAAAATAACAATGGAAAAAGGAGTCATCAGTTGTTGACTTGCTTGTGATGTAGAAGAACGCCAGAAACCCCATTTTGTCCTCTGCATATCAAACAGAATAAAAATCATTTCACTACGTTGCGCACAGGCAATAGAGAACATATTAGGGCTTTAGTGATATTATTATACTAACATGAATGGCTCATTTACATGACCACCAGAATGATGTGAAAGTCCACCTATAGAATTCTAGTATAGCATCAAGAATAGAGTGTAATCAGAATACATCATAAAATACAAATTTGGTGAAACATTGTATGAAAAGTAGCAGCTTGTACCGCCCAAGTCATCAATAGGCTAACTTTTGCCCGTTCCTTTCCAGTATTCACTAGCTGTAAAATATCAGTAACAAAAGTAAGAGTGTAGAGTACGAATACCACAAAAGCTAACATGTTGTGAAAAAAACATAATAATACGCATATCAAATATAGAGTAAATAACTGTAATAATATTGCAAAAAAGAATCTCACAGTTTAGTGACAATGCCAGTATGACACAGTGGTTAAACAGGGTTAGTACTCTCATTGACTCCATGAACATAAACAAGTTAGAATGCACATAAGCATATGGCAATTTAGAGCAGGGAGTTTGGATTGACAGCTATATGAAACATAAAGTCAGTGTTGCATGTCCATAAATTTTACTCTGGAAGAGAAAACGAGCACTTACAGTGTATACGAAAACAGAGGTAGGAAGACTGCTCTCTTGATAGTTGTGGGGAATAAATGGAGATATTTGACGGCAAGATACTTTCAGTTCAGGATCTGGTTCGCCTTTAAATCAAAAGGACAATAACATGCTATAGCAGTTAGCAATTATGCATAGTGAAATTAAAAAAAACAGAGAAAAGGTAAAATCATAGAGAAAGAAATTTTAAACCTTTTACACACAAGTTGAGTAAGATTACGCTATTATTCATCGACTCATCATTCATCATTTTTGCCCAAGTGTATATTTTTTTACAAACTTTTAGAAATATATCCTTCAAAAGTGATCAATAAACATCAGGTATCATTTTTATCTTCAAGTTTCAAGAATGATCTTTTAATACTTATTTATTTTTTGTGTATGTCTACTATTTATAGTCAAGAGGTATTTGACCTAATGGTAATGGCAGAAAAAAAATGAATACAGATGGAACAGTACAAAAGAGAGGGTGCGTATTTGTGATGGTGTGAGGGAGATTAGATCTCAAACTAATAGCAAAAGAATTTTTTCAGAAATAATAAGTAACATTACCATCATAAACAGTCCATGCTCGAGGAAACAAGGCATGGTATGTTGAACGATCACCCTTTAATTTCCAGTCCCAGGATGATATACCATCATCACTAGATTTCCTTATAGAAAACAAGAGCAAAGAAAAAGAAAGCTGGATCATGTTTAGGAATGAATAATTCCACAGAATATAGACACTGATAAAACTAGAGCAATATCTTTTTTTTGAACGCAATGACAGGAGCTCTGCCTCTCAATTAAGAAGAACGGAATTGACCCAGTTTTAAGGAAAACCGGACCCGAAACCTACACAGAGCGCACGGTAAAGAAACCGGCAGAAGGCCACCCTAAAACAACCCAGACAACGGCAGCCCCCACACAAAGCCCATCGTGAGTCATCGTTGCCAAGCTCATCACAAGATGAGCAACGGGCCGCACGTAGCCAAAGCTACTCAACGATGCCTACACCTAAGCACCGGCACACAAGAAGGAAGACCGCGGTGCGCCATCGTTGCTAGGCCTCGACGCACCCCACGCGAGGTAGCTCCGATTCTTCACCAACGAGCTTGGAGCCCCAGCACCGTGTGCTGGGAGCAAGCAGACGCCTGGAGACCCAGCACTACCGAGCCAAGCGGAGTGACGAAAGGCCCCCACGTTGGCTGGCGACCACGCAAACTGAAGATCTTCTGGACGACGCCTTCAAGAAGGTGAAATGACACCGAATCGCCTCTGCCGCCCACCTAGTACAATCCAGGCAGAGTTTCCTATGAAGACTCCAGCAAAGCAGCGGTGACTGCCAACACCATGGACGAAGGGCTGTCGGGGTAGCCACCGCCGACGCCACCCCACCAAGCCACCGCGCGTTGCCTCCTACCGTCCACCGACGCACCAACCCTTGGAGGCTCGACCACCAGAGCTCCGCCGCCGGCTGACTAGCCAGCGTGAAACCCCAAGATGGCCGAGGCGAGGACGCCTACGCAGAGGGTGGGGGAGTTCCATGGATGGCACCCACAGGAGGGTAGGAGTGGCGCCCGCATGCGTCACCGCCGCCCGCCCGCAAGCAGGCATGGCTTTCGCCGGAAAGCCCACCACCGCTTGTCCCGTCGCTCGGATCCAGCCGGCCATGGGCGGCGCCGACACCGTCTACAGCATCCGAGGCCAAGACCCCCGCCGCCGACGCCGACGCCCAATCGAAGCCATAGGCACGAGGCCAGGGGTGCGAATGGCCCCGCCGTCACCCCCAGGGCGAGCAGGAGGCAGAGAGGCGGATCTGGCCAGGGAGGCTCAAGATCCAACCTCCAGCCGACCAGGGAGCGCCGTCAAAAGCCGCGTCGCCAAGAGCCGCTGAGGCTGCCGCCCCACGAAGCCCGCGAACCGGACGATTCGCCCCGCCGCCGCCTTCACCGCGAGCCACGCGAGCATCCCCGGCGGCTAGCTCCGGCGGCGGCGAGGCAGAGAGGAGAGGGAGAGGAGGTGGCTGCGGCTAGGGTTTGGCGCCGCCCGAGTCGCTCGAGCGGGGGCCTCGGGCGACTGATGAAGTCCTCGAGCAGGCTAACTATCAGACATGCTCGGATTGGATTTTCCACGAGCAATATATCTTGACATCCATACTACAGATGATTCGTAAAATGTAAACCCATCCAGTCCTACACACATAAATATTATGTGCCAGTATGTTGGTCATACCACCACTAAAGCGAAAGAATACTCTTCTCCCACAAAAATGTTGGACAAACCATATCTTTCATCATCAAGCTCAACCCCCCCCCCCCACACACACACACACATCTAAACCCCCTAAAAGCCTCTCAGGATCATTCACAAGCCACAATAAGCATATTAACTTATATAACACAGGTTTATATTTTTCCTAGCAGTCCTTTTACCTTCATTGCACATAAATTCTTCCATGATGTCATGATAATAGTCACAAAGCTCCTGGGTCAATGGGGTCAAGGAACATGCTGCTACTTGCGAGAGGTTCTTACAAGGGCAGGACAAAGATGACCACATGTTCCCAGGTCAAGGGACGCAGCCAATCGATACCACCAAAAAAACAACAGAAGATTCTGGCATAATCAGGCTTGGTCACTGTCGCATGAGGCCACTTTTTCCCTATCTCAGTTTGGTCCAATATAATATCCTTAAGTAGCGCATATGAGCACAGCAAAGTAGAGCATGCGTGACATACTGGCAAGGCATTGTCTTGCACTGACACATAGTAGCAGAGCCAACGACATGGATGCATGGTGTAGACCAACTATATTGATGGAGGAGCTATACGGATCAGGGCACAGCCGATGCAGGTGGAAATGTAAAGAAGAAATTGTGTACTGTTAGAGACATATAGGTCTCTTTGTATCTTCCCCAGAATACAAGGGGTTTTCTGTATCTTACCTTCTTGTACTAGTCTAGTTTGTATGGGACTCTTATCCTTAGTCTAGTCTATTAGGGACTCTTATACCTCTATATATTCGGGCATAGAGGCCTCATATTGAATACAAGTGCTATCATAACATGTGCAAGCCAAACTCAAGAATTGCAGCTCACATGCTAGGTAATAATACCTCCAGACTCCAGTTAATAATGCATGACATATAAGACCAAGAAAACAAGGTAAAGCAGCTTGTGATTGGTCTGAAATTACATCATATATTGTTGACTCTAGGTAGTCTATTTTTTAACCCATAGAAATCTCAAAGTATTTACTCTAAGAAAAATAAAACACAATGGTGGCGCATTAGAAAAATATCATATCCTTGTCGCAAATAGCAAAGATGAAAAAAGATTTAGAACATGATAAATGAATAGTATATATGTCACTGGCACATATATTCTTACATGTGAAGACGGAAGAGAACATTCCAGAGTTATGTCTATTTGAAAAACATCAAATAAACTAAATAAACACAGGCCATAGGATTATGGTGCCCGCAATGAGAAAAGAATAAAGAAGAAAATCATACTTCAAACCATCAAGTTGACCAGGGGCCAAAACTGAAGCGTATTTCTTGTTTCCTCCCCGAGTGACAAAGATCTGGATTGATTAGGAAAACATAGTGGATTATATGATGTGCTTGTCGCTTGTCAGTGTAAATTTAGACTTCATTGCAAAAACCTGCACTGCTTAATTATATATATACAAGCAGCAAGAAATGCATATTACAGTAACATCAGGAAGCTCAGTTAAGACTCCAGGTAGTAAACTGAGAATGCTTAGATTTCAAACCGGTTTGAGATTTTTAAAGGGTCTCAACAAAATAAAAAGTTGTGCTGTCACTTAGTAAAGTTAATTTTTATCTATAAGACTATAAGCAATTTGCCTAGCTACTGAGTGGGCAATAGAGATTGTAGACAGGAATGATGCATGATCAATTGTTTGAGGAATATTGCAAGTTTCAAATCAACAATTTGATTGGGCCAAAATGGGAAAAGAACTAAAGGAAAAATTACCAAAAGGCCTCATTTAAAAAGTACCTCATACTTTTTCTCGAAGAAACATCAATGGAACAAATAGGGCCATCTTGTGAAAACAAGCAAAGCGTTTAAGGCCAGTCTAAAGGCTTCAAATAATTAGCAAAGTAACTGTCTGATGCAGGTGAGTCCATCTTCTATAAATAATAAAATTATGAGGCTGAACACTAGTCTGTTAGCTAAAGGTCAAAAAAAGCACATTCTGTATGAAAAGAGATCTCACCAAATTTTTTCCTATAATGGTCCAACATGGTTAGAGACTGAGTTCAAACATGGAATTTTGCATGACTCTAAGACATTCCCTTTGCTAAAGCAACTAGTATTTTTCTGAGAACCTTTTAAACTTGCATATATGGTTTTCACGAGCTCTAACAGCAGAATACTATCTCTGTCCCATGAAGAGTGCAAATCTACCGTTTCAGAAATGTCCCACAAAGAATGCAATCTTAGCTATTCCAGGCAGTTATTTTCTGCATGACACCATGCAATGCGCCACAACTAGTAATAATGGGATAGAGGCAGTATAAATTTTGATTGAGCAAACAATGAAGCTCTAATTGGCAAAATCTTAAGATACAGCAGAAGATTGACAAGGTTCCGGACTTACCGAAAATTGGTTGGCCATCACAGATGACATTTCACAATAACCAGGAGTTATCTGCCAATGCTTGAATTCTCCTCTAAAGCCTCTTGAAATGCTACCGCTCCTGCAAAGCAAAGGATTGAATGTACACAGTAAATATTCATGAAAACAGAAGGACAAAGGCAGGTTGTAAACCAATAATCACACACACCCCATCCCACCAAGAGGTACTCCTTGTGAGGCTGAGGGTCTGTTGCTCTCTCTAGTAAAAGGATCAATTGGTGCTTTCTGCCAATTGGTAAGTTGTCAAGCTAACAGTGAACCATCAGAATAGAAGATCAATTGTAAAAGAACAAGTAACTTAGAAAGTACAATTGGATATATGAAATGTGAAATCAGTGTATTACCCGTCCTTGAGAAGCTTCTTCCCGAATATATGACCAAAGCCGGAGACCAAGTTTCATCTAATGATCAGGGGGAGAAACACATATTTTATAACGTTGATTCTTCATGTATCACTTGAAGACTTTCACCAACTTAAGAAACAGAGAAGACAGGTGCAACTTCCATGAATGAGCGGAAGCTGAAAGTTGCATTTTCCATACCATTCTAATTGCTTCTCTGAATGTGACATTGAACTCCTTCAATCTATTAGCATGACTACTTAGTTTCCTTCTCCATGCATGCTCTGGTGGTGAGCCATCATCAAAGTCCAGCTGAGTGTTGCCGAAAGCAATGATTAATAAGAAATAAAGCTATTAACAATGGATTTTTTGGTCACACACTGGAGTACTCAAATCATTCCGACTTTCTACCCAAAATTAAACCAAATCAAATGGGAAAGCTTGTCAAATATAGGTGGTTAACCCATTTGCAGTTTAATTTGGTAGAGCCAACAAAATTGTTAATACAGCTATGAATGATGGAGAAATATGGAACTTCGAGTACTCAGCATACGGATGGAGCACAACTTTTGAAATACCTTTTAGAAGAAACCATTTCAGATAACCTTAAATACTAACAATCACCATAAGCACCGAGATAGTAGCAGAGTAAGATACCGCAGATAGGCTAGCTCACTAGAATCACCCATCTCCCATCGAATCGCCAATGTTATCAAATTTAGTAACAAGGCAGATATTAATTTCTGCAGCCACGAACGGTTCCAGGACCAATCGAAGGAAGAGGAGGGAGAGGGTCTTACCAGTTGCAGGGTGCTCCTGCTCACGAGCTCATCGGCACGCCACGAGCGCTTCCTCCGGTAGAGGAGATTCCCGCTCACCATTCCCACGGACCCGCCCAAAACTCAAGTTTAGGTTTCCACGGAGAGCAAGTGTCAAACTCCAATTCGAAGGAAAACTTGGGTCAAAATTGGGAGAAAATTTTGTGTTTTTTTAAATAGAAAGCAGGTGAGGTGTTGGAAGAGACAAATTTTGACCTCAGGAGAGTACAATTCCCTCTAATCTGGACCGGAACCAACTAGAATTCCAAGAGATTGAAACTAACTCTTGAAACTATGAGGAAAGGAAACGACTGTAGCTGAGCCCCTGATAGTTAACTTAAAAAAAACTCAAAATCACACCAAAAGAAATCGTCACGAATTTACCAATAAATGAAAAAGGGCCGGTAAAACCAGAAAGAAAGAATCAGGAGCCGCCAAAGACGAGGGCTGCCTGCGGCTCGACGGAATCAATGGCTCACCGGCGAAAGCCACGAGAATCGCCGGTGTGTTCGGGGGGAAGCTACGAGAAAGCTTAGATCTTTAATTATTTTCCTTATATAAATCAAAACGAAGAAGACGAAGACGCCCCCGTGTCGGCTGATTAACAATCCGGCGGTCGCTGTCGCTGATGTTCTCCTTGCTGAGTCGCCGGGACTGGACGTGACGGAACGGCTAGACTATTGTCTAGCGCAAGTGGACTGCGGCCGCGCAGGCGCCAGAATAGCAGTGCAGGTGTGTGAGGTGTCCCGTGTCCTCTCCTCTCCTGTAGTCCTGTTCTCTTCTCTCCAAAGCGAACTCTTTGTTTCCTCCGGGGGTGGTTCGGTTCCGTGAAATGAAGAGCAAGCACACGTCCCTCGCCGGCCGGCGGCGACGTGGTCAAGTGTTAAGGCTCCTCGCACGAGACTGGGAGCGTCCCGTCGCCTCGACGGCACATCGGTTGCGCCTTGGCCTGTTCGTTGGGATTGGGATAATACGGTAGCGGCGGACAGCAAATGTCTTCGCGCCGCGAGCAAGAGCCAAGAGACCAACAAGAAGACATGTTCTTGGAGTACGCTCGGGGAAATCTTTCTCGTGTATCATAAGAAACGAACAGAGGTAGCACATATCAAAAGATTAGGCTAAGGTCAATGTCCTTGCACACGTGTAAAATACTATACGCGCAGTACAGGATAGAATTTGAAATAAAAATAGAAAAATAAAAAATAAATATGTTCAGCAGCTTCATGATTAGACCTTTGTTATAACCTGCCTAGGTGAAAATCTCTCATATGTCCGAGTTTTTCTTTCTTTCCTTTTATATACTTTTCTTCTTCCAAAATACTAGCATATACTAGAAGTAAACTAAAGTTTAGGTGAGGTCTTCTTTACAGCTACAATTTTAGTTACAATCAACTTATATTGAATTTATATACATTATAATATAATTATCATGATATTTTTCATGTAATTTTAATGTAAAGTTGGTTCGTTGAAAAAAAAAAGCATATTCAATCGGGGTGTGACACTCATGAGATACATTTGCTCTTTTTTTATTTCTCGACGAAGATGCACGTATGTTGACAAAATTAGGGTGCGGGAGGGAGGATACAATACTCAGGTGTTCAGTAAACTACCCAATTAGACTCTCTCCGACGAGTGTACAAGGCATTCTCAGTACAAAGTTTCATATTCACGTTTCGAATAGGCCACGTAAGTAATAAAAGATTGAAATCATATTTTTCATTAGGTGTGGTTTTATATGAAACATGCAAGATAACATCTCTAGGTAACAATGTAGAAATTACACATGGAATGACCAAAACTCTCTCCCCCTTTGACAATGGATTCATTGACAACACAAAGGAGAGAATAAATTCAGCTTCTTTTTTTTATCAGAGCTTTAATGTTTAACAAAAGTAATCCTAGTAACAAAGCTGCAACAAAAATCAAACTAGCCAGCTAAAAGCTATGTCACGAAACTTTGAGATGAAACTAAGTCAAAATTTACAAGGTCAATTCGGCACTAGAATATCGATTTCATGACTTATAATGCATGTTTTCACTCGAACGAACTTAAAAGAATTTTATTATACATAAACCAGCCATATCCATAATAAAAGGTGTCATGTCTTAGAAAAGAAATCATATATTCAATTTTTCATAAATTTCACAAGTGCCTATTTCAGTTCCATCTCTTTCTTCATTAGTACCTTACCATATCGTAAAAATCACTTATGTGGCACTTTATTTAATGAGAATGAAGCTCCTACTGGATTGGCATATGGGGCTCTCCAATGGGCCTAACTAGTACTAGTCAGAAGAAATCTACCTCATCTTGCGGGGTTCATAAATTTATTCATTTTTCTCTTCCTACAACCACCTGGTATGAATTCATTAGACACCACTTACTAATCCTCAAGTCATGTTCTTAAAGCAAACTAAAAACCAAACTCTAGCTATTTACTTTTTGCTACTCTCTCCTCCAGGTTAGATTACCGAGCCTAGTCATCATCAAATAGCATGCTCAAATAGCCTTCTTGGGACACCCTAAGATGCACATTGCACTCCCTTCTAGGTAATTGTGCCCCTACATTCCTTTGTCTCCATTGTTTCTTAACGGAAGAACCTAGTGCTCATTAGCTCCTGTGTGCCAAAAAACTAAGTTATTGTAGTTTTTGGTCAAGTCAAAATTTTCAAAGTTTAACCAAATTTATAAAGAAAAATGTTGACAAAGGATAGTCAGTAGATTTCATAAATATCGGTACTTTTATAGAGTCGGTCAAACTTTTTAAAAATCGACTTAGAATACAACTAGAATGACTTCTGTTTTAAAAACTGAGAGAGTACAAATGTTGGCGCAAGAGATATTTATGCTCTATGTTCTTATGTTTTCATAGGTTTTAAGAGATAGATCATACGATGGATTCAGATTTTGCTAACAATTAATCCCATTTTAGAGTATGTCTTTGACTTCTATGCTTTATTGAAAATCACATAAAAAGAGAATAAAATGCAACATATATGAAGGTACGCTCACAAGAGGATCCAGTGCTACAAGTTCCGTGAGGTGATTTGAAGGACAATACAATCAAAGCCCATAAGTTGAGAGGGTTCCGGAAGCCAAGGATTGCTTGAGTACAAACAAGATGAAGATAACGAAGCTTTATCATAAAATCAACTCAGGTTCCAACCTAATCTTAAGATATTCTCAGAATTCAGGACAATAACACCTTACAGGGCTAATTTGAAGACATAAACGGCATCAAATAAAGAAATTTCAAATATCAAAGTTGTATATATCATTGAGCTCTACAATTTAGAATCCGAACTTGCATTATTTGAACTTCAGATGAGAAATTTATGGTCGAAATACTAAAGGTGCAGAATATAGAAAGTGGGATTTCTAGGGAGACAAGACTTCAACTTCATCTCTAAGCAAGATACATCATCTACAAACTAGAACCTTCGACAAGACATATATATACATAAAAATAGATCATATTTGTAATCCCAAATCGACCTATTAGTTTCCTTGTATAGGACACCCCTAAGGATATAAAACCCGTACCTCCTAAGGGTAGAGGCCATCCAATTTGACATATCTTCAAGTTCCAAGCGAAAGTTTGTGTAGAGTTTCGTCGTGAAGGAGTTACCGGCGAAAGGGCGAAGCTAGAGGAGGCAGGAAGGCCTCAGGTCGGCTGACCTAGGCTATTCCTGGGGAGTCTCGCGGTCAGCTTTGACGTTGTTGCTTTGTTTCGACTATTCAACGAAGCGCCTATTCAAAAGTTCATAAGTTTCATCGAGTAACTCATTTTTCTTCCTATGTAACTATGATAACCCTTGAATTTGATCAATGAATTTCCCTTAGTGCTACTAGTTCTTTGTTTATATATGATCTATGATCCATACCTTTGCAATGTTTCATCGTTTACATGTTCTAGGCGCTATAAGATATCCGCACTCTTTAAGTAAATCTTTTTACCTTGATTGATTGATTGAATTTACTCATGCTTAAATATGGTTTGGGCTTGCTAGTTCATCGACTAACTCATTCTATGTGACATGTGGGTGGGAGAAAGGTTCGAGCAAGTTCGTCGCAGCTATGATCATGTTTAACCTATGTTTCACGTTAGATCCATGCTCGGGGGAATTTAAGTTCATAAAAAGTTTGTCTCACATCTCTTACTTATCTCTTCATTGTATAAATCCTTGTTCGATCTTGTTCTTGTTTGTTCTTGATCTTGATCTTGATCTAGATCTAGTTCATGCTCTAATCTAGTTGTCTATATAGTTATCTTAGTCTATGTAATCACCCTTAGTTTCGTGGATCTATTAGAGATAGTAGCCAGTTAATCCTTGATTAACGATAGATTAAATATAGTTTTCTACGGATTGACAAACCCTTGTACTCATCTTGCGAAAAGGCTAAAACCAATACTGTCGCTGGCAGAAAGGACCTTGATATCACCTAAAGGGGGTGAATAAGCTAATCTAAAATTTAACCACTTAAAAACAAAACTGTCAACCCCCACACGGAATAGTCCGGTGGGATCTACCAAAAAGTCTGGTATCACTGGATAGTCCGGTGTTATCCACTGGATAGTCCGGTGACACACAGAATGCAAGCTCAAGAAATATAAATATGCACAGGAATACTTATTGAGCTTGGTAGTCTAGTTCCAAGTGATTCTCTGGTGTTGTAGGGTTTTTGTACACTGCACACCTGCACTCACAGCAAACACTTGCACACCAGATAGTAATAGCGGAAACAAGAATGTAATGCAAGTAAAGAACGAACCACGAGCATAAAGTTTGGATCTCCCAGCAGAGGCACAGCATACAATTTAATTCCTGTGGTTTGGGCACACTATATACAAGTAATGGAATCACACTCTCAGGCGTCTTACCAAGCTCTTACGAGTGTTCTTACTAATTCAAAGCAGTGGACGGTACAACCGGTGGTAGGTATGATGCGATTGCAAAGATCGAACATGTACTGATTAGAAGTATATGTACATGGAGCTTTGAGAGAGGCTTTATATGATAGCAAGGATCAACACAAATCAAAATCAGATAGCAAAATTAAACAAGTATACAAAGTATTTGTCAATGTTGCTGGCAGAAATTTATTCCTAGAACTAGATCAAGCAAGTAAGTCACGTACACGAAGCACAGATGACACAATAAGCAAACGCTTCTGATTTTTTTTTCTTTTTCTCTTTTTTAGTGCGGTTCTTTTTTTATGCACTTGTCTTTTTCTTTCTTTCTTTTTCTTCTCGAAAGCGCCGCAACAGCAAGATACAAGTCCACACTATTACAAAACTCTCGTTTGTAAATCATAGATTTTCTACCTAAACTTGTACAGACGATTTCGCACTCTTAATTACCTCAAATGTGAAAACTTATAATAGCAAATTTGTAGCATTACTTTTTCTCTTTTATTTCAATAAATGGAACTCCTTTTTTGGATCGAGGAAGCAGGAAGGAGATATTGACCCTGAAATATAGACTATTCAGAAAATTCTGGGTCACGAACAGATTTTCTCCCCATTATAATTAAGCCCTGATAACGGTGTTTTCTGGAAACATCACAGTTGACAAAGTTGTGGATAATTTCTCATGCTTTACAGAAACTACTAGAACACTAAAATCTGAGTTCATATGAGGGAGTTACGATCAGAATACCGAAGTGGACAAAAACTAATCCGAATCGGACGTAATGACGTGACGGAAAAGAACACGGTGACAAGATGCAAAACTTTAACCAATCTAAGAACTCGATCTAAACCAGCAACAAGACCACGACTATCAACACAAACTCAATGATGCGGACTCCAAAAACGAAAATATGTAAAGGCTAAACTTGGCTATGGGACAAGATGAAATACAAACCCTAACTTTTATATGGCTTTTTTGTTGACTATGGAATGAAGATGAAATCAATCTAAACTAGGGTAAAAGGGTAAACCTTGCTCTGAATACCACTTGATGGGAACAGAGGGTTCCCGATCTTCCGTCAGGTGGAGATAACTATCCATTTGGTGGAGGCACGACACACAGGATCCGGCTTCCAATCAACACGATTCGAACCCTGCAATCGCAGCACAACACGTCCTGTGGTTATCAACCGTGCACTGCTCGATTGACCTCGCCATGAAGGATAATCCCTGCCAGTGAATCGAGAACACGAGCAAGAACAAGAAAGATTGCGACTAAACTTGCAGAGGAATGATTAATCTCACAAAGTTGGAGACTCACAAACCGGAGTGTTCTCTACGGCGAAACTGTTCAAAGACAAAATAACTCTAAGCAAATCCCAACCCCTAACCTAATAACGACTATGAAATATATTCATCAGAGAGTGCTGGGTGGCCAAGGGGGTGGCCGACCAACCCTAGGGCGTACAAGGCCTTTGGGCCTAAAAACTGGCGTCGCAGCACCCTGTCAGATTCTGGTCATCATGTTGTTTCGATGATTTCCATCAACTCCCAGCGAATTTTGACATGAGACCAGTTGGGTTGGAAATCTTGTCTCTACGCCCCAAATGGAGCCCGTATGTGGCCTGGGCATCCGTTTTCGTGAGGCCTGCTCCTGCAGTCCGAACTGGCCACGTGAATGAATAGGACTTTAACATGGATTGGGCTTTGAACTCCATCTTCGCTTAGGCCTTTTTGTATGCGTATTGGTCATGTCATCACCAGTACCCTTCGGGACGCTCTAGCCGTATAGGAGGAATCCTCTAAGAGTAACAAAAGCATTTACCGGAAATACTTTGCCAACTTGTGCTCAGAAGCTAGGTTGCTCACAAATGCTCACACTTAACTCACAAGATCTCTCCCAACTCAAGAATCTCACAAGTTTAGCTCAATCTCACAAAGGGAGTAGTTGGGGAGTATGTTTCTGGCCTCTGAATGAATATGGAAGTTGGAGGAAAGCAGCTGTGATACTCCGTATCTTAAACCCTAATTAGGCATGTCATCATATGCATTTTATATTAAACTTTCGAAAGGAAAATATGTCATTTATTATTTTAATTTTTCCAAAAATAGGAAGGCTCCTTTTCCCAAAGCTTTTAAAAAAAGAAGAGAAGAAAAGGATTTAAGTTAAATTTTAAATCCTATAAACAAATTATAACCAAAGGCATAAGTTTAAATTTCATTGCAGTCATTCCTTTTAAAACTTTGGAATAAATTCTTTTTCATTAAGGGCTTGAATTGAGTTTATATTCTTTTTATATAAAAAAAGAAGAAGAAGAAAAGATTGGAAAACAGGGCCCAAAGCCACGGCGGCCCACCCCTGATTTCCGGCCCACAGACCTCCGCCAAAGTCATCTTCAACCTCGGGCGAAGGGGGATCAACTCCCGCCGCCCACTACCTCACCGTGCCCACTGCTCCTTGCCACATCGCCGCCGTGCCCACCGCCCGGGCGAACCTCGGGCTGAAGTTGGCCACACCTCTCCTTGCCACCTAGATCCCGACCCACAGGTGCTTCACCTTGCCCATCGTGTTCTTACGCAGTGCCCGCAGAGATAGCTCACTGTCGTCGCCCTAATCTCATCTACCACCACCCTTCCACCGCTTTTGAGTACTATTTAAGCCCCTGAGGAGTACCTCCTTCATCACCCAAGACGAACCACTACTCTCAGCCACTCCAATTCCCTTTTATTCTCATTCTGCTCAATTTCCAGCGAGCTAGGCCGCCACCTAAATCCGTCGCCCCCATTGCCTCCCCCTCTAATTCCAGTAAGTACCGGCTTCGTTAAACTCTTCTCTACCTTCTGCAAGTTTATTTATCCTCTTTTCCACATCGGAACCGTGTTCTCTTTAAGCTTTCCTTGTCCGGCCATAGAGTCACCGCCCTGACCGCCGTGGGAAAGCTATCTTCAGTCACTGATTCACCTTCCTAACCCTACCGTTGTGTTCGCCGTGATGATCTAGTCCTTGTGCTCTCAACCTTGTCACCAGAACTGGCCCAACGGTGAAGAACCGCTGTCGACCGTCGCCGGCGGTCCGCCCTGCTATGACCTGGTTCGACTGAGCCCTGACCGCCGTAACCATCCCCTAACGCCGTTGTCCTTTTGTGTCGCTACCTTGTGGACCCATACATAACGGCGTCAGCCACACCGTTCCACATCCGGGCAGGCCGTGTCGTTGGGCCGAAAGAAGAGAGGAAGGCAGGCCCGATTTCGATTTTGGGCCAGGCCGTTGGGCCAATTAAAAAGGTCCGTAGGCTGAAATTAAATAAGGATAGATACCAGACCAGTGTAGCTATTCAAGGAGAAAAATAGAACTTTATTAATAAGAACTTCTGTGGGTCTTGGGCTTTTTCGAAATTCAGATTTTCTTTAACTTATTCTTTTCCTATTTCAATTACTTAAATTAGACTTATTTAAAAATATTGTTCACCCTTTCTAGTTAAATTAATCCATTTTCACTCTTCTCTTTTCTTTTAAATAAATAAATTAAATAAATAAATCTTTATTTTGAAATTTATTTTCAATAATTCTAATAAATCTTTGTTTTTGATATTTATTTATTTTAATTCTCCAAACGAAATTTAACAAATCTTAATAATTAGTTTTCTAATATTTAAAATCTCAATTTCTACTTTTAAAATAATAAAATTCTTTTAAATTTTGGAAAATTTATTTAAAACCCTAAAACCTTATTTCAATCTTAGAAACATAGTTTTATTAGAAAAAGAATCTAAAAATTTAATTCATACTCACCCCTTTCTTTTAGAAACCTTTAAAATTCTTAAATTCACAGGTTGATCATCCTCGTACTTAAATTCATGCATATCATGCATCTAGGTGCGATAAATCCTTCATCCTTCACCGGAGAACTTTCAGAAGCCCCTACATCAGAGGTTTTTGAAGCAGGTGCCTAGGAAACTACTCCAGCCCCAGAAGAAGAATCTTTTGAAGTCTCTTTTGATCCAAATACTTTAAATCCAGGCAAGCCCCGGTGCATTTACCCTTTTATTTTGAGTCTTAATTAATGAGTTATGAGTGTGCATTAGAGTTAGGAATTGCTTGAAACCCTAGTGCATATCAAATTCCTGATTCGAGCATAATAAATCCTATACGTATAGATTAGATGCTTAGTTAAGCTCAATGATAGGTTACGCTTTCTTTGAAAAGAATACATCTTAATCTTTCTTACTTTGAGACGAATCCAAGACAGTTTCCTGAGTTATTTAATTGGAGACAGTGGACGGGATCAGTTATGCTTTTGAGACATGATGAATATTAAGAGATTAATGAATGAACATGATTGAGATCCTGATCCTGTCTATGTCGTGTAAGGCCGTCCGATGTTTGGCCATGTTTTCGGCTTTCGAACGCACCTCTTTCACTTGTCGTCCTTAATTGGCTCCGATAAGCCTCTCATCCTTTGTACCTAGGGTTGAACTGTGGTGACACCAACTGGATGGTGGGAGACAGGCGAGTGTCGGAGTACACTCAGGTTCGGTGAGGGCAGTTCAGACTAGGTGGCAACGAGGATGTTGGGTTGTCATATGTGGGGTCGTCGTACACACATATGACTAGTGTTTGAGTATCTATTCCTAGGAGTATAAAATCGATTCGAATCGCTGGGCTTACCAGGTGTAAGAGCCGAATCATCACCGACATCGTAGTTAAGAAGAATAATGTTTTAAGAAGTAATGATTTTATCAAGCGTTTGCTTTGTTTGCTTTTAGAATAGGTAACATTTACTATAAATAGAAGAACTAAAATAAGTTAACACCCTAAAAGCTAAGGATATACTCTTAGGCTTTTCACGCGTGTGTTGACCCAACTAAATCAACCTTAGGATAGAATTTAGGTTAAGTTTGGTAGACGGGTAAGACTTGCTAAGTAAATTTACTTAATGATTCTTTTCTACTTTATTCAGGTTCAGAATACATTCTCTTCAAATATGATTCTTCTTCCTCGACTCCTCAGTAAATAAGCATCCTGGGCATGATGCAAACTACTTAAAAATGTTTTATTAGAGTAGACCATCCTTTTCCTGTATTTCAAAGGTCTGCTCTACCTTGTATAAGTAAGAACATTGTACCAAACTTATAAAGTTTTGTAATTAGCTTTAAAATATTGTAATCTGAAGACTCCTTCGAGAGTCGTCTTGAAGTTTGATTCCTTGGGAAGGCTTGTCAAGACCGATAAATCTTGACAACCCACCGAAATTAACTTAAGATTAATACTTAAGTATTAAACTTGTGTTAATTCCGACGGTTCTGCCACAGCAGCAACCCCAACAAGAGGTGGTGGAGAGGTATAAATACCCACCCACCAGAAAGTAGCCGTTGGCTGTGTCAGGCTACCACCAGACAGTCTGGTGGCTTCCACCGAACAATATGGTGGAGCCCTACTAGCCGTTTGGGTTCAAACCAGCTCCACCGGACAGTCCGGTGGAGGTTGCTGCACCAAGAGGCTAAGTCACATAATGCCTTGGTCACTAGATAAGAAGTGTAGGTGTTTGTCTCCATATGAGGTACCCCTAGCTAAGAGATAAAGCACAAGAAAAGAATCAGAGAGCTCTCACACTCAGTGCCAAACTCATCACTGAGGATGAAGTGGCCCGACACTCTCTGAACTAGCTAGAGCACGTGTTGACTAGTGACATTTCAAGCTTAGCTTTCCTCTTGATAGTACGACATACCTATGAATCAAGACAAAGAATAAATCTAGATGAAATCTGCTCGAATCTTGGTCTTGATGAACAATGCCGTCTTGAACAATGTCAATAGAGAGAAATAGCCAAGCTGAGCTTCTTCTTCTGAGAGCAATCCTCTTTGAACCGAATAAGTTGGACTTCAATTGTGAAAACCTCTTCTATAGGTAGATGGAGCACATTTCCTCATAAATCATTCAACATACTTGATCTTCATTATAGTTGGATTTGATATGCAATAGAGTATCTCAGAGATCAGCCATATAACAATTTAGTGCTATCCAAATTATATCCATATGAAATGAGTAGACCAAGTTTCACTTGACTCAATATACATGCCATAGGCCACAAAGTGCATTAACAATGATAGAATAATGACAACCAGCACTTGGGCAATGCAATCAATTTGAGTTAGCCATTAATACGATGACATAGCCAAATGTGCAATAAGATTTATATCCAAAGTCTTAGGGTCCAATATAGATATGATCCATGGCTAGATATCTTGCTGTATCAGCGGATGTGCAATATAGATCCATTTACATCAACACATTGGAGGATATTCAATGAAAACCATAATACTCAACATATGAGTGGTTCATGCTTGATCATGAGATATATGCATTAGAAATCTTTCATTTACATTAGACCAAAAATAATACACCTGTAAGATCCTGTCAAGTCATCTCACAAAGATATTAGACCTTTAATTGTGTTGTCACTCAATACACCAAAACCACTAAGGAGCCTTGTTGCGCTTACAATCTCCCTATTTTCGGTGATTGATGACAACCCTGATTAAAGCTTACAAGAGATAAACCAATTAAGTGCATGAATTCTCAGAAATTTGGTATGCTCCCCTTAAATATGTGCTTGAGTTATAAAAACTCGAACTGTTGGTCCTATCGATATGTGTTTAGGCAACTTCATGGAGGCATTCAATCACTAGCGTAGCTTCATGGCGGCGAAATGGGGCCGTGTAGCTTCATGGCGGCGAAATGGGGCCACGGCCCCTGCTTGCTTCTGAAGTTTTCTGAAGAATCCACTGTACTTATCTCATTGGCACCTGATTTGACAAGCCATATGTCACTTGATTTGATGGTCAAAACTCATGCATCGATGCTCTACTGGTAGCTAGAAGGACAGGTCATTCATTGCTTGTGCTTGCACCTTTGCATCACTACATGGCAGGAACACTTGCTGCTACAGTTGGCCCCACCTTAATGATGCCTCATGCTACGCCACTGCATTCAATCCTTCCATACCTGCTCCTATCGAACTGGTGCTGTTTGACAGCTTGGGGACTCCCTATCTGTTTTTCATCTCTAAAGTCTTAAGCACTAAAACATTTTGTCATTATATAACTAACTAAAAATTGATTTCTTATCAGCTTATAGATACATACAAAGAAAATGAATGGACTAAATGTGGATTACTCAATAATCTTGTCTAGATGTATGTGATGACCACATAGCAATTAATAAATGAGCAGAATTTTTTGTATTTTAGTTTGCTCGCCTAGGCCCGCCTAAGCCACACACAGGCCCTCCTAGGCCTAGGCCTAGCCTCACGGCCCGCCTAGCGCCTAATGCCTAGGATAACAGACAATAAGACTATTGGACAACATAAGAGTACTTTGTCAAGTAATCCATGTATGTTTATCCAATCTAAGATTTTCTTTTGCAAGAATCTAGAAAAAACTTTGCATTCACAACCATAACTTTGAAATTATGAGCAAAGAACTCCAAATCCAAAAGGTAGACTTCCAATTCCTATAACAACTTTGGATTCACCACAAATAAGAAACTACAACCGATTTAGCACATTTCATTTGACATTGATTTCATGACATATAAATTATCGTAAAAATGTTGGCATGACCTCTCTGTATTTGGCATGGACTCAACATATAACACAATGACAATATCTCTTAATATTATGATGACACAATGACAATATCTCATCAAATTCATGTCATATGAACACAAATTGAAGTCCGCGCAAGAATAGCCACAAAACATTGTACACAAGTTCAAGTCCACACAGTAACAATCACAACACATGAGTCTCACAAAACATTGTACACAAGTTTAGGTTCTGGTGTATTAAACAAGGAGACAAGTCATAGACTTAGCCTTTGTGCCCATTGCTAGGCTAGCAGGGTCAACACGCTTGCTTCTTGTGCCCATTGCTGGGCTAGCAGGGTTAACACGCTTCGTTGCATTTCTCACTTTCATTTTCCTTCTTGTACTCGATCAATTATGAGCACAAGGATTTATCCTTACCAACATAAGAGAGTAGAAGTAATTAGTTAAGACAAGTACCATAACAAAAGAAAATTGGAAACTAATAAGAAAAAGAGGGATAACTTACCACAATGACAGACTAGTCATCCATTGTAGAAGCATGTATCCTCCACTTGCACTTGTCTATATCTCTCTTGGTACAATAGGCCATGAATCTATATGGTGCACTTTTCTCTGTTTTAAACTCAAATTCATGTTTGATTGCATGCTAGCAAAGAGCTAATTTAAATTCATCCATAGGGGATGAAAACTTTTCTCGTTGTCAAATAGGGAATATTTCAATTTCTGAGGTCAAGAAAGGAATGAGTAACTTTCTCAGGGCCAAATAAGGACTTTTCTCATATGTTATTCATTCGCGAATAATTGATGGAGAAATTAATTTTGCAAAATATATATTGCAGAGGTCATGCAAAAATTAATTGATGCAAAAATACTTATTCATACAACAACCTTCATACACGCTTGTTGCATACTAAGACAACCCAGGGGCACATCGGACCTTTCCCATGCAATTTGACATCGTTACAAGCCTTTTAACAGTGGAGTGTCAAATAGGGGATGGAAACTTTTCTCGGTGTCAAATAGGTAAGATTTCAGTTTTGGATGCCAAGAAAGGAATGAGTAACTTTCTCAGTGTCAAATAAAAAAAATTCTCTTTCTTCTTTTCTAGGCACGAGGGTTGCACAACTGGAGAAAGCGCAAGAAAATAACTAACGAGGAGCTAGAGGTCACTGGATATAACAAAACCAGTTGGATCCTTAAAATACTTAGGGCCACTTTGATGAACCATTTTTATTGGAACCGGAGGGGATTGAGAAAAAATCATTTTATTTTCCCCTAATTCTTTTCAATCCTAAGGCAAATGAGTTTTTATCACCCTTGGACCTGTTTGTTTGGCTTTTTTTACTTTGTTGTAGCTACTGTGCACACAAACAGTAAACCATGCGGTCTCAGTTCACTAGCCAATGCCCAATCTGATCCGATCAGACCCGCAGAATTAGAAGCTCATAGAGACTAAGGGCCTCTTTGGCAGCGCTCCCGCGGCTGCACTCCACTTCGCTTCTTCACGGCCAAACGGCAAAAGCTCCGCCCACTCCACCCCGGAATCGCTCCCTCCGCTCCCGTCGACTTGCACTGCGCGGGCGGAGAAGAAAAAACCTGCTCCCTCGGATTCTCTCCCCGATTCACCTCCTCTCTCGTCCTTTCCGGGCCGCCGTCGGGCTGCAACCGCGCCGCCGCCATCAATCCGCGCCGACGCCGTCCATCCACGCCGCTGCCGGGCTCGATTTGTTCCTCCGTCGTCGATCCACGCCGGCGCCGGGCTCGATCTGTGCCTCCGCTGCCGCCTCCCCGCGATCCGCTGCCTCCCAAGCTCTGCCACCGCCCCTCCCCGGGCTTCACCGCCGCCGCGTCCCTCCTCGGGCTCTGCTGCCGCCGCGCCTCCCGAGCTCCGCCACCACCACGCACCTCACTGGGGCTCGATTCGCGGCCGCTGAGCCTCAATTTGCGCCGCTGGAGGTCGATTCATGGCGGCTGAAGGTCGAATCGCCGACGCCGGAGGTGCTTGGAGCAAGAGCAGTGTTGGGAGTTCAGCCAAACGGCACCACGGGAGCAGCGGGAGCGAGGAGCAGAGCGGAGAGGAGCCAGTTGGGAGCGCTGCCAAACAAGACCTAAATGCACTCATAGAGGAAAGGATAAAGTAATGCTGGTCTAGGTGTTAACAGAGAAGGCAAAATACATAAAGAAGCAAAAACACACAATTATAACATACCCCCTCCTTATTTAAATATAAACCACGATTGATTTTTTTTTCTCAAAACTTCAATCGATCGTTTTGTTAAAAAAATGTATAGTTTACCATTTATTTTGTTGTAATTTGTTTAATTATTATATAGAGTTTAAAAAATGTATAGTTTACCATTTATTTTGTTGTAATTTGTTTAATTATTATATAGAGTTTAAGCGTGACTTGTTTACACAAATTTTTAAATAAGACAAACGATTAAAATTTTGAAAAAAAATCAATCACGGCTTATATTTAAATACGGAGGAACAACACCACCAACATACATGAAGACAAGACAGAGAATGATGACAATTGACAGCTGCCAAAAGTCCACAACAAAGAAGGGTCGCAGAGACTTGCCCACCGGATAAAATGTAAAATTCGGGCTCAAAGAAATTTCAAAATAAACCGACACGTTGCAGTGAGCCCACTAGCTCTTTGCCAACCCCTTGGAATGCCATCCAGAAATGTTCACTGCAAGCAAGCCCTAGAATGCAAGTTTTTTCCGGTTAAAAAATGAAGCAAATATCATGTGTCCTCAACGATTACCAAGAAGTGAACCCAAGCTAATCTAGCTAATAGCCAACTGGTCCAGAGAATCTCAAAATGCATGATAGCACATCTCATCCAATCCAACAGCAGACTAAATGATTACACTGTAATTACTGCAATATATCTCAAACACCGACCAATCCATTCTGTAAATACACCCACAATAATACAGCTCGGTATCGCCCAAAAAAACCCCATGTTTCACAGCTATTACAAAGCCACCCTCAATTAAAGAATGAAATAATTATGTTAAAATGGAAGTACAATGCCACATGCCATTGTAAGATGAGTAGATAACTTAATTTTCACAATCTTGCATGCAGGCAATGCTCCAATACCAACAGCAGCAGCCGCTTTTTTTCTCTGTACAAAAGCCTTCTGAGACAGTCGTTCATGGTGGTTCAGATTGGTGGGCAATCAAGTTCAAGTCCATCTCACGTCAACTCATGCCATGCTTCTTCTCCGTGAATGATCACCACCATTTAACTTAGGGTTTGAGGAATGCTCTGCCCCAACAATGTTTTTGGGTTCAGAAAGCCTCTTCAGCCGATCGCTAAATGATTCAGTTGTTCCGCTTTTCTCTTTCTTCAACCCAGTGAAGGTCGGGACTGATTTACTCAATCCATTTATACCATTTGCTTTAGGAGCATCGCTCCCTGGAGCCTTTCCATTACCTCTTGCAGCGATCCTCTTTTGCCTCTCCAGTTTAAGCCTTTCTAGTCGCTTTATTTGCTCTTCCTCCTGAAAATAAGTAAAGTCACTAGCAATTCAAATACATAGATGATACAATTTGACGATAACATTGAGAACATTCCCTGAAAGGCTGAAAATGATACAATGTCAGAGAAACTCAGCTAAAAAATATATGCCTAGGAAAGGAATTGTGTGCACTGTTTTCCTAAGCCACTTCAATAACCATAAATCATCAAGTAGGCTGATTACAAAATCAAAAGTAAAAGTAATGCCATACAATGGTCTGGAGTGGGATATATATCGTCCCCTTTTTCTTGGATGTAGATTACATTATAGGTAAGATTCATAAGATTTCTGCAATATGGGAAACTATTGCAGAGCTTAACTATTTGGAATTCTACCTTACAAGAGCTGCCAGCAGGCAAGTACTATATCAAGAAATTGCACTTGAGTTGTGTTCATTTGTTCAAACTAGCTGGTTGGTCATTTGAAAGCAATTATCACAAAACAACAAAGCCTTTTGTCCCAAGCAAGAAACAGAACCCAAGTCTACTGACTCATAATTCAAACGTTGAATATCTTTTAGCCATTCTAACTGCACAGAAGGGGAAATGGAATAACATGTGTATTACCTGCTCTTTCTTCAGTTTCTGAAGGTCTGCTTTATATGCCCGCAGGTTCTGTGCACGTTTTTGTGCATCATTGAGTGGGGTCCTTGGAGCTGATAGCCTCCTCAATAGGGCATCTTTCCTTCTTTTATCTGAACCATCCTTTGCATTCCTTGGCTTCTCTTTCTCTGCCTTCTTTACATCACCATCAGTAACCGGTAAGACATCCTCTGCTTTTGCATCTTCCACCTTCACAGTAGTCTGCATGTGGCTATCGTAATCCATTGCTGGATCATATCCAAATGAAACATCTTCAAATACACGCTCTGGCACCAATTCATCTGGCTCATAGAAAAGTTGATGCCCAACCTTTTCATCTGTTTTTTTATGAGTGCCAGTAGGAAGCTCAACATCTATGTCAATAGTAGTTCTGCTTTCTGCTCTATCCTGTGTGCTGGACCTAAGAGGAATCATAAAGGACTCATCTGCCACACCGTTCCTATTCTTATCCTGCTGAACAGGATTCTTGTACTGGGCCTCTGCAAGAGGATCCAGCAAGCTACTTCTGTCTATCTGACTTTCCTGACCATAGACCATGAAGTCATCACTTGTTCCTCTCCTGTACCTTCCTCCACCAGCTTCTATCTCCTTTATTTCACCACCCACATAGCTTCTACCTTCTCCAGACATAACAAGTTCATCATTGGACACCACCCGAATAGCTCTAGTTCTCCCATTGGCTGAATCAAAACCTACTGTGTTTCGCTCATGGAAATCGCCACCATCTCTCTCAGCTAAAAGAATAGGATCCGCTGTGTTTACATTCTTTTTTCTCCTTGATGGGGGCTCTTTCTCACCAGCAAACAGGTCTGCATCACTGGATCTTGTTTTTTCTTCTGCTCTCAACAAGAAATTTTGGAATGCACTCCAGTTACCTTGCTCAGCATCGTGGCCATTTGACATTTCATCCTTGCTATATTCGTCTCCGGAGTCAAAAGTGGTTTTCCTACCCTCCTTTTTCTTTGAACATGAGCTTTTATGCTTCCTTTCTCTTGATTTCGAGTTTGAATTGTCACTGTCCTCAGACCCAACATCAGAACTTGATTGTGAATCACTTTCTGATGAGCTATGTTTTCTAGATGTCACATTCACATTCTTGATAACAACTACACTAGGCTTCTTCTTTCCTGACTTCTTACCCTTTCGATGCGACTTGCGACCATGAGAACTTCCTCTTTCTGAACTGCTATGGTCACTTTCAACATCAAGATTTTCTGAGTCCTTACTATCTGAGGAGTGCTTCCTCGAAGATTTCCTTCCTGAGTAGTGGTACCTGGGATCATCCACTGGAGGATATGGAGGGTAGTATGGATTCACTCCAGGATAGAAAGGCATGCCTTGCATAGGATAAGGTGGGTAGGCAACTGCACCAGATGGAGGATGCATTGCCCATGGGGGATATGCAGCCTGAGATCCCATCTGGTGGCCGGACTTTTGATCTGCGAAGCAGAAAGCAAATATTTGCTTAAAAATCAGTAGTAAAGAAAATCCAAAATGCTTAAAAGAGTGAAAACATATGAAGTAAATCTACAATTGCATGATTTTTTGAATATAACTCTGCTTACTATTTAAATGAACTTTTCTGAGTGAAGGAACTTTGGGTGTTAAGGACAAGCTAGGTAAGCATTGCCAGTTGAAGAGAATTACAAACTGTTTATCTTGAAAGATGAAAATAAAATAGCACATCTACCTTAAAACGGTACTATAAATGAAATCAATATTTCAAAACATTCATCTTTTCCCTTCCCACAAACAGAAGGAAACTTGAAACATAGAAAAATTTCGTTACTACTCCCCTGTCCCAATATATAGCTATTTCTAGGTTTGTCCTAAGTAAAAAAAATAGATTTGACTAAATTTATATGAGAATAAATCAACATCTATGGCACCAAATTACTATCATTACATCAATCATGAACTATGTTTTAATGGTGAATTTATTTCGTGTCGTAGATGCAAAAATCTTGGTCAAACCTAAGATAGTTAGGACAAACTAAGAAATAGCTATATGTTGGAACAGAGGGAAGAGTACTTTTAGTTTTTGTGAAAGCTGCATTAGCAACATGCATTTCTTTTGTGGAGAGAACTTTCAGTTGAATGTTATTGAAATTGCATGCTTTCTTTTGGGAAAACACGACAACTTAGTTATACCAGCTTTAGCTCCATCCTCGCCATTTGCCTCTCCATTTACAGACCCTGATTCCATGTTTGGCTTCATGTTGTCTCCCATGAACACAATGCCAGCTGCATTAAACGGAGGAAAATCAGAGCGTGTAGACATTGCTTCAGGTTCAACTTCAATCCATTGACCAGTTTCATGCTTCTGCTTCCACAGTTCAACGAAATGTGAACATGCCTTCCTGTTCAATTGGCAAAATTGAGGCAGTTAACATGCAAGATCTCTTAATAAAATTGTTATAAGTTTGATTAACTGAAAACTGAGAAAAAAAAGTGAAATTGTATAACTATGAACAAAGTACAAGAACAGTACTAAGACAGGGAGCCCTGGAACAGTACAGTTGTTCGAATCTGAATAAACCTTATAAAACATTTAAGCTATCCACACTATTCTATTTTACGACATGTGCTAGAATAAAAGTGATGAGATGATACAAGCTTTATGGGTAGCAACCCTAAGGATATTAAGACAACTAGTTCAATTCAGCATACAAAAAAAGCAAGTAATGCTAACGCTATACTTACATCAGACGTAAAGCACCAAAGCGCTCTGCAAATGCAATCAAGTAACCCAAGTTGTCAATGTCAAACCCAGCCGCCACAGCACAAGCGAAAGCCATAGCCTGCTCTTTTCTTAAGACAGTTTTGCGGGTTTCAAGCACTCTGAGAAGTTGAACTCTGCAATTTATAATGCACAATAAAATATGTAGTTCTGTTAACAGCTTTCAATGTAGAATAGTAATTACAATAGTAAGAAACTAAATGGGATCGCGTAGTATATATGATGCTTGTGATAGAGATAGAGACAACTGAATAGTGAATGAATCGTAATGTTTCCATACATTTCTCCATTAGATATCTTTAATTAATTATTAATTTTGTAAAGTATGACTTGTATAGCTCTATTCAATGAACTTAGCCTTGTTTAGTTGGTGGGACATGTGAGCATACTGTCCCCAACCATCCAGGTTCAAGTTCTATTGCCTATTGGACTCGAAAGTGGGTGCCTATCAATGCCACCAAGTTTCCTCCTAGGCCGGTCGATTTTATACAGCTTTATCAGCAAACAAAATGAAGAATAATAAATAACATTCTACAAGAAAAACTGAGAAGTTTTAAGTACTTTGAATTCTCCTCCTGTGCACCTGCTTCATTCTGCATTGGTGGTGTTGGATGTGACCCAGGCTGTCATTGATTGAGCATCTCAATCAGATCATATTGTTGGACCATAATACATTTACACAAACAAAATCTAGATTGTCCATATGATCATACCTTGTAGACAACAATTGCTGTGGCTGCATCAGGATCATAATTTGCCCGTCCACCTATTAGTGGATAAATAGTGTCAAGCATGTCGTACCAATAAATAAAACGATATGGCAGGGTGTGGTAGGTAAGGATGAAACAGCCCGGTACTCACAAATTCTCCAGTTGGGAGAAAGATATTCACTAAATATTCAAGTAATTAAAAAATAAAGCTTAGTACCTATCACATGGTAAATCCAAACTACTTGTTTCATAATGTTAAATGATAGTAAAGGTTGAGATTAAATCAGATGACAGAAATTGGCTCTTCATCTCTAACATTTTGGGAGTTGAATAATAAGTACCAACTTAATAATGGTCCTTGATGTGATGTCCCATCAAACTCCATGATAACTAGATTCTAAAATAATCATAGTGGATTGCAGCTTGCTTTTCTTTTTGGTGGCCCAAGAAAAATGCTGTTAGAGATCCATGCATTCCTCAAACGCATGCATTATTCTATACAACAGGCTCACAAAAAGCAATCACGGTTGGTGTAATGTCATACTACCTTCATTGCTTTCAGTCAACTTTCTTCCATGGTCTTCAACCTTTTAAATGGCAAAGCAAGATATGTCATCTTTCTACAAAAACTCACAGAAACCATCCATAAGCTACAATTCTCCACTTACAGATCTTAATCCAAGATTATCATTGCTCTGGATAGCGATGGCATCCTCAAGCTGCAGGATCTCTGACTCTAGCGTTGTGACTCGCTCAAGGACCTCCGGAGTACTCACGAAACGCACAAATCTGCAAAGAAATAACATAAGAATGACCAAACAGGCAATGCTAGAAGTGACAGTATACTACTGTAGACATCTAGACATGTACCTCTCCACAGTGCCCCTCGTAAACCATGGTGCATCAAACCCTGAGCTCGGTTCGAGAGTGATCGAGTACCCTCCCTTAGCAATCTGATCCTGCGCAGCTTTCAGGTGAGACAGGAACGGTTTCAGCAAACCAGATGCAAACTTCTCCTTCCGGCCATTAGCTATCAGAACCAAATCGAACCTGAAAACAGAACCAGCACAGCTTCCTGTCAGAAATCTTGGACAAAACACTAAAATAGTACTACATAAATTCGATGACAGAATTTGAAAGAGAATGCTCAGACTAATAGGTATAGCTATACAAGAACCGCCGGATCTACTACTATAATTTAGCAGTTATAGGGAGACCGCCAATCCCCACAAAAACAATAATAACAGAGATGAAATCATTTGCTTGGCCAAATTGCATCAAGATTATACGACTCTTTTTCACTTCTGACCTGGCATGGACTAAACCATCTTATGACACACAACTGTATCAATGGCAAGCTCCGAATTACCAAAACGTAAAATGAACGTCACATGAACCGTCACAAGGACCCAAAAATTTCTAGCAGCAAAATAATCCTAAAAATCATTTCTTGATACCATTCCAGAAAAGAAGAATAAGCGAACAAACGATCCACCGAATCAAAGCTACTTCACGAGCAGATCTAGGATGTTCTCACCTAGTGCGGGTGGGGGTGAGCTGGAAGACTACCGAGTCCAGACGCGCGTCGGGCCTCATCGCTGAAGAATCCCACGCAAGAACCTCCCCTCCCTTGGGCTTCCTCCCCTCTTTGTATCAGATCTTGCAGCCAAAAAGGGAGCGCCACAGAAACTGCAAGAAGAACCCGGCGCTTTGCTTGTGCCGGATGCTAACCTCCCCACTGGGGGGGAAAGGACGAGCAGAAAGGAGCGGCAAAAAGCAGGGAGGCTATAAATCTCGAGCAAATGCTGCCCCGGCGGCGAGTAAGGGAAAATATCCCGAGAAATTCAAGAACATGGGGGGTGGATGGAAGCAGCAGAGGGGAATGTATAATCAATTTCCCAGTACTAAGAATCGCTGCGGTGGCAATAAATAACTCCTCGGCACAAGAACAGCGTGGGCTGGCTGCTGCTCTGCCGAGTGTGAATGCCAGAGGGAGGGGAGTGGAGGTGGTGTGTGTGTGTGTTGCCAGAAGCTGCATTTAACTATGGGCAGAAAATAAATTCGCAGGGAAAACCATGGCCTTTTTTGACTTTGAGCCCTCCGCTTCTGTTGTATGGTTGCGAGTATTAGCGGTAATGGCATGCAAAGCTTGGTGCTTTGCCGATGCTTGCAAGGAAGACTGCACTCAGTGGCATGTCTGCCCCTGCGACGGCGCCATCCCAACCACCGTCCGTCCCAACGTGCCCGTGCCAGCCGGGGAAGAGCTTGACATGAGAGGGACCTGACTGACAGGGGAGGGTTTCTTTTCCTCTCTCTCACGCCTTGAGAAATTACACTAGCCAGCCAGGAGGAACCAGGCTTTTCTGGCTACTTTCTCCTTTGTCCTAGCGTCATATCATAGTCCCTTGTCGTGGTAGGTGCTTCCCCGGATCACGCCAAACCATTGCTGTGATGTTTGGTCTTCAAAGTCTTATTATTTTGCTCCTAATCGACAAATTTTGCTGGGGCAATTGCTTATTCTCTGTTATTCGTGCGCAATCACCGGTTCATATGATTCGCGAGGCCTGATCGAGCATTATTGCGATAACATGCGAAGAGTTGTCACTAATAATATGCTATGGCATTAGAAAAGTTTAGCATGAACTTTAACATCGCTTCTACTGCAAAATCCTTTATTTTAATTACTGTATTTTTTCCCCGCATATAATGCTGTATACTTATCTAGCAGCGGATGTATATCTGTCGGTGGTTGATACGCACTAAGTATAAATTTATCGTAGGATCAGGAAACAGTGGTGCTTACAAAAACCAAAGTGAGATGAGATGACAGATTATGGGTTTACTATTATGGTGTGAGCTGCCGACAAAACAGAAAAGGTCGTGGACTAATTAGTAGTTTCAGTGGCTAGTTGGACTTATTTTCTTTTCTGTTAAGATGTCCAAATCCAACGCATCCTAAAAAAGGTACATCTACTACACATTCTTGGGTTTATTCGTTGGGTGAAACAATTGTGGCAGCAGAATAAAATTCAGCACCGAGAGAGCTAATCAGGGGTGGCTTTCATATACTATACTATATTCTTTTCAAGATGAGTGGGTGTGGCTCATGATTTTTATAAACAATATTGTGTACCGACAGACAAGTGCATCAAGTCCCCTGGTATCAAGTCACCGCTTTCCACCGTGGCAGGGGGCCGGGCTGGTCCCGAGCTGTCTCACGTGGTTTTGTGCTGCTCGTTGTTGCCAAGTTGCCATTGCCACGTACACTACAGAGGCCAACACACCGCAGCAACAACTTGGGCACGTTCCAGCAGCTTGTGCATGCATTAGGCCCTGTACAGGTACAACCATTTGCACAATCTGCTAATTAATATCGGTCCTTACTACATTAGCTTGCTTAGGGGCGGTTTCGATCGAGTTTTGATCATCGCGTGCATCCCACAAACACATGATTCTTTCACCACCACCATGTCAAATATATAGTAGAAAGATGCTGGACTAGATCGCGCGATTATGTTGCAACAATTTCGTTACAAGTTGAAGTACTTATTATTTAAGCTCGCAGTAACATGCAATCATGCACTTGGCGCAGTTGACTGGCAGCGTTGTTGTATCCACTGCCATGCATGACATGGTGGCATCCTCCCTGGCGCCTCTTCCAGGTCCATGTGGCCTCTCCATTTCCATCTCCACCCACGCATGCAGATCGGTATCGAGGTATCCATGGATGGACGGACCTGAGATCGGTCCATCCATCATCCATGTATAAACCCCAATCATTAGGGCCCTCCCATCCCCATCCGAGAGGGGGGAAGGAAGCATTATTTATTCAGTTTCAGTGACACCGCCAAGGGTTGCCTGCGTAATTTCCAGCAATGCGAGGGTGGCATGTGAGAATTGGACATGCAAGGAGGGTAGGGGGCATAGGATTCCCAGGAAGACACAAAGCCTGGAGATCGACGAGGGTGAGGGCACAAAGGACGGAGGACAGACCAGCACGCACGTAGCCGGGTTGGAAATCTAAAACAATAATACTACTAATAGACAGTGATGCCATTGGCATTGGCATTGGCGTGGTAGTAATTGGGGTGTGGTTTATTTGGCTGCTGTCGTCGTGCTGGGAATGGGATATCTCAGTACCACCGTTCACCAGCGCTCGTGACGTCTCTCGCATCGTTTCTCACCCGCTGATAGATTTTTATTAGTGTACACTCTTTCCGCTCTTATTTTTTATCACGGTTAAATTCTTTCACAAATTTTAATTATTTGTCTTATTCAAACAATTGATACAAGCATGCGCAAACTTCATTTATATTAATATAATAAATTATAATAAAAGGCTCCGATATTATAAAATAAATTATATTCAACGGTGTCAAATTTTGAGACGGAAGAAGTAGCATAGGGAGGCTAGATATTTTTAGTGCAAGGTATCAAGCTCCGATGTCTTAGAATTCAAGATAAAATAAAAGGTATAATACTACTAGAATGAAAAGCTCTCTACGACCTATAATACTATATAACGTAAATTAAACAACATAAATTAATATTTATAATGTTCTATAAAAAAGGCCAAGGTATTATTTTTTAACAGAATATACCATCGGTGACATCGGAGCAAACCTGGGGGTGCGAATGTGGACCCCAATTTCACAAGTTAACCACTTGTCACATTATTCAGTCATTCACCACCACGGTTTGTCAAATTCCTAGGGGTAGCAGATCAGAACATCATATCGTCTGGATGGCATGTATGTTAATCTAGAGATGTCATCGATGCTAGTTCCAGCTTGTATAGCCTACACAGTACCTTCAGACAGGTGATTACCTATTGGGTTGACTAGAGAGCTCGGCTTATACACAGGAAATTTTGGCGTGTTTGGATCAGGAGATAAAATTTAGCTCACATCACATCGGATATTTGGATGCTAGTTAGAAATATTAAATATGGTTTAATTAGAAAACTAATTACACGGACGATGAGTAGACGGTGAAACGAATTTATTAAGCCTAATTGATCTATGATTAACGAATGGTTACTTAGCATCACATTTGCTAATCATAGATTAACTAGGCTTAAAAAATTCATCTCGTTGTTTACTCCTCATCTGTGTAATTAGTTTTATAATTAGATTATACTGAATACTTCTAATTAGCATCCAAACATCCGATACGATGGGGGCCCCAGTGTGGCCCAGAGCTCAAATCGGTCTATATACAGCTCCGCCCCTACAACTCTTATTGAGTACTTTGACATAACACCATAAATTTTACTGAGGCACCTATGATACTACGCCTCTCTCCCTAGAAAGAAAGTCACCGTTTTTTAAATTCCGTGCACACCTAATCACTCATTCATTCAAAAAATAAATTCAAAAAATCAAAAAAAAAATAAGTTATATAAAAATACTTTCTAAAAAATAAATAATATTTATAAATATTTTTTGAATAAGACGAATGCTTAAAGGTAGTACACTGAAATTGAGAATGACTTGTATTTTGGGACGGAGGTATTGGATATTGGGACTATTGTTGAAAAGATTTGAGCTTGTGGTATTTATTATAGAACTCATATGTGGTGAATTTTGAATGCACAAATCCATAGACATATGCCAGATGTCTCCACTCCAGCAGGGGGTGGAAATGGGTGCAGGTACCTATTTTGCATGTTCGGATAGGTATTGTTGTAAGATGTAGATACACATATGAACAAGGAGGATGTGGATTTTGCGTGGATGTGAATCTTGTGCAGTGTTAGGTAAACTCTATAGATATCTTCGGCTTTCCTCAATGTGCAAATTGTGACTCTCGTAGGCCTTCTCCCAAATGCCCTTGGTCATTTTCACTACGGTGAGCTTTGGACAAAATAACGAGGTCACATCTCCCTTTTATAGGTAAGGTGCTAGCCATTCCACACTCAAAGAATCTCGCAAGATTTATATGACCCACACTTACAAAATTGGTGCGCGCAAACACCGGGATCAAGAGACACGTATACTTCAGCATAAGCCTTGGTCACAACCAAGATTTATGCACTAAGATGGCCTAAGCAAGCACTCCACAAGAACTTGAGCTATGTCTAGATATACTCTCAAGAACTAGATGACTATAGCTCTCAAGAATGTGCCTCAACACCTTCACAATGTTCCTCAGCTCTAGCAACCTTCACATGACCGTGTGGGGTAGATGATATAGGCCCCAAGAGGAAGCTAGCCATCGAGACCGAGGCTGGTCAATTTTGTACTAATCAGTCCATAAAGACATCAAGCAGGTCGATTCTCTAGGTTGATACACTTTCTACTCTAGCCATTGCCATTGTCAGGTCATTGATTGTTCGATCACTGTCCGATGGGGGATCAGACTGCCTGATCATCAGGTTCATGTGAGGACTCAATTTCATCCCTCTTTGGTAAGTTGTTCAGTGATTGTCTGGTCCATGTGTCACACAGTCCAGTCGGTATATATGCCTTCCTTCCATAGTTGCAACTCTCCCTGGTATGATTGTCCAGTTATTGTCCTATCCTTAGGGTTGACTTTGCTTTAGACTGTTCAACTCTTGCCCTGACTTGGCTAGTGTTATAGGAATTGTTGATCCATTCAAGTGGAGGAGGAGCAAACTGTCCAATCAGTACAACTAACATGACTTTTGAACTTCAGGCTTCCTCCATAGACCAGACATGGTGACTGTTTGGGTCTTGCTTCGCTTAATAACTTAGGTCTTCTAGGTGATCTTCATGGTCTTCTATTTTGCTCTTGATCATTGCTTTGAAGTGTTTGTTTTCCAAGTTCATTACTTGCATCCCTTATACTTAGACAAATACATAGCAAACGCATTAGTCCAAATGGTCTTTGTTGTCATTCAACCACCAAAATCATATTAAGATCACTAAGCATAAGTCTTGGAACCAATTTTTCTTACATATACAATACACCATACCATAAGATGCTAATTGATAACATCTAATGCCAGTAGAACTAGATTAGGAGAGCGTTCGATGGATGTATAGGCCTTCGAGAGTCTTTGAGAGATTGAGCTATGACACACATGTAACTTTAGGGTTGTTGGGACCTAGAGCCTTGGTGACTCATCTGGCAACGTCGATGACCCTCCAGCTTGGTGTAGAATGGCTTCGACAACCTTGTTTGGTGGATGAGGAGACCCTTCTTTGGTGGATAATCTCCATAGTAAATGACACTAATGTGATCATGAGAGTCAAGTGGCTTGAGGTTGGCCTTAGTGGCTAACAACTCAATCCTAGCCTAATGGGTGTCTATATGGCAAGCCCAATACTAAACCCAATGAAGGCTTAGTGATTAGGAGCATAACGTAGGTGAAGCTCCAATATGGATTGGAGATGGTAGTTTACCCAATGAGAAAAATTGACACATCTCCAAGAGTTTGCTTTATCTTACTTACCACATTAATATATGTTTCTACAATGTATGCCTTTACCTTTTGTAGAGTCTATCGCTAGGCTAGTTGATAGGATTGGCTCTAGGGAACAAAACTCTTTGGGTGAGCAAGTATAGAACGCTAGAAAAGTGTAGTCGCCATTGATAGGATAGATTGTCATGTTTTTCTAGTGAATTTGAGTAAGGCCCAAGTAAAATCTTTTGGCATCTTGGAGTGGATGCCTTGATCCCTTTAGAGTTACCAAGCTCTGTTTGCCTTGTCATGGAGCTCTGTTGCCCTACAGGCAAGGAACGAGTGCACTAGTGAGCTCACGTTGGCAATGTGCATGCAAGCCACCACTAGCTTGCCTCTTCACTACTATTGTTGTTGCTTGGATGTGAGGGGGCTAGAGAGGGGGTAGCAGAATGGGTGAATGGTTAGGATAATGAGGTGAAAAAATAAGGTTGTGGGTGTGGACTTTAGTTACCCACCTTTCTTATCGTCACCGAGGGGGGGGGAAGACGGGGAATCCCCACCTGAAATTTCATTAATCCATTCGCAAAAAATGGCACATAGGATTACAACAAGCAAAGCATGGATTATAAAGGAAGAGACGACAACAACGCAACGCAAGGTAAAACAACTGAGATCAACAACAACTGATGAGCGTCGACTAGCACACGCACAAGAGCAACATGCTCACCGATACACCTAGGCCATTGCACATCTGAGCCTCCCCCTCGTAACTACGCCGCTCTGCTGCCTTGTGTCCATCTGCCATACAAACGCAAGTGGGGACTAAGGGTGGCACGAGGCACGCCGACCATAGCATACTAAACACAACGATTTCCCTCCGAGTTAACAGCGACACCCGATCGCTCATCCGGTCACCACGACCCGGCATATGATTTATGTGCTTTTGTAAACAAGGAAAGTGCCGACATAGTAGAGGCAAGACGGGCACTGATCGAGCCACACAGAGGTCGAAGGTCGGTGCTAGGCTCAGGGCACCAAGAGACATGCAAAGAACTATACTCCAAGGGCCATTCTAGAAAAATAGAGCATCACCAAAGTGTAGGCCTGATAGGATCTTCGGAGTGACGCCTGTGGGGGATACAACGCCGATTGGACGCTGCCATCGCTTGTCCGGTAGCACCGAACATAGTTTTCAACCAGAGTCACCCACCTATGAACTCGTCCAGCTAGATCTATGGTTGATTTTCTATGTGCACCCACAGACATCGGCATGAACCCCGTCGATAACCATATCTAGCGGAGTGTCCAAAGCATTGGGCCCTATTACCAAATGTCTCCAACTGGTGTGCAGTCCTAGCATTATAGCATGTAAATTTCGATATAACTAATTTGGAGGGTGCAGGGCACTCGCCTGCGTCAACAAAATGAGTTGCACCTTTTGGGAGCCACTACATGGATTTTTTGCAGCTTATCTTTTAGATTAGCAAAAAGACAAATTAAGCCAATATTTTTCCGCAATGAGTGTACTGCACATTGTCGGTGTAGCCGTGTAGGTCTAGATCGGGCAACCACTACTTTGGCATCACCAATTGACCATGAATCGTAGCCTGCGAGCTGCTGCGACCTGTATTGGAAAAGCACATGAAAGAGAGATCCATGTATGCTCTCACTGCCCATCACGTCTAAGCTCGTCACATGCACCGAGTGCTCACCATGTCTAGTACTGTACAGTACACTAGAAGTGTCAGAGCATGCATTTTGATATTTAATTGTAGGTTAGTTTACTTCTGAGAGGGTCAGCTTTAGAAAGAATCTGATAGATAGAGTTAATGATGAACAATGATGCTGCTGATCTGATGACCTCCCTTTTGCAGAAAGGAATTCCAAAGTACGAATGTGATTATTCCGATGAATATTATGGAGATGATCACCATGCATGCTTTGTTTCGAAGCTTTTAGAGGTCCGCACTCCCGTCGTCTGTCTTTTGAGGCTGGACGGGCCCTTAATCCTCCGGGTTATATTAGCTTGCTCCTTTCTTTCTCCTTTGATTATTATTACTACTACTATCCGCCGTTATTTTTTGTAGGTCAAGTTATTTTTACTTTGACCATTAATGCCCTATTTGGATGTCGCGGTTTTGAAAAAAAAACCATGGTATTAGAAAACTATAGTTTTAAAATAAAGTCATACAAAACCATGGTTTAGAAAAAAAAAAGTTTAGAACGGAGTTTTTAAAACCTAAAAATATTTTAGTTTAGCAATACCATGGTTTGTAAAACTGCAACACCTATTATATCCAAACACCACATCTCTTTCTAAAACCAAAATATTTTGCAAAATTATGGTATTCTTCCAAAACTCCAAAAAATACTCAGTATCAAATATGCCTAAGGCATAAATGAAACAATTATCATATTGTGAAAGTATATATGTTCAATACTAAAAGAAATTATGCTTACTAACCATGAGTAGCAGTAGTTGAATTAAGTATCAAAAACTTCATCGGGACCTTGTCCAGCAATTATATTTATGATACGAGGGAGTTTTATAATGCTTATATATATGCGACCAGCATTCTCTTTGTTCTTAGCCCTTTTTGTTTTGCTTGGGCAAAGACTAATTAACATGCAAAGCAATACTAAACCACCAATTTCTCAAGGGTTTTTGTTTTGCCTTGTGTCTTACCACTACACGAGAACAAGCTTTCGCTCTAGGTTCTAAACTAGCTTTCATTACTCCCTCCGGGTGGACCTTTCCTATTCCCTCCATGGGTTCTAGGTTTATTTTTTCCGTCTATGTTTATATCCATATTAATGAATCTAGACACATATGCAAACCACATATATAATAAAGTAAACAAATCTATTAAAAAGGCTAGAACCTACGCTAAGAGTAGTACTCAACTTTGTATACAGTATGTGTGCACCTAAGGCTATTTAAAAATACCGGACTTGAATTTAAATTTTAGGAATTATAAAAATAAATTGGTGTAGAAAATAATCTAATATGAAAGGTTGTCAACTACGAAATTTTAGATCTCGTTGATGATATAAAGTTTTTCTTCACCTTATATCATATTAAAAAAGTTATAATTTTTTATGGCAACTATTTCTAGAGGCGGTTCTAGCCACAAACCAGCAGTGATAGGCCTCGTCACTCATAGTATGTCTAAAACTAGTTGTGATAGTGGTGTATCAACGACGGTACCATCCGGCAATCGTTAGTGAAGAGTATTTTCACTGCTGGTTTTAGCACACTCTACCAAGTGATAAGTTTTTATTGATGGTTCCTATTCAATTGGCAGGATTGTCATTTCAAGATTGTCATTTCTATAGTATATATATCATGCCACCGTGTTAAACTTATAATTAAAAATGCTAAACACTATCATGCTACCGTGTTAAACACCTTGTAATTACTATACTAGTATCAAACCCAAAAAAAGTATTGTACATATATACTCTAAATTATCACTTCACTATTTAATATAAAAACTTAACTCAAAGTAAACATAAGATGTTTGCTACTATATGGACAAAGTATAGATGCATGCATGAGCCGTAAATATATGTTCCTACAGTTTAGCAATTGTTTTAATAATTACTCCTTCTGTCCTAAAATATAAGGGAACGAAAAGATTTTAGGTATTAGTGGTGATTGCGAATGACGCGTGCATATTAGATTAAATGTTGAGAGGTGTGTTGGATTTGACATAAATGGCAGGGTGAGCTAAACCCACCCTACTTGCACAGAGATAGTCTTATTCCCTTATAATCCATGATGACAGAGATTTTAAATACCTTGTTCCTTTATATTCTAAGACGGATAGTCCCTTACAATTTTTTTGTTGAGAAATGATTGGATATTCAAGCAAGTCCCACCAAGCGCTTTTTTGCATAATACGAAGAAGAGTTATTTCCTCTGCATTTTTGTACAGTATGTTCTTTCTTCTTGTTTTTGTTTAATAAGAGTATAATATTAGTTGGGATAAGCCCCTCCTATTTTTATTTACGTAATTCTACAAACGTGATCACTGATCATGATCAGCAACGTGCCCGGTACCCCTCCTGCAATCTGATCGAGGTGGCGGGCAACTCTGATGCCCATGTCCATGGACGCCTGTACTGTACTGTGTAGCAACGAACGACTAACGAGCGACCGATGAGAGGCCGTTCCTTGCTATAAATAACCCCAGTTTATCGGATCCCACGACTCCACCACTTCCGCCATCCAGACACACGTCTCCTCCATTTCTCAGGTCTTCTCTTCATCGCACCCAAGCTTCACCAATTCTCTTCTGCCATCAATCTCTCCGTCCTCCTGAATAGGTGAGTAAACTTTGCAAATTTCGGCTGCACTGTTTCTCCATCTGCTTTTATACTGAAAACTTTTTTTAGAAAAACTATACTGAATATTTGGTAGGAGGCTATACTATATATATGCCAGTTGCTTCTATCAAGGCAATGAGGCTCTGGGATCGGCGGTGGAACTATTTTGAGAAATTGTTGATATGATTTCCGTTTAGTTGGTGAGTTAGGAGCAAAGTAAAGAAGTAGGGGGCCTGTTGCTTTATTAAGGATCAGAAACAGTGTGGAGGGTACCTGTTTTCATATTTCCTGTAATTTTCTTGTGAAGAAGATTCTGTTCAACCCAGAACATCAGGTGCGGGTATGATCTTTTTCTGTACTAGTGTGAATCGCTGATCGTTTAGCAGCTTAGCGTGATCATCGTGTATAGTTGCTCTTGTTAACCAATGTGATTGGGTGCAACTCCAGTTCTTGGTTAGCGTTGATGTGATCTCTGTTGGCTTGCCGCGAGGGTTGCTGATTGATCCTAGCTTCATGTAGGAGTGCGGATGGAGGGGACCGTGTTCAAGCCCTCCCTTGAGGGGATGAAGCATGTCAAGTCAGAGAGCGGCGTGATCCTGACCAAGCCCTTTCTCCAAGTATGCAAGCACATCCTTCCTGTGCTAGGTAACAAGAGATGTTTTGAGTTCCTGAAATACATTTAGGGGGAGCTAATAGTTATAACCAATGAGCACTTCTTTGATCTGGTTGAAGCAATGGCATTCTGATCCATGAATCATTGCAGAGAAATTTGGGTCAGCCATGTCTATTGTCAAAACCGACATAGGAGGCAATATCACGGTGAGGGGAATCTTTTACACATTGGAAGTTCCATATATGCATCTGATTGCTATATGATAACATATTTAAAAGTCAAGTCAGCCAAAGTTTCATTTGCTTTAATTTGACAAAAATGCTCAAAGCAAATTCCTGATGCGACACATTCTTGATGTTCTTGTGCAGAGGCTGGAGACAAAATATGCATCTGATCCTACAAAATATGAGCAGCTGCACAGCATGGTGAAAGTAGAAGTTAGCGCCAAGACAGCGAAAAGCTCTAGCAGTTGTACCAATGCCCTTCTCTGGCTGACAAGGTAACTCAACAGAAATTGCATATCTCAGACAAGTTTTATCCGAGAATGTTCGTTCAGTGTTTCACCACCAAATTTCAGCATCGTTACTTTTTTATGCATTTGTTTGTCAACAGAGCCATGGACTTCTTGGTTGCTCTGTTCCACAACTTAGTACAGCACCCAGATTGGCAGATGTCACAAGCTTGCAGTGACGCTTACAGCAAAACACTGAAGAAATGGCATGGCTGGCTGGCGAGTTCAAGCTTCTCGGTAGTACTCCTTACCTAAGCTCCGGATAAAGTTATACCTTTTGATAATCTGTCAACTCTTGGCTAACTACCGATGATGTAAAGTGGAATGTTAATTCTGTTAACAATAACAAAACAACAAAAACCTCCAGTGAACATATGCCAACAATAGGCACATCACAATGTAAAGCCCATGATTGCAGGTTGCCATAAAGCTTGCACCAGACAGGAAGAAGTTCATGGAGATCATCAGTGGTTCAGGCGACATCAACGCAGACATCGAGAATTTCTGCGCAACATTCTCCCCTTTGCTGGCAGAAAACCACAAGTTTCTGGTATAAGTTCAGTCCAAATCACTGTACTTTTAGTGTGACCAACCCAACATTTTTCTGAAGGTGAAGTTTTATGACACACCTTTCAACTTGCAGGCCAGTGTGGGCATGGACGATCTTAAGGCATCCTGAAGCAAGTACACTACAGTGGGTGATCCTTCGGCATGCACGTTTTGTGACAAGCTTACACAGAAACAAGTGTCACTTCGTTGTTGAATTTCTTGTATAGCGGATAACGAGTCTCTCTGATGTCTCAAGTGTAATATTTGTTATACCCTTCTTGTATGCCATAAAAAATTCTGCTCAGCTCTGTAATCTCTCTAGTTCGATCAAAAAATTGTGGAAACAGGATAACTTCTGTCTGACTCTGTCAATTTCCGATGGATGGGACTTCGGTTTCCAGCTTCTGTTTTTGGGAAGCTAAAACTCAAGGAGTATATTGGAGACCATCTGCACTCCAATTTATCACCGTTTTGCTTGATAACCATTTTGGCCTGAACCTTCATATCTTGATGCATATAGGCTAGAACCCTTCATCTAAAGAAATACTATATCTATATGAGATGTTCGTATGCTCTATCCTTTCATATGCAACTTTGATTCAACGTTTAGGAATAGATCGATCGCTCGGTTAGATATAGAGACGTAGATTGGTTCACTGCCAGTTCAACATAAACCATGGACGAATATTCCAAGGGAAAAGCTAATTAGCCTATTATGTGCCTTCAACTAGGCCGTTCCTCCCTATCCTTGGCTGCTGAAGAAACATATTAAAGATTGCGTGATCTCCCTTGAAATACCACTAGCTTGGTAAATTGGACACATGGAGCATGTGAACCAAAGTTGAAATACAAAAATCATGTGAACTCAAGGAGGAAACAACAACAAATCATTTCCAGCGTTGACATCCTTGCCCAAATGACTATCTTTAGATAAACTCCTCTGCATCCTCCATCCAGTTTCCCATATTGTCTTCTCCTTAAATAGACACAAAAAGGACAGGCAGCCTCTTCCTACACCCACGCATGGTTGAATAATATTAGGAGCTAGAAGCTCAAAGGGTTCTTGACCCTCCAAAAAATTAGGCATAAGATAGATCTCCTCTTCTTGCCCTCGAAGTAGCATTGACCGCAAGGGGCCATCCGCTGCGGTCAGTGTAAGTTTCTGAATCAAATTGTGGCAATGCCCAAGGCTAGACAATATTGAGCTAGCCTTGAGAAAGAAAGAGATTGAGAGGGGAGAAGAATGGCATTGGACCATTGAGGGATTTTGAGAACAAGTTAACAAGAATTGCCAACATTTGGTCAATCTTGTTAACAGAGTTTAAGGTTGCCAGCAGAGTAAGCACTCCGATGTGGAATTTTGTTCAATTCTATACACTCCCTCCGTCCTAGAAAGCTTGTCCAAAAGGACATGTATTTGGACAAGACAAGCTTTCTGGGCAGAGGTAGTACATATTCTAATATGAACATAGGCCTTTCATTTTTATTCTTTTTATTTAGTCATCAGCTGTATCACTTCACAGTAATTTTTTCTGTGGGTCAGCAATCTGTGAGTTCAAGAAGAGTGCGTGCACCCACATTCATATAACAAAGGTTTTGGGATAAACAACATGAGCACAAAGATGAAGAAGGGGATCCTGAAGCCATTCCGCTACATCTCAAACATGATGGGTATGCGCGATCAAGTTATTCATTCAACAACTTAAAGTTGATTTTTTTTTCAGAGCAGGGGTTGGACATTGGCATTGACATTATCATTGTTTTCTACTGTATTGCGACAACAAGATGGTAAGGAACCTGAAATGCAAATCGGGTTCCCAACGGATGTAAAACATGTTGCACATATCGGTTGGGATGGTCCTGGCGCCAACAACAACACCGCCACCACCACCAATAATGCTGGAGGAGCACCTAGCTGGGTAAGCCGGCAACATCATCTTACATCGGCATAGAGCACACAAAATGTTTTAAGACCATATAAGCAGACAATCTTCGTCATCTGTACCTGATTTTAACAATGTGTTACTCATTGTCCTGTAAACCATAGCCATAAGACGAAATAATTATGTCAATGTAACTAACATCTTTGGCCATACACATTGGTCGATTCGATGCAAAAGGATGGGGCACTTTACTTTGTCTAAGAAAAACTTAATCTTGACAGTGGATATTTTGCCATGACAAAAAATTGTTGGATTCGGCAGATGAAGGATTACCACTCCGCACCGCTTGACACATCCTCTTTTAGGAGTGAGAGTGGGGGCACGGCTGCTGCAAATCCATGGGCATCTCAAGGTATTTTTCGCTCCTCATATATTCTGTCCATCAATCATCATCATCGAGATCGACCCCCTTGCTGCAAGTGCAAAATCTCAATTGATCATTTGGAAGTTGTATGCTAGCAAAATGTCGTAGACTCGCTCAACTCTCTTTTATGTCTGCCCTGACAGAGATAGTCATAGATGGAGGAAGCCTCGGAGAAACCTCGTTTAGGGACACGAAAAGCGAGGCAGGCGGCATCGACGTCGGCGATGGCGACTCCCCACCGTCCCCGGGCACGCGCCGGTCGAGGCGACACCGCTCCCGGGGCTCCGCCACCTCCTCCATGGACGTCACGGGCGCCGAGGGCACGGAGGACAAGAAGAAGGAGAAGGCCAAGAAGGGCACCCGCAAGAACCGTAAGAAGGACAAGGAGAAGTCGGCCGGCGACGACGGCTCATCGGCGGCCACCTGCCAGGACCTCCCCGCCGTGCCCAAGAAGTCCACCCGCCGGAAAAACAAGGGCTCCGATGGGAACGGCGGCGCGGCGGCCAAGGACGCCACGGCGGGCGTCGCGGAGGAGGGGGCGCAGGCGGCGGCGCCCCTACCCCCCGTGGCCGACGACTAGGATCGCGGGGTGGTAAATTGGCAATGCTGCTGGCGGCTGTGGATCCAAACTTTGACGTCGCTTTTTTTTTTTTGAGATGAAATTACGCATGCCACAGAGAGTACGTACTTTTTTTTTTAGCGCAGTTCGTAGAATCACAAGTGGCGATCGATCGATATGTACGTATATGGTGCTCGAGGGACAGATGCAGTGAGGCGTTCATGGTTGATAACCCACGTTCGCTTATTAGTGTTCTCATCAGGAGTGGGTGTGCACGCACAAAGGCCATTCTTTTCTCTATTTCTTTCTTTCTGTAACATTGATCCGCTTTTTCTGACCTGTTATCTTGTTCAAGATCCATATATATATATATATATGAAGTACTACATATACTGTGTGCGATACATATGTCTCGTATTGTTATATTTGGTATGCGATATAATGCAACTCACTAGCAAATGTGTCTGAATGTTGCAAACCATTGTTTTGTGAATTATGATTCGTACTCCCCCGTCCCACAATAATTGTTGTTTTAGGATTCAAAATTTATTCCACAATAAAAACTATTTTAGAGATTAGTTGCCTATAAAAAAAATTAACTATCAACTAGGAGCATATACATCATATCTCACTTTCATTATTTTGTCCTAACATTCCTCGAACAATACTTATTGTGAGACTAACGGAGTAGTGCTTAAGTACTTGACTCAGCACAGTGATAAAAAAGAAGTTAATGTGCCTGTAATATATTTTATGTTATGTATAGTAACAATTATGTGGACTTAGATGACAACAAGGTCTCTGAGTGTGGATAGCGCTGGGCAGAAAACCCGATACTTGAAGCCCATACCCGATTTACCCAAACCCAAACTCAAACCCGTATAGCCCAAACATAGAAAACCCGATGTCTATTTCGGGTGGCAGATCCCGGTACCTGAAATTAGATCGGATAGTTCGGGCTACACTGTCCGGTACCTGAGGTATCCGAGTCAATCATTTTACTCGGGTGCGCCCACTTGCAGCCCAGCACCGGCCCATTAACTCCACCACCCAGTGAAAACCCTCACCACACCATACCATGCTGCTCTCTGCCTCACCGTTGCAGCCCCCCACCCGGCCGCCACCGCTGACCCGCTGCAGCTCGGCGCCCCCCAACCTTGCAAGCCACAGCCCCCGCCGGATGCTCCCCAGCCCCATGCCGCTGTCACAACCCCTGCCCGGCACCCCAGGCCTGTAGGCCACTGGCCGCCGCACGGAGAAGAGGGCGAAGGAGCTTGAGGACAAGAAAGCTGATAGCTTTAGGAGGCATGTATAACTGAGGCCCCGTTTGGATCAGCTAAAAATTAACCATTAAAAATTAGTTGCAACCAACTAAGGCCTCCTTTGCAATTGAGGAAAAACGAAGAAATTTTGGAGGATTCAATTCCTATGGAAAGTTTTTCCACGAGAGTTTTTGGAACAAAATATTAAATCCTATCAATTCCTTTTAAATTTTTGTGGAATGGCATTCTCTGTAGCAATTTTAGAGAAAAATAAGCATGCCAACCTTATGTTTTATTTTCTTTGTGTCTTGTATTCATGCATTTTTCTTGCGCATGATCCCAACACAAGTTTTATGACTTTCCTGTGTTATAAATTCTTGTAGAATTTCAATGGCATGGACATTCTAATTATATGTTTTTGCTATTCTTAGGTTATGTGAATCCTGTGTTCCGAAAGAGGCCTAATAATGCTAATAAATTGCAAGCCGCTTCATTAGCTAAGCTTGTTTGGATAAAAATTAGTTGGGTTTATCCAAGCAGCCTCACATAAGCATAATTGTCCAATGTGGACCCTATTAAATGAAAATAGAGATGACCACCTGTGTTTTGCCAGATTCAGGGTCTCACCTTAGGCAATCCGCACTCATCTAACTCTAAATTCCTACTTTAAAAAGAATATTCAGTTCTAGTCAGCAAGATTCTCTACTCTATACAACAAAATTCCGCAGTCATATTTACCCTATATCTCAATCATATACCAATTACCACATTTTTTATTATTTATTTTATTACTTCCCCACCCCTCTCTCCTTCCCCAATCCCACCCGCCGCATCCTCTCTCTACTCGGCGCCGCATCCTCCTCCCCACCTTCCCCTCTCCCGTCGGCGCCACCTCTTCCCCCAACCGCCGCATCCCGCTCGGCCTCCACCCCTTCCTCCTCGGCTGCGCTCCGCCTCCCTCCACCTCGAGCGCCGGCCGCCAATGCCTCCCTCCACCTCGAGCCTTCTCGGCCAGCCTTCCTCTACTCCTCCTCGTCCGTCGCCATGGATCGATTGGATCCACTATGGATGATGCAATGGCGGTGCACACCTCCCTTCGCCTCGGATCCACCAGCGCCGCCATCTCCTCCGGCTCGAGCCGCCGGCCTCGCCTCCTCAGGCCAGATCTGCGCCTCCTCAGGCCTCCTCCCATCCTCACCTCTACGTCAGCCATGGAGCCTACCGGCCATGGAAGGTGGCGCCATGGATCTGCCGCCAGGGACTATGCCGCCACCTCCGCGCGCCGGCAATAGCGGCTTCCTCCCCTCATCGCCTCCGCCTCGTGCTCCAAGCCCGGCGGCACCTCCACCTCATGCTCCAAGCTCGGCGGCCGTCTGCTCCTCTCGTCCGGGTCCTGCACTGCGCGCGAGCCTCCGGCAATTGTGCACGATGGAGAAGAGAGAGGGGATAGGGTAAGCTCCGTACGACGCTGCAAATAGGGTGAGAGAAGGCTCACCCTACCGTAGGGGAGCCTTCCTGGTTCCAGTCAGCTGTATACTTTCAGGTTGGAGTTTGCAGCTGGCCACTTTGGACAGCCTTACTCCTATGCTCCGAGCGAAAGTCGATCGCTCATTGTCTGTTGTACGTGATCCGTGCAGCAAAAGATGGCCTTTTGGCTTTTGTGTATCCTAGGAATAGTGCTGATCCTTATCAAATAATGCAAGACAACAACACAGGCAAGAAGAATATTCAGCACTTTTTCTCCCAACTCAATTAACACATTGGTCGCTTACAGCAACCGAGGCCGCACAATCCGCTTCATCAAAGGTCCCTATCAAGTCCGTGGCCTAAGCAACATTTACCTCAAACACGATACACGACAGTATTACCCAACAAATTCCCAGTCAAGTAGCTGTCTGAAGCTAGCACTAATAACTTTTTAGTGTTACCGAGCAAGCAAAACATAATTGTCTTACACATATGTACATAAGGCCCCTGACTTTATACTTGAGTCATAATTTACAGTGCAGTATGAACTGCACAAATTTTTTGATAGAGGTATTCTCATCAAAATTTGTTGCGAGAACCATCCATTGCCAACTTTCCAGGCCCACCATTTCAACTCAAACAGCATAGAGGCGAACAACCTGTTTAATGGTAGCGCGGCAGATAGGGCATCCCCACTTCTTTGATTCTATATCCTTCAAGCAGGACATGCAACCAGCCATGTGACCGCATGGAATACAGGCACCTTCCACAGGAGCATCCAAACAAATAACACAAGTGCCAGAGGGAGTGTTGCCACTGCCACTTGCATCAGCTTCGTTTCCTCTGGGTTTTGCAGGTGCTGCTGTTGTACTGCCTTCAGCGGTAGACGGCATGGTTACATTGACAGGCGTCGAATCTACAGATGGGTACTCAACAGGACCACTGTAGAAGGTTTCTTCAGCGAATGGTGGCGCAGTTGGTGTTGGAAGAGCCGGAAGAGCTTCCTGTGGAATCACAACCGCAGTGTTGGTTTGGGTTTTGTGGGGCTTCGATGAACTTTGACTAGAGCTCGTTCCAGTCACATCCCATCCATTGTATGTGCTGCTGCTTGGAGCATTGAACTGGGCTTGGGATTGTCCTCTTGTCTTTGATGGTGCAGGAGCTGTTGGTGGTCCCCATCCATTGTGAGAATTGGTTGGGGGGGTACCCCAGCCATTGGTGTTGGGAATGGATGCATTTGGTTCAACATTGGGCACTCCCTCGGCAATTGCTGATTGAATGGAGGCGTTGATAGCCATCGCTAATTCAACATCCTCCTTGCTGGGTGCAGATTGTTCTGAAGGTGCCACAGAAGAGTTTGCAGGTACTGGATTTGCTATTGGGAGATTTGCTGGTGGTACTGGACCTGTGTTCAAAACCTAAAAAGAAGGTGACATTTAGATCATATTATTGTTTTCTTTATGAAGCTAAATAATTGAAAAATCCAGCAACTTTTTCATTCAGACTAAACCTCAACTTCACATCATTACTGTTATATCAGTTATTTAGCTACATATATATAAGCAAATATTTTTCAAGGACATGCCTTCTTTCAACTGAATTTAGTTAAGAATATAGATTGTTCAGATGATTATTAATGATATAACACAAACGACAAGGAAAACATTCCGTGAAGTTACCTGTGCTATGCCATGACATGCATTACAAAACCATTGAAGCTGCTGTTTGTCACCTTCATATGCCGGTAAGAACTTGTATCGAGTTTCTGTAAAGAAGATTTCAATCAAATTTAGCAATGGAATGGCTACCTATTTTTGTAGGAAAGATTTGGCAGAAATCAATGTTTGGTAAAAGAGATTAATTGATTGCCATGAGTAAGACAAGATGTTGCAAAAATATCAAAGGAAATGTGCAATATCAACATCAAGCTGCATAAAAATACTTTCATACCAATTAAAACAGTAACACACTGTTACTCATATTTCAGAAATAACAAACTGAAGAACTACACCAGTAGCCAAACAGATTCATAGAAAAAAGGAAATCTGATCGATTAGCTGCAGCCTTGTTATCGATAATAAAAATGCTGCCAGGTTACTATCAGCATAAAATTAAGAACATAAGAAAGATATTCAAGTGATCAGATCAGCATAATTTATGGGCCCTGACACAGATTCATAAAGGGTATTTGTTCAAAGCATATTGATCCCCTATGAGCACAATAATAGAAGTTAATTTTATGCTATGCAGTCATGCAGTACATCTTGTATTCTTGTTGCCCATCATTGTCGTCACATTTCATGATTCTCTCTTAAATATCAAATAGTCTAATAAAATAACAGCAGTGGATGAGAATTTGTTGATTTAAATTGTTTCATTTGCAGCCAACGATGGTAAGCATACTGGTTGCTTGTGACCGACAGCCACGACAAGAGTCTTATACATAGAATGATAGGCTTGTTGCTGTGGATTTATGTGAGATTCTACCCATGGAAAATAAGTTGAGCCTTCAGGACGACTAAGATGATCAGCTTCCCTCTTAGAAGAGTGAAGGATTGATCAAGCATACATGTGTATTCATGCAGTTTGGTCTTCTGTAGTCAGAAGATATATGCGGTCATGAGTTTATGATAATCCAAACTCTAGTCGGAGTGTAACAAATAAAATTCATACTCATTTGCCCTTGAACGCAAGCTAGTGATTGGAAGAATGAGTTGGCAACATTGAACCTTAAACACAAGGCATTTCATTCTTTTTCAACAAAGTGAAGATATCACAAATCAGCAGCGGTAAGCAGTATGTACACACTAATAATGGAAAATGTATCAACAAAGCTAGTAACCAATATCATAAACATGTATTTAAACTTGAGAAATCTGTAGATTGAAACTAAAACATGGTACATACTTGTTCCTTTGTCAAAAACGATAATGGAAGGGTCAGCCAGATTAAGCTTTGGTTCCTCAATTTGACATTTCCATAGTTTAACTACAACACGTGGTTTAGAAGCCTGCATGTTCATTAAGAAAAAAAAAGTCTCAAACAATAATCATTTCAATAGCACACAGCCATCAAAATTGTGCAAGCAAAAATATCGACTGAAACAAAGGCAATATTGCTGAAGTAAGCAAAATGCAATTCTGAAAAAGGAAACAATTGCATTTGTGCACTGCAACAGCAGAGAACAGCAGCACCGGTGCTTTACTCTTTTATGGTTTTACCCCCAGATTCCCACTTATACTTGAAAGTTTTCAGCTTAGCTGAGGAGGAAAGGGGAAATGACACAAGCATGATGGTTCTCGAATGAGCATTTAACCCTTTTCATTTTCAAAGACCCAATGTCAGATATAACATCTAACCATCAATAGAAAGGCACCAGGTGTGGAGGTGTGGAGCAGCAGCTTGTGGGGAGGTGGGTGGTGGTAAAGCTCTTGAGGCCGGCTGTGGGGATGTCACACCTTGGCAGCCAAGGTGTTGAATTGGGAGGGTGAGGAAATCGAGAAGAGTTGGAGCCCTGGTGACTGACGCGGGAGAAGGCATGGCTACGCAAGGTCAGTGCTGCCACTGGGAGCGAGAGGATAAAGACGAGGGCACAAATGTCTATACCCCCACCTTCTCTCTCCACAAATCAGCAAAGAACTACAATTTCATAATGGTACCTGTACAATATCGATTGGCGTGAAATGACATATGCCAATTAAGTTTAGTGTCTCACAGCATAATTTGCCTAATAATTCATTGCAAAAAAGCGCAGGAGTTCAATGAGTAGGAGACTCGTCAACATATCCACAACTATACAACATCTCCTGCATAATCGAAAAAGCAAGCAGAATACATTCAAAATTTTAAGTTCTTATCAGTACCTGTAATTCAGGATATATAGCTAACTCTAACTTAGGAGGCCTGGTTGCCGTACGCGCTTCCCGGGGTAAAACAACAGCCCAACTGAAACAAAAGGTGATGATTAGGAACTCATAAAACACATAATGAAACGATTATCACACATATATGCCATGTGATACGTATCCAGATGTACCAGTATAAGTGGCAGAACATAATGTCAGTAAATATTACATTTTTCTTGTCATGAACTGTGGAGCAATTGCATCCAAAAAAGCAGGAGCATAGTTTTCCCTCATCCATCCACAAAAAATAGAAATCCGTCCCTAAAATTAACAAAGTAACAAACATTTTAAACCGTTAAGACGAATAAATTGCCACAGGTATTAGGATGCAAAAAAAAGTACCTCTATGGCTCGCACAACGTTCACATTGCCTTTTTCTCTTGCCAGTTCAAGGGCAGTATTGCAATCATCATTTGGTATGAAAGGATTAGCTGCAAGAATCATATGCATTTAACAGAGACCTAACAAAAGTCACTGGAGAGGAATAAAGCGTTCCATATATTGTTTACCTCCATGTGACAAGAGGAAATGGACAGTCTGGTCAAGTCCTTTCTTGGCAGCATGGTGCAATGCTGTCCCACAATGTGACCCTGCCAATGGAAAAAGTGGTGATTGCAAATGCAACAGCGAGTACAGCAACCTCTTGAATTAAGCGTGAGCATCGCCGGCAACTTGGAAGGATCACATCAAAACAGTTATGCGCCAATGCAGTATCACCGGGACATGGTGCGCTTCTTGATTTGATGTTGCAGAGCATATACAATACTCTGAGACTCTCTATAGGGAATGGCAGAGACAGAATTTCTCTTGCTTGCCTGAAAATCTGCCCTAATATTGCCTACTCAAGCAAGCTCCATGCTAGCCTTAAGCCGCTCTTTTATTTCAATCCTACGCGCAGTGCTACACCCCCGACGGTAAGCAAATTGCCTTTTCTTGAGTGAACGGATTCCATAGTCCCGAACGAAAGGAAACGAACGAACCAGTAACTTTGTGCAGACCTCGTTACTGTGCCATAGGTAGGGCAGCGTGACAGGGAGCAGACTGCAGTGCATACCAGGGCGGTAGGCGTTGACATTGGCTCCCAACTCGACGAGCACCTTGGCGACGTTGAGCAGGTCGGGGCGCGTGCAGGCGAGCATCAGGGGCGTCTTGCCGTCCTTGTCGATCCACTGCGACATTCACGGAGCACAACCAGCAGCTCGATTCAATTCACGGGGAGATAAAAACAGGCGAGGAGCGCAAACTCCTCATCCTGGCCGACGGACGGACGGGCGTACCTCGAGGCCGGCGCCCTGCCCCCGCAGTGCGCGAATCCCGTCGGCGTTGCCGTAGTTGACCTGCTGGTACAGCAGCTCCTCCTTGGACTGCTGCAGCCCCATCCCGAGCCACCGAGACCGGCCGCGGCAAGGCTGCGCAGCGCGGGCGCGGGGGGATCGGTTCGGCGGCGATTGGGGCCCCGGCGAGACGAACCAGCCCCGACGGGTGGTTCCCGGGGAGGCGGAGGGGGTTGGGGACGGATTGGGGGCGCTGGCAGCGGCAGGAGACGGGGCCGGATTTTAATGCGCGGTGGTTCGAGGAAGAGGAGGCCAAGGAGGGTGGGAAATTGATGGCGAAACTGACAGTTTTCTTCCGCTGACGACGGTGGCCTTTTTTCCTTCGTGGCGAAGGGATTTGCGGCTGCGGGGGCGGGACGTGACGTGAAACAACCGGACGGGGTGTGGGGGTGGGTCGGGTTTGGGTGGGCTCCCGCGGGTTTTGGACCCAGTAGGAGCGGGGCGGGTTTAATTTTCCCTCAGAGTTTTCTCCGATCCACGTGGAGTGAGAAGGATTGAAAGAGAATTTGAACTAATTTTTATTTTAAATCTTTTCAATTCATCTCCAATCCACGTAGATTGTGTTTATCCAAACAAACCATGGGTTCCCCGCGGGGACTCCGAGTACATAAAAACCCCAGCCACCGGAAGGTCCAGCAAGGTCCATGTAATCTAAACCTAGGTGTATAATCAATGCACAACTCTTCTCATAGCCACACGCCGCACTGCCCCCTGCCACAGGCCCACAGCCCCTCGCCCTCACGGCCTCACACCCTCACCTTGCTTATGTAGTTCCCCTCTTCTGGCTTCCAATCCGCACCCCGCACGGGCGGCACGCCACACGTTAGCGCGAGCGCCGGCCTCCAGCGACACGCCGCCACACCTCCTCACCTAGACACCACACCACCGGCCAAAGCTCCTACCGGCTGCCTCTGCTGCAGCCTGCAGGCGTGCACGCCCACTCCTTTCCTCCAGGACGTGTGTTGAGCCAGCTCAAGCCGCCAGCAACCGGCTAGATCCGCACGGTGAGTGCGCCAAGCCAGTGACCGGCAACGCGGAGTGCCTGCCCCAAAGGTCCAGTAGAGTTCAGGTACGTGGTGCGCTAACAACCAACTCAGATCCGCACTTCCCGATGGCCAGCGACGAGCACCTGACCTAGCCGGCGACTCCATCCACACCAACGAGACGGGAGCCCATCCACTTTGGCGAGCTCCTGCTGCCGCAACTGTACTACTCAGTGCTTGTTATTATTAGAGTAGTGTCACCAGAGAGTGAATATGGATGTGAAAACACTGTTTTACGCACTGTACACAGAGTGGAAAAACACTGTTTGTGCATTGTAGATAGTACGGATGTACTTCCTAGTAACACTGATCTTACTGGTCGATATGGATCAATGCACCATGTGCTTGTGTAGACTATATGCTGTTATTCTATTGCTATGTGTTAAGCTGTACAGAATGTATGTGCGGGTGCCGAGTTCCCCGTCGGGGCTCGAGTCCCCGGCGGAGGTTCGAGGGCGGGTGTGAATTTTAACCCACAGCTGGTTTGGGTTTGGGGCGGGTTTTATTGACGGGTTTAGGAGGCAAGTCGGCAGACACTCCACCCTCCGCGAACCCGCCACGTTGCCATCCCTCCGCGATGCTGTTCAAAGCGAGTGATGAGCGTGTCCCCTCTTCTACGAGTCTGTCTGTCCGTGGGTTGGTTGACTGACGAAACGCATCCCCAACAAAACCGGTGCTTTGCTGATCCCCGGGTAATTTCCTCCTAGTTCCTCCGTTGAAATTTCAAACATGGCCATTGCGTTAAAATCAGCTATGGGACTCCAAGGAGCTATTCCGTGTACCCGTTTTAATTTCTTTATACAAGGTTCCAACGGTTGCTACTTGAGTACTTGACAACCCAGCCGGGGTGTTTGTTCTAGAAACTGAATGACGCCTGGTTGGTTGATCTCACGCGTGAATGCGCGTCAGAGTTTACATCGGTGTCAAGAAAACCTTGAGTCTTTGCTATATAGGGGGAGTCAAATAAATGAAACATAATGCTACATTGGACCTTATATTTTTATTTTCATCTAAATTTGCAATGATATCGTGAAATTTGACTGTTCAATCATTAAAATGTTTACTAGTTTTTCCCCATAGATTGAAGAAATTATTTTAGAGACTACTATTATTTGCAAACTTCGGGGCCTACTCTGCCTGTGAAGGCCTGGATACTCCAATTTTTAGTGGATATTTAAAAGCAATATATGTTTGAGTTTCCCACGTATCTTAGCGGTTATAATTTTTTGCGCAACTGCAATCTGTTGTGCTTAGGGAAGCCTTTTGAACTCTATGGGCAAAAAGATCAGATTACTAGACATGTGCATATGTACTGGACAGTTTGGTAGAATTAATTCCCAATTAATTTTCAGCAGGGCCTGAGTGGCTGAGTGTAGGGATTGCTTGATGCTGTGATTATCCCGCGTGTTGCTATTGCTAATATACTATGTGTTCCATTTTCAGCATTTTTCTCTTAGGTACAGACATCGAATTTAACCCCTGGCTTATTGCCTCATTTCCATGTTAGATATCTTACAGGAGTGATCAGTAGGAGTCATTAGATTCGAAATACATGTGTGCACGATGTTACTCTGGATGTCAATTGTCAAATAGGGAGTACATACAGATACAGAAGAAAAGTAACAAAACACAATGCTAAGAACATGGTTCTGCAGTATGAACTCAGGATGTGATATCTTGCACTCAATGACTCAAAAGTCAAAACTACGACTACACACAGTACAAGAAAATTATCGACAAAATTCAACAGAAAGCATCTTATATATCGGAACTATATGGTACACATCAGTACAGCGCTAGTTACAGGAACCGTATTCAGATTTCAGAACCAGCAGATTTCGCTGCTTCTGTGATTTGTGTTGCAGGCTTAGGAGGAGGGCATGCCAATTCCCATGCTGTAATTTGCGCCTTGGAGAATCTGTGCCTTGAGATGGCTGAAAGAGGTTCGTTACAGAGCAGTTATTAGAAATAAAGCAGTTAATTAGTACAATCACGTATGACAGGTCTAGTACTTGGGAGTTCCTAATATGTTTAATAGAAAAACATGGACAAGTGACTGGAAACAACAAAATGACCCACAATTTCGTTCAAAAAACAAAACACACAAAATTGAAATTTTGAAAAATGTCCGATGATTGAGCTTTTTTAACCGAAAAGGAAAAGACAAGGTTTTGTCCAGAGGAATGAAAATCTGTCGACACAAATGGAGTGATGAAACCTGGCAATCTATTTGTTGGAGATGGGCACCCAATGAGAAAACGATAGCGCTTATAAACTTGCTACGATTGGAATGACTATCAAACCCAACCGTAGTCAACTCACGGCTGAGAACTTCAACTGGTATTTGTACTCAACACCCGAGTTGTAAGAACACAGATGGGAGTAAGTCAAGCTAAGGCTGTAAAATTTAAGCAACCAGCCCACATCATCTAGTGCTTGACAAGATCACTGAAGGATATACTACATCTGATAAAGAAGTAACACTTTTTTCAGCTAACATTTTCTTAGGCAAAAGTTTTAGCTAACGCGTACTGTACCCAACAAACAAAACCTATCCTTAATACTAGAAATCAGTATTAAATTGATTGGCAAGAAGTATAAATATGCATAATATATCCATGAATCATAATTGATTTTGTCTCAACAACCTAGCATTGCAACAGGGTGATGTTGCAATTTTGCCATCGTTTATCTAACTGCATTGCTGAAATACACTAACACTAAATGGTTGCTCAATTACACTGACACATCCTTAGATCCTGCTCATTAGTCATTACAGGTTCCATATAGTGGTTATTTTCTACTTATCTCTATCTATTCATTCGACCGAACTTTTGTGAACCAAAACTGAAAGTAACAATGTATTTTGCAAAACAAGAAACCTAGCATTTCCCGATAAGACATACTGGCATGTGAGACATTCACACATATCTAGAGTCCAAGATAACAGAAAACAAGAAAAATGTCAGACATCATGTAACACGTACTTAATTTGTTTGGAAGGCTCTATAGTGCGGATTGTGATGGATACCTTTCGAAGACGTCCGTGGCGAAGCGTGAGCCGTTGAAGCAGATGAACCAGAGCAGGATCAGCACCAATATGTCTACTCTAGTTAAAGGAGGAACATTCCAAGAACAAGAGCATACAAAAATCCACAGTAGTTATTTCGAAACGAACCTGCCACAACACACCGAACCCAAAAAAAAAAAAAAAAAAAACGATGCCCACCAACAAAGATTGGAAACTTTCACCCAATCAACGAATCGAACAAGTGCCTATCCGAACCCAAGTTTTTTTATCGGAACAGCGGTACCCTGAACCAAACACGGATCTAGCATGTGCCCGCAGCGATGATGATTTTTTTCCAGCAAAGCTCTATTGAAATTCGACCGGGAAGCAGCGGAAGGATACTGAATAGGCATCGCTCCCACCAATCGAGCATGTAGAGGCCCATGGTGACGTTGTAGAGGTGGATCTTCTTGCCCGCCCAGCTCATCTCGCCCGCCATCTCCTCCGCAGCAGACGCAGGGTTCGTCCTCCTCCTCTCGCGGACGGATAACCTTTCCCGATTCGGGGGCGGGGCGGGGCGCGTGCTTGGTGCTCCTCTCTTCTCTAGGCTCTAGCTGGAGTCTGAATCCTGAACTCGGGATCGATGGTGACGCCCTCCTCGGACACAGGGGCCGTCGTTTATGTAGGACGAACACGGCGGAGAAGGTGCGCTGAACTGGACCGGTTCCTTTCTCTCTTTTTTTTTATGTTCGTTTTAGGCCCAGCCACTCAAGTTTGAAGTCAGCAGCAGCCGGGTCCGGTCCAGCTTGGCCGCCGAGACGCCGAGTGCAGGTGCAGCTGCAATCAGTGGACTTTTCGTCTAGGGCAGCGAGGCTGGGCCCGGGGCCCACAGGAGAGATACTGACACTGAAGTGTGGCCCCATGCTCGGTTTTGGAGTTCTTTTCTGTTGGAGCCGGTCAATTTTGCTCGTCTTGTGCTCGCGTGTCTCGTGGAGAAGCCATGGATTCTTCTGTCATGGCAGGCTCTGCTTCAGAGACCCCTTATTTTGACTTGAATTCAGAATTCTTCCAAAGCCTTTCGCATTTGCAAGACAGGGCAGCTGTGTGTGCAGACCATCGTCGCTCATCCTCGAGGTCAGGCAGGGATAGCCGGCAGGGAAGGTCAGATCAGGGCTTACAATTCCGGTTCGAAGATAAATCCCGCCGACCACCGAAAACAGAATTTTGGACGAAATTTCGCGAAATTCGATGTTTTCGACCGAACTCTGTTTCAAATTTGCGGAAAACGAAATTCCGAATTTTCCGGCGAAATTCCGGTGATTCCGGCCGGAAAATCCATATTTTTCACCGGAAAATGCTGAAAATGGTGGGGAATGTATATGCATATGGAAAATTTGTAAATTTTGGCAGAGTCTTCCCTAATTTTGTGCATATTGACAGTTTAGAACACATAACATATATGTAACTCTACAAACCAACGAGAAAAACAACATTAAACACATAATTCATGTCCAAAGTCCACACCTACTTAGTCCAAAGTCCATTAGAATTATTACAATTAGTCCAAAATCCAAAGTCCATAGTCCATAGTCCAATTAATACAACACAATGCATCCATACTAGCATGAAGCGCTCATAAAAATACAACACGATGCGTTGTCCATCCTAAGTCCTATCAAGCAAAGGCATAGTCCCTGCATTGCAATTTGTATCAAATGAATGAATTAAATAGAGAAACCAAAACATATAGATAAATACTTATTGATAGGTTGAGCATCTGAGTATCTGCATTTTTCACTCCTAACAAATGCATACAAACCTAATGTTGTCACATAAAATCACTAATAAAATGCATGGAAACTAAATTTATCACAATAGCACAATTACATAGTTACAAGCCACAGACCATAATACAAGTCTATAATACATAAATTGCCTAGTCTATGTAAAAGCCCAAGTTCAATATAATAAACAATGTTTATATATATCACATTAGTCACGTGGTACTTGATAGGTAATGAAGATAGTATGAAAACTAACTTCAAACTAAAGGTATCTTTTTGGTGGTACTTAAAACTCAAAAGGTCCAAAAATCTATCAAAGTACATCTTCCATCACAAATTTATTACAAATCCTAGTTTTATAATACAAACCAAACAAATCAATTTAGATTTAAACGAATTTTAGTGCTAATTGCTCAGAAAAACATCTAGTTTTTTATCATATTTTTTCAGTTTTTTTAAAAAAAATTTACAAATTTTTTTCAATTTTCCAAATTCAAAACGAAAAATTCCGAAATTCCATTTCCCGTATACTAGCGGAAACGAAAAAAACACGGGCGACGAAAAGTTGAACCTTGGGTCAGATGGATCATCTTTTTTCAGATAAAAGAAACACAACCCAGCCGCCGGATGGATCATCTAAGTCGATCCACCTTATGATCATATGGTATCAATTCGACCCTCTTTTTTAAGGTTGTGACCAGTAGCGTTATTAGCTGCAGCACTGCAGCAACAGCACTACTGGTCAAGGCCTAAGTTTACTCTGTCTTCGATTTGCCTTAATTGACTGTGGTGGAATATAGCCACATGGTTAACTTCTCGTCTGGCCTTCCCAAAATCAACCACGCAGAGGAGCTGAAGCCAAAGATAAAATAGCTATATATGCTTCTTTACGGTATTTTAAATCCTTAATTTAAATTTGAATAGACTAAATACCAAAAGTCGTATAGGGATCGCACTCCCTTTATCATTTTGTTTGCGAGACCAAACATCACTTTTTTTTTTGAAAAACACAGTACATACGCAGACGCTCACATACGCACGCACACTCACCCCTAGCTATGAGTACCTCCAAAAGTCTTAAGATTGCCCAGGACCTCAGGCGCTGCTCGAAGCTGCTGCATCCACTGGGCTACAGGCCTTTTGGCCCAAACACCATATTAGTTATGATGATGATATCCATTGGAATCTCATACCTCTACATTTTGATCCAAGGAAGACGGTTTGATGGCCCAATATTACATAAAAGGCTGAATTGAACACATGGATTTTCTCTTAGCCCATAGCTCGAATGGGCTACAGCCAGGCGCATGTCAAACGGCCCAATACAAAATGGAATGGGGCTTGATCCCTTTACACCTTCGCGAGGAGTTTAACGAAAAGATTTGCAACGCTCGAAAAATCCACTGAATAAAAATCATCAAATTAAATTATTGTTAGTTTTGAAAAACATGTTTTCAAAAATTAACTCCAACAAATTGCCCAATCCTTCCACAATATCCATCTAAATATCTGCACATTTTTTCTGATTTCTCCTCCACAAAATCTTACCCCCTGTTGCCACTAGATTTTGACCAAGCCTAGTCAGGCCAAAAAACCAGCAGAAGACTATGATGAAGGAATCCACTTGGTTAGGCTTATATCATAAGTTTGGCTAAATATAATGATAAGTGTTTGCCCAAGGCCCAAGCCAAGATGAAGTCACATGCCTACTCTATGTTGAAACCCAGTTTATTTGAGAGATTGGTTCGGACTACAAGAATAGGACCGCACAAAAACGAGCGTGCTAGACCACATACGGACTCCGTTTGGGGGGTTCTATATATAGATAGAAAGATAAGGAGACAAGCTTTCTAATGCAATTGAAATCATGTCCAATACGTTCGGAGTCAACGGGTATTGCCGAAAAATAGGACGACCATAATCTGCCAAGATTATACGGCATGTTTCGGCTGATATTTGGAAGCTTCATGAAGATCTGGACCGGCAGAAGGAAGAGTCCTAGATCACGTTATGTGGTCTTAGGGCCCTTATTGAATTGTAATATATTATTTTAGGAAAGAGATTCGAGTCTATCTAGGAAAGGATTTGGCCTTAAGAGTCAAGTCATCTGGACTATAAATATGTAGCCAGGCACATCATGAAAATCATCATCCACATGATCAATACAGCTCTTGGTGCATCACTACCCCTTCTCAGGGTTATTCTCTCCAGTTAAGCAGTCACGCTGCCCCAGCGGAGTCATCTAGGTCGGCTAGGGCAGCGAAGCACTTACCGGAACCATGGCAGACCTCGTACCGAAGCGTTTTGATGGCAAGGTTTGCTAGTTACCTCGGTGAGTCTCGTACTAAGCTTCGCAGTATGAGATTCGATAATTATCTCGATGAATCTACTTCGCGCAAGATCTATCAGTTACCTCAGATGATATCAGTTACCTTAGATGATATCGATCTACTATTTTGTTTATGCTTCATGTTATAGATCGGTATCGTGCGGTCAAGCGTATATATCTCGTTTGGTTGTACATTCTACGACATGGGCCACAATATGTTCACGCGGCAACACGAGAGATCGATATATGCTTGGCACCCTACTTTATATGTTTTAGTTTGTATCTTCTATTCTAGATGAATCCCTTTGTGGGCTCAGATCTATGTTCATGTGTGTAATCAGTGGTTTCGTCTGGTTAGATGCATATCACAATCAATCTAGGGTAGTCGCATCATCTAGATCATGATGTAAGTAGGGTTTATCTCCTTGCAGTCGCTTTATTGATGTACTAACCCACTCGATAGCAAGGAGGTGATTAGCTCATATGGGCCGATTCACTCAGAGGCCTTAAGTCGACCCACGCGGTCGGCTAAGATTTTACTCCCATTTGCTTGTCTGTGTATCTGCAGGGTGATCCTCCGACCATCACAACCTTCCTGGCCAGAAGGTCAAGCCGGGTGGCACGCCCAAACCACCGCTGATTGGCTTTGCTCAAAGCCGATCGGATCCGCCCTAGGAGAGACGACCGTAGTGGCAGCGAGACTCCTGGCTCCTCGTATGTTCGGCTACCGACGCTTCCACAGCGTCATCACCGTCGGTTGCTCCGGCTCCCATGCCAGAGCGTCTATCACCTCAGATGGTCAATCCGACCACCGGCTTTCTTATGACGCCATCGGCGTCAACGCAGTACGACTCGGTACCACAGCCAGCTCGAGCTATGCACCTGCGGGCCCTTACTTCAAGACCAACATGACGAAGGTGAGTAAACATAGCAAGTCAAGGAAGAGTTAGGCCGGTTCTGGCAATCGGCCCGAAGAGGAGACAATGACGAGTGATGGGCATGTCACCAAGGAGCAGATATGCCACGTGAGGAATCAACGCCCATCGGCTCATCACACGGCAGGGGCGAAGCTATGTGTGTGAGTGTGGGTGCACATGCACCCACAAGATTTTGCAAAATTCTTTATATGAGCCTAAATTTCACCACTTTTGCACCCCCTAGAGCTCATATCTATGGACCCACAAGACACATGCACCCCCTCAAGTTTGCTCTAGCTTTGCCACTGTCACACGGTCTACAAGTGTGTGTACCGATGCAAGCGGCAGAAGCGTGACAAGCTTGATGAAGGAGCTTACGAGTGCCTTACCTATGAGTACAGGGAGGAGCTATGTCTTGCCCGCAACTGTTGGAGCTACCCTTTCTTAAGTAGTTGTCGGGACGCTGACATGTAGAAGCTTCCCATGGTCAAGAGCTATCAAGAGTGTGGGCCTACCATTTCAACATCCAATTACAGGAGATTGTAAGGCTGATCCACACGATCGGCCGCAAAAAAAAAATCATAGATCATTGGACAGCCGATATTTTTTACTTTCACAAAAGATTCGGCTCGGAGGGGGGGGGGGGTACAAGGGAAGATTTGATGATGAAAAAAATATTTTTTTGCCCTCACTTGGGGGGCACATGAGGCATCACGATAGGAAGGTCACCCCTATTTTTGTCAAGTAAGTCAGAATGAACGGAGCTAATGCAAGGACATTGGCACAAGGGTAAATTAAGCTGATGCTTTGCCTGTTACATCAGCTGACCTATGCAGCACCAACTCTCCTACTGCACCATCTGATGCTCTAGATCTCATGCTGGAGCGCACGTCCGAATGGTGCCAATGCTGTCGGCTATTCTGGCTCCCACGCTGGAGCGTTTGTGCGTACACACCGCCACCACCACCGGCTTCTCTAGGCGCTCAGGTCGGAGTACCCGTCCCTTCGGTGCAAGTTCTGTCAGCTGTTCTGGCTCCCACGCTGGAGCGTCGTCCCTACGGTGCCAGTGCCATCGCCTGTTTTGGCTCCTGTGAAAGAGTGTCCGTACCTGCGACACCTTCTTCATCGACTACTCTGGCTCGTGCAACAAAGCATTTGATAAGCTCCCAAGGATTACAATCTGCTGATCGAATTTTAGATCGACTTCTTCTAAGTAAGTCAGCATGTGTTGTTTCCATTCTTTGCCTCATCGGTCTATTTCGAGCTATGAATGTTCGGCTGGCCAATAGCCGATACCTAGGACGAGATTGCAGCAAGGCGAGTGCAGACTGGATGGGATGTCAACCATCGGCTCGTCAGCAGCCAATGCAACCGCATATTTTGTAGGGGAGGAGATTAGGCAACAACACATTTTTGACCCCGAACGTACATCTTCATAAGCTAACAGAAAAAAAATCAGCTCAGATAAAAATATTTTATTCTAGGGCAGGGTAGACGGAGCGGGTTTATTATCTACATCAGTTGGTGGTAAGACATGAAGCAACAACAACAGTGTTGGCTCGCAATGGAGAAATTGTTGAAGAAAGACCACAATCAGTCCGATGAGAAGCCAAAGCGTGGTGTATCTATGCCCAAGTGAAGATGGAGTCATAAGACCAGCTCATGATGAAAACAAATCTATTCACGAAGCCGGTTGAGACTACAGGGATAGGCTACATGAAAACGGACGCACAAGCCACGTACAGACTCTGTTTTGAACGTTCTACATATGGACGGTAAGCTAAGTAGATAAGCTTTCTAAACCAACAGGAATCATGTCCAAATATGGTTAGGTCGATGGGAATTCCTGAAACAGTGGGGCATCCAAAACCTACTACTATGGGCATTGGCTACTATTCAGATAGTATTTTGTCGGTTCATCCTGGCAAGGTGTGCAGGCAATGCTCGAGTATCGAAGAGGTAGCTGACCAAGACCATCGGCTCCTAAAAGATGCAAGGTTAACCAGCATTTTTCTGGGAGAACCCGAGGCCGGTCCACATGGTCAGCCAATAGTGGAGCACATACTTTATTTTAGCATACAAGGAGAAGTGCTCTCGCTCGGGGGACACTATGACCCGCCTCAAGATTACGGATTTGGTGATATCATGCCATGGATTACGCTCAGGGTGTAGGAAAGGCAGCCCCAAGAAAATGAAGTATGGTGGAACGGCCAACACAATACCATCGGCTATGCACGGAACGTCAAAAAATATGAGTATTTTGAAGAAGGTGCAATGCATACATCAGTGTCGATGTTTAGCCATCAGCTCTATGAAACAGGACCACGAAGCAAAGACCATGAAGCCATCAAGGCTCTGGAGCCATTATTACAGCCAGTCAATTCAGCTACCAGCACTCCTTCAACGCCATCGTCATCGGCTACTTCGGCTCACGTGCTGGAGCGTCTGTCAGCTCAGCCGATCAATCTAACCGCTAGTGTTTCTATGGCGCTATCGCCATCACCTGCTTCAGCTCCCATGTCGGAGCATCTGTCACCTCAGCTGGACGATCTGATTGTTGGTGTTCCTACGGTGTAATCACCCTCAGCTCCTGCGCTGGAGCATCCATCATCTCAGCCAGTCGCTCCAGCCACTCGTGTTCCGACGGGGTAATCACCCTCAGCTCCTGTGTTGGAGCATCCATCATCTCAGTAGGTCGATCCGATCACCAATGTTCCTACGACACCATCGCCATAAGTTATTCCGTCTCCCACGTTGGGGTGTTCAAAGGACTTGTTGGGTCTGCAATCTACTTATCGAACTTTAGATCCACTTCATCCTAAGGTCAGCATGTATTATTTTCAGTTTACACTTCATTGATCTATTGCATGTTTAGCTTGCCTAGACCAGATGAGATGTCGGCTATTATCTCATCAATAGCTGATTTGATCGTTAAAACTCAAACCCACCCTTTGCATTGTCGTACAGTATATGCACGTGTCACTTGCATTAGCTTTCTTGTATGGTTAGTAGCTTTTAATTTTGCTTCATATATGTGCTCTGAGGTGTGGATGCCTTTGACCATGTGTTGTTAAGCCCTTTTGAATATGCTGAATATCCGATGCTGATCATAGCGTTTGTTCTTTGAAAATCTAAAATATGGTCACTGCTTTACCTAGCTACTAGTATGTGTAGGCTAAATGCTTTTGTTATCTTGTACATGTCTAGTAGCTATGTTCTTTACTTTGGAATCAATTATGCGGCTTGAGTCTTAATGCTTACATGGCAATCTTGTGCTAAATTGAACTACAGTTAAAAAGATGCCCATGTTGTGTCTAAATGAAAAGATCCAGGTGAGTTTGTTTCGTCTCGCTGATTTAATTCGAGACTGCTTGTTTTTGTACTTTGGCAAGAATTTGGACTAGGCAGTGAATGACTAAAACTTTGCTTTAAGCTTCTGATGGTTCTATGGACCTAGACTTAGCATTTGTTGGTAAGAAATGGCATGACAAGCAAATAAACCCTGACATGTAACAAAAGGCTAGCTTGAAATTCAAATTGAATATGTTTAACCTGCAAGACCCGGGGGCATGAGCAATCAAGTTTGCTAAAAATCCTTGTTTTGGAAAGATTACTTGTGTAGATACTTTCTAGCTTTTAAATATCATGATTATCGTGCTAGTTGGTTGGGCTAAGTGGTGATGCTTTTATTTTGAAAATCCTAAAATTGCTTACTCATGTTCTAATATAGATATATTCCTGAGCTTTTCTACGTGGTGTCTTTATGCTAAACCCTTATTGTATATACATGCTAGTACATGTAAATGCTTTTAGACATACCTGAAAGCTTTCATTTACACGCCTTGCATGACGTAGCATATCTTGTGGGGGAGATGTTTTTTATCCTTGTTGTTGGTTTGTCTTGCATTGACTTTTTGCTGAACCAATATGATCCATCGGCTTTTAGCCAATGCACAGTATTGTTTGTAGTACTAGTCTTGGCAGCTAACCATTTTTAAGTGATCCATGGAGTTCACATTTTCATTCAACCAATGGCGAATTGACTGTATGCCAAATATTTATCTTCCCTGAATTATCCTATCGGCTAGTGGATGTCTTCATCAACTCCTCTGTGGTAATGCATCGACTCTTACTGATATCAGACGATAAGGGTGGCATCATGGAGTTTGACAGTCATTAAGGGGAGGTCGAAGGCTTACGCTGCACTGTGAGCTTTATCGATAATGTGATAACGACGCAACCAGTGGTCGGCTACTACGTATCAGAAAAACTGCCATCGACTGAATAGCTAAGGACCAGGAAGTACCACAACCTGCATGACTGCCATCCATAATTGTAAGTCATCAGCTAATATAGATGAGAAGCTGAAGGTTAAAGCTGATCCATGTGATCGGCTACAAAAGTATCAAGCGGATGAAGCACAAAAACGATCCCACAAGTCAGCACCAACATGAGAACAGGAGGCCCAAGACTGGTCTCCAACAACATTAGGACTGGTCCTAAGCAATAGGGACGAAAGCAGTTGGAAACGATCGGAAGAAGGCTAAATTATTTTCAGTTTCATATTTTTCTTCGGAAACGGAATCGAAAACGATATCGCTGGAAACGAATACGGTGTCGGTATTATGGAAACTTCGGGAACGAAACTATCCGATCGGGAATAGCTCGATATCGGTCGGGAGTCGATAATTTATAATTTGAAAAACGGCTAGCCAATATTACACAAACTAACAAAAATCATCACATATTACATACCAAATCTAATAGTACAACTCAAAACAATGAAACAATTCAAATTCATAAATATGATTATTGATTCACCATCCCTGTAAACGCCCATATAAATGGCTAAGTAAACAAAATTTGACCTGAAGGTAGGTAGTAGAAGTGCGAGTGATAGATGATGATTGATGGCATTGTGTTACGTATAGACTTTTAGACTATATTGCTATTTAAGGTATATTATCAACGGTAATTACTGCCAAAATACGGTAAAACCTAGAAACGATCGGAAACAGAAAAAATCATTTTCGTTTCCGTTTCCGTATTTTTTTACTGTTATCGTTTCCGTTATCATTTCTGTTTTACCTAAAATCATGGTAAAATCTCAAAAACGATCCTCGTTAAATGGAATTTTTGGTTACGGCTTTCATCCCTACTAAGCAACCAGTCGATAGATCAATAAAGGCACGAGGCCGGTTCAAGCAATCGACCATAAAAAAAATCATCATGATGCCAAAGGATGTAAGTTCAGGACCGATAATGCCAGCTGACAAAGGGTCGATCCATTGGCTCGAGAAGCAAGAATAGAGGCATGGGAAGAAAAGTTAAAGAACTGATCCTTCTTGGATGGATTGCAGCTGACGCATAAGAAGATTTTGATATATTTGGCCAAACTTAGGGGGCAAGTGTTGCCACCAGATTTTGACCAATCTAGTTGGGCCAAAATTCCAACAGAAGACTATGATGAAGGAATCCACTTGGCTAGGCTTACATCATAAGTTTGGCCAAATATAATGATAAGTGTATGCCCATGGCCTAAGCCAAGATGAAGATGAAGTGACATGCCTAATCCATATTGAAGCCCAGTTTATTCACGAGACTGGTTCGGACTGCAGGAATAGGCAGCATGAAAACGGGCGACCATGCCACATACGGACTCCGTTTGGGGCGTTCTATATATGGATGGAAAGCTAAGGAGATAAGATTTCCAATGCAATTGAAATCACATCCAATACTTTTAGAGTCAACAGGAATTGCCAAAACAATAGGATGACCAGAATCTGCTAGGATTATACAGCATGTTATCAGCTGATATTTGGAAGCTTCGTGAAGATCCGGACCGGCGGAAGGAAGAGTGCAGATCACATTATGTAGTCTTAGAATCCTTATTGAGTTGTAATCTATTAGTTTAGGAAAGAGATTGAGTCTATTTAGGAAAGAGTTTGCTTTGAGAGTCAAGTCATCTGGACTATAAATATGTAGGCAGGCACATCATGAAAATCGTCGTACACATGATCAATTACAACTCTCGGCGCATTGCCACCCCTTCTGGCCTTCTCAAGGTTATTCTCTCCAGTTAAGCATCATGCTACCCCAGCGGAGTCATCCGGGTCAGCTAGGGCAGTGAAGCGCTTACCGGAACCATGGTGGACCTCGTATCGAAGCGTTTTTGATGGCAAAGTCTGCTAGTTACCTCGGTGAGTCTCGTACTAAGCTTCGCAGTGCGAGATTCAATAATCATCTCTAGCAGACCGATAGGACCAACCTATCACCTTCATCCCTTGTGCATAGCGTCGCTGCGCCACTACCGCTCGGCCCCGCCATAGCCGAACATCGCTTTCCAACAACCTCATCCTTGCTGGTGTCTGGCATTCACTCTGCCACCTACACCCATTGTTCGCCTAAACAGACGTTTACCCTATTTAAACACCGTTTAAACGCTAAACACTGCGGACCGTTTCCATTTAATTGGCTATTTATACCGTTTAAACGGTCGTTTAGCATCGAATAATGGCTAAACAGTAGGTGATTTACTGTTTACCGTTTAGCGTTTAGGCTAACAATGCCTACACTATATCACCATACCAGCCAAGCCGGAGTGCACATGCCACCGCCGCCCTCACTGCTACTCGTCCCCATGCCACCGGCTAATTCCCTCCGTGGCTATAAATAGCCCTTCTCCTCCTCATCGTCGCTTGTTCCGCACCTAGACACCAAAGTGCCAACACCCTCCTTCCCTCTAATCACTGGCGCACCACGCCACATTCCTCGATGACCGCCAGTGTTACAGTGCGCACCACCCTACCCTCCGCCCAAATTCACCACCCTCACTGGCCCTCCGCTCGAGCTCAGTTGAGCACCAACTCTGCCTAGAAGAGGCACACCCAACCCCTACAAATAGAGCCCAAAACCCGATGGCAACCCCCTCATCGCCATACCGCACCACCACCCCGTTAGCGCCATCTCTCGGCCTCACGTCGCTAGCCTCCCTTACCATCGTACCTAGGACCTCAACACCACCCCCAAGTTCACCACCCTCCACTTCCCCTCGTCGGCCAACTCTAGCTGCCGGAACCGCTGCAATAGCATTGAACCACTGGTGAACCTCTCTGCCCTTTGATTCAACCGACTGGTGCCATTTCCCTGAGTTGACGTCGTCACCCGCCTATGTCAATGACACGTGGGCCCATCGCATGCCGTTGCCGCGCGTCATCGTCCCTTCCCGCGCTGCTAGGCCGGCTCAACAGCCTCGCACGTGGGAGCGTATGGGCCTTGGGCCACCCTCACACAGGATGGGCTGAGAAATGGGCTATGCCCTGGTGTGGTCCAAAAATCCCCCTCCAACTTTCCAAAAAGTCCACCAATCACCCTTGAATCATAAAAATTCCATAACTTATTCATTTCAACTCCGATTTCGCTGGTGCTTCTTCCTAATTTCTTCTAAAATTAGCCTCTACCCATCTATGCCGTTTCAAAATACTTTGAGCATGAATGAATGCTTTTTATGTATGTTTATTTTGTGTGTGCGCACAAAAGTCATCCCAAAGAATAGCCGAGACCTAGAAGTGACTGTTATCGAGCTGGAGCCCGAAGGCCTGACCCCTGACCTCCACTGCAATGAAAGCCTTGACGATGGCAAGTCCACTGGAATCCCCACTTGATGCAAGAAACTTGCATTGTTTTGATGCTAAGGAAGAACATGGCAGGATAGCCACCCTAGCCAATGTAGAAGTAGCACACATAGGAAATGATCTATCAAATCAATGATTAAGCTTGATGAATATGTATGTTGTGTGGAAAATAGGCTTCAGAAAATACTTTAGCACTCGACTTCAGGTCGATTATGCTGCTTTTAGAGCAGGGCGGAAGTATGGATGCCGTTATCATGATCTTCCTAGAGGTTCAGTCTTTTGACGGAAGGTTTGGGGTTGTGGTTGCTCAGGATTGAGCATGTGGAAGTTTTTCCCTGGCTTGTATAAGGACTGAGTTGATGTTTCGTCATGCCTAACTCCTTTTTTGTGCAACCACTCGATGTAGAAACCGCAAGGGATAGCCAAGAAGTTACTAGTGTGCTAAGGAGCAGTGGGGAGCCAAGGAAAGGGTAAGTGTCGTGAGGCGACGGCGAGGCCTTGGCCCTCTCTCGATAACTATTTGGGGAAAACCTGTGTAGGGAAGACTCTGAGTGGCCCGAGCCTCATGACAGTGAGTAACCCAGTCCAAACTTGTGGAGAAAGTGTGCACCTTTCACTAGAGTATTGAAGGTTGGACCAATGCCTAAGAGGAGGGGATGAATTAGGATTTCTAAAAACTAAGGCTCTCTAAAAACTACAACTACTAAGTAACACCTATGCAAGATAAAACTAGCTATGCGCACTAAGATTTTGCTAAGTATTTCTAACTCTACCGTGGCCAAGTCTTGCAATCTAGTTCCACCTAGAAACTAACCTATCAAGCTAGTCTAGGAATATAAGCACACAATTGCAAGAATATAAATGCGGAAGCTTAAAGGTAGGATAGAGTGATGTAAACTTCCGGTGACGTTGTCAGCGATGCCACAAGTTGGAGACACGAAGATTTTTCCCGAGGGTCGGGGAGACCAACGTGTCTCTACCCCCAACTCCTCGTTTGGCACCCCCTGTAGGGCTTGGCTCTCGTGTAGTCCTCAAAAGGAATACGGCCACGCTCACGCAAGGGTGGAGGATGACAAAGTGACCTCCGCAAAGGTCACGCAACCCAGTCGGGTCTCTAGATATCCCTAGTACACACCCACCCGAGCCTTTCTCTTGCATAGTCCTCCACGGACTACGGCCTTGCCGTCGCAAGGGTATAGATTGGACAAGGTCATTGGGGTCTTCCGCAGGCCTTCTCGTGGAGCTACCTTGAGACTTACAAGCCGCATACTTATTACAAGGGTAACGTGCATGCAGGCACAGGTAAAGACAATAGGCCTAAGCAAAGATGCTTTACAAGCTCTAGATATGCTCTTGTGATGGTTGGGCTCACAAAATATGTCTAAGGGATGTGGAAAATGTATCTTAGCACTACAATGAGCTCAGGAATCACTAACCATTGAATGGAGGTTGGCCAAGGGGGTATAAATGCCATTGGGAGGCAGCTGCTCTGCGTAGACTGCGACCACCGAACCATTCAGTGGTAGCACCAGACCGTCCGGTGACTACAACACCAAAACGTCCGGTGCGTACTCCAAACTAGCCGTTAGAGTCGACCGTTGTAGCTTCATTTGACCATTTTGAGCACCAGACCATCCGGTGCGTGTAATTTGCCCAAGGTCTTGATTTGCATTTCGTTCAGTCCAGAACGTTCGGTGGTATCACTGAACTGTCTGGTGGTAGACCACCGGACTGACTGGTGCGTTCAATGCCGAGACTTGGTCGCTCCTTCACCTTTCTGCGTAGAATGTCTAGTGGTTCCATGGACCATCCAATGGTGGACCACTGGACCGCCCGGTGCGTGTAATTGCACTGGGTCTTGTATCTTCAACTTTGGGCTTCTTCAACTCGCCGGACCGTCCGGTGCGTGAAAAATTCCGGCCCACTGACCTTTGTTTTCTTGAGCCTTTTATGTCCTCATTTGAGGTGTTTGTACCCTAACTCCATCTCTTGCACCCTAGGACTTAAACAAAAGTACTTGCACACATATTAGTCCCAAATGATACGTGTTGTCACCTCAACCACCAAAATCACATTAGGAAACTAAGCACAAAGGCCAATTTTCCTTACAAGTATAAACATATCCGGATAGTCCGTGTCCACTGGTATGGACGAGTTATGACTTGGTTTCAACATTTAGGGAGTTCACTAATTAAAATGAACGTGAGTATGCATGTGTAGGTGAAAAGTATTTTTGTCCGGTAGAAGATGCCGAGTGCCACATGGGTAAGGCCCAATGGCAGCTGTGAAAACACTGTCTGGAATGCCCTAGGCCATGGTGGACGGAAACTCCTTGGAAAGAAAAGTGAGAACTGATAAACCCTTGCATAAGAAAATTGTTTGAGCAAAACTCCCTATGACCCAAAAATTCGTTACATACAGCAATAGGTGTTACCCGAAATCTTTGTGGAGGAAGGTGGGCTTGTGGAGTACATTTATACTCACCCTTGCTATATTGTTGTTCTTCAGTCAGTGATGACGATCTACTCAAAGCTCTCTTCGGCTAGGTCTTTCTCCTACATCCCAACTAGCACGTGGCATTGGTTTGAAGGAAGCTTTCGTTGTATCTTAATTTGCATGCTTTTTTATGTTCTCTGATTTGCAATCGTTAAGTCACACTCTATGCTACTTGAAAATAAATGTGTTGCTAGCCTCCCGAGACTAGCATTTGTATCACATTTAAGTTCGATAAATCTGGTGCGCTTCAGGATCCTATTTCTCCCTATTTGTTTTTGTTAGCAGCAGAGGGCCTTTCATGCCTGATAAAATCTAAGATCTGAGTCATCGAATCTTAAGGGAATTAAAGTGGCACCATCGACTCTGGTGGTTAGCCATTTACTCTTTGTAGATGACATCCTATTGTTTTTCAAAGCGGGGAGAATGCTGAGGAGATCGCGAATGTTCTAAACACATATTGTCGTGCTTCGGGGCAGCAGGTGAGCATGGAGAAATCATGGATCCATTTTTCTAAGGGACGTTTCCAAGGCTCTAGAGAGGTGATCAAGATTTGTTAAATGTTCACTCGGAGGCGCTATGAGAACAATACACGGGTATGCCATCAGTTGTGGGCGCTTTAGTCAATGGGGCTTTCAAGTTGTTGAAGGACCGGATGTGGAAAAAAGTGCAGGGATGGATGGAAAAATCAGTACCAGCAGGAGGGAAAGAAGTGCCGATCAAAGCAGTGGTACTAGCAGTTCCGATTTACTCTACGGCTTGTTTTAGACTTCATAGTAGATTGTGTGTGAACATATCAATGGTTTAATTTGTTTGTTTCGGTGGGGTAGTACAGAAGGAAAGTGTAAGTCGTGTTGGGTCACTTGGGACAACTTGATCAAACGAAAATGTATGGGTGGCTTGGGCTTCAGAGATATTGAGCTTTTCAATCTGTCCCTGAGCTTGGCTGCTGCTATAGGATATAGGGGCATTGAGTGCCCAGCCCTGAAAGGTGTATACTTCCCATCCACCGAGTTTCTACATGCAGAGCTTGGGTCCAATCCATCATGGATTTGGAGAGCAATCATGGATGAGAGAGAGGTGTTGGGACAAGGCCTTATTCACAGAATTGGCAAGGAGAACAAACCAACATATGGACCATGAATTGGTTACCAAGAGACGGATGACTACGACCTCTAGTGGCCGCAGCAAGTAACCCTCTGCAGCTTGTGAGCGAACTTATTAATGACACGACTGTGTTGTGGGATCAAGATTTAGTGAACACTTTCTTCATGCCAATTGACAGTGAGGTGATCCTGAAAATTCCTATGAGTACAAGAAGGCAACAAGATTTCTAGGCATGGCATTATGAACGCAAAGGTGGTTTCTCTGTACAGTCAACATATAGTATGCCCGTTCACAAACGAGAGAGTGATGTTGCATATTTGGAAGGAAAGGCGAGCAACTCAGATTGGAAGACTGCCCAACAAGAATGGGCAGCAATTTGGAAGATCAAGGTGCCAGCAAAAGTTTGAAGTTTCCTTTGGCGCCTTTGCAGAAATCTATCCCAACCATGGATGTACTAAACCACATCAAAATGGCATCATCAAGCATGTGTACGATCTGTGGTGAAGCAGACTCATGGCAGTATTTCCTAATTGATTGCACAATGGCAAGATGTGTTTGGGGCCTTGAGAGGGAGGATATAATGGAGGGTATATGCATGATCGAATCACAGGAGGCAGCGACCTGTCTAGGAACAGTTAGGATGAATATGGCAGATGATGAAGTGGCCCGTATGGCTGTCACCCTGTGGGCTATTTGGCATGCCAGGAGGAAGGCAATTCATGAAGGCGTTTTAGAAAGTCCTCTGTCAATGCATCTATTCATAGAAAAGTTTATGTCTGATCTCGAGATCACTTGGGCTTGTGAAGATCAATGTGGACGCAGCAGTGTCGAAGAACAATGAGGCGGCGGCGGTTGGAGCAGTGATTCGGGATGCATATATGGTTTGTTCCAAGGTGCGTCAACCTTGGTGTTGAGAGGATCTGCTGGCCCTGAAGCCTTGGATGCAGTGGCATGCAGGGAAGGTCTAGTGCTCGCAAGTGACATGCTGTTGCAAAGAGTACGTCTGGCTAGTGATTATGCTAATGTGATTAGAAATATTAAGGAGCAAAGCTCTATGGGTCAGCATGGCCATATAGCGAAGGAGGTAATTGATCAAGCAAAGGCCTTTCAGGCCGTCGAGTTTGTGCATGAAGAAATATCATCAAACGGAGATGCTCATGGTGTGGCTAGGAGTGCCCTGTTTGATTTTGTAGGTCGTCACTTGTAGTTGACTGATACACCGAATGGCATTTGTACGTCTTACAATGTGATAATATGATAAAGTGGACGTCCCCCTAAATAAAACAAATCCAGACTGATTTGATATTGATTTTTCTAATCCATATGTAGAACCCACCAAAATACTTAAAGACACAATCAGTCAAGAGTTGTAGATAGAAATTAGCTGAATAAATATGATACAAATATCTGAACTATATATACTAAGTACTCCGTATTTGTAATAGGACAGGAGGTTGTATTCATTTGCTCTCTCCTTTTCCAATTGGCACGTCTCTTTCACTATCTGTAGTACAATGTGCAAAATGCAATAAAATTTTTCTCTGAATTCTCACTCAAACTTACATTTACATAAGCAACGAAGGGAGTATATATGCTTAAGCTAGCATAGAACGGCAATTAATATTACTTGGGTATTGATGCAACTCTTTCTTTTTACAAATAACTGTTTACCATCCAACACTTCTAACATCACCAGTCTTCATATGTATGGGTTTTTCCGCAGAAACCAAGTTTAGGACAGGGCCACCATGGAATAGTTTGTTGCCCCAAGCTGCATGCTACTCTTGATGAGGTGGCTGAAACATAGAAGAGATATTGTACATGTCTTAACATGATGATACGTGCGTACTTTTTGCTTTATTGTCAAAACAAATGCTCCAAATTACAGGCATGCATGGTGTGGGAGAAAAAGAAAATTGCAGATGTGTATCACTTGCTTGCGCTATATATATTTTATTCATTTCTGTATTAATAAATATTAATGAAGAGGAGAAAACTAGAAAAAAACTTACTTGTCATATGCTTGCCACATAGATTTTGTTGTATTGTGGCAGATGAAGCACAGGAGAAGCAAGACGATGGCATCTATTGTAAGTTAAGGACATGCAGCAGTACACCATCAAACAAATAATTTCAACAGCCAGAAGTGCCCTAGCCCATATTTAGTTAGCTCAAATGCTCATCAGCAGTTCAGCATCAAAAGACAAACCATTCATGATTTTGCAAATGAAGAAAATAATCTCATCTCCACGAGAATGATACAGTTGAGAAGCATGCTCTATGGTATCATATATGACTTGACTGTTCACCTTGAGTATGCTTGTTTCCCATGAAAATTCCAGCTTTTAAATGCAAATTTGTATTCTATCTGTCCTCAATTGTAAGGGGTTCTAGCCCTCTAGTATATTCATTCATTAGTTTATGCATGTGCACGGTGCACCCAACGTGTGTCTAAATTCATCAACATTCATATAAATGGATGGATAAAAAATAGACTGGAACATTACAATTTGAGACGCAAGGAGTACCTTGGAAAGCCCAACACAAAACTCAAAATGTGGACTCATGGCTACAGGAACAATTTAGTATTTGGTAATCAAAACGGAAAGTTGGAAGAGGAAATAAATAGAGGTAGCTAACGAAGGATACTGAAGAGGTATCTCTCCCACCAATCCATGGCGTAGAGGCCGATTGTGACGTTGTACAGGAACAGCTTCCTGCTGATCCAGCTCATCTCTTCTGCTCCTGCCGCCCTTTGCTTCTCGCTTCCCATGTTCCTCGATCAGTGGCGTGTGTATGTACCTGTGTGTGAGAAAGACTAGCTGTTTGCTTATAAACTACGCAGTGCAAGGAAGCTGAAGAGGCTGCTTCTTGGTATTTTATAGAAGGAAAAGAGCAAGAGTTAAAGTATGAGAGAATCTGTTTACATGAGGACGTGAGCTAAGGCTACATCCAAAGGCTCCTCAATTCCTCAACCTTCATCCTCTATTACTATTTCAAATATCGTTCTATCTACAGTGTAGAACAGTATGATACAATATATCATTTAATTTAAAAAAAGTAAAATGAGGCACCGGCCGAAGCTACCTAATGCAAATGCAAGGCGCCCCACGAGCCTACCGTTCTGCTCGGTTTTTCTTGGTCTCACACTCACACACTTAATTGCGCTGCGCTACCCGGCAGCCTACCCCTACCAGCTGATGTCTGAATTTTGATGAAAGACAAGTGTGCAAGTTAGTTGGCCTTGGACTCGTCGGCCGCAATTTGCATGCACGTACTGACCTTATCCATGCATATGCATGCTAACTCCAAAATTAATTGATATAATTACAATTACCTAGCGAATTTAGGTGAAAAAGGGGCTGTTATTACTCATTCCTTAAAAAAAAATCTAACTTTGTCCTAAGTCAACCTAAGTTTGACCGAATTTATATAGAAATATAACAACATTTGTAATATCAAATACGTGCAATATTTATCGTAAATATAATTATACTAATTTGGTAGCATACTCTTTTAATATATTTAATATAAATTTGGTCAAATTTACAATGTTTCAACTTAAAACAAAATTAGAATTTTATTCTTTCGTACACGGATATAGTAATTAAGACCAGTAACGGATACTACTATAAGGCAGTTAACTATCTAGCTTGATTAGCTTTTTAAATGTACTATCTCCATATTTAAATATATGTTGCATTTGGTTTTTTCTAAAACTTCAAACGTTCATTTTATTAAAAAAATTATGTAGAAAACAAGTCATGTTCTGTGACACCCCGAGTTTTAGGACCGGAAATTTTCTTCTAAACTCTATCTAATTCAAATCAAAACCCTGGTTGTTGCATGTTTCGAGTGCATATTCATGAGCTCAGCAAAAATGCCCACATATACCCAAATGCCTCCCTCTCCAAATAACCATCAAACACCCTACCAAAATCTTTTCCAAAAACTCCCTCCAAATCTTTTAAGTAGCATATATACAACTAATAATGACATATCTCTTGCGATTGGAGTGGAGCAAGTTGAGAATTGTGTGAAACCGTCAGCGATTCGAGACTCGAGAGCAGGCTGCCAATTGTCTGAAATCGATCACTGTAGAGCGTAGAGCCGTAGACTGCAGGGCACGGTGGATCTCCACACGAGATGGATTGGTCAGATTTGTTGTGCGAGGGTCTCTGTCTGAGCTCTGAGGTACAACGAGCTAGCATCACCACTAATCCACTGTAGCATGTTATTCTCGGCCACTATAAATCGATTTCCCCACGGGTTGATGAGGTCAACTAGTTTCGGCGATGAACGGGCTGACGTGCAGAACAGTTCAGTTCGTTCGGGGCGCCATGTCCACGTGGAGCATATATTTGAGGATTAACGAACGATAGATTCACACGTAAGTCAGCGCTATAGCACAACAACCTCAACCGTCACGGGGTTCCTGGTTAACTCCGGGCCACGAATTTGCTTGCGATGCCAATGCCGGCTCGCACCTTCCTTGACAGGATTGTCTTGTGCCACGCACTGCCGCTAGTACATAATGGCTTAATAGAGGCGGCTCATGATGATGGAGTGCTCCCTGTTCCGTCAAATCAATTCTAGTGTTGCTCACGCACGTCCTACAATGGTTCATGTTATATATATATCAAATTATATCCATAGATGAAAATAAATCTTCTACAATGATAAAAGAAAGTCTACCCGATGAAAGACAAGAACAGTTGGTGGGCGCAACGGAAATAGAATAGGTGGTAGGTCAGTCTTCACTCTGCTTCAAAAAATTATTTCAACGGGTACACTGCCAAAGGTGTTTCTATTATACTAAGTGACATCAGATATAATGGTCCTTCTCCGTTGAAGAATGGTGATGCTAAAAATGTGTCAAAGCCGAGGACGGCTTTGTTTCAAGGAAGAAAGGATGATGAGGCCATGGGTCCACAAATTAATTCTGCCGAAAGTTCACGCAGTATTCTCCAATTTGGTGTTTTTTCCTATTAATGACAAATATGTCAAACAGCATGATAAAATATTTGCGGCTGTTGGGCTGGTGTCGAATGTTACTTTTAAAGGTGCCAAATATTTATCAAAAGACACCGGTGAATTTACACAAAAGTCGAGGACGATTTTATTTCAAGGGGGAGAGGATGATGAGCCCGTGGCTCCTCAAAACATTTCAGAGGAGGAAATGTATTCTAATACTGCTGTGACTAGGAGATTCAGAAGAAGGGAGACCAGAAACGTGGAAAGAAGGTGGCCAATATTCTGATCGGTTCTATGTGTTAGAACATGAACATGATTTATCTCACAGGATCTACTAGCCTAATGAACATAAGCACACTAATCCACAATTAATTAAACACTGACCTTGATCTCTCTCCTTGATGACGACCTTTGGCTCACCTCGGAGACGAGAGTACAACCCTGCAGATCGCCACGATAGGATGACGGTGGCGGCTCTCGGTCTTCAGGGCCGTGGACCAAGCCTTCCCTTGATCAGTAGGTTAGGAAGGTGGTTATCAAGTGCTTAGCGTGTCATTAGAAATAACCGGTGACCCTCTACTTATATGGCTTGGGGCGTCCTGGGACCGGGCTAAAAGAATCAGTCTTTTGTGCACCCATGATCACGTACATGAAAACAAGGGACGTTGCCTTATTTTCTCGGTCAAAGCAGTTAGAGCTGAGATTAACTCCAACATTCTCCCTCTTAATCGATGAGCTAACAACATAAGTCCTTTCTTAGAAGACAGAGCATGCGAAGGTAAAAGATTTACAGTGATCACTGAAAAATACCACTGCAAACCATAGTACCTACAATATACTAATCCACGTTGATTGGATAGTCACTTATTCATGATTAATGGGAGATGGCCCTGTTTACTTATGGTCCTATCGTGTAATTTTGTTCTCATTTACAATTATGTGTACACTTATTATAAAAGTGAGAACAAAACAATGTTTCCAGAATCAATACTTGAGATCTCAATTTCACCCAAAATTACGGGCCACAAGATGTCTTTTACAACATGAGCGAATGGGTATGATGCTTAATCCTTGTATCTTAACTTATCATTTAATATTAAGCATCATTTGATCCCGGATCCATCTTTCACAATGCCAAGTGTTGGTAATATCACTGAGCATGTTATTCGAGGAAAAAAGCGCTTTACATAATGAGTCCGGATAAGAACTCTTAAGTTAAAATAATCTTATTCTTAAATCATAATTATTGTCTAATGTGAAAGAATTCCACCGGCTCACAACTTATTTCCATTATAATGTCTTAAGAGATTGGTTGGAGCCATTCCACAACAGCTCCCCTGTAAGGTGAAGATAAAACTTATGTTGATTTATTAATCAATACACCTTGCGGACTGAATAACCTTTAGGTTGATGGTTGTCTTATTCCTTATATGTGAGCATGTGAGTTATCAGTGTCATATGTAACACAAGGTTACTAACAAAAGCTATGTAAATAACACAACTTAGCAATATCACAGAGGTCCGTTCTGGATTAAAATATGCCAAATATCCCAGTATTAAGGGCACATAATGACTCAAGTATACACAGTAATACTTATCAAAATGAGCAAGAAACATACTGCCCTTAACACAAGTCATCATGATAGAGTATTTACTTACATAATATCTTATATACTCGATCAATATATGAGTTTGAGAGTGAAATTCTCATATATATGGACCAGAACATGGTGAATACTTATTGCCTGAATACTTATTGCCAAAAGAACATAATAGACATCATCAATATATTAGTATCCCCGAAATGTAGGATTAAACTTCGGGTCTTACGTACAAAATCCCTATTGCTTATGTACAAAAAAAATTCCCACCTTATGTAGCATTGTGTAGGCACTCATAAAGATCTATGAACAAATGAGGATCAAATGCCATTCCATTAACTTAGTAATCATTAGAAAATTCTGAAGCCCTTTCATTATGAGTGTGAACTCAAAACATGCCTTTGGTTTATTTCTTTGGAGTCACGTAGCAAGGAAAAAAATGTGGACCCATCACGGCCCACTGTCTTGACTCCTTTAGAAAATGTTGCTATACCAAAAGACATCATTAGGGGCCAACAAAACTTATCACAATGATGCAATTGGGTCTCACTAATGTGTTAAATAAGCACCGCAGGCAAGAGATATTTATCTTCCTTAAGAGCACCCAATAAAATTTGACTAAGTAGTACACTTAATAAATAATAGTTGATAATAGTACCCTTCCAAATAGGATGGTAATTGAACTAAGATTTTGGTACCTTTCATAGCTGCAAGGTTAATTGACACTAACCTTAGTTGATACCGACTAAGATCTCCATCCATGACAACTTGGTTAACAAAAACTAAGATTCACCAAGATTTAAGTAATAGAGTAAGTTTATGTTCATAGAGTAGTAAACTTAATCAAATCAACGGGAAGATCTTTACATGATGAACATTTCTTTCTAATGATGGGACGTTCAATTCTCCCCTCAAAGTGTGGTCAAAACGTTAGTTCCACAATTCGATGAACTCTCATAAGTATTTAGTTTGCGAGCGAAGCCTATGGAGTTAACAACATAATTATTGAGCATAATCACACTATTGCAACTGAGGACGAAAAAGCGTGACTTTATGCTAGTAGACAAAACTTCCAGTAGCTCAGGCTTTGCATCATGTCTTTGCATAGTCGATAACTCTAAGACTCCAATTCAATAAATTCTTATCCATGAGGAAATGTTGGCGGTGAACAAAATAAGTGTCTTAGTGTTATCTTTTGCCAACATTAAGAGTGCACATTACTATGAGCTTAATCATTGTTCACTCATTCATATTGTGAACTCAAAAGTTTCGATAGTATTCATGTCTTAGCTCATAAAGCATGACGGGATCGCTTTCCCAGAAATGAAGTAGCATGATAATAAGAGACATTTTCTTAGTTTTAGTCCCATAATATATTGACACATAATAAGTTTATTGGATTCTGATCAATGTCCTAATGCCAAAATAAAACTTTTTAATTGGGACCTAATAACCAAGTTGTGCAATAATCATAATTCATAAACCTCAGAAATAATTAATAACTCTACTATATTTCTCATAGGGTACAAGAGAAAACAACCGACAAGACTTAAGGTCGAATTCATAATAATAATACAATGGATATATAAACTGATTGATATTATTAATATCAAAAGTAATTCAGGGCAGATAATTGTATATCATATAAATCAATCCTATGCTCATCAGATAAATAACATGTCATCAAAATAAAATCAACAACAACAACAATGATGATAATAGTAATGATATAAAAAAATAATTCCCTGTATTGCATCATTGCCAAAAAGAAAATAACAACCCTCCAAATATTATGTCATTCTATAGAAGACTGAGCAGGAGGGCTGGATTTGTTAGCCAAGTATGGTAAATGATAATGTTCCATCAAACATATAGTTTCTAATGGAACACAAATTTTTTAGGGACACATAAATATAATCAGCGTTGACCAAAAAATATCTATATGCCTGATTGATTCCCAAAATAATGCTAAATCTCTAACCAAGACTTCTCGTTAGTTCCATCTCAACTAAAGATGACTTAATCACTTGGGAGACTTAGGGGCAATGAGTGATGCAATCAACATTAGAGATACACAAACATAATCAACGTTGATAAAAAATACCCATGCATCATAAGTTTTCATTAAATAACATCAGTGTCACCAACTAGGATTTTTCGTTATTTCCGTATTTGTTCGAGACTGCTTAAATATATATGGGATAACATAAAAACGACACAATAGTAAGATCAACGTGGATCGAATGAGTACATGTGTCGTAGCCCAATTTATGACATCTCCAATCAAAACTTCTTGTTGGTTCCATTTTGATTAGCGATGACTTAGCTAAATTTGGCTCAAATAACTTATATGATCATTGCCTGCGACTTAGCGATCTCAACAATTCAATTAGTTAGAGCTTATCAAATGACAAATGGCCATGAGCAACGGTGGTTAACAAACAGCCAAGAGCATCAGCTTAAGCTCAACATAATAGAGTTGTATAGTCCCAAAACAAGAATAATTAGCTAGAGAAAAACAATCTCATGATCATTATAGCCAAAACATCATTAGTTAAATATTAGCGGAAGCATACGGATCAATAACATAAAACAATGTGAGAATTATTTATGGAAAAAGAATAGAATAATTACTCTTCTCGGTGGCAAAAAGACATCATATTAAGCCTCAAAATTAATCAAGTGACACATAGAAAATAATGATATATTAGGTAAAACAACCTTGCCTTAGTATCATAAGTGAAATGATCTTATCGGCAATACGGTCTAACTGAGCATTATCCAAAAGCCTACTAAACTTATGCCCACAATAGGGCTTGTATGGCTCAGGAATAAAACATTATATGAACAATTAATTTTAGCGACTCTTGATGATAAACAACGTTGGTTAGAATATAACCATGAACCGTCATTAAGTTAGTGCCCGTTATGACTCCCATTGGTTCCATTCTGATCCAGGATAAATATAATCGGAAAGGCCAAAATAAATCCATTGAAATATATAGTCATGTGCATTAAAAGATTCATGATTGCACAATTAAGAATTTCTCATTGTCACATGAAACAAAGCACTATATAAAAATAGCTTGGTCCTAATAAAAGGACCAATCATAAGCATTAGAAATGTGCATAAAATAATTTGAGATAGTGCAAGGACACAATACTTTAATGCCCCTCACATAAACATAATTAAATCAGGAATAAATTCCGTTAAAAAGCATCATAAATTTAATGCAATAATTAATAATGCACCCAAAACATAAAGCCTCATAACATAATGCGTTGTTTAAATTAGGAAAAAGAAGTAACACACTTATAATGAAACGAGGCATCATTGTTGCTAAACAAATTGACCATATGCAGTGCTAGTGATCATCATCACCATAATGCAGCGGAAGTAAACATCATCAATGGACTAATTTATCATAATACTGTAATATGGTCTATAAAACAGCGATGCAAAATTAAAGTACTGAAAATAATGCTCAAAACAGTAAATTGATTAGCCATAATAATTATGCACAGCGAAAAAGAAAACGAAAAAACTTGTAATGTGCAAAACAGGGACGGCCCAAATCGGCCGAAAACAGCCCGCCTCACCGCCCTCACCTGCACGTGGGCCACAACCAAGGACGGGCCGCCAAAACGGCCTAGCTAACTGGGCACCGCGGCCCCGCCTCCCCTTCACCCGTCGGATCAAGATCCAACAGCCAGGACTTGCCCATCCCTGAGCAAAGCGGCCGGCGGCCGGGCGGGGCGAACCCTGGCCCCCCATTTCCTCCTCCCCTCTCCTGCTTTCCGCGTCGCGCGATGCGCGCGAGAGAGCGCCGCCGGCGGGCTTGAGTGCGCCGTCACTGATCATGAAGACGAGTGCCGCTGTGGTTCTCCTCGCCTGGAGCCCACCCGCGCTTGCTGATGCGCACAGGCTCCGTCAAGCGGAGCCTCGGTGGTCATGGAGGCCCCGGCGATGAGATCATAAGGAGGCGGGCATGTCCGGCTCCGGCGGTGCGGACCAGCGCACACGGCGGTTGTACGGCACGGAGGGGAGGACGGTGCGAGACTGGCGTGCTGATGCCGGTGCGCCGCTCCTCCCTGAGCTCTAGCGGCGCCACCGCCATGGAGTTAGGGTGACGGCAATCGACGGGATCCACCGAGGTAAGTTCCTTTTAGCCCAAGAATTACATGTTTTGGGTTGGATTTGGGGCCGATTAGACATTAGGGTTTCGAATTTTTGGGGAAATTATGGGGAATTTTGGATTTAGGGTTTCGGGTAGAAGGGGATATTTGGGAAAAACTTGATTTCAACCAAAATTTGGCCGAATCCCGTCCTTCTACGTGCTAATCCGAGAATCTTAGCCTTAATCCATGCGGGAATTAACGTAAAACATGAGTAGTTAGGCTGGATTAGGCCTAACAGTGACTAATTAAACATGAACCGAGGCAACTAGGGTTTAACGGTGAGTGATTAGGCATGAACAAGATTAATCCGAGGGTAATTAGGGATAACATTGAACAATTAGGCCTAAAACATGACTTACTCTCACATAATTAGATCTAATGTAGTCCATTTAGGTCTAAGACATGGACTGCGATATGATAGTAGGCCCTGATCATGCATGAACATCATTAACAGAGAACAATTAGGGCTAATTAAATCTAAACCGAGAGTAATTAAGGACATAACCTTGGATTAGGGTTCAAGCATAGGCTAGATCGGCTCTGGTGCCAAATGTTAGAACATGAACATGATTTATCCCATAGGATCTACTAGCCTAATGAACATGAACACACTAATCCACAATTAATTAAACACTGACCTTGATCTCTGTCCTTGATGACGACCTTTGGCTCACCTCGGAGAGGAGAGTAGAACCCTGCAGATCACCGCGATAGGATGGCGGCGGTGGCTCTCGGTCTTCAGGGCCATGGACCAAGCATTCCCTTGATCGGTAGGTTAGGAGGGTGGTTATCAAATTCTTAGCGCGTCATTAGGAATAACCGGTGACCCTCTACTTACATGGCTTGGGACGTCCTGGGACCGGGCCAAAAGAATCAGTCTTTTATGCACCCACGATCACGTGCATGAAAACAAGGGACGTGGCCCTATTTTCTTGGTCAAAGCAGTTAGAGCTGAGATTAACTCCAACACTATGCAGGTGGAGTTGGATATCACGTGTCATGCATGTCTTGGGCGTTTATCTCTAATAATGCCAGGAGAATTACTAAACAGTATTCATACTGTAGGAGTCTGCATAGTTTATTTCCTCTTGCGTCTGTCATCTAGAGTTTGAGTATTTCACGTACAAAGTATTTTGGTCCCGGTCTGATCACATATCTGTTAGCTTAGCTGGTTGAGTCCAATCAAGTTTGGTCGAGTCACAGTCACCTGCCGACAGGCCTGTGTGCCTTTTATGCCCAGGGCCTGCGTGCCTCCAGGAGACTAGATGATTGTTTTTGCCGTGGTTTTCATCTAGGGTTTCCCTGCGAAGAACGAGAGGGTGTTCCTCTCATCTACCTCTTGCCGATCCATTGGATCGTGGAGATCATACAATAGAGCTGCTGCTTGGACATGCATCGGAATTCCGTTGAGTTCCCTATCTTATGATCGTGGTATGTTGTCACGGGTGGAAGATCCTATCTAGGGTTTTGGATTGCAATCTTTGCAAGCCGAATCCCACTATCTATCTTGTTATTGCCGGTATTTGCGATTGATCGTACATGGTGATAGAATTATTCCGTGTCATATAATCAAGGCTGCTGCTGCTTAGTACTTCTGCCTCGTATTCTTTGTGTTTCATCAATTGAACATGATTATTTTGGCTTCCTAAGATCAAGAGTTACTAGCATAAATACAACTGCTGGTTGGCTGGTGCATTTTTATTGGAGAAAAATATTCTGAAAATAATTTCTTTGTTTAGTACCGTGAAAAATTGGAAAAAAAAATACTTGGACAGCGCTACGAAAGTATTTACTGAAGGGCTCCTGCTATGTCCTTGTAGTAGGAGCATCTTTGTAACCGTTCTTGGTACACAGTCCATATTATAAACCGCTCCTATATTAATCAAATATCAGGAGCAGTCAATAGCAAAAATCGGTCCTGCTTGTAGAACAGCAAGAGTAGTTGGTTGTATGAACCGCTCCTGGTAATCTTCTAGCAGGAGCGGACAACGAGGTGGACCGCTGCTGCTATTGAATTAAATAAACAAAAAAAAAGCTATCATCAGTAGCACTAGCATGTGCTATGGTTTTCTCGCAATCTTCTCACCGTACATGTCCAAAACGGGCCAGCCCACGGCCCAGTACGGAACAGCACAGCCCAAGCCTGGCACGGCACATGGGCTGTCGTGCCCTTGCCGGCCCGGCACGGTGCTCAGGCCACGGTTGGGCCGCGAGGCTGGCCCGCGGTGAAAGCACGGGCACGGCCCGGTTAATCGGCCGGGCTGGCATCGGTCTGTTAATAGCCTAGGATATATAACCCCCACTCCCCCACCAAAACCCTAGCCATTTCTACCCCCTCCCCCGCCGAGCCAGCCGCAATTTGCTGTGCCTCGCGCCCTCGCCTCATCGCCTTCGCCTCATCTCGCCTATCGTCCCGGTGGAGATGGACACCGCTATATCCTCTTCGCTATCTCGTTGTCTCCATAACCCTAACCTCGATCTACTCAGGTTCTGTGCCAAGCTCGCTCCGGTGCCCCTCGTCGGTGGATCTGGTGCTCCGGCTACGCAGGTGAGCCCTCTCCACTCCGGCCTCTCTAACCCTAACACTAAGTCCCTAACCTCTCTTTCTTGTTCTTGTTCTTGTGTTGCAGGTCACTAGCTATGGTCTTTCTTCCGTAGATCCGGTGTTGCGTGGCCTGAAGGAAGCTGGAGATGCCAGCTGAGGCGGTGGCAATGTCCATGGATGAGGATTCCATGGACGACGACTACTATGAAGCCGCTGAGGCCGAAAAGTGACAGCTTAAGGCGCAGAACGAGGCCGACGATGCCCAGTGCTTCCTCCTCAGTAGCAGCACAGGTAATGCCATCGATGTGGATGGCGCCGGGACAGGCACGGGCACGGACACACCGGGGACAGGGATGCACACCGGATCCACAAGCCCGACAAGGACGGCCGTGGCGAGTACATCTGGTAAGCGCACTAGGAGGAGGGGACCAACCTCTAAGGTTTTGCTAGACTTTGAGGAGGTGACTGCGATACATGAAGGTAAGTAGAGTATCTGCCATATGCCTCCACTGCAAGAATACCTTGTCGGCTAAATCCTCTTCTGGTACTGGCACTTGAAGCGTCACCTAGATCTTCGCCCTGCAAGAAGGTGAAGGAGAGAACCAGTAGAACTCAGCCTTTGCTTAAGTTTAATGCTGATGGTTCTGTTATGTATTGGGAGTAGTCTCCTTCTATTGCTAGATCAGAGCTTTGCCATTTGATTGCTAGACTAGACCTGCCTCTTTGCTTTGATGGATCTAATGCTTTTCAAGAATACATTACATGTGCTCATAATCCTAGGTTTGCTAAGTCCTCTAGGCAAACTACTGCTAGAGACTTGATTAGACTTTATAATGACTGTGCTGAACAGCTTGTTGATGTCTTGAAAAACTCTGTTTTTTCTGTTGCGCTTACATATGATATTTGGTCTGGTAAAACTAAAGAAGACTACATCTCTCTAGTTGCTTATTAATTTTGTGAACTCAGACCGGTGTTTAGAAGAGAGGTTGCTTGGTCTTAGACCTATAGAAGTAGCTCATACAGGTCATAATATTGCTGAGCGTGTTGAAATAGTTGCAAATGACTATGGTATTACTGATAAAATCTTTACTATTGTGTTTGATAATGCTTCATCTAACAAAACTAACTGCTATGGATGTTCTACCTTCCGTCAGCTGCGGCAGATTGCACGGTCCAGTTCCACCTGAAGATGCTGCGGATTGGAGAGATAGAGCACGTTCAGACCTGAAGCAACGGCAGATCAAACTCTACAGTCTAACATAAAAAAGGGGTCAAATTAAAGTCTTGGAGGTTGACAAAAACCTAGCAAATGAACTTCTGCATGTTAGTTACTGTCTGCAGAGAAGCATACGCAACACAATAGGTAGCGGCAATGTCTTTCACTACCCAGGTATTCCTGAGTTCCTGATGAAGCACATGATCACTATGAGAGAGAGAGAGAGAGAGAGAGAGAGAGAGGGGGGGGGGGGAGGGAGGGAGGGAGAGAGAGAGAGAATAACAAAGATTGCTCTGCTATAACCTAACTAGCTACTGTTCCAAACAAAAATATCTGGCCATCCATGCTTAATCGAAGCAGTCTTCGTCTGTCACAGAAAACAGTAATTTATTTAGAACGTTTCTCAATGAGCAGGAGTTTGATTTAGAGAAAGAAAAGGTTAGGAGAGGTTCAAATGGAGACTTACGTGCTTCTTCCTCTTGGTTCCAGGTCGTCGTCATCATCATCAAACTCAATATTCTACAGAGTGAAGGCCAAGGCATCAAAGTCATAAATACGGAGTAAATGATAATTATGAGTGCTTCCAAAGCTACATACCAAACCCCCTCTGTTCTACCTCATAAAAAACCACAGCAAACAAATTCAATCGTGTGTACCTGATTATAGTCATCATCTGAACTTTCTTCCTCCTCTTGTACTTCTTCCTCTTCCACTTCATCCTCATCATCACCTTCCTTTTCCACCTTGATTCCATCCTACAACCATTAAATGAAGTAAATATTGTAGAAGATGACAGACTAAAAAAGCTGTAGAAAAATAAAGCTATATGACTCCCATATTATGATTATGGGAAACAGAGCTCAATCTTCAAGCCAGTAATAATACAAGGAAAATTATAAAACGGCCACCGAATGAACATTTATGTACAAGGCTAAACAAAAAATTGAAAACAAAAAAAAGGCAATGATGATGCTCTTGCCTTATGCTTCTGTTCAAGCTTCTCAAATGCTTCGAATGCCTGCTCATCTATAAAAAAACAAAGGCAGGGTTCAAGTTAAAAAAATTGAAGCATAGCTAAGTAACATCTCGCAGCTGCAGTAGCGAGTGTTCCTTTTAATTATTTGTGCTACCCAACAGAAAATAAAATCGAAAAAAAAAGGATTGATCAAGTATTATTTCATCAAGAAATAAAAAGGATATTATACTTTAGTGCTGTGAAAGATGTAAAACCTGAATCTTTATCCCACCGGAGTTTCTTGTTGCTTACTTGCCCTCTTCTAGATCCTGAGAGGAAAAGAATATCATGGTTACTGCGCTGGAAACATAGAGGTTATCGTAAATTTCACAGCATAGAAATGCGTTCAAGAGTCAATGCTACCTTGTACCAGTTCAGCAGGGAAATTTGAAGGGGTTAATTTGAGATATGATACCAGAGCTTCACGTTTGGTTTGTGTCTTACGTTTCCTATCAGAAAATCTTTCAATCTCTCTGTCCTGATTCTCTGGCAACATATAAAATCATAAGATAATTAAACTAAAAAACAAGAATAAAAATGAAGGTAGGAAAGACCAATGGAAAAAATAGGATGAAAAAACCAAATAACCTTTAAGACTGATAGAGTCAAATTAATATATGTGGTCTTTTAAAAAGCTTGCAAAAGTGCTAAACTAACTTCCATACAACATCGCTTCTAATCGATTATTTGATCATTTACTCAAACAAAACATAAGAATTCTTCCACCAAATGCTGAATGGGCTGATCTACGAACTATCTGTAAAGAAACGTTGTTGTGTGCGGTACATAGCTACACCATGCTTAGAAGCTTCTGGACAATTAATTCGAGGTTATAGAGGTTCCACCCCCATTCTCCGATCAACTACTTGAAAGAAACACAAATTCCTGCTTCCAAACTTTACAGCACGCATTACCTACCCAACAAGCAGCAGGCAGAAGATAAGGAGCACTACCACTACGAAGAATCAGTAAGATGAGCAAAAAGGTAAGCCGTGGTAAGTTCAGGCATAGTACTTTTCTTGGGAGCATGAGCATCCTCCTCTAGATGGTAGCAGGAAGTCTTCCAGAAGCCCTCGAGCTTCAAGGTGGACAGTATCAGTGCCCTCTCGTCGTTGCTCGCCGTGACGCACGTCATCTCCGGCAGGGTGATGTCCTGCTCAGTCACGGGGGAGGAAAACGTTTCGGAAGCAGCACATCAATTCTACACCAGGAAACGCAAGGTATGCGTGTGGGTGGAGGCTAGGGAGCGGAGCGGAGACTGACCGGGAAGTTCTCGTACGGGGCGTGCTTGGCCGGGTGGTCGAACCCGGAGCCGCCCCCTCTCCCGCGGCCCCATCTTCCGCGACCTCCTCGGAACGCCATCGGGACTATTCGGGAGAGTAGATGGCGGGCGGCGGGGAATGGGAGCGCGCAGCGCGAGGGGAGAATATTGGAGTCGAAGGAGAGGGGTGTGGTGAGGATGGACGGCGTCAGCAGCCGGCTGAGGACGGCGGTAGGGCAGGCCGATTAGAGTGGGCCTGAAGCCCTATCCGTGAATGACTTTGACGGGTCGTGAGGCGGTTTTACAATAGTGGGCCAAAAATAATTTATTAACACTTTCACCGGCCCGTTCGTAACATCATAGTATTTCTTTCTTTCTTTTTTTACAAACTCTGGACGTCGAAAATGGAATGGAAATGGATACATTTGTTACTCACACAAGAAGTGTATTGCATCCAACAATCATAACGCACAAAAGTGTAAAAAAAAGGAAGTGTATTACATCCAACAATTATAACGCTCAAACCTATGAACAGCAGAGCCTCGGAGGAATTTTGACGGCAGCGAATCCATGGCTCACGGGGATAAGAGAACCAACATTAAAATCAAAGGCGCCAGACATTAGAGACTGCACAGTGGTCTCGCGGAATCTGTGTTATTGATCAAAACTCAAAAGCACAAGCATAACACACCGGACTGACAATAGAACTTGTTGTGCAGTAGTAGAAGGCATAGGTGGTGGTTGAACGGCGGCTCTTCGCCTCCACCCACCCACCCCCGCCTGCTCCTCCCCCGCTCAAAATGGGCTGAATCCACGCCGGCCCACCTCCTCCTCCTTCTTCCTCCGTCGCCATCCGCCTGCCACCATCTTCGTCTTCCTCTCCTCCGCCGCCGGCGCCACCTTGCCTTCGCCACCCGGAGGCCGCCGATGCATTAGCACCCTCGCCACGGCCTCCTCGCCCGCCAGCCGCCGCCCCTCTCCACGCCGGCACCGCCTTCCTCCTGCGCCGTCATCCCAAGACCGTCCCTCGCACCAACCTTAGCCCAACCGCCGTCTTGCCCCGCCCGACCGACGGCAGCCCTCACCGCCGGCCACCCCACCACCACCGCTGGGCCGGCCTGCTTCCCCGACCATCCCTCTAAGGCCGGGGAGGAGATGGAGACCACACCGGCGATGGTGAACGCCGAACCCAACTCCAATCCCGAACCCTGAAGCCCCCAACCCCGTCGGCGAAGATGCGGCGGTGTTGTGGCAGGAAGCCATGGCGGCGGTAGTGCGTGTGGGAAGAGAGGGAGGTGGCGCGATGTGTCGGGCTGGCGTGGGCCGAATTGCATCAAGAGCAATGAAGGGAAGGGGGTAGGTAGACGGAGGATCGTGTCCACCTGGGTGGACGCGTTCCGCGGTTGAACCACAGTTTAGTGGGCGAGACGCTGAAATGACCCTAGAACAGAAGAGGCAGTGAACAATCGAAGGCCGTTGATAGAACATCAAGCACCGGCGATGCCATGCCACCGGTTGCTACGTTGATTGCGAGACGTAAGCTTGCCTTCACCAGAAGCTTGACGATGGAGGAACTACGGCTCTTACTATTGTTGGTAGTTTGGCTCTGAGCTTGCGCTGTGGCAACGATAGTGGTGGTTGCGGATGTGGCGGTGCTACTTTTTCCATCATGGCTGACGTTGACATGACCACTGGTGGTGTTGCTTTGTCCATAACTTGTGCTCGGACCGTTGTGCACTCTGAATAAACAAGAGCAGAGATAGTGCTACACGGGCATTGCAAATCTTAGCAGGCATTGCAAGTGCCGCCTGTTGAAGGACCCTGCGAAGGTCATGCTGTGGATAGAGAGGGCTACGAATGGTCTATGGGAGCATGGTGCAAAGAGGGTGCACATCAAAGGTGCAGTCTGTTGACGACACTTAAGCATGTCAAACCTTATACTGCAAGCGGCAATATCGTGTAGCTCTTCCCTAGGATGAGTATCTTGGGTTTTGTCAATCCGGTGATAACTATACTTAAGTTACAATTAATCTAGGATTAATCAATTACTAGCTAGCTAGATATAGATAAACTATAGGATGATAATCAATTGTCTAATCACGAACTAGATATAAGTCTAATCTATAGCATAAACTGGATCTGAGTCAAAGATATATAAGAACTACTTCACAAAATCAATACGAAGCTAATACAGCGAAGGCATCCACAAGAGATATGAGACAAACTCCATATGTAGTAAGAACCACCTTGGGCTATGATCTAATCATGAAATATACGATAAACATGATCATGAATGTCATATACTTGCTCGAACCTTTCTCCCGCCCATATGTAATGTAAGACGAGTTAATCGACGAACTAGCATGCCTAAACCATCTCTAAGCATGAGCAAATTCAATCAACCAATAAAGGTAAAAAAGGTCTACTAAAAGACGTACATAATTCTATCATGGCCAAGAATATGCAGAGATGAAGCATTGCAAAGACATGTATCATAAATCATGTATAAACAAAGAACTCAAAGTCATACGACAACTTCATTGATCGAACTCAAGGCTTTATCAAAATAATCATAACAAGAACAAAGAGTTACTCGAGATACGTCATGAACTTTGAAGCACAAAGTCGTCGGATTTGACAAGATACAACTCATACTGAAAGATGAACTCAAGACTCGCTGGGAAAGCACAAGGTTGGCCGACCCCTGGCCCTCCTGCCTCTTCTTGCTTCCTCCTTTCGCCGAGATCAACTTCTCGGTGAGTCTTGCGAAGATGGACCCCTAACCCTAGCTTTGGAGCGCTATTTGCTTCGAATTAGCGCGTCTCTCCGCTTGGGAAGCTCAGTTTATATACCCCTGAGGGTGCCCTGTACATAGAAAGTCTAAGGTCTTATCATCATTTGATCTCTTTCCATGTATAATCAACCCCCTAATGGGCTTTGATCACTCGGGCCTTCAAGAACCTTCTCTTGGGCTTCTCTTTATTGGCTTCTGGGCTTCAATATCTTTATATTTCATGGTTCCAAACTCCTCGAACTTCTAGCTTTGATCCTTCTTCGAGTAGCCTTCTCAAAAATTTCATTTAATCCTTATTTTCCTGTAATATTCAACAAAGCATAGAGACAAGGAACATACTTGAATATGGGGTTAATTGTTAGTAAAATATGACTTTATCGTATGATTTATCCTGGAAGACACATGAAACCACGTCATTATAGAGCATAAATATCATCGTTATCTTGCACCAACAACATCCCCACACTTAGATCTTGCTTGTCCTCGAGCAAAGAGATCGATCAAACTCAACTAAACTTAAGCAAGTTCTAGACAATTACCTTTCAAATCAACCAAACTCAGAATTCAACCAAATCTCGATATGGGCATTTTAATCAACTTTCGTGCATATAGATCCCTGTAGAAATTTTCAAAGCCAAACGAATCATAACAGTGCCAAGACTTTCTTTCAGAATTAAAATAGAGGCCGGTATTTTTTAAAAGAAAACATCCTTCATAGATCAAGAGATTACATCGGTCCTTCTTTGTCAAGCTGCACATAAAGGCACTCATATATTTGTGGCTATCCTTTTTATAATCATTCTCCTCTCACATCTCTCAGGAGTTTATGTGGATCTCGGTAAGGCTTAGCAAAGTTAAACCATCTTATTGTTCAGCTAAGATATCTCCCTGAAGATTATCTAATCACCTTGAATTCATTTGGTCATCAAAATTAGAAATATTTAAGTGGAGAGAAGGAAAAGAAGATATAGATGTGGACATGTGCAAATATAAATAAGAAGCATGGGATAATTGAATTCCCAAAGAGTTGCACATGGTGGGAGGAGCGAAAGCTTTTGCTCAGTACACTAATAAACATTAAACCTTCTTTTCTCTCTTCCGAAATCTTTTTCTAATCTCCTCTTTCTTTCTCCTTTCTCTTCTTTTTCTTTTCTTTTTCTCTCTTTTTTCTTTCTTCTTCTCTTAATTTTGACCTCCCTTTTCTCTCTCTCTCTCTCTTTCTCATCTACCTTGCATCGCTAATTCAAGATGATTCTAAAACTTTTCCTTCTTGATTAGCTAGTGAGCAAAAAACTTCACTTTATAGGTAATGAGTATTGAGAGATCAAAGGGTTTAAAAGGATATTGAGGTTCTAGTGCTCCATTATAGAACAACTAGTAATTAATTTTTGTAGAGGTTAGCAATCAAGAGATAAAATAGATGACCAAATTCTTTCAAGAGATCAAACTTTCTAAAGGAATCAAACTTAACCAAACTCATATGAGATAACTAGCTTATAACTGTGTTTTCAACTAAGCTCTAATAGGATTTAAGCTCTTGCTTGACAAAGGGATGAAACACTTGATCATAGAAGATTTTTTATAATAACAATTAAACCATATATTATAGCCCGAATTTAGCTGATTGGTATATGGGTCGGATTGGCTAAATGGTCTGAAATAGCTGATCTATGGAAGGCCAGAACGGCTGATGGGCTGCGTTTTACTCGTCCAAGGAAGAGACGATTGTAAGGCCGATGGGCCGTGTACCTTGTTTAGTTCGAGTCGAATTAGGATTAGGCTAGTTGAGTTTAGGGTTTTAGCTATAGAAAGAGTCGGACGTACGAACTATAAATATGTATCCATACTTACGGAATAAGATTGATGACATATGTTCCCTAGCAGTGGTTGTCTCCATATTCTCTTGGCGCATCGCCACCCCTGAGCAATTAGGGTTTTTTCAAGGTAATCGTCGTGTTTATCTGATGTCTCTCGTATATTCATCGGGGCATTAGGGCGTGACCATATGGTGAACCTTGTACTGAAGCGTTTTTGATAGCAAGGTTTGCTAGTTACCTTAATGAATCTCGTGTCAAGTTCCTCTTGACACGAGATCCATTAGTTATCTTGCATGTTTACCGATCTACTTTATGTATATGCGCTCCAAGTATTAGATTGGTTTCATGTAGCTCACTATTTGCTATCTTCTCATTGGTTACAATTCACGACGTGCGCTGCAATACGTGCATGCGACCTGCCGATAGAATAGTGTATCCCGAATACCCTATCTCTGCATGTCTTAATTGTATCTGCTTTGTTTAAGATGAACTTCTTTGGAGGTTCTGGTTAGAAGCCGATCTAGATGGGTAGATCCTTTATATCATGTTTTAGATAGGTCTTTATTATTTTATCTTGGAAGTGGTGCTTCAATATATATCTCTTGGAAGAATAGCTAAGATCAGCTCAATAACCGATGGGATTTCACGAGCTCTCGTGTTGCCGATCCTAGCGATCAGGAAAGAATTTAACATTTGCGTTTGTTGTGTACGCTTTACAGGGAGAACTAGAGCCAACCACTACATCCGCCCAGCCTTCTTGGCTGCAAGGTCAAGCCAAGGTGGCACGCCCGCACCACCGCTGATTGGCTCTGCATAGAACCGATCAGAGCTGCACTTGAGGGAGGTAAGCATAGCAGCAGCGCAATCCCTGGCTCCTCCTGTGTTCGATTGTGAGGCCCTCGCCCATCAGTATTTTGCGGCAACACAGATTTTGGCACGCCTGGTGGGACTCACCTTCATCAACTTCGTCACTAAGCAATGACTCCAGAATCCTCCAAAAAGGGTGAGATGATTTTTTCAGCCCACCATGCCGAGCACATGGCCGAAAGACAAGGACGCACTGCCCAAGCTTGAGGAACTTTCGGTCGAGCGTAGGAAGGTGTACCGGATACTTGCTAAGTTTACTTATGATCTCATCGATCACTTCACCTAGACTCGGAGCGTCAGCATCAAAACTGTGGGACATCTAGAAAGCCTACTTCATGGTGCGGACATCTCCACCCCCTCAAAAGAACACAATAGAGCACTTCGGGAAGAGATGAACACCATGATTCACCACACAATGTTGCGACAAGATGAAGCTATGCTGAATTCCATGGTCAAGTCTATTTTGGCCGGTGAATACGCACAAGAAGTCGGGCCATTGTTCGGTACTTTCGCTGGAGAGACCAAGTTCTATACTCGGCCACTACAGGTGCCGCCCATTAATGCACCAGAGGGTACTAAGGCCGAGTTCATCCTACATGCACCACAGGATCTGAATGACCAACCCACGTGTTATGAGGAGCCGCTGACCTTCATACCAGATGGCTATTTCTGTCAGCTTAGATACAAGCTACTGTGGGAGGGAGAAAAACCATATTGCCGACCCCCACCAAGCAAGCAACTCCACCATATGGGTTATACAGGCGGTGGCAAAGACAAAGCCGATGATCATGAACTCCTAGATTGGCAGGTGCGTTACGGTTCAGGACTAGTTTTTAACAACCAGGCCAGTTTTGCCGCTAGCAATGGATCGACTATTCCACCCGATCTAGCCGAGATTCTTAGATACCAGTATGGCATGACGCCAATAAGAGGCTCTGTTACTTATTCCAAGCAGTATCCTGAGTCTTATGACCAGCTTCTCCCCCGCCCAAGTTCACGGTTCCAGAATTCTCCAAGTCCAGTGGCAACGACAACACCGGCACCGTAGAACACATTACCCGATACACGGCTCAGTTGGGTATCGCAGCATCGGCTGACCACATGAATATTCGGTTCTTCTCACTATCTCTGACAAGCTCGGCCTTTGGATGGTGCACGTCATTGGCATCTGGGTCTATCACAATGTGGAAGCAACTAGAGGAACTGTTCCATGCTCAATTCTTCTCAGGATGGCATACAACGGCTTGCACCGGACCACCAGGCTCGCTTACGGACCGACATACTTCAATTCCATTGGTCATTTGTTTTCTAAGGTATCTGTTTACAAACGCACACATCCAGAACAATACCAAGAGAAACTGTGGAGAGCTATCGCATACTAGTAGGATGAGGAATCGGCCAATGAAGAGTCCGAGGTAGCAGTTGTACAGTGGGCTAAGCCGAAGCAGCCATTGCCTTGCCAATGGCTCAAGCATCCTGAGGCTCCCATTGGTTATGACTTCGACGTGACCCTCAAGGAAAAACACTTAGAAATGATGACAGGCCATAGGATCATACCAGCTGAAGAACTGAAGGGACGCAAGTATTGCAAGTTTCATAACACTCTTGACTCTCATAATACTAACGATTGCAAGGTCCTGTGTCAGCAAATTCAGACCGCTATCGAATAGGGAAGATTGACTTATTACTAGGGGCCAGATGAAAGTGGACACCACTCCATTCCCTAACGTCAATATGATCGATGTGATGTCCTTTGCTTGAGGTCAGGGAAAGATAGTTGCTCTGGCTCACGGCCAGATCAAGACAGCCACTACCACTCAGTCTGCTGAATTTCTTCGCCGGGTTCAGAGTGCCGTCGAGACTGGTAGGGTCATTGCCAAGAGTCAGCTTAGCCTTTTCTCCCTGACCATCAATATGGTATGCACTACATCCAGTTCGCATAACAAGGGGAAATCTAAGGCCGATCTGAAGGACGATCGGCTGACTATCGACTGAAGGCGGTATTGTATCCAACCCTAAAATCAAGGGCAAGGTTAAGGCCAATCTAAGTGATGATCAACCATTATAGTTCAAGCCAGAAGAGCACCTGACGGCGAAGGAGATCGCCAGAAACTGCCGATCATGACCCGAATCAGGTATTCTGATCGACATGTATGCTCGTCACCACAAGCGAAGTGAGGAGCGTCGGCAAGAGGCACTCTATCATTAGCGACACAGCTGGCAGGACACCATCTCAACATGAACAAGAGGAACGCTATCGCGTCGAGCATCACCGGGAGTTAGAACGCTACGACCGTGACCACCGCAAATATAGGGAACATTGGGATTGGCTCCTTCTTCAGCTACTGTTGGGACCGGGGCATGGAACGTTTGCCCACCATAGAAGACTATCCTAGAATGCTCTGCTCCTCAACACCAGAACAGTCGTGTGTGCGCGTTCCAGCATCTGGGACGCTCGCAATTGGTTCCAAGATGCCATCTTCAGTTGTCTCCAGATTGGCCTTGACACGGGGATTTAGCCAAGGCAGTCCCACAACAGATCTAGGTAGAAGGCATGAGCAAACCACCAACAGGAGGGCCGAACACGGCGCAACCAACCAAAAAGTAGAAAGAATGCCACCAACCATGGTGATGTCCCGATGGCCTCTCATGATCCCAAAAGTGCAGAGTGCAATGCCTGCGCAGCCTGGAGGAAGCCAAAGCAAACTATCTTCAGCTACTGAAGCAGGTAAATTCAGGCCCTATTGCCATACCTTGCTACCGGCATAAAATTCCACCAGTGGACCCAAACGCCCAGCAATTTGGAGGAGGAAGTAGCAGGAGCCAGAGCAACCTGAATACCCGATGGAAGATGACGTGGAGGACGCTCTACTAGAGGAGGAAAGAGTTGATGGTTTGGCTGATGTCAATATGGTATTCATTTTGCCCGATGAGTTCCGCAATCCTTGTTTGGTCCAAGAGTTAGTAGCTCAACTCAGCCTGGGGCCGATGGCCATCATCTTCGAAAAGTCAGTCGACTAGAAGTATCGCCACCTGAAGCTGCTTTATCTCAAAGGTTACATTAACTGCAGGCCAGTGAGCAGGATGATGGTAGACACAGGTGCAGCAGTCAATCTGATGCCATAGGCAATTGTCAACTTCTGCAACACCGAGATACCTTATATGTATCTCAAGAACTAAAAGTTGTGTAGTGTCATGGATGCTACAGCTGGGATCAGTTGGAGCTCGCCAAACACGAAAGATTTAGAGAGGTTCAGGCCACCATAGTGGTGTAGTACCCTACGTCCTCTATGGTGTTTTACTATGAGTAGAAGGAGCGCGTAGTTACAAGACTGTCATCAAGAGACTTAGGCATTGGGTTGAGTTAGATGCAGAGTCTAGCCTATGTGTGGGTGTGATTGAGTTCTTCTCGGTGGAAGGTGCACCATCCCTCCCTTTTAGAGGTCAAGGGAGGGGGTGAGTACAGAGTTGGTGGTATAGTGCCGCTATAATGGTGGTTTCAACATCTCCTATTACAATATGGTCTAGGTACTCGCAGGCATGGTGCGCCACGATAGCCATCACGCCTTATAGTGTGTTTGACCTCCTGCTGCACGTCGTGTGACCATGCATGACGAGCACGGACTGTGCACTGTTATATCCATGTCCCGGTGAATGGGGTGCCCAGCGGTCACGTATCGGGCCTGCGGATACGCCACTGTGGTGATCACTACGTGTCCATGGAGACGGGGCACTTCACCTTGTCTTGTCTTGCTCTATCAGGTGATGATGGGGCCTGCACGTCGCGTGCACTGCAACCGAGGGTGCACTGGCACACCGTCGACCCATCCGCCCACTACATTTAATGTTGTGGAGGGCGAATGTCTTCCCTCGGAAGGAAGTCTACCTAGGGTTTCTCAGCCCAAGTAGTACTCTAGGGCTTGGAGCCTCAGAAGTAGTAGTATGCCCTGCTAACCCTGGTGGCACTTCAAGGGCTTGGTGCCCCATCCCCCCTAGTACGAGCCCCTCACCGGGGTTCGGTTGCCACACGCCGTCTCCTAGCGCGTCCTCCTTGGATATGCTCCTGTGGGCCCCACTTACCACGGTGGCCATTGGCCTATAGTAGTACCACCACAAGATGTAGAGGTGCCTGATAGGTGACTCGGGGGTATAGGACCCCTCTGGCGCTGACAGAGTTCCCCGGGTCTATCGTGGTCTCACTGCATGGTGGTCCCAAATCTTCGTTAGAGGCTGAAATTTTCTCATGACACGAAGTGCTGCGAAAGGTGAACCACCGTGCCTTGGTTGTAGCACGCTCATATAGCACACGCCCCCATTAATGACGCTACGACAAAGGACAGTGCGCCCTCTCAACTGCTGCACGCGCCCATTGAGGGCACGATTCGGGAAATCTTGGCAACTGCCATGAGAGAGAAAGAAGATCGTGGGAGAATCGGCTTGGTGTGATATAAATCCACTCTCCCATGTTTCCATTATTCTTCTCGCCCCTCCACCTTCAAGCTCCCAAGCCATCCGACGCTTCATTTCTCTTCTCTTGCTCATCCTTTCCTTCCTTCCACCGGCGCCGTAGCCCCTCAAGATCTGCCATGGCGACGACATCCAAGGTGGAGAGACCAACCCACTGAGGCCATCTAGGGGGGAGTTCAGAACGTCACTTACGACCCCTAAGTCGACCCTGAGGAAGATCGAAGAGTTGCTTGGATCCTCCGCCAGGGTGAACGGTGAGAACGCAAAGGTAGGGTCGATGCCGCCACGGTGCCTAGCAAAAGGCAAGGGGGAGTACGTCGTCTTCCTTGCACACATGAAGGCGGGGGTGAACTTCCCGCTCAGCCGCCTTGCCAAGGAGGTGCTGGATGAATATCATTTCTAATTGGGGGACCTCACCCCAATCTTCATGCTGATGATGGCGACGTTCGCCTATTTCTGTGAGTCCTTCCTCCGGGTATGGCCTTGCGTGGAGCCATGGTGACATTTCTTTGTCTTTGGGGCTTACAGGTTCTAGACATGCAGCAACCCCTAGACTAAGTACATCCTCTCTGACTTCTCCAGCAAATGGGAGAATTGGAGGGACTCTTGGTTCTACCTAAAGACTGAGGGAACAACCGGCTGAAGGTTCCGCAGAATATTACTCCCTCAGACGACTAGGAGATGATGCATGCGATTGGTGCGGCATGGAAGCTGGTGTTGGACCGCATCATGGCATCACGGGAGACCGGGCTCCATATGACGACACTGGTAGCCCACTTCACGGCGCGCTGGATCGCGCCATTGCAGCTTCGTCAAGAAGTTTTGTGACATTACTTCGGGGCCTTGTCGGACCCGATGCGTGTCTCTGAGATGGCCCTCGATAGGGAGAGGGTGACGAAGATTGTCTGGGCTTGCACCTCGAAGGCCGGCAATTGAGCTCATGAAGCTCCCCAGCGACGTGAGGCTGGTGTGGAGGCTGAGCCGTACCGAGGTTCCCGGGAATCCAATGCCCCGGACACATCTAACAGGTTTGAAGTAACCATCGGGTGTCCTTCTTTTCCTAGTGGACAGGACCCTGCACATGCCTCAGCGACCGAGGCCCTTGCTGCTCACTGCCAGCGAGAGCATGAGGCTCTCGGCCCAGTGATCGGGTGTTACGTCGGACCCCCCGCCGTCGAGTGCGGCGGCCGGCTTGGGGTCCCCAAGCCACAAGTGACAACGCCCTTCAGGTGAGGAGTCCAACAGCACATGTGTCAGGAGTTCGAGGGAGGTGAATCCTTTCAAGCATTCAACCAAGAAGTGCGCATTCAAACGCTTGAAGTTTGTTCCCTTTTTTATTGTTATTTCCTTTTGTGTTGCTCCCGCAATCATTTCTTGACATGAGATTCTTCCCGAAAGGAGAGGTTTGCCTTCCTCCATGGGATAGAGTGGCGACATCGCCATAGGAGCGATAGGCGACCATCTAGTTAGCCCTGTGCTCCCTTAGGAGGAGAGCACGGGGGATCTTCCTAGGGAGAAGGCCTGGTCATTCTAGCGACGGCCTCTGGCATCGTTGCAGGAGAAGAGGTGGACCCCGATCCCTTGGGGAGTGTAGAGATCCCGAAGCTGGGGGTCAACCTTGATGACAAAGCGGGGGCTGAAGGCATGGGGCGGTCTGCGGATGCCAGCCCCAAGGAGGCCCCCGAGCTTGTAATTATCCCTGACTCTCCCAAGGAGTAGTCCCCTAGGGTTCGTCTGGGCTAGGTCTCGAGGAGATGCCTAGGGAAGCCTTGGTGGGCACTCCTAGAGGCATCGTACCTAGGGATGAAGAGACCTCTGGAACTACACCCAAAAGGGTGGCTCCTATGGACAGAGAGGTCCCAGAGAAGGCCCCCACGAATGGTGAAGTCCTAGAGTGGACCCCCTGAGGATGAAAGGGCCCCTAGGGGGCATGGCCGGAGGGGTGGCCCTCGAGGATAGTCCTCAGGGCGCGAGCCCCAAGGGGCTAATTCCTACAGCGCCCCAAGCCAGTAGCATGGAGGTGCCCAGCGCAGGGCAGGACGTTGCCTTGACGGATGACTCAGAGGTGCACACTGATCAAAGCGTCTAGGATGCGGCTACCAAGGCTCTAGGATACAATCAATCGCTGGAGGAGGAGGTGGACTGGGATAACATCATAACCCGATCCTTCGAGCTCTCAGAGGTAATGCACGGGTTCTCCCACGCTCGGATGGCACTATGGCACCTGTAGGCCTGTGTCACCTCGGAGTGGCGGGAGCTGGAGAGGTGGGCAGCAATTGAAGGGAGCATCATCGCCCAGGCCACTACTGATGTGATGGCGTCTGAGTGGGACTCTGCCCGAGAGGAAGCCCAGAAGGCTGCGGAGGAGCACGACGATATAACTTCACGCTTCCAAACCGCGGGTGCCAACAGAGACTCATCACTGATCTGGCTCTAGCAAATCACTGAGGAGCGGGATGCCACCTAGACCTCGCTAGCGCAAGCCAAGGAGGAGAGGGACCAAGCCCTATCCGAGGTGGCTGCAATCCATCAAGAACTAGACACGGCACTCAAAGAGGCCCGAGAGGCCGTCGAGCAAAGGAACGTCGCGCGGACGGCGGCCGACATGGCGCGGTCTAAATGGGACACCGCTTGGGAGGAGGCCTGGGAGGCAATTAAGGAGAGGGACACCACGATCGTGGGGTCCCTTGATTCTGTAAAGAGGGAGGAGGAGTGGCTAGAACTACAGCGACAATCGTTGAACGCCGACCTAGCCTCCTACGAGACAAGGCTCAGTGAGCTCCAAGCTGGTGAATCCAAGCCGGTGAGGGATTTCCACGTGGTTGTAGCTCACGAGGAGGCACTACAAGAATGGTCATCCAAGCAGGCGGAGCGTGAGCATAGGCATGTTGACAGGAGATGCGAGGTGAGCAACACAGTGGAGGTGCTCGAGGAGGAGCACGAAGAATTCTCGACCACCAAAATGGCACTTGAGTGTCAGGAGGCACAAGCCACAGAGCACGAGTCCGCCCTTGGCCCATGAGAGAAAGCCACTGCAAAAGCAATAGAGGAGCATGATGCCCTTTCTGAGGTCGCTGCGCGACGGAACAAGGTCCAGGCTTAGCTCAGGGAGGTTCGGTCCTTTCACGAGGACCACACGAAGTTGTGTGGCCATGCTGCCGCCATGGGGTGGAAAGCGTATGACACGATCCATGGCACACTCCATGCAATAGGGATCAGGCCATCTAGCTCGCTGCCTCCCCGCGTCCCGTGTCACTCTTGGGGGGCTACAGCAAGCCCTCTCGAGCCTTGTCCCAACGATGGAGAAGTTGAAGGCCCTTGTTGACGAGGCTATGGAGCACGAGGGCTGGGAAGTCAGCCTCCAGTGTGCGCTCGATGCCCTCATGCTGGTGAAGAGCCTACGACCGGGCGTCGACATCCGGGGCCTCATGCTGGAGGGTCTCGCCTGGAACCATGTTGAGCGGGCAAAGAAGGAATGTCGGCCTGTCGCAGAGCAGATCGTTGCAGCTTGCCTTAGTACACAAGGCCCGGTGGACTCCGATGCTAAGGCCGAAGACTCTGACAACCCTGCTGATGAGGAGTAGCCTTCTCTTGAATATTTCTGTGCATTTCAATCAGTTCCTATATTGTTCCCTCTAGTTGCTGTTTGACACTTGTCGTTTTTTGTTTCCTTAGGTACGACTAGCAGCTCCCCTAGGTGGCCAACTTTTCATTGACACAGACGATCCGATCCTCTGCCACCATAGCATAGGTCTAGTTCCATCGCTATTCTGCTAGATTCGTAAGGTGGCCAGATAGACTGGGCAGGGGCAGACCTTTACCCGGTCGAAACGCTGCTCCAACTTTATCAGCCCAACCTATCTAGTCAAATTGGGTGATGCAGAGGCATCAGATGCCCCTGGCCATCTGTGGGATGTGCCTGTACTGAGGCATCAAGCCTCCTGCCTGCACAACTTTTGACTGAGGGTGCTCTATACTTAAATGCTTGGTGTGCTGCATTCGCCTTACCGCTTTTAAGATGCATGCCATCTTGGCTCTTGGAAGAGGTGAAAGGGTGCCCCTGTAGCAGTTGTCTCTGTGATTTTAGGGGCTACAGAGATCCTATGACCCCCTACCTGGCGTGCCAATGTTGATGTCTGCGACACCGAGATACCATATAGGAATCTCAAGAACAGAAAGTTGTGTAGGGTCATGGATGCTACCGCTGGGATCATTGGAGCTCGCCGAACATGGAAGATTTAGAGAGGTTCGGGCCACCAAAGTGGTGTAATACCCTATGTCCTCTAGTGGTGTTTTACTATGAGTAGAAGGAGTGCATAATTACAAGCCTGTCATCAAGAGAATTAGGCATTGGGATTAGTTGGAGGCAAAGTCTAGCCTATGTGTGGGTGTGAGTGAGTTCTCCTCAGGGCAAGGTACACCATCCCTCCCTTTTATAGGTCAAGGGAGGGGGTGAGTACAGAGTTGGTGGTACAGTGGTGCTACAATGGTGGTTTCAACATCTCCTAATACAATATAGCCTAGGTACACGCAGGCCTGGTGCTCCACGATGACCGTCACACCGTATAGTGTGTTTGACCTCTTGCTGCACGTCGTGCGACCATGCATGATGTGCGCAGGACTATGCACTGTTGTATCCCTGTCTCGGTGAATAGGGTGGCTAGCGATCACGTATTTGGCCTGCGGATACACCACTGTGGTGATCACTGTGCGTGCACAGAGAGGGGGCGCTTTGCCTTGTCTTGTCTTGCTGTGTCAGGTGATGATGGGGCTTGCACGTCGTGTGCGCTGCAACCGAGGGTGCGCTGGCGTTGGCGCACCCTCAACCCATCCACCCTTCGCATTTAATGCTGTGGCAGGTAGATGTCTTCCCCTGGAAGGAGGTCTACCTAGGGTCACTCAGCCCAAGTAGTACTCCGGGGCCTGGAGCCCCGGAAGTAGTAGTACACCATGGCAATCCTGGCGGCACTTTGGGGCTTAGTGCCTCGGCCCCCCTAATACGAGCCCCTCACCGGGGTTCGGCTGCCACACACCATCTCCTGGCATTTCCTCCTTGGGTGTGCTCCTATGGTCCCCACTTGCCACGGTGGCCGTGGGCCTACAGTAGTACCGCCACGAGACGTAGAGGCGCTTGATAGGTGACTCGGGGGTATAGGGCCCCCATGGCGCTGATAGCAGTGTTCAAGAAGTTCGATAGGGACAATGATGATCTCATCAAGATGAACGTCGTCCTCAACGATTTCAAGGGAGAGACGATAGGGGCTAAGGTCGTTTTCAGCGTCGAGCTAACAATCGAGCATAAAATGATAAATACGTCCTTTTTCGTTGTGGACACCAATGGACCTTACTTGGCCCTGCTTGGCTGAGATTGGATTCATGCCAACTGCTATGTGCTATTTACTATGCACTAGTGTCTCGTACAATGGGACAGTGATAAGGTCGAGATTGTTCCAGCCGATGACTCCAATGATGTCGCTATTGCAGAATCTTCACTCTAAGGGGCAGAAGGGGCAAAATGCCTTACTAGACGGGAACAGCTTGATTGGAACTATGTTGAGGAGTCAAAAAATGGGCTTACACCGGTTCCAACACCCGGTGTCAACACTAAGATACATGTTCTAGTGTCGAGGACGATCCAAGCGATCGGCTGATTTTTAGAAAATCATGTATCAATGTAAGTTGTGTGGCCGATCCAAGAGATCGGCCCCAAAAAATATTTGTACCGTCATTTGATAATGAGACAGTGTCGGTAGATGATTCTCATCCGGCCATTGTCCAACCCTCTCCCCTCGTGGTTTATAATGTTGAACTAGCGGATGAAGGGAAGTTGGGACTTGGCTTTATAGCAGCTGACAAACTCGAAGCAGTCGACATTGGGCCAGGGGACCGGCCACGGCCAACATACATCAGCAAGAAATTGGCGCTTGGAATTTAAATCGCAACTGGTAGATCTTTTGAAATAGTTCGTGGATTGCTTTGCATGGGAGTACCATGAAATGCCTGGCCTAGACCGCTCTATTGTGGAACATCGGCTACCGATCAAGCCTAGATTTTGTCCTTATGCTCAACTGCGAAGAAGATTTAACCCCAAAATCTTGCCAGAAATCAAAGGCGAAATCCAAAGGATGATAGAGGCTGGTTTTATTAGGCCATGTAGATATGCCATGTGGATTTCAAACATCGTGCCTGTCCGAAAGAGGAATGGTCAGCTATGAGTCTGTGTTGACTTCAGGGATCTCAACAGGGCTACTCCAAAGTATGATTACCCGATGCTGGTGGCCAATGTTCTTATAGATCCCGCAGCAGGGCACAAAATGATGAGTTTCCTAGACGGCAACACAGGTTATAATCAAAATTTTATGGCTAAGGAAGATATTTACAAAACTGCCTTCATGTGCCCAGGTAACATTGTATTATTTGAGTGGATTGTCATGACCTTCGGTTTCAAGAAAGTCGAAGCTACTTACCAATGGGCCATGAATTATATCTTCCATGACCTCATCGGCCGGCTGGTCGAAAATAACATCGACGATGTGGTCGTCAAATCCGCTCGCTGCTATGCATTTAACCAATTTACGTCAAGTTTTGGAGCACACTAGACTCCATGGCTTGAAAATGAACCCAAAGAAGTGCACATTTGGAGTCACGGCTGGGCAGTTCATGGGATTTATGATTCACGAGCGCAGCGTCGAAATTGGTGATAAAAGCAAGGATGTCATAGCAACAATGGTGCCTCCTAATACTAAGACGGAGCTACAAAGTTTGATCGAGAAATTGAATTACATCCGGAGGTTCATTTCAAATCTATCCGGACGGATTGAGCCATTTATGCCTCTCATCAAGATCAAAAAAGATGACGAATTTATTTGGGGTCCGAAACAACAGAAGGAGTTTGACGATCTCAAACAATACTTGACGACGCCATCGATGCTGGTACCACAACAACTGGACAAACCATTCATCGTCTATCTTTCGGCTGATGAAGTTTCTATCGGCTCTGTGTTGGTTCAAGAATTGGAAGGCAAAGAACAAGTCATGTCTTATCTTAGTCGATGCCTCCTCGACGCTGAAACTAGGTACACTGAGATGGAACGTCTTTGTCTTTTCTAGGGATGGCAGCTGAAACTAGGTACACTGAGATGGAACGTCTTTGTCTTTTCTAGGGATGGCAACAGGTAGAGTATTGTTCGGGTGGCAATACCCTACCCGATATTGTACCCGCCACTACTAACAATATCCATACCCTAAAAGCTTAATGGGGAAAACCGTTGGGTACTCGATGGGTATCAGGTATACAGTGGGTATTATTCTTATTCACTAAATACCACATTATTAACGATGTAATAATGAGTAAAATAAAAATTTAGTGTTGTATTTTGCATCTAAGCATCCAAACATAACATGTTGATACATATAGCAAATAATAACACTCACGGTATAGGTTGAGCTCAAATAAAAAGGATGAAAGAGGAGATATGGAGGCATCGGATGAGGATAGATGTGCAAGGACACATAATGTTCGACTCTTTATATTAGCTATGGTTTTTATTCAGCTGCTAAACTGCTACTTTGAATATATATGCACATGTTTGTGACCTTATTAACTACATTTCGGGTACCCACTGGATACTCGTGGGTAAAATCTGATACCCGCATTCTACCTGTGGGTAAAAATTCATACCTGTGCCTGTGCCCATGGGTAAAAGCTTTTACCCATATATGTACCCATCAGGTATATTACCCGTGGATATCCATACCCATGGGTAATTGCCATCCCTAGTCTTTTCTTGTATTTTACTTGCACCAAGTTACACCATTATCTCCTCAATGTTGAAACTCGAGTGGTCTGCAAAGCTGATATTATCTAGCACATGTTATTGGCTCCTATTCTCAGAGGTTGGCTGGAAAGTGGATGTATGCTCTCTCAGAATTTGACATCCGCTATCAGCCGGCCAAAGACGTAAAAGGGCAAGCTCTGGCCGACCTCGTTACAGAGAGAATCACACCACTAGTTCAATTTGTAGGTGTCAGACCATGGGTCTTATTCTTCATTGGATCGGCATGCGACCCAGGCTGCGGTGTCCGTCTTTATATCGTCTCTCCTCGGGGAATGGCCAAGCCCTAAGTTGGTCTGTCCAGCAGTCTAGATCTAGATTCTGAGCCACGAAAGGGATTCGATTGGTCTCGGCAGCAATCAAATCTAATGGAGGTTCGAAGGATTGGGGACATAGATTGAAAGATTTTGAAGTCGGTGACTAAGGAATCAAGATGTATTTCGGCTGAACATCCACAAGAAAAAGGGAGCACATGAATAACTTGAAAAAGACTCTATCACTGTACAGGAGAGCAGAGGGCGCAGTAAATACCTTCAGCCAAATATTTTTTGAGGCAGCACTTCCGCCATTGTCGAGCTTGTTGTGTCCGCCATGCTCGTGGTTGGAGGGGGAATGGAGGAAAGAAGCTGCCTTCCCTGTATTATGTGTTCTCATCGAGAAAAGGGGGTACCGCGTAGGTGTCTCAAATATAATACTAAAGTATGCTGAGAACGAAATCATTCAAAATTCGGCTTTAGAACCGATACACTGCAATACGTTGAATCGTCGACGACAAAATTTCAGATTTGTCGGCCGCTGTAAAACAGAATTCAGTCAGCTCATTACAGAGACTACGATTCGATGAAGAATAAGATCAAGAGGTGGCATTCAGCACACATAATGACAAGAAGAGGACAGAGATTAATAAGCATAGTGCTTCATTCATTACTGATAATGTACAGCAAAAGAGGTACAAGGGGCTAATCTCCTTGGAGCCTATGCAACGGCGGTCAAACCTTAATAGCTGCAAAGAGTTCCCTACTAATGGCGGCTACTTCCTCCTCTGATGCAATCGGTCTTGGCTCCTTCACTGGTCTCGACGCCGATGAGCTGCATCATGCCATCATGCGTTAGAGGAAGACGGGAATGACGTCGCCTTTTGCTTCCTCGATGGCACATCGAACCAGGGCATGTCGATGCCGGAAGGAGAGGAGTCGAGGACGACTGCCTCAATGTCAACATAGCCGCTAGTGACCCGGCTCGAGGTGTCAGAGTCCGTATTGACCCCAAAATCATAGGAAAGGTCGTCATCGGCGTAGTCAGAAGAGAGCTCTAGGGGCAGCGGTGGTGATGATGGCAGAGGAGAGTTCCACGGGGGAGACGCCACCGCATCTTCTGGGTCCTAGGCCACTCCGAGGTTCACCCAAACACCAGATGGATGGTCTGGAATGTCTGGACCCCAGGTGGCGAGCCTAGTTACCTTGATGAATCTCATGTCAAGTTCCACTTGACATGAGATCCATTAGTTATCTCGCATGTTTACCGATCTACTTTATGTATATGCGCTCCAAGTATTAGATTGGTTTCGTGTAGCTCGTTATATGCTATCTGCTCATTGGTTACAATTCACGACATGCGCTGTGTTGGCGTCTCTTAGCCTTAACAAGTTTTACTCCGCAAGCGCATGGAGACCACTGTAGCCTTTCACCCAGAGTATTCCGAGTATTGTAAATTTCCACAGGGAAGCGGCAGGCGAGAGAGTGTAATTGAATATACTCAAGTCAAAATAACTATAAACTCAGATAAATTATACCAACTAGTAGTAACAGGGGTAAACGTGACAAAGATAGGTGTATGGTGGGATGATAAGCCTATCAAAGATATCCGTAGAAAGGTATAGTTGCCTAGGGAGGACAACGAGTAAGATAAAGTCACCAAACTCTATTTCTAATCAGCTGCAAAGGTTATCCGTGACTAACTAAGAAACTCAATTAACAAGTCAGGGTCTTGCGTCGAGCGAAATTCTAGAGTCTCGAGGGTACTAGGGGTAGATAGATGGTCCTGAAGGAGAGTCTAGCTAACACCTACTGGGCCTCCCAAACGACGGGCTTGGACTACACAAGCACACCACACGTTGTCACCGAGTGGGGCTACCAAGCAAATCTGCGTGAAGAGGATGGCATGCTATAAATGTGTTCAAGCGAAGACTGTCCTTGATCAGAGGAGAGGGTCTAGCCAGAGCCTAGCGTCTAAGTCTAGGGTTGAGTTATAGCACTGGCAAGAATAACAAGAATTGAATAACAAAGTTAAACACAACCTATGCCTAGCAAGTGTGCAAAGAAAGATACACCACACTCGAAGGAGATAAAACTTAGAGTAAAATATACCTGAGATTATATTGAAGATAATCTGAATCCAAAAGATACAAAGCTTGAGTTGGGTGACGTGGCAGCCTTCCGGTACTTAACGTGTTGGAAACTTGGTCCACACTTGAGTTTGTACACTTGACATGTTGTTCTTGCATGAAGGGATGAAGAGGAGGCATTTGGGCTCGGTCGGGTGGCCGGGCGGCCATGCTGGCTGCCTGGCCCTACTGGTGAGTGGCCGGGCGGCCACTGGAGGTGGCCGGGCGGCCATGCTCCAGTGCCCATCGGCTCCCGAAGTCCATTTCCTTGCCATTTAATTTTACCTCACTTTCCTGTGTATTTCATACCTGCAACCAAATATTTGTACAAAACTAGTGGAACACATTAGTAGAAATGGTTAGTCCAATAAAGTCACATGTTTCTCTTTATTTGAAGGATAGTTGATGGTCGAAATCATGAAATAACAACCGTCAACACGATGCAACACGTGCATGTGACTTGCCGATAGAATAGCGTATCCTGAATACCCTATCTATGCATGTCTTAATCGTATCTGCTTTCTTTAAGATGAACTTCTTTGGAGGTTCTGGTTAGAAGCTGATCTAGATGGGTTGATCCTTTATATCATGTTTTAGATAGGTTTTTATTATTTTATCTCGGATGTGGTGCTTCAATATCTATCTCTTGGAAGACTAGCCGAGATTGGCTCAATAACCGATGGGATTTCACGAGCTCTCGTGTTGCCGATCCTAGCGATCAAGCAAGAATTTAATGTTTGTGTTTGTTGTGTACTCTTTACAGGGAGAACCAGAGCCAACCACCGCATCCGTCCAACCTTCCTAGCTACATGGTCAAGCCAGGTGGCACGCCCGCACCACCGCTCCGATCGGAGCTGCACTAAAGGCAGACGAGCGTAGCAGCAGTGCGATCCCCGGCTCCTCCTGCGTTTGACTGCGAGGCCCTCGCCCGCCGTTTTTTGTGGCAACACCATCCTCTAAATTTCTCCTTAATCAAAAGCTTGGCAAAGCTATAAAATATTATCCTTCTAATCACATCATCGGTTATGCGTTACTAATCAATCTTTTAAGGACCACAATAATCATATAATGAATTTGAGCGAGATCGATTATCAAAGTAAAAGTAGAGAACAAACTTAAATAAAGCAAGAAAAACTTTAAACTAACTTTCTTTATTTTTTTTATAAGACTCATACTAAATGAAACTCACTAAATATTAAAGATTCCTAAAAACACGAGAAAAGCACAAATAAAAATAACTAACTCAAAAGATGACGTGACACACTAACACATCCCCACACTTAAATCAAGCAGTGTCCTCGATGCTTTTTAATCGAACCCATCGTCATCATACCAATGCTTGGTATCTATTGGATCATCCAAAGCATCATTATAGTAGTGTCGTTCACATTCCACTTCTTCTGGATCTTCCTCTTCTGAGTCATGGTTGATTCCATAGCAATAGCCTTCTTCTGTTTCTTCACTGTCATCAGCTTCAGCTTCGTCCCCATCTACATTATCGCTGATCCTTATTGCCTAAAGCGACTCTCTTTCCAACCTTCTTTGTCTCAGTAGATCAGCAACTACCTGATAGTGATTTGATAGCATCCTCAGTGTCCTTTTTGAATTTGTCGAAAGTGTCTCCTAGATCAACGAACATTTCTGCACCCCAATTAGCTTTCTCCATAGTGGCTAATATCGATTCTCTACATATCGAGTAGTAGTTACACTCATCCTTTCCCACTATATGGTGAACATTGAAGCTAGGAACATGGAGAATAGGATGGATTTCTTCAACCCCCCGGATCACCCCCTTCATAGCTACTCATTGAATAATCTCCATCCGAATGAGCTTGATTATGACTTGTACCTTCAGAGCTGAGTGATGACTCTGGGTATTTGATTCTTGGTCTTTCTCTAATCCTCCTTGACCTTCTAATCTTCATTGCTTGCGGCTTGATCGAGAGCTTCGACATATGCTTTGAAACCTTCTCGTTCTCGATGAATCCATCATCTCTCTCCTATTCCCCATCATCTGGCATTACTACCTATGAAAAATTTCATTGACAACCTAGGAAAATCAATGGGCTCGGCCGACCCATGGCCCCCCAGTCGGCTGACACCTCCTCTTCTTAAGTCAAAAAGTCATGCTCTTTCTTCTGCTTGCTCGCCATCTCTTAAGAACACCTTTTAGCTTGGGTTTGATGGATTTGTGTTTGATGCCTTGATCCTCCTGGTATCCCATGAATTTATACTTCGGAGCCTTTTATACCAAAACTTGAACGCTTGTTCGATTGCAAAACACTAAGGACCATGCTTGCCAAAAATGAAACAAAACTAAGACAAAAACAGGTTGGCTCAGTCGAGCACCCCTTAGGCTCTGCCGACCTGGGTCTTTCATTTGGCCAAAAGTTGCCAGATTTTGTCGGGAGATCTATTTCCTAATTTAAAACTTCGAAGCGTTGAGAAACCAAAAAGAAACGAAAAACAAAACGTGAACATATGCATACATATACAAGAGCTTGCAAAAAGCTAAGGGTCCATGATATGGTGGCATACCTTTGTTTCCATAAACTCGTAGGTATCAATATATTGAATTTGAAATTTATCTTGTTCAAGAAATACCCTTAATCTCTGGCGTTCACCATAAACTATTCCCTTTGATATCAATTATTGTGATAGCTCCCGTAGGTGACACATCATGCACAATATAAGGCCCATCCCATTTTGCTTTACAATTTTCCTTTGCCAAGTAATTAAAATCTTAAATTGTAGAGAAGAACCTTGTCACCTTCTTTGAAATATTTCTTTTGAATCCTCTTGTCAAACCATCTTTTCATCCTCTCCTTGTAGATGCTTGCATTTTGATAAGCTTTAAGTCTTGCTTCATCAAGATTACTAATTTGAATTCTCCTTTTGATTAGAGCAGCGTATAAATCCAAATTCAACAATTTAATGGCCTAATAAGATTTATGTTCCATCTCAACCGGCAAATGACAAGTTTTCCCGAAGACAAGTTGATAAGGTGTCATCCTGATTGGAGCTTTAAACGCAGTTCTGTAGGCCCAAAGAGCATCATTAAGCTTCTTCGATCAATCCTTGCCTCCTTTAATCACTGTCTTCCTTAATACCTCCTTAATCTACTTGTTTGATGTCTCTGCTTGACCATTAGTCTGTGGATGATATGATTTGGAGACCCTATGCAAATTGTATGTCAGTGGCATAGCATTTCTTGCAGACCCTATACAATTCTGTGTCCATTCCCCATACATCAAACAAGTCAATCTGCAAATTGTACGTCAGTGGCATAGAATTTCTTGCAGACACATTTCTGAATCTTTGGCACTCTGGATAGGAAGCAACAAACTTCCTGGCATCTTCATGCATTTCTGGCCAATAGAATCCACTTCCCCACACTTTAGATTGAGTTCTGAAATGACCATGATGATATCTGTACTCTGAAGAGTGGCATTTCCTCACAATATCCTCTCTTTTCTCTGATGGCACACATCTTCTAAGCACCCCATCTGATTCATATCTATATAGGTAGGGAGAATTCTAGTAGTATGTCTTTGCTTCAGCCAAAACTCATCTCCTTGAATTATAATCGAGATGTGGCATCGGTTCACCTCTTAAAGCTATTATCACATCTCTCATCCAAGTGTCTTTATCTAAAATTCCATAAAGAGTATCATCTCTTAGTACATCTTCAATTGTGGACCTTCCTTTTCATGATTCATTCTTGACAAGTGATCTACCACTACGTTCTTAGTCCCTTATGCAATGGTAATTAGGGACCGATGGCTACCAAATATAGATGTATTGTAGGTCAGCTTTGCACCTCAAAGTCTTACATTCTTGGTTGCCATCGATGGGTCTTCTAAAAAAATACGCTCCCAGTGCAGCTGCCATCTTGAGAGGCCCTCCATCCGCCTTCGCCTCTTTCATCACACTGTGGGTGGACAGTATCATCATGGACACGGCAAAACTTGGATTGCCCTCGTCGCTGTCATAGCTCTGGGCCTGGATCGCACGCTGGCTTCTTTCTCTCAGTGCGTACATTGGTACTAGTAGCAGCACCGAGTTGTGATGCTATCATCAGAGTGGCCTCGTCCATTGGAATCAAAGGAGGAGCTAGGGTTAACAAGCTACTTTACACTTTAAGGCTTTGTTCGATTAATCCCTCACCCAAAAAGATTGGGAGGATTTAACCCCCCCTCAATCCCACCCAATACCCTTCAAACCTAGGTTAGACACGCGTTTTTAGAAGTTAGAAGGTGAAAACGTGTTAGGCTAGTCTTTTAGTAATAGAGGATTTAAAACAGTTAGTTCCCGGTATGTACCACGTTTTATTGATTAGCTCAAATAGTTTACTAAGAAACAATTAGTTCCCCATATATACCACAGTTTATTGATTAGCACAAATAGTTTACTAAGAGTACAATTAGTTTACACATGATCGAGTTACATTTTGATAACGATGATGGTATAAAAAAGTTTACTTTGCGCACACTGGACTAACATTGGTAACATTCACATATCCAATCTCCAGTTAATAAATATACCTTTCCCTCGAGGGGTTTGAACATGTCTAACAACACCCTCACATGCATGCTTGAGTATTTGGCTTGTACTCTCCCTGTAGATCTTGTTCAAGGCTATATAGAGCATCCATGAACAGCTAGCTAGAAGGAGGGAGGTGCCGCGGGGATCTTGTTTGAGGATCTACGTGGACAGGACAGCTGGAAGTAATAAGAGAACGAAGACACAGGTGCACATCAAGTCAATTTAATTTAATGCCAAGCTGCATCTACTAGGACATAAAGCACCGGTGATGCCCAGCCATCGATCGCTGCGTTGATTGCCAGGTGAAAGCTTTCCTTGAGAAGAAACTTGGCGACCGTAGTTCTTCGTCTTTGTCTAGCCACAACATTACTCTGAGCACTGACGGCCATTTGGGCAATAACCGCAGCAGCAGCAGTAGCAGCATCGCTGCGCCTACCACCACCAGCAAAGATGGGCACATTGGAGGCACACGTGACGTGTAGTTTCAAGTGGCAAAAGCCGCAGCAGTACTGTTAGACGCCCAAACATTTGTTGCGGGCGGAGCAGCAATCAATACAGCGAAGCACTGGTACCATCCACTGATCGGATATGTATCTGGTCAATACAGTAGAAGAAACTAGTCTTGAAGACCAAGCAAGATGGTCGCAAGGCAAGAGAAGCAACAACTTTCGCCCTAGGACCTTGCTAGCCACTCACCACACTGAAATGCGTCTCATTGTTATACAGCAAGTAAAGAGTATAGGTATGCAACTAAGGACCCAAACGCGAGGTCAAAGCAAAAGCCGAAGACCAAAACACCAAACAAAAGCTCTCAGCCAGCTTCTATCAGACTGTCCTGTACCTTTCACTGGACTGTCGGATGGCGGGATCGATCGCAGCGGCAGCGTACTTCCTGGATCCCTTGTGTGTCCCTTGCCCGAGCCTGATCGATTTTAGGTGACAACACATTTTGTCACACTCGTGGGACCACAATCTGCATGATGAGAAGTCAAGACGGCGTACATCTTTGCTAGTTATCCCTGATGAATCTCGTGCCAAGCTCTACTTGGTGCGGGATCCATCAGTTATTCTTGCATTTATCAATCTATTATTTTGTTTGTGCTTCATGTCATTAGATCGGTAACATGCGGCCAAGCGTACATATATAGCTTGTTCGGTTGCTACATTCCACGACATGCGCCGCAACATATACACGCAGCAACTTGAGAGATCGATGTGCGCTTGGCACCCTGCTTTACATGTTTTAGATTGTATCTTCTTTCTTAGGTGAACCCCTTGGTGGTTCCGTTCTATGTTACGCGTGTATTTAGATCTATCTAGTTGTGCGCATAGCAGATGTCATCCCAGGGAGTCGCGTCTTCTAGACCATGCTTTAAGTAGGGTTTGTTCCCCTTACCATCTTGCTTTGCTTTATTGATGTACTCACCCACTCGATAGCAAGAAGGCAATCAGCTCATGTGAGTCGATCAACTAGGAGGTCTTAAGCTGATCCACTGGGATCCGGCTAGGATTTTATGCTCGTTTGCTTGTTTCTGTATCTGTAGGGCGATCCTCTGACCACCACATCCTCCCTGGCTAGAAGGTCTAAAGCGTCCCAGGTTTCCATAATAGGATTAAAATGTGCTTTATTACCATCACAGGGTTTGGTAATCACATTCTTACATCAGAGTGATACAGATCCACCCTAACGAGTCGGACCACAAAGGGGCGCAACCCTGGAAATCTAAGGAGCGGAGAATAAAATGTAGGCCCAAAATTCCACACATCAGCAGTTGGGAAGCAGGTCATAACCCTTACTCGTCCAAATAGATAGTAACTGCATCATCTTCACTGGAAAAATATCAACAAAGCAAGGGTGAGTACATACATACTCAGCAGCCCACCTTTCTTCATACGGAGTAGGGGCATAGCTATATCTACATGCCGGATTTATTTGGAGCTCAAGTAAATTTTTTGCATAAAAACATTTTGTATGCGAGGTTCGAGCTAAATACTAGATTTTACGATTTCTGAAAACAGGGTTTTCTCAAAAAGAGTTGCCACTGGACTTGCCGATCCACATGGCTCGAGGCGCAATTGCCAACACATTTTCCACATCGCCACTAGGTTTTACCCACGTAGCTCAACTTCAAAACCACTTTGTTCCAAGCCAAGCCAATAGTTTTAGTTTATAAAAGATGCTAATTGAAGAACCAAGCCGTAACTCATCCATACTAGTGGATTCAAACTATTCGAATATATTTTATTCTCATCAGAGGTTGTACTAATTCTCACAAATTGGACCCAGCGACTGCTTACGGCCAAATAAGCGTCCGAATTCCAAACCAAACCTTTGCCTTTGTTTCATCACCTAGCAGTGCTTCAGGGATTCGGGCAACCAAGTTACTCCTGCACCCCGTGGTACTCCCGTAACACACAACCCCTTCCCTAGCCCCTTGTGCGCCAACATGGCAGCTATTAGGCTATCCACTCCGGCTTAGGCCTAGCCAATGGCTCATATAGAGCAAGTGGTTGTACTAAAGAGTTAGGCAAGATGAAAATCAATGCAGTCCTTACAGGGCGCAGGTAGAACCATTCTACCTTTCCATTGCTCGACACCGCGAGCATCCACATACCTAGCCTTCTCCACGAACCCTGGGACTGGGGTAACCATGAGCTGCTAAGTTACCCATTCAAACCCTGCCCTTTAAAATGGTGGATCCCGACCTGTGGGTCGTTTTCCTGGGTTCTTCCCCATTTTATTTCAAAAACACACCCACACATCCAAATTCCATAACCCATCAAGTTCCATAACCATAACCCATCTCAATGTCAAGATTATGATAGATATAATTATATGAGCGGTCCCACCTATGCGCACTATATCTTGATAGGCTTAGGTGGCTATATTTCATTGGGTTTCCTTAGCAAGCAAAACATGCAAGTTTTATTGGGAATCAGGCCAAGCGTTGTGTTTGCAAAACATAGGAAATTTATGCATCAAGTGGGGATTCCAGTGGGCTTGCCTATTGCTTTGTTGATATAGATGATGCATGGGCCGCAGGTGGTGAGGGTGTATCATCTGCCGAATACATTGGCGTACCATTTTCTACCGAGCATGTTGGTACACCAACTGCTGGGCACGATAGTGTGCCATCCACTGCGCATGCTGGTACAGCATCTGCTGCAGGCGCCTGTTGCTTTCTTCAAGCATCGCGAAGGTCCTCGCGAGGGGCATACCGATCATAATCTCCGGTATAACCTATGCACACAAACAAGGAAAGCACACACATTGAGGCACAACATGAGATCAACAATGGTTTTGAGTGTGGTGGGATAGAAGAGACCTTTGGCATGGGAATATAGAGTATCTAGTGATCGGGTTTTGCTTACCAGAGAGGATGGCTTTAGCGAGTAGCGGAGTGTAGGGGATCATGTCATGATTGGCCGGGCATTTTGGCAGGCGTGATAGCGGTCATTGCGGATGTGCCATGGTAGTGGGTTGTGACGGTTGGAGTGGATACAGAAGCGATGAGATGGCGGTCGCATGATCACGTTAGTGTGGGAGGTTTCCGTAGAAGGGAGCGATGAAAGGGTGGGGCTTGATGGAATGTCATCGGCGGGGACAATTTCAGAGATTGGAATCATTTAGAACGGAGTTTGGGGAGACCAAGATAGGAACCATTGGAATTTATGGAGAGTAGGAGGGCAACGGCATCAATCACCAGGCTCACAATATTCGTGCGACCTGGTGTGAAACACTGATTGGGCATAGGACGGCGTCATGGTGGCATGACCGTGGCTTCTCGCTAGAGGAAAAGTTTATGTGGAGCATGCGGATGGATAGAGCTTGATTTTAGATGAATTTAGGCGCAAGAATCACCTAAATCGGGATTCATACAGAGAAGATATGTGGTATTTAGTAACTAGGGGGTAGCAATAAACTTTTCTGGAAGTTGGAGGGGTAGGATTGGGCTTTTTCTGGCGAATTATCGAATTTGGCCCGCGGATGAAACCAACTTGGGCCGGGGTGGTTTTTGGCCGGGATCGGCCCAATACGCACGTGCGGTTGGGCCACCCCACGGGAGACGCAACGTCAAGGCTTGACGTCAGTGGGTGTGGGACCCACGCGTCGGTGGTGGAAGGGGAGCGGCATTAGGAGGTAGTGACGGCAGCGGTTTGGTTTGGGGTTGAACCGGGACAGCGGCGGTCTAGCTTGGCTCACCGGCGGTTCTCGCCGACAGCAATGGCTCTAGTGGCTCGATCGCCTAGTGGGAGCACCTGCATAGAGTGGCAGACATGGTGACAGGGTTGGTGGCGTGGAAAGATGGCCGGAGGTGGGGTTTCCACGGTGAGGTGGCGCGGGGTGCGCTCAGCAGAGGTGGAGGCGCATGCCGCAGTGGCTCAGGTGGAGATGGAAGGGTGACGGCGAGGCATCATGGGGGTGGTGGGTAGTGGGGCGCAGCTCATGCCTGCTAGGAATTGGACGGATGTGCGGTGAGGATGGCGGATTTGGCGGCAGCACGCCGAGAGAGCTTGGTGAGCTCAGAAGGTGGGGAATCAGGGGGAATGGTGTCTGCGGCGTGCAACACCAGGTTTAAGCCGGGGGCTAGTTGCGGCGGTGTGCTACAGCGAGCTTGGTGCGGGGAGGGGGTGAAAAGTGGTGGGGCAATTTATAGCCGGGGAGCTCCGGTGCGGCGGTTTGTGTGGGGGGCGATGCGCGGTGCACGTGGCGACCCGATGCGGGAGGGACTAGTTGGCGACGGGATGCGGCGCGGCGGAGGTGGGGACGAGGTACGTCGCCACCAGGGCTGGGCTTGGTGTTGTCGCGGCGCACGGTGCGCGTTGCGCCATAGGTGGAAGGAGGGAGGGGGTGACGGGTTGGGCCCGCATAGAAGTGGGAGAAGGGCGCGGGCCCAAGATGGCAGCGAGTTGGAGGAGAGCGGTGGGGGCGTTGGGCAGCGGTGGAAGTGGGCCACTCGGCTGGGGTGGCGGTGGCAGCTTAGGCCGGCTGGGTGGTCGGTCAGCCCAGGGAGAAGGTGGAGGTGGAGTGGGCCGGGGGAGAGGGGATGACTTCGACCCAAGGAGAGAAAGTGTGGTTTTCTTCTTTTTATTTTCTCGTTTTTGAATTTGGAGTTTGGGAGAAATTTAAGAGGGATTTTTGGAGAATTAGGTGGAGAGAATTCTAGGATATTTGAAATTTTGATGAGCTCATATTAGCTTACACAAAAGCAACAACCAGGGTTTTCGAAACCGATTTTGAATTAGGGAGAGATTTAGAAGAAAATTTCAAGCGCTAATTTTTGGGATGTTACATGGTCAAGCCAGGTGGCACGTCTAGAACCCCCTTGGATCTGCTTGGAGGGATCAACCACAGTGACAACGTACTTCCTGGATCTCTTGTGTGTCCCTTGCCCGAGCCCGAGCGGTTTTAGGCGACAACACATTTTTGTAAGCTGACAGGAAAATCGGTTCAGATAAAAATATTTTATTCTGCTCGGGGGGTAGATGGAGCCGATTTATTAACTACAATAGCCAACGGCAGGACATGAAGAGTCAAGCAATAACTGCAGCGTCAGTTCCTAAAGGAGTAATTATTGAAGAAAGAGCATAACACAATCAGTCAGATGAGAAGCCAAGATGTGGAATATCTTTGCCCAAGTAAAGATGGAGTCACAAGCCCAGCTCACGATGAAAACCAATCTGTCCGCGAAGCCGGTTCAGACTACAGGGATAGGGCTAAACGAAAATGGACGCTCAGGCTACATATGGACTCTGTTTTGGACATTCCACATATGGATGGAAAGCTAAGGACATAAGATTTCCAACCCAACAAGAATCATGTCCAAATAAGCTAGGAGTCGCTGGCAATTGCTAAAACAATGGGGCATCCAGACCTTGCTACATCGGGCATCGGCTGAAATTTAGGTACAAGGTCAAGCAACGTTCATATGGGAGGAGCCAAGGCTGATCTACATGTGATCGGCCAGCGGTGGAACACACATCTCGTGGTTGCATTAAGATTTCAGAGCTGGTGATTGTTGTGCCATCAATTGCGCTTGGGGGCAGCTGAGACTGACTCAAGAAAATAAAAAATGGAGGAATGGTCGGCACAATGCTATCGGCTATGCATCAGGAGGGCATAAGTATTAAGAAGAGGGTGCAGTGCATACAATAGTGTCGGTGTTTTACCATCGGCTTTAGGAAGCCGGAGCATGGTGCAAAAGACCATGAAACCATCGCGTCTCTAACACAATCACTACAGTTGGTCCACCCAGCCATCGGTGCTCCTACAGCGTCATCACCATCTGGTACTTCGGCTCTCGTGCTGGAGCGTCCATCACATCAGCCGATAGATTCAGCACCGTGCTCCTTCGGTGCCCTCATCATCGGCTACTCTAGCTCCCTCGTCAAAGCATTTGAGGAACTCCATGAACTACAATCTGCTGATTGGATTTTTAGACTGACTTCATCCTAAGGTCGATCGGATAAGATTGCTGCTATCGGCTTGTCAATAGCCTATTTGATCGCTATGTAAGACGGCCGGCATAATGCTGCCAGCTATGCACTGAACATCTGACGGACACGAATATTGTGAAGACGGTGTGCCGATGTCTAGCCATCGGCTTTAAGAAACAAGACCACGAAGCCAAAATTATGAAGCCATTATGTCTCTAGCGCCATCACTACAGTCGGTCAACCTAGCCGCTGGTGTTCTTGTGGCATCATCATCATCAACTACTCTAGATCCCACACTGGAGCATTCGTCATGTCAGTTGATCCAGGTTACCAGTGTCCCTACAACATCATTAACATCAGCTACTTTGGCTCATGCACCGAAGCACCAGGTTGATCTGACCACCGGCTCCCACGGCACCATTGACGTCGGCTACTTCAGTTTCTACGCCATATGTCTGTCGCCTCAGTCGGTCGATTCAGCTCTCATCCTCCTATGGCACTATTGTCATCAGCTGCTCCAGGTCCCATGCCAGGACATTTGAAGAGCTCCCTGGTACTGCTGGTTGGATTTCATATTAGTTTCATCCTGGTGAGTCAGCAGGCCATATGAAATTTTGGCTATCGGCTCATCAATAGTTGATTCGACCGGTAAGACTCAAACCCACAATTTCATTGTCATGCACTATATACACTTTCCACTTGCACTAGCTTCCTTGTATGTTTAGTAGCTTTTACTTGTGCTTCATGTATGTGCTTTGAGGTATGGATGTTGTCGACCATGTGTAGTTAAGTTTATTTGAATATAGTGAATACCCGATGCTGAGCATGGCTTTTATTCTCTGAAAATCCGAAACATGGTCACCGCTTTACCTGGCTACTAATATGTGTAGGCTATTTGCTTTTGCTATCTTGTACATGCCTGGTAGCTAAGTCCTTTACTTTGGAATGAATTATGCAACTTGAGTCTTAATGCTTACATGGTAATCTTGTGCTACATTGAATTAAATTTGAAAAGAAGTCCATGTTGTGCTTCAAAGAAAAGATCTAGGGGGGGGGTTGCTTCGTCTCACTGATTTATTTTGAGACTGCATGCTTTTGCACTTTGGCAAGAACTTGGACTAGGCTTTGAATGACCAAAACCTTGCTTTAAGCTTCTGATGGTTCTACGGACCTAGGCTTAGCATTGTTTGGTAAGAAGTGGCATGACAAGTAAATAACCCCTAGCATATATCAAAATACTTGCTTGAAATTCAAATTCAATATGTTTAACCTGCAAGACCTGGGGGGGCATGGGCAATCAAGGTCGCTAAAGATCCTTGTTTTGGAAAGCTCACTTGTGTAGATACTTGCTAGCTTTTGCTTATCATGCTTTATCATGCTAGTTGGCTGGCTAAGTGGTGATGCTTTTATTTTGAAAATCCTAAAACTGCTTGCTCATGTTCTAATATAGATATATTCTCTTGAGCTTTTCTATGTGGTGTCTTCATGCTAAACCCTTACTGTATATACATGCTAGCACTTGTAAATGCTTTTAGACATACTTGGAAGCTTTCACTTACACGTCTTGCATTACATAGCATATTTTGAGGGGGAGATGTTTTTTATCCTTGCTGTTGGTTTGCCTTATATTGACTTTTTTCCAAACCAAATATGATCTGTCGGCTTTTAGCTGATTCACAATTTTTTCGGTAGTGCCGTCCCAGCAACCAAATGTTTTGTAGGGGAGCCATGGGGTCCACGTTCTTATTCGGTCTAGGGAAGGTCGATCAAGCTATCCTGCCAGCTAATGGATGTCTTCATCAACCTTTCAGCATCAATCAGGGCAGGCCGGTATGCATGTTCGGCCAATCAGCCGATCAGCGGTCGGCTGCTACCTATCAGAAGAATTGTCATCGGCTGAATAGCTGAGGTGCAGGAAGTACCACAAATGGCATGACTACTTTCCACAATCATAGGTCATCAGCTAATCTAGATGAGAAGTGGAAGGTTAAAGCTAATCCAAGGAATCAGCTACAAGAATATTGAGCCGATGAAGCGCAAAAGCGGTCCCACAAATCTGCATCAACCTCAAGGCCCAAGACTGGTCTCCAACAACATTAGGACTGGTCCTAAGCAACTGGTAGATAGATCAATAAAGGCGCGAGGCTGGTTCAAGAAATCGGCCATAAAAATCATCGTGATGCCTAAGAATCCAACATGAGGACCGACAATGCCAGCTGATGAAGAGCATATCCATCGACCCGGGAAGCAAGGATCAGAAGCATAAGACAAGTTGAAGAGCCGGTGTTTCTTGTGTGGTTTGCAATTGATACTTGGAAGATTCTGTCGTATTTGGCCAAACTTGGGGGCCATGTCTTGCCACAGGATTTTGACCAAGACTAGTAGGCCAAAATGTCAAAAGAAGCCCATGGTGAAGGACTCCGCTTGGCTAGGCCAATATCATAAGTTTGGTCAAATATGATGATAATTGTGCGCCCAAGGCCCAAGCCAAGATGGAGTCACAAGCCTAATCCATGTCGAAGCCCAATTTATTCACGAGGTTGGTTTGGACTGTAGGAGTAGGCTGCAAGAAAATGGGTACCCAGGCCACATACAGACTTCGTTTGGGATGTTCTACATATGGATAGAAAGCTAATGCAGCTAGAATTACGTCCAAATACTTTCGGAGTCAATGGGAATTGCCTAAACTATAGGATGACCAGAATCTGCCATAATTATATGGCATGTTTCGGCTAATATTTGAAAGCTTCATGAGGATCCGGACCGATGCAAGGGAGAGTCCAGATCACGTTACCTAGTAATAGAGTCCTAGATTTATTAATATGTAATATATTTCTTTAGGAAAATGTTCGAGTCTATCTTTAGGAAAGGGTTTGCCTTGAGAGTCAGGTCTTCGGACTATAAATATGTAACCCTTTGTTCATAATAAAGCAATGACAATATTGTTCCCAAGCAGCGGTGTCTCATTCATCAACTCTCCGTGTATCACCACCCCTAGCTCCTAGGGTTATTCTATCTTGTTAAGCGCCATGCTGCCCTAGCAGAGTCGCCCGGGTCAGCTAGGGCAGCGAAGCGCTTACCGAATCCATGGTGAACCTTGTACTGAAGCGTTTGGATGGCAAGGTTTGCCAGTTACCTCGCTAAGTCTCGTACTAAGCTTCGCAGGTTGCAAGATTTGCTAGTTATCCCGATGAATCTGGCGCCAAGCTCTGCTTGGCATGGGGTCGATTAGTTATTCTTGCATGTTATCGATCTATTATCTTGTTTGTGCTTCATGCCATTAGATTGATAATGTGCAGCCAAGCATACATAGCTTGTTCGGTTGCTACATTCCATGACATGTGCCGCAACATGTGCAAGCGGCAACTCAAGAGATCGATGTGCGCTTGGCACCCTGCTTTACATGTTTAAGATTGTATCTACTTTCTTAGGTGAACCCCCTCAGGGGTTCCGATCTATGTTACACGTGTGTTTAGATCTATCTAGTTGTGCGCGTAGCGGATGTCAACCTAGGGGAATCACGTCTTCTAGACCATGCTTTAAGTATGGTTTGTTCCCTTTACCATATTGCTTTTGCTTTATTGATGTACTCACCCACTCGATAGCAAGAAGGCAATCGGCTCATGTGAGCCGATCCACTCGGAGATCTTAAGCTAATCCATGCAATCCGGCTAGGATTTTATGCTCATTTGCTTGTCTGTGTATCTGCAGGGCGATCCTCCGATCACCACATCCTCCCTGGATGGAAGGTCAAGCCAGATGGCACGCCCAGAACCACCTTAGATCCGCTTGGAGGGATCAACCACAGCGGCAGCGTACTTTCTAGATCCCTTATGTGTACCTTGCCCTAGCCCGAGCAGTTTTAGGCGACAACACCATTCCGAAACTATTCCCAAAAGATCTTCTTAAAAAGGTCACGAGATTAGTGGAAATTTCAGATCTAGCAGGAGAAGGGAAACTTTGGGCAAGAAAGGAGAAAACTCAAGAATGACTTGCTCGTGGTAATCCTGCAGGATTGAGATGTCCTAAGACATAATCTCCACATCCTTGCATGTCCAAAACATCAAAAGAACAGGGCTAACTTGTAGGCAAACCAAAATCTCCGAAAGCCTTTAAGTTTCACCCAAAATCCAAACTAGAAAGGGGGAAGGGAGAGGGTTGCACACATGCACTCGAATTGAGGACAAATCTTGCATGAATTGAAGTGGGAAATCAGTTGATACAAGGTTCCCATAGCCTACCTCCCATCATCCTCCCTCTTAATGCAAAGGATTAGCATTAAGCTCTCCAAAACCTAGCTCTAATCCCTGATTCTCTCTCTAAGCTCTTGGTTATATGGAAATGCTAAAACTAAGGTTTATAACTAGCCAAGTGACCTATCTAAGACAGCCCACTAGTCTATTTATACCATAGGCCTAACGACACCAATTAACACTAAGACCCCTAGTCTAGAAATGTCTGGAAGGTGCACTGAAAATGATACATTTGGATCACCGCGATGGAGCAATGACCTTCTCTTGCACACCATCACTGGATACACTCCACGTGGCCAGTAGTCTAATTCCGCCCACGGTTTTGAAGTCAGAAACTGAGAAACTTTATTCTTCCATCTTCCTGGGCTAGGCTTGGCTCAATCATCTATCTTGGCGAGTCGTGGCCCAACTCACCAAGCCATTTGAACTTTGGTGGCAGTTTTAAGCTGAAACCGCCAATGCTCTCTTACACGTCTTAGGGGTGCCACGGACTAGGATTGGAGCACTGTGGATGCGCTCGGCTTTTCTTGTCCATCAGAGCTACATTGCGGACCATCGGAGGACATACACCATCGTCGCTACTCCACCCTCCGTGTACCGAGCTCCCATGACCGACTGACACCAAGCCTTGCCTCCAGTCCATTGGAGGACTTTTGCCTCTATCCATTGAGGTCTTCATCTTCTACCTCCAATCCATCGGAGAGCCTCCTGTCCATCAAAGGACTTGCTCTTGTTGACAATCACTCATTACCCCAGGAGAGCAATGAGACCGGTCCATTGGCTCTCAATCTCCCCCTTGATGAGTGTATTGCCAACACCCTTAACCTGTAACCTGAAATAGAATAAAGATAAGAAGAAAAGGGTAAAACCAAAAAGAAAGAAGAAAATAAGAAGTTGCTCAAGATGCCCAAAAGCCAAACACAAGCAAAGAAGAGCGAATTGAAGTAACAAAAACAAAGCCAAAGATCGTCCCCCTAAGACAAGGGAAACCACTCAACGCAGTCGATCAAACTAAAGCATGACCCCTCAAGAAAAAGGCATACTGGCTCAACACAGTCATGCTTAGGCAAAGCATTGGCTCCTCGAAAAAGAGGCAAAAGGCTCAATGCACCGATGCAAGAGTATGCTAAAAGCTCAACTCCCCTGAGATGCATCCTCACAAATGCAAATTAAATGCAAAGCTTCCCCTCACTAGATCTCCCTAGAATTCTTCCCCTTGTCCACAATTTCTCCCTCTGTTGACAATTTACACATCAAGGGTTCACAGAACCTAGCTTCCCCTGAACTAGATAACTCCCCCTGAAAATATGCCATGAGATGTAGGAAATGTACCAAGAAGATCTCAGCAAGGATGAAAAGCTAGTAAGCACAAGTTTAGCATACAAAGAAAGTGATGGCATGGAAGCATACAACAATCTTGAGTCAATCTATCTTATAGAGATCAGGAGCATGTTTTTTAGGGTTGTTTGAAAGAAAACATCACCAACATGAATTGCATCTAGCAAGGTAGGCATGGACAACAAGATGCTAGCAATGCATACAAGGTGCTGCTCTCAACAAAAGCATATACAACAGGCCATATGCAATTTAGAGACTTGCAACTTTTAGAATTAACCACTTGTGAATCAGAAGCAAGTTCTAATTTAGTGCCAGGGTTATTTACTTGTCTAGCCACTTCTTACCAACCAATGCCAAGCCTAGGTTCTGAGAACCATCAGAAGCTTAACACAAGGTTTTGGTCATTCACAATCTAGTGCAAGTTCTTGCCAAAGTGCAAAGGCAAGTTGTCTCAAACTGAGTCAGTGTGAAGCAAATCCACCTGGATCTTTTCAATTCAGTTCATAAGACACCACTTGTAAATAGTTTTAGTTCATGTTTCAAATTTAGATAAGATGTCATAAATGCTTAGTCATCAACTTAACAAAAGAATATGACTAGCATATCCAAGCATGAAAAGATAACACAGCATTCAACACTCCTATACGTGCTAGGTAGCCATGTCAAGTGGTGATCATGGTTTCTTTTATTTTTAGGAAATAAAATTGACTTAGCTCATAAATGATATTAGACAGATTCAAGGAGCTTAGGCTACCATGATCATGCAAGCACTGTACAATCTAGCATAAGCAAGTACTAACTAGTTATTCCAGAAGAGTTCTAGTGCTAGCGAAGTGAAAAATGCATATGTTACATGAATGCAATGCATCATATGATACAAAATGCAAAAGAAGCAAAGAAGAAACAAAACAAAAACTAAACTACCACAGAGCTACCGCAAACTAAAAGGGGTAACAAATGCCCAACTCCCCTCGCAAACGATCAAACGTTTTCTGCTCTAGGGGTTTAGTTACGATATCGGCTAGCTGGCTATCAGTTCCCACATGGACTAGATCTATCTCTCCCTTTTTCATAATTGTCCCTCAAAAAGTGGAATTTGACCTCAACGTGCTTGGTTTTGGAATGGAGACATGTGTTCTTTCCTACACTAATGGCACTTGTCCTATCACAGTAGTGGCACTCTCCCATAGGTCAACCCAAAGTCTCTCAAAGTGGATTTCATCCAAAGCAATTGGGAGCAACAGCTAGCAGCAACTACAAACTTGGCTTCTAGGGTGGATTGGGCTACGCTTAATTATTTGCGACAAGACTAGGGCACAAGAAAAGACCTAAGAAAATGATAGGTCCCAGAAGTTGACTTGCGATCAATCCGACACCCACCAAAGTCAGCATCCGAATACCCACTAAGAAAGAGGGTCGAACCTAACGAGAACCATAAACCGAACTTAGGAGTGTAAGTGAGGTACCTGAAGATGCGTTTCACTGCTTGGCGATGTGACTCTCGTGGTGAGGACTAGTAGCATGCACACTGACACATAGCGAATTGTATATCAGGCCTCGTTGCTGTTAGGTAGAGCAGTGACCCAATCATCCCATAGTACTCCTTCTCATTCACAGCAACACCATCTTCATCCTTTTCCAAGGCAGTGGAGGAGCTCATCGGAGTTGACATTGGCTTCAAGTCTCCTCCAAAGCTGTACCTCTTCAGCTAGTCTTTTATGTACATGGCTTGATGGATGAAGGTGCCTTCCTGAGTTTGCTTGATTTGAAGTCTAAGGAAAAACTACAACTCTCCCATCATGATCATCTCAAACTCTTTTGACATCTGCTTAGAAAACTTGGTATCAAGAGAGTGAGATGAGCCACCAAAGATGATATCATCCACGTATATCTGGACAAGAAAAAGATCACTACCATGCTTGAGGAGAAACAAGGTCATATCAACACTCCCCATTTTGAAACCCTAGTTAATCAAGAAGGTTTGTAGGCTATCATACCAGGCTCTAGAGGCTTGTTTCAAACTGTAAAGGGCTTTTTCCAATTTGTAAACATGGTTAGGGTATTTAGCATTTTCAAAGCCAGGGGGTTGTTTCACATAAACTTCTTCTTGGATGAAACCATTTAGAAAAGCAGACTTCACATCCATTTGGAAAAGCTTGAAACCCTTGGAAGATGCAAAGGGTAAGAGGATACATATAGCTTCCAGGCATGCAACTGGGGCAAATGTTTCCTCATAGTCTATACCCTCCTTTAGCAAAAACCCTAAGCCACAAGTATAGCCTTGTTCTGCACAACAATGCCATCCTCCCCTTGTTTATTTTTGAAAACCCATTTTGTACCGATAGGATTGCATTGTGGCAGTGGCTCTACCAAAACCCAAACCTCATTCCTCTCAAAATTTTCTAACACCTCATGCATGGCATTAATCCAATTATCGTCAAAAAGAACATGTCCAACATCCTTGGGCTCAAAGGAGGCTACAAATGCAGCATGTGAGAAAAAAGCGATAGAACCTGTCTAGGACCTCAAGGTCCTCGCATGCAAATCACCAATGATACTGTGTGGAGGATGATCCCACTGGACCTGCCATGAAGGAACAATCTCAGAGGTTACCTTCCCTGCATCCTCAGCGGGGCCAACCTCTGCTTGAGCTTGAACTTGGGGGATTGAAGTGGATGTTGTAGGTGTAGGTCCATCTTCATCATCTGAGCTCATAGCAGAGGGGGCAGAAGCTGCAGCCGGTGCAAAGGCTCCTGCATCACCAATATTAACTACACCTTCCTCATCTTCAAAGATTGGAGTGCCTTCTTTATCTTCACCTGAAAGCTACAAAGAGGGGTTGTACAGGGCATAGATTCATCAAAGGAAACCTCGCACATCTCCACTACTTGTTTGGTTTCTATGATCCACACTCGAAATGCCCTAGAGCTCAAGGCATACCCTAGAAAGACACCATCCAAACAGCGAGACTCAAACTTGTCTAAATGCCCTGCCTTCTTAAGCACAAAGCACATGCAGCCAAACTCTCGCAAATGCTTGACACTGGGCTACCTACCAAACCGAAGCTCATACGAGGTTTTCCCTAAGAAAGCTCACATGAAAATCCGTTTAGCAATGTAACAGGCCATATTCACTGCCTCAGCCCAAAAGCGCCTTGGAGTCCTATGCTCATCGAGCATCATCCGTGCCATCTCAATGAGTGTGCGGTTCTTGCGTTCCACAACATCGCTCTGCGATGGGGTATATGGAGAAGAGAGCTGGTGCTCAATACCAAGGTCACGACAGAAGGTTTCAAACCAAGAGTTTTGAAATTCTCCACCATTGTCGCTACAGATAGCCCTCATGGCCTTATGACTCTCATTTCTCAACCTCAAGCATAGATCCCGAACAAAACCGAAAGCCTCATCCTTGAACTCCAAGAAAAAACACCCATGAAAAGTGAGAAAAGTCATCTACTACAACAAGCACATACTACTTCCCACTAACATATTGTACCCAAGCTGGACCTATGGAGTCCATATGCAACAACTCACTCAGATAAGAGGTCATAACCTAATCAACAAGAGCATGGGAAGCAGCAACCATCATACCATGACGACACAGGTGGCATACTAAGTCCTTTTCTACTTTCAATTTTGCCAATCCTCAGATTAGGCCCATTGAGCTCAACTTGACAAGCAGATCAAAGCTCAAGTGACCAAGCCTCCTATGCCACTTCCAGATATCAGCAGAAGGACCAGCGACCAAACACCAAGGAGGGCCAAAAACAGATGCAAGGTCAACCTTAAAACCCGCCCATAGGGCAAAATTCGACAAACAAGGTTATCCTTGGCATCAAGAACACAAGATGAACCCTCCTTAAAGCGAACCTCAAACCCTTCCTTGAGAAGTTGTGAGACAAAAACCAGATTGAACCCCATACTCCTCACAAAAGCAACTTCTCTCAGGGAAAGCTTGGAAGAAAGTGAGACAGAACCAACACTCAACACCTTACCTTGACCATTATCCCCAAATGTGATATACTCCTTGGTGTTCATGGGGTTGAGGCTAGAGAATCATCTGCGGTGTCCTGTCATGTGCCTAGAGCAGCCGGATTCCATGATCCATATGTCATCCAAGCCTCGATCTTGCAAAATCAAGGAAAGCGAGAGTGAGCAAATGGTACGGCACTAAGGTTAGTGAAACTGTTGAACCAGTGCTGAGCCATCTACTCAAAGGTAGGGTAAGCACGGCCAAAGTAATCATCACGACAATTAGGGTAACCACGACCCCCAAAGCACGGACTCACAAACCCTCTACCAAGGTCTCGGTCATGAGGTCCATAGCCGCGCTGAAAATGACTAGGAGCTGAGCAAAGTGTCTCTCACCATTAGGAGCACGGGCATGAAAGCCGCCTCCTCTCTCACCACTAGCAAAGCAATCTCTCATATCATCGCGACGGGGAAGATCTTGCCTACCACCCTGGTAGAACTGATCCTGATTCCCCTAGGCTCTCTTCTGTCTCTCAACCCACTTCCTCCCAAAGCAAAACTCCTCCAAGTGACCATTCCGCTGGCAAAACTCACAGTGGTAGACAAGACTCTTGGTAGGTGGGTTAGGATGTGTCTTAGCTTGCCTAGGGTGTGGTGGTGTGGCCTTGGGTGTTGCAGGCTACTGGGTTTTCTCCTTGCTTGTAGGAGGCTTAAGAATCTAAGACACAATCCTATCTAGTTTAGCCTGTGAGAGTACTACTTCTTTGGGGCAGCCCTAGGTGGCTCGTGGAAAACCCCATCAGTAGTAGGCTGGGAAGAGGAAGTCTTAAGCTTGGTTAGGGCTCTCTTCTCACCCGAGATACTGCACTCTCCAAAGCCAACACCACTCATGTCACCCTCTCTCCGCTTAGTGCTCTCAATTATCATCTTTAGCTGGGGCTGCCTTGCATAAACCCTGTTCAGCACCTCACGCAAACGAGCATTCTCATCCTCTAAGTCAAGCTTGTCCCCCCTCAAACCCTCTATCACCACAGTCTGGGCAACACAAAACTCACAATCCAAAGAGGGAGTAGGGGTAGCTGACATCTCCAACTTCCTAATGATGGCATCCTTCTTCACCAACTGCAACCTCAAAGTGAGGCAGTTCTCACAAGTGTTAGCAGGTGCTGAAAGCACCTCAAAGTCAGCTCTTAATTGCTCAATCTCAGCTCTCAAGGTAGGGCAGACCAAGCACGCACCCAAAAGCGTAGGTCTAGCCCTAAGCTCCTCCAACTCCTTGAACTGTCCCTCACACCTCACCTTCAACTTAGCTATGTCAACCGCTAGGTGGGGGCAGGACTCACACTCAAACTCCTCACTCACAAGAGGCTAATCCAGCTTGGACTAGAGCTTGACTAACTCACCCTTCAGCCTATCCATATCCTCTACCTGGCAAGCATACTTACTCTTCTTCTCATTGAGGTTGGTCATCAAGGACTCATAGGTTGGGCACTCAATCTCACTAGGTTGAGCTCACACACTCCTCAACTTCTCGTTCTCAACCAAAGCATTAGCAAGTTTGGCTTTCAACTTCTACAGCTTCTTGGCTGCCTTCTCCAGCATCTTATCCTAGGCCTTAAGTGCTCTACTGTTCTCCTCTAGCATCTCAAGAATCTCAGCCTGCTCAGGAGTTACCTCATCATCGAAGGAAGAGTCATTGTTGCCCTTGTCATCTTTGTCCTCGAGCTCCATGGAGCAAACTGATCCTCGGTTCCTCTTGTGCTTACGCTTGGACTTCAGGGAGACGAAGCTGTGGCGGAACCGCCGATTTAATCCGGGCTAAGCACACCTGCCACCTCTGGCTTGCAGTGCGATTAGACCGAACTGAACCCGGTCGTCCGTCGAGAGTCATTCGACTCCCGATATTACCTTTTCCCAGAGGAATCGACATCATACACATCCGACTCACGATGGAGCCACAACAGAAACATCATCACAGGCAGTTAAATAGCATAAAAGTAGATTTATTTACAAACCAGTTTTTACATAAAATACCAGTCCAACATAATATTATACGGTAGCAAGTTTGAAAGTTTCTCGCAGCGGAAAATATAAGTTTAGGTCACCATGTTATCACCAAAAGTTTTGCATTGGAGGTACAACATCGAGCCCACCGATGTTGTCCCCGTGCCACTTAGTCACTTCATCCTACATGAGGGCATGCCCCGCCTCCAACACAGTTGCACACCATGAATTCCATACCTGCGCTCAAAATGTGGGGGCAAACCCTGAGTACTAATTACTCAGTAGGTCTTAATGGATTTGGCTTACGGCTGACGCGAAGCAGCTTACTAACAAGTAGATCCTTAGCTTTTAGTTTTTAACAGCAACTTAATTAACATAAATAACAAGTTTCATTGTCTCTATGATTGCCAACATAGCAGTAAGTCTTTGCAAGATAACAACTCAGCTCAAACATGTAGTATTCCAAAAACCATGAGTATTAAGGTACCGGGAGTTTAAGTAATTACTACGTTGCCCGACAGTGATATTGGCATTCCCACACCTGGTGGGTATCAGCGATTCGAATCGATTTTTAATTCCCGGGAATAACTATCATGCCAGGGGTATATGCTTACTAGCCATCGCGTTCCCACATATAGCCCCCATCTCCACCTGTCTTGTCCCAAGATTCAAAGCGCCCTCACCTAACCCCCGGGTTGTGCCCCCTCAGGAGCGATACCACGGCCGCACCAGGTCAGCCCTCCCTTAGGAGCGATACCATGGTCGCACCGGGTCAGCCCTCCCTCGAGTACAAGCGCCCCCGGGCCCATCGGCCTCCAGCAAGTGGATGAGCGGAGCCTTGAAAACTTCGGACAACCCAGGTAAGACTTCACCGGTCCCATTTCCCGGTTAAGCACTCTAGCAATGTTATGCCGATCAGCAGACGAACAGCGGACGGGCCTTATGCGACTCGGGCGGAGTCCGGATACGACATCACGAATAGTAAATACTGAAACAAAATCTCCGCCCGGTCTCCATTTTCTTCATGAGCAACAAATACAAGTGATATAACTGTAAGCTTTTGGTTTTGAAAATACCTACGCGACGAGTACACACACTCGTGTCTACTCGTACCTAGCAATTTCTAGGCATACTCGTCCTACGAACTCTATGTATAGGTGCTAGGGCCAGGGCGGCCAGGAAGTCTAATGCAATTGTTTCAAAACAACTCCTAATGCGTATGCGTAATCATCAAGTATAATTTATTTGCTGGGTAGAGTATGATCCTGCCTACCTTCTTCGCTAGGGTCAGTAGCTTCCTCCGGAGCGTAGTCGGGTTCCTGCTGCTGGTCCTCTGACTCTGGGTGCAGTTCCTCTTCCGGCTCCGTCACGATCGGTTGGTCCGATGGTGGTTCTTCGTTCGCGGAATCTATATGCATATCAGGATGCAAAAGGAGTATGTATTACTGTAATGCTTCTTCACGATGCAGATGTAGATGCGATGCGGTGAATCGTGATGTATGGAAAAGAGTTACGCATATTGAGGCGAAAGTTGTTTCGCACTAAGAAATCGTACAAGCCATCATCTACGACAGCTTAGCTTGTCACATAAAATAACGTGGTGTGTGACTGAGTTGCATCGATTTATGCGAAAAGATCGATGTCTACTACCATCTAGAACTCTTTTATGCCATAAGGAGCACAATAAACTAGGTATAACCATTTAGAACCTAATTTTTATATAAACAACATTTCTTCATTTACTTTCCATGCTAAAAACACATGTAGGGGCAAAATGGTAATTAGCAGTGGTCATTTGAGCTACCAAAATTTTCATAGAGCCTACACAGAATAAAAAGGTCTCTGCCCAAATTTCACAATTTTTGGAGTTCATTTTAGCCATATTTTCTATTTATCAAGGTTTTTCATGCTTGCACAAAAACAGGGGCAAAACTGTCTTTTCCTACTCAACCATCATACCCATTCTGTAGATCTATTTATTAGGAACAAAATGCAACAAAGTTTGCTATTTTTGGATTTTTATACACTTTACTATGATTTTTCAAAGTTTCAGCCTTTTTTAAAAGCATTTTAATCGAAATTAAACAGATCCAGGACCTATCTGTAAATATCTATAGCTTCTGAGGGTTCCTGTGCAAGATTTACAAGACTCAGTACACAGTGCCCGGTATGGAAACATAAAACTGTTAAACCCGGAGGGCGGTATCGCAAAATGTCCGTCTTCCTCCTCCCGTCGTCTTCCTCCTCGCGACGGGAGGGGGAGCTCCGGCGGCGCGCGCTCAATCCCGGCCCTGCGGGGCTCGGGAGCTCGCCGCGGAGTGCCGGGGAGAGAGAGGAGAAGACGGGGAGCTTTACCCACTACCTCAGACGGCGAGGGAGATCGCGGGGAGGGTCGGCGACGAGTGCCCCTGGCCGGCGAGGTCCGGCGGTGCAATACGCCGAAGTGGGAGGGTCTCGGGCGACGCGGTCTAGACGGAAAGGTAGAGTCGAGGGCGGCGAAGCTCGGCACGGTGACGGTTGAGCTCGGGAGTGGGCGGAGATGGCTGGGGGCGAGCTCGCGCGGGTTCCGGCAATGGCGGACGCGCGAGGTCGGAAGGGAAAAGCAGAAAACTCGAGTTCGGGAAGGAGAACCCGAGATATAGGGCCGGCCTCGCCCTCGCCCCGGTGGCGCGTCGCGCGCGCGCTGTCCGCGCGCGGCAGTGGCGCGTGGCCGCGGCGGCCGGGACGGCCGGCGCGTGGCCACGGCCGCTCGGCGCGCAGCGCCGCGTGGGCGCGCGCGGGCGGGGAGAGAAAAGAGAGGCGCGTGGGTGAACCCGGTCTATGGACCACGGTGGCTGACAGGTGGGGCCAATCCCAGGATTTGTGAGTACGGTGTATAGACTCGGTGCATCGAGCGAGGGAGCGGGTCCGTGCGCTGGCGCGGGCGGGGCTGACAGGTGGGTCCCGCCTGTCATACAGACGAGAAAATAAAAGAAAATCGAAAAAAGCTAAACCCCCTTTGACCAGCTGATTAGGTTTCTGAAATTTGCAAACTTGACCAATTTAGGAGCCGAATTTGAAAAAGACCCAATTGAATGAAATGTTGTAAATTTTGAAATCTACAACTTTGTCAAAAGGACCTATACCAGATTCCAAATACAAAATGATTTAAATTTGAAAATAACTTGCTGACTCCTGTTTGACCAATTAAAACCCCCAACTTGGAAATTATAAAAGTCCATTTTAGGTGCATTTTCATGAAAGGTGAACTATACCAAAGTTGCATAGAATCTCATGATCTACAACTTTGGTATTCATGACATGGCAAGATTTTGAATTTTGTTTCACAAAATTTTGAATTTACCAAACAGGGCTGAAATCGGCAAAAGTCACATTTTCACATAAAATGACCCAAAACTGGATTTCAACATTCATGCATGCTAAAGCACAAAATACCAAAGTCATTCCTTATGGGATTACCTACAAGTTTGGTATGTAAGGTTTTATGAAAAACACAATGGCCTTAAAGTTATATCCACAATTCAAACACAGCTTTTTCTGAAAACTAGGTTTAGTTGCTCAATTGGCCTAGCTTATGCATGCTTTTCAAGTGAAAAGATATCATTATGCTAATGTTTTTAGTGCAAAGCATTTGAGATGCCTAGGGCATCACAACCCACCCCCCTTAAAGAAATCTCGTCCCGAGATTTTTGAAGTGTCGTGGGTGGTTAAACTGGTTGTAGTTAGTGTTGGGTGCACGTATTGAGTTTAAACCCAGAAGCTAAGCTGTTGTAACGTACCGATTTGAGGTGGATGGCAGAAAACCAGGGTACTTAGTGTGTAGGTATTCTTCCTGCTCCCATGTGGCTTCTTCTTCGGAATGATTACTCCATTGAACTTTGTAAAAGTTGATTGTTTTCCGACGGGTTGATCTTTGCTTTTGATCGAGGATTTTTATGGGACGTTCTTCGTATGTGAGATCTGGTTCAATCTGAATTTGAGAGGTATCTACCACTTTCTCCGGCACTCTTAAGCACTTCTTTAGTTGGGAGACGTGAAACACATCATGAACTGCAGCCAGATGTGGTGGTAGTTCTAACCGATAAGCGACGGCTCCGCACTTTTCAATGATCTTGAATGGACCGACGTACCTTGGTGCTAACTTTCCTTTCACCCCAAACCGTTGTACCCCTTTCATCGGAGATACTTTGAGATACACATGATCCCCCTCATCAAAGACTAATGGCCTCCTCCTTTTATCCGAGTAACTTTTCTGTCTGGATTGTGCTCTTTTGAGATGGTGGTGTATGAGTTTCACTTGTTCTTCAGCTTCTACCACTAAATCAGGGCCAAAGGTAACACGTTCACCTGGTTCGGACCAGTTTAGTGGTGTTCTGCATCTCCTACCATAAAGAGCTTCGAAAGGAGCCATTTCTAAGCTCTTTTGGTAGCTATTGTTGTAAGCAAACTCTGCCCAGGGTAGACACTCATCCCACTTGGTGAAGTAAGTTAGTGCACAGGCCCTTAACATGTCCTCTAGGATTTGATTTATTCTTTCTACTTGACCACTGGTTTGAGGGTGATATGCTGAACTTCGAATCACAGTGGTTCCGAGAGCGGATTGTAAATGTTCCCAAAAGCGGGACACAAATATCGAACCTCGATTGGAAGTGATGGTCTTGGGTACCCCATGTAGGGAAATAACTCGTGCAATATATAGCTCTGCATAGGTGGCGGCAGTATAATGAGTCTTGACGGGTAAGAAGTGTGCCGACTTGGTGAGCCGATCGACAATTACCCATATGGAATCATATCCTTTTTGGGTACGAGGCAAACCCACCACAAAATCCATGTGTATATCCTCCCATTTCCATGCTGGAATATCCAGCGGCTGAAGCATTCCAGCGGATTTTAAGTGATCAGCTTTTACTTTCTTGCACACGTCGCACTCAGACACATACTTGGCGATTTCTCGTTTCATACGGGTCCACCAAAACTTTTGCTTCAAGTCTTGGTACATCTTATTGCTGCCTGGATGTATCGTGAGTATTGAAGTGTGCGCTTCGTCCAGTATCTTCTTTCTCAACTCCATGTCCTTGGGTACCACTAGACGATTCTTGAACCACAGGACGCCTTGGTCATCAAGCGTGAAACACGCCTTCTTCTCTTCACTAATACCTTCACGGATATGTGCCATACCCTTATCTTGCTTCTGAGCTTCTATGACTTGTGCCTTGATTGTGGGCTCAATAATGATACTATAGAGTTCTGCAGGCTGTCCTGGAGGTGTTTCAATGTCACTCATTTCACAGCAGATTACTCTTGCTGTAGGTCGGACCTCTATCACATTGCAATGAGCTTTTCGGCTTAGTGCATCTGCTACCACATTGGCCTTGCCTGGGTGGTAGTGTATCTCCAGATCATAATCTTTTATCAACTCTAACCATCGCCTCTGCCTCATATTGATTTCGGGTTGGGTGAAAATATATTTGAGACTCTTATGGTCAGTGTAGATGTGACATGTGTTGCCTAACAGATAGTGTCTCCAAATTTTTAGTGCATGAACGACTGCAGCCAACTCAAGGTCATGTGTTGGATAGTTGGCTTCATGTTTCCTCAGTTGGCGGGAGGCATAAGCAATTACTCTTCCTTCTTGCATCAAGACACAACCAAGTCCATTACCGGAAGCATCACAGTACACCTCAAAAGGCTTGGTAATATCTGGTTGAGCTAGCACTGGTGCTGAAGTTAACAATTTCTTCAAGGTTTGGAAAGCTTCTTCACATTTCGGATTCCAAATGAACTTGGCATTTTTCTTGGTCAAAGAGGTCATAGGTTTTGCAATTTTGGAGAAATCTTTGATAAAGCGGCGGTAGTAGCCCGCTAAACCAAGAAAACTCCGGATTTCAGTCACAGTCTCTGGTTGCTTCCAATTTAGCACATCTTCTACTTTATTAGGGTCAACTGCTACTCCCTTTTCAGATAGCACATGACCCAAGAAACTCACTTCTTTCAGCCAGAATGCACACTTGCTAAACTTGGCATAAAGCTTATGCTCTCTGAGCCGAGTGAGCACGACCCTCAAATGTTCTTCATGTTCTTTTTCATTTTTGGAGTAGATTAGTATGTCATCTATGAATACCACCACGAACTTATCGAGTTCATTCATGAACACCGAGTTCATCATATACATGAAGAAAGCCGGTGCGTTGGTTAGTCCAAATGACATGACCAAGTACTCATACAAGCCGTATCTGGTAGAGAATGCTGTCTTGGGTATATCCTCTTCTCTAATCTTCATCTGATAGTAGCCAGACCTTAGGTCAATTTTAGAAAAGACCTTAGCCCCGGCTAACTGATCAAATAGAATGTCGATGTGTGGTAGTGGGTATTTGTTTTTGACGGTCACTGCATTCAGTGGCCGATAGTCAACGCACAATCTTTTCCCACCATGATCCTTTTTCTCAACAAAGAGAGCTGGACAACCCCACGGTGATGAACTAGGCCTAATGAACCCTTTGTCTAATTGTTCTTGTAGCTGTACTTTCAATTCCTTCAAATCATCAGGTGGCATCCTGTATGGTCTTTTTGACACAGGTGCCGTACCTGGAACGAGCTCAATGACAAATTCTACATCCCGTTTTGGTGGTAGTCCCGGAAGTTCTTCTGGAAACACGTCCGGGAATTCACACACTACTGGTATCTTTTTAACCTCTTGTAGTTCAGTCGCATTGACCGTGGGGGTCATGTGTTTTTGGTTTGGCAAGTGTATCCGTAGAATCTTGCCACTGACACTAGACCTTAACTGCACTGTCCTGCTGCCAATATCCAGGACTGCATTGTTTTCTGCCATCCAATTCATCCCTAAGATGATATCAATCCCCCGGTGTGGCAGCACCACAGGATTGATTATGAAATCTTCCTTTCCTATACTCAGCCTTAACCCTTTTACTATCAGATTTGTATTTATCGGGTTCCCAGGCGCGGTGATTTGATATTTCTCTTTTATACGTGAAGTCTCTACCCCGTGCTTAGATGTATATGATTGACTAATGAAAGTATGAGTAGCTCCTGAATCAAATAACACGACGGTCGGCTGACCGTTGACCATGAACGTACCGGCGAGAACAGGCTCTCCTGCAGGGATCTGCTCCATGTGCACGTAGTGCACTCGACCTGTCTTGGGTACGAATCCCTTCGGCTTGTTCTGTTGGTTTCCACCCGCAGGAACAGGACCTTGGATCCTGCGAGGCGCTCTGCAGTCCTTAATGAAATGGCCGATCTTGCCGCAGTTGTAACAAGGAGCGCCCGGTCCCGGAACAATGGGAGCACGGGGAGTTGGCAACTGTGCGGGTGCTCGATAAATGGGGTACTGTTGCTGCGGTGCCGCCCGATGAATCCACCTTGGTTGGTTGGGTCGGACCACATAGCGAGACTGCTGATAATTTTGCTGTTGAGGTCTGTATGTGGTCTTCTGCTTCTGTGAAGGGCCCGTCGCTGATGTGTTGGCTATCCTTTTGCGCTTCTGATCCTCGTTAGCAGCACGGAGACGATTCTCCATGTCAAGAGCAGTGTCTACCAGTTCAGTGAAGCTCTGGTAACGCCGTGCCAAGTGAGTCCGGAGGGTAGGGTCAAGGCCCTCTAGGAGTCTCTCGGCCCGCTCCGGTTCAGTAGCAACATCTCTCGGAGCATACTGTGAGAGGTGGATAAAAGTCTGCACATATTGCATCACGGTCCGGTTGCCCTGCTTGAGGTCTCGGAATTCGCGACGCTTTTGCTCCATCAAACTTGCCGGGATGTAGTGAGCCCGGAAAGCTTGTCGGAACTCCTCCCATGTGGGCTCATGGCCCTCTTCCTGCATGGCGAGGAAAGTGGCGTACCACGCTCCCGCAGGCCCATGAAGAAGCTGAGCAGCAAATCGAGCCTTCTCTCGCTCATTGATCCCTGGCAGAAGGGTAAACTTGGACTGGACAGTGCGAAGCCAGTCGTCTGCCGCCAGTGGCTCTGGGCAGTTGGTGAAGACCGGGGGTCGCAGCCCCTCGAAGTCCTGGTAAGTAATGCCACGTGGCCTGTACTCCCGCGGCTGTTGTTGCCCCCGGGCTTGACGGTCTTCTGCTAATAACCGAATCAGCTCAGCTTGTTGGACCACCAAAGTGGCCAGCTCCGGCGGGGGTGGAGCGCCTTGCGCTGACTGCCCTGATGACTGCCCCGTGCGAGTGTTCACCATCTGCAAAATGGAATCATATGGGTTCAGCCCAATAGCCCATGTGCAGAAATACGGTGACAGCAAGATCATAGGACTATAGGCAATTTGTGAGCACAGGTAAACTTGTAACAAAGCAGTTAGACTTTATCTCTCAAGGCCAAGCTTAACGACATCGCATCATTCACATTATCCATGCGCACTTAACAGTTACTTCAACCATACTTATAAAGTCTTAATAAACTAAAGGTTTACTTAGTACACACATGGGCCATCTCATCCATCACCTCGGAACACTAACTTAAGGTTCTACATTAGGTTACATGACGTACATAAGTGAGTTCTCTCGACCTCACCACTGTTTAGTACAGTCATGGCAAACTGCACGGAGCGATATAGTACAAAACATCGCTCACAACGTGCACCATCTACAAAAAGCTTCTCCACACAGTGCCATTGCCAAACTCTCTAACGCCCGTTACGCGCGTCAGACACCATGCTGCCCTCATCCTCCACCACAGGGGCAACTGAAGGATCCGGCTCGTACTGCGCTAGGCGCTGCTGTGCCTCAGCCAACTCTGCCTCCAGCTCCTCAATACGGTCCTGTGCATACATGTGCTGGTCACGGTAGTGGGCGACACGATCCTCGGCACGGAGATACATCCCGTGTACACTGTGAGCAAACTGCATGGTCGCAGCATAGGGCCTGGTGTCAATCCGCTCCTCCAGCATGTTGTGACGACGGAGCCACTCGTCGTCGTAACCGTCGGTGGGGAGGTAGCGCAGCACTGACATCCCTGCTGCACCCGAAGAACTGAGTGAGGTGATGGCTGCTAGGGTGACCTTGTCGTAAGCGTCCTCCTCATTGGCCCCGTAGACGGTGAGCGTCTGCCGGACCGCGGTGTGGCTCGAAGGAAGGACGACACTGGCCATGCAGTGTCCCTCCGCGTGCACTGTCTGCACTGAGAAGAAAGGGCACGGCCTGCGCCTCATCTCACGCAGAGCCCGACAAAGGATCTGCGCAAGGTCGTTCTCCTCACGGCAACGGGTGTGAACCATCCCATTCTCAAGCTGAGGAGGGGTGTGGGTCACTGGTGGGAGGGGAGCAGCCCTTCCCTCCTGTATGCGAAGTCCCCTCGCACTGGTGGCCTTACGAGCGGTTTGCTTGGTCCTGGCCATCTGTTTTTAAAAGAGATTTTAATCAGTGATAAGCATAGGTTGCATATAAGTTTAACGGTTAAGTGGGTGATGGGTGCGGAAAACATCATTGGACCTTCATTTTACTTATTTGTCTTTTAGCGATAAACCCCTAAGTATGAACAAGTAAAAGTAAACATGATGCATGACTCGTCCTATCCGTTCTCGCATCACACACCTTATGTATAATGTATATATCTAACGAGTATCCGGTGACATATATGCACGGCACTCTCTAATGCAACTAGTCGTTCTCTATTCGTTCTTAATTTCGCACGTGGTTAGTGTACCTGCAGAAAAATGCATGCTCATATCATCATCATTACCATGACCAATCATTACCACTCTAACTCTAGAAGTGGCACCCACGAATTTCTTTAAGCTACGTCTGGTGGACGACGTAGTGGCGCCATTTCTCCCAACACACCCAGTCTTCCTCCAGTACTGGGGAATTGCTGGGGAGAGAAACGGTGGCCAACAAGATCTAGCTATAATTTTGGTTGAAGGAAAAGTGGTCACGAAACACTCCAATAGCGTGACCACCCCCCTTAAAGAGTTCTGCCCTATCAGCATGAATGCAGGGTTCGCAACAGTTCGCAAATCCCAATAGCTCTCCACCAGTACTGGGGATAGCTATGGCCGAAATGTTGCTTCCCAAAGCGCCGGATATGCATATGAGTTCTATCTAGGTCAGAATGTTAGTGATGTCACCTGGTAGTTCACTAACATCCTTAATATGGGCATATCGATACTCTCATTTTTTCCAAATACTTCGAAAAGGTTTTCAAAAATAGGTTTGCAAATCAAAACTGGATGATATGTCTGTTGTCTGTGTATGATCGGCTCTGATACCAGCTGTGGCGGAACCGCCGATTTAATCCGGGCTAAGCACACCTGCCACCTCTGGCTTGCAGTGCGATTAGACCGAACTGAACCCGGTCGTCCGTCGAGAGTCATTCGACTCCCGATATTACCTTTTCCCAGAGGAACCGACATCATACACATCCGACTCACGATGGAGCCACAACAGAAACATCATCACAGGCAGTTAAATAGCATAAAAGTAGATTTATTTACAAACCAGTTTTTACATAAAATACCAGTCCAACATAATATTATACGGTAGCAAGTTTGAAAGTTTCTCGCAGCGGAAAATATAAGTTTAGGTCACCATGTTATCACCAAAAGTTTTGCATTGGAGGTACAACATCGAGCCCACCGATGTTGTCCCCGTGCCACTTAGTCACTTCATCCTACATGAGGGCATGCCCCGCCTCCAACACAGTTGCACACCATGAATTCCATACCTGCGCTCAAAATGTGGGGGCAAACCCTGAGTACTAATTACTCAGTAGGTCTTAATGGATTTGGCTTACGGCTGACGCGAAGCAGCTTACTAACAAGTAGATCCTTAGCTTTTAGTTTTTAACAGCAACTTAATTAACATAAATAACAAGTTTCATTGTCTCTATGATTGCCAACATAGCAGTAAGTCTTTGCAAGATAACAACTCAGCTCAAACATGTAGTATTCCAAAAACCATGAGTATTAAGGTACCGGGAGTTTAAGTAATTACTACGTTGCCCGACAGTGATATTGGCATTCCCACACCTGGTGGGTATCAGCGATTCGAATCGATTTTTAATTCCCGGGAATAACTATCATGCCAGGGGTATATGCTTACTAGCCATCGCGTTCCCACATATAGCCCCCATCTCCACCTGTCTTGTCCCAAGATTCAAAGCGCCCTCACCTAACCCCCGGGTTGTGCCCCCTCAGGAGCGATACCACGGCCGCACCAGGTCAGCCCTCCCTTAGGAGCGATACCATGGTCGCACCGGGTCAGCCCTCCCTCGAGTACAAGCGCCCCCGGGCCCATCGGCCTCCAGCAAGTGGATGAGCGGAGCCTTGAAAACTTCGGACAACCCAGGTAAGACTTCACCGGTCCCATTTCCCGGTTAAGCACTCTAGCAATGTTATGCCGATCAGCAGACGAACAGCGGACGGGCCTTATGCGACTCGGGCGGAGTCCGGATACGACATCACGAATAGTAAATACTGAAACAAAATCTCCGCCCGGTCTCCATTTTCTTCATGAGCAACAAATACAAGTGATATAACTGTAAGCTTTTGGTTTTGAAAATACCTACGCGACGAGTACACACACTCGTGTCTACTCGTACCTAGCAATTTCTAGGCATACTCGTCCTACGAACTCTATGTATAGGTGCTAGGGCCAGGGCGGCCAGGAAGTCTAATGCAATTGTTTCAAAACAACTCCTAATGCGTATGCGTAATCATCAAGTATAATTTATTTGCTGGGTAGAGTATGATCCTGCCTACCTTCTTCGCTAGGGTCAGTAGCTTCCTCCGGAGCGTAGTCGGGTTCCTGCTGCTGGTCCTCTGACTCTGGGTGCAGTTCCTCTTCCGGCTCCGTCACGATCGGTTGGTCCGATGGTGGTTCTTCGTTCGCGGAATCTATATGCATATCAGGATGCAAAAGGAGTATGTATTACTGTAATGCTTCTTCACGATGCAGATGTAGATGCGATGCGGTGAATCGTGATGTATGGAAAAGAGTTACGCATATTGAGGCGAAAGTTGTTTCGCACTAAGAAATCGTACAAGCCATCATCTACGACAGCTTAGCTTGTCACATAAAATAACGTGGTGTGTGACTGAGTTGCATCGATTTATGCGAAAAGATCGATGTCTACTACCATCTAGAACTCTTTTATGCCATAAGGAGCACAATAAACTAGGTATAACCATTTAGAACCTAATTTTTATATAAACAACATTTCTTCATTTACTTTCCATGCTAAAAACACATGTAGGGGCAAAATGGTAATTAGCAGTGGTCATTTGAGCTACCAAAATTTTCATAGAGCCTACACAGAATAAAAAGGTCTCTGCCCAAATTTCACAATTTTTGGAGTTCATTTTAGCCATATTTTCTATTTATCAAGGTTTTTCATGCTTGCACAAAAACAGGGGCAAAACTGTCTTTTCCTACTCAACCATCATACCCATTCTGTAGATCTATTTATTAGGAACAAAATGCAACAAAGTTTGCTATTTTTGGATTTTTATACACTTTACTATGATTTTTCAAAGTTTCAGCCTTTTTTAAAAGCATTTTAATCGAAATTAAACAGATCCAGGACCTATCTGTAAATATCTATAGCTTCTGAGGGTTCCTGTGCAAGATTTACAAGACTCAGTACACAGTGCCCGGTATGGAAACATAAAACTGTTAAACCCGGAGGGCGGTATCGCAAAATGTCCGTCTTCCTCCTCCCGTCGTCTTCCTCCTCGCGACGGGAGGGGGAGCTCCGGCGGCGCGCGCTCAATCCCGGCCCTGCGGGGCTCGGGAGCTCGCCGCGGAGTGCCGGGGAGAGAGAGGAGAAGACGGGGAGCTTTACCCACTACCTCAGACGGCGAGGGAGATCGCGGGGAGGGTCGGCGACGAGTGCCCCTGGCCGGCGAGGTCCGGCGGTGCAATACGCCGAAGTGGGAGGGTCTCGGGCGACGCGGTCTAGACGGAAAGGTAGAGTCGAGGGCGGCGAAGCTCGGCACGGTGACGGTTGAGCTCGGGAGTGGGCGGAGATGGCTGGGGGCGAGCTCGCGCGGGTTCCGGCAATGGCGGACGCGCGAGGTCGGAAGGGAAAAGCAGAAAACTCGAGTTCGGGAAGGAGAACCCGAGATATAGGGCCGGCCTCGCCCTCGCCCCGGTGGCGCGTCGCGCGCGCGCTGTCCGCGCGCGGCAGTGGCGCGTGGCCGCGGCGGCCGGGACGGCCGGCGCGTGGCCACGGCCGCTCGGCGCGCAGCGCCGTGTGGGCGCGCGCGGGCGGGGAGAGAAAAGAGAGGCGCGTGGGTGAACCCGGTCTATGGACCACGGTGGCTGACAGGTGGGGCCAATCCCAGGATTTGTGAGTACGGTGTATAGACTCGGTGCATCGAGCGAGGGAGCGGGTCCGTGCGCTGGCGCGGGCGGGGCTGACAGGTGGGTCCCGCCTGTCATACAGACGAGAAAATAAAAGAAAATCGAAAAAAGCTAAACCCCCTTTGACCAGCTGATTAGGTTTCTGAAATTTGCAAACTTGACCAATTTAGGAGCCGAATTTGAAAAAGACCCAATTGAATGAAATGTTGTAAATTTTGAAATATACAACTTTGTCAAAAGGACCTATACCAGATTCCAAACACAAAATGATTTAAATTTGAAAATAACTTGCTGACTCCTGTTTGACCAATTAAAACCCCCAACTTGGAAATTATAAAAGTCCATTTTAGGTGCATTTTCATGAAAGGTGAACTATACCAAAGTTGCATAGAATCTCATGATCTACAACTTTGGTATTCATGACATGGCAAGATTTTGAATTTTGTTTCACAAAATTTTGAATTTACCAAACAGGGCTGAAATCGGCAAAAGTCACATTTTCACATAAAATGACCCAAAACTGGATTTCAACATTCATGCATGCTAAAGCACAAAATACCAAAGTCATTCCTTATGGGATTACCTACAAGTTTGGTATGTAAGGTTTTATGAAAAACACAATGGCCTTAAAGTTATATCCACAATTCAAACACAGCTTTTTCTGAAAACTAGGTTTAGTTGCTCAATTGGCCTAGCTTATGCATGCTTTTCAAGTGAAAAGATATCATTATGCTAATGTTTTTAGTGCAAAGCATTTGAGATGCCTAGGGCATCACAGAAGCAGAGGCCAGCTAGACCGCCTTGATCTCTCCTCCCGCCTCTCTTAGTGGTGACCTCCTCGTCGCTTGAGCTCGATGAGGATGAAGAGGAAGAAGACAATCCACTACAAAGTCCGATCTCAGCGAAGAAGGTTTTGTCTCGCTTGCGGTTGTCCCACTGGTAGCTCTTGAAGTCCTTCATCTTCTTGCTGGAGCAGCACTTGCCGGAGTGGTACTTGTAGGAGTTGTGCTTGCCGGAGTCGCGGGAGTAGATCTTGCCCTTCTTGTAGTCGTCATTGTTCTTGTTGGGGCACTTGGCAATGAAGTGGCCAGTCTCTCCACACTCAAATCACTTGGGCCTCTTGCCCCTCTTCTTGCTCATACGATTGTCATAGGTGTGTTGAAAGCGACTAGACACCACACAAAGCTCGTCATCCCCTAGAAGCACCAACTGCTCCTCTATCACATACATCAAAGCAGAAAATGAGAAGTTGTGAAGTGGGGGGTTAGCAGCAGCCTCTTTAGAGGGATTAGCCAAGGCTAGGCACTTGGAGCCAATTCCATCGAGAGAATCTCTCAACTTGTAATCCACCTTAGTTGCCTTGAGCTTGCAATAGAGAGCCTCCAGTCCAATCGTGTCGTAACCTACTGACTTAATGATCGAGTTCACCTTGATCTCCCAAATTTTTCTATCCAAAGCATACAACAACTTAACAGCCTGCTGATGATCGGTATATGGGAGCTCAGCAGGGGTAGAGTTGACACACAACTTGTTGATGATCGATGGAGAACGACCAAACAAGTCATCCACAGACTCTCCTAGCTTCTGGATGAAATTCTCATTTTCGCGCTGGCAAGTCTCCACCAATCTAGCCTTAATTTTCACCGTCCCCTCATGGTGTGCACTGAGCAGGGACCAGATCTCACGAACGGTATCAAGATGGATCACCCTCTCATAGTCTGCCGGACCAAGTCCAGAGAAGAGAAAGTTCATCGCCTTGTAGTTTGCCTCGTGCTGAGCAACGAGCGTCGGTGTGGTACACTCAGCAACGGGAGCACCGCAAAAGTCATACTTTGAGTAGCATTCCATATGTCATCGCTTTGTCTAAGCAGAAAAGCCTTCATCCTACCCTTCCAGTAGGCGTAGCCATCTGAGCCGGAACCAAAACCTTCCTAGAGTGCGTCATAGTCACTACTGGTCTCTCACCAGCAAAGGTATGAAGAAACCTAACCGGCTCTGATATCACTTGTAGGATTGTAGATTGCGACTAGAGAGGATGAATAGGAGCAACAAAAACTCAAATTCAAACCTTGACTCAAAACTGACTCAAAAACAGAGAACTAGGTACCGTCCACTAATCAGATACGTACCTAGTCAAAACAACGGAAGAAACTTGTCTCGAAGACCAAGGAAGACGGTCGCAAGGCAAGAGAAGCAACAACTTTCACACTAGGACCTTGCTAGCCACTCACCACACTGAAATGTGTCTCGCTGTTATACAACAAGTAAAGAGTATGGGCATGGAGCTCAGGACCCAAAAGCGAGGTCAAAGCAAAAGCTGAAGACCAAAACACCAAACAAAAGCTCTCAGCCAGCTTCCACCGGACTGTCCAGTGTCGCCAGACTGTCTGGTGAGGGAGCCCAAGACAAACCACTCAGAGGCCAACTGTCGGACTATCTGGTGCAAGCGTTGGACAGTCTAGTGATAGCTGCCGCACTGTCCGGTGACCACCAGATAGTCCGGTAGAGTCTGCAGTTCTTGAGCTCTCGAAACCTAAACTTGACCAAAACTTCTCCAAATTTCACAAGATTTGACACATGCTATCCTAACACTATTCCAAAGCTATTCCCAAAAGATCTACTGAAAAAGATCATAGGATTAGCGAGAATTTCAGATCTCGTAGAGAAGGGAAACTTTGGGCAAGAAGGCAAACTAAAATCTCCAAAAGCCTTTGAGTTTCACCCAAAATACAAACTAGAAAGGGGAAAGGAGAGGGCTGCACACATGCACTCGAATTGAGATGAATCTTGCTTGAATTGAAGTGGAAAATTAGTTCATACAAGGTTCCTACAACCTACCTCCCATCATTCTCCCTCTTGATGCAAAGGATTAGCACTAAGCTCTCCAAAACTAGCTTTAATCCTTGATTCTCTCACTAAGCTCTTGGTTGTATGGAAATGCTAAGCCTAGGGTTTATAACCAGTCAAGTGACCTATCTAAGATAGCCTACTAGTCTATTTGTACCCTAGCCTAATGACACCAATCAACACTAAGACCCCTAGTCTAGAAATGCTCGGAAGGATTGAACTGAAAATGATACATTTGGGTGACCGAGATGGAGTGATGACATTCTCTTGCACGCCATCACCGGATGCACTCCACATGGCCAGTAGTTCAATTTCACCCACGGTTTTGAAGTTAGAAACTGAGCCAGGCTTGGCCCAATCTTGTATCTTGGCGAGTCGTGGCCACCCTCACCAAGTCATTTGAACTTTGGTGGCAGTTTTGAGCTGAAACCGCCAAAGCTCTCTCGCATGTCTTCGCGCCACGCAATCGGATTGGAGCACCACGGATGCGCCCAGCTTCTCCTATCCATCAGAGCTGCCTTGCGGTCCATCGGAGGACATACACCATCGTCTCTACTCCGCCCTCCGTGTACCAAGCTCCTATGACTGACTGACGCCGAGCCTTGCCTCCAGTCCATTAGATAACTTTTGCCTCTGTCCATTGAGGTCTTCATCTTCTACCTCTGATCCATCGGAGGGCCTCCTATCCATCAAAGGACTTGCTCTTGGTGATAATCACTCATCACACTAGGAGAGCAATGAGGCAGGTCTATTAGCTCTCACATTCTTCCGTGTAGAGGTCGCATGTCCATCTCACACTGGTACTACTGGTAATGCGGCACAGCCTGAGGGTGTGCCACGGGTGCGTGAAGGAGAATGCCTCCTTGAAGTAACCTGTGCAATTCTCATGGATGTCAAAGTCGCATGAGCTGCAGCAGTAACCAACGAGGCCGGCCATCTTGGTTTGGCAAATGTCGCATGTATTGAGGGACTTGCTTTTATACTGCGGTCGTGCTCCAGGTTCCCTCGTTAGTGACACGCCAAACATCATTCCCCCAGTCTTGAAGATGTGCTTCCATGAGCACCTTCCACCAAGGGAAGCCTGTCCCATCGAAAAACAGAGCCCTATCCATACTCAGCCCTTCCCTAGATAAAAAAACTCACTTGGCGGTGAAGCCAACGGCACTCCTACGAGCTATCTCACAAATTTGCCAATGGAATGGGCTATCCTCGCAAGAGGTGTGAGCACTAGCTCTAATACCAATTGTAAGGACCGTGCTAGGGTATCCAACCCAAGAGAGGGTGGGGTGAATTGGGTCGCTAATCGTTCTTCTAAAACCTAGGGTTATCTTGTGCATAAGATAAACCTAGCACGCCCTACACATGCTAGTTAAGTCTAAGGTTTATTTATGTACTTTGTAACTTACCCAAAGACTTGAAACCTAGAGACAAATTTGTCTGATCCTTAGGACGGTCTCCTAGACCATATTGTTCGGTCCGTTGATCTTGGTTGCTTCAGTTGCTGTCTTCTCTGAAGTTCTTCGGTCCATTCATTTCTTGGGGGTTCGGACCGTTCGGTCTTCACAACTTGCCAGGCTTCCAAATCTTCACTCCTTCGGCCACAATGGTCCGATGTTTAGTACGGTCTTACAAACCATACCATTTGGTCCATTAATCTTGGTCACTCCAAATTCTTCATGCCTTCTAGAAAATAGGTCCAACAGTTAGTCCGGTCTATCAGACCATACCTTCTGGTCCTCACAACCCTGTTGGGCAGCCCTTCACGCCTTGCCTTCGGCTTTTATTCTTCTTCATCCCTTGGACCTAAACATCTGAGAATGTGCATCTAGACAAGTTTATTAGTCCAAGTGTTGGTTGTAAATCAATCACCAAAACACAAGTATGGAAATATGGCATATGAGGTCATTTTCCTTATAACTTTGTGAAACTTGGGCTTTCAAACATACGTTTCAACACAAGAATGTTGTTTCCAAGCGCCAAGCATACATGGATGGTGGGGGAAGGGGTATTTGTAGCCCGACCATCAAACTAGCCATTGGGATGTCACAATCATAACCAGATCGTCTAATGAGTACAATTTTAAACTAACCCTTGGAATCGACCATTGACAATGAATCCATCATCGAACCATCCGATGTGTGTAAATCGCACTGGTTCTTGTTTTTTCAAGTCCTCAGCCACTTTCCTCTGTTGCATCAGCGGATCATACGGTGTGTGCAACTTTGCATGCGATTGATCTTTACTTCTGCCACTTCTCTGACTGTCCGATGCATGTATTAATACCGAGGCTTTAGCTTTCACAATAGCCTTCTTCCTTGTCACCAGACTGTCTGTTGCATAGTCACCGGACCGTTCAATGCTCGAAAACGTCGGCCCGCTGACTTCCGTGTCACGACACCTTAGCTTTTCTATCGATGTCTTTCCCTCTAGGCAATCTTTATGACTTCCCACTCCTTCCCAACTTCTTTGAGGTGTTTGTAGCTTGAGTCCATCAGCCTAAAACTAAAACAAATACACTAGCAAATACATTAATCCTAAATTAGTCCTCGTTGCTATTCAACCACCAAAATCATATTACGCACACTTAGTACGAGGTGTGTGGCTCGTTTCCCATAAAAACGCTGATATCCTGCACTAGTAGTGCCAAGAAAAATCATCATACTTTCTTTTGCTCACCAGTACCACAAAGCATATTTTTTCTCCATCCAATATTTCCAACCTAGTACTCATTCTCAACCACGGCACCAGCATCTTAGCAAGCTTGTTTGAGAGAAAAATACCATTGACTATCTTGTAGCTTCATACCCTATCAAATTACGAGGTTTCAATAGTGCATGCCTGACTATTATGACATATTGACATATGTGGCCTAGTAGCCTAGTACCATGTTCAGGTGACAACGACATACATACATGTAATATAGCCTTTAGTTCTTTTTCCTGCATTAAATTCATGTTTTGGTTTATATAACTAAAGAACATTCTTTTTTTTCAGCAGCGCGAGAAACGAATGAATGTTGAAAGTTACCACACGTCCTTCATGCACACTACTAGGGATTCAACAGCACATCATAAGCCATAGTGACCATCTTCTTCATATTAAAGTCTCAATAACATTAGAATTCAAGATCAGAGATCAGACACAAACTAGTTAATAGGGTGCACATATCATCTACTGGACCAGCTTCCTCTTACAAAGTAAGCCCCCTCCTTGACTCGGAACATGCACTTCATGTTGGTGACTGATAGGTTGTTCCTCATCTTCTGACTCACTAAGCCATCCATAGCAGGGTCGCCTTGTGTCACCCGTCCTTGTAGGTGGCACTACAGTTTCAAGAGCATGTGGTTCGATGAACATATGGTCTTCCACTTCCTCATCTACTGACTCAATCTCTGCTGTTGACTCATTATATACCTCTAAGATTGACATGTTATCTGGGGGTGCCTCATCCGCTCCTGGTTCTTTGTGCTACAAATATTCAGAAGACAATGAGCCATTTAACAACTTGACAACATGCATATGCATCATCAACCAGATAACATAGCGACTATGACTCAGGGTTTCTGTTTAGAGCAAAACATCAGATTATGGCATGACAGTTTGTCCATGTTCCTTTTTAGTTTACGGCATTCTAAAAGTGCTGAACAATGGCCCAAGGTTTGTACACTGTAGTTAGAGGTAACAACAGTTATTTCATGACAGTTTGTTTACATTTTTTTAGTTTGCTGCATTATATTAGTATCAATGTTTCTACAATCTTTATCTTGTAAGAAGTGGTCCTGAAACATCGTAATACTAAAGCCACAGTGTTGCCCAAGATCACTCCAAAGAAAGAAATCACCACTATATTTACTTTAGCATCACAAGAATTTTCCATTTCCTATGGTTTGCATTGGGTAGTTGAATGCACCTGGACGCATATGGGAGGAACCTCAATTGCTCAAAAACAATCTTAACACCAACTTAGAAATCATTTGGTGGTCAAATGAGTTATTTCAGTATTATCCAGCAACCAGAGGCTCATCATGAAAAACCAAAAGGGTTGTGTCAACCAGATTGGAAAAGATAAAAGAAATGGCCTGGAAACAGTGGTGATTTTTGTCTCTCCACGCATTTAAAATTAAATAAACAACAGATTAGTTCATCAAGAAGTGACCAGATCAACAGATTCAACATTGGTACCTTGGTGTATCATATCAGTTTGCTTACATTTTTCAAGTTGCATTGTGGGAATCATCGTTGTAGTGTAAGAGACTAGATGGTACTGAAAACCTCGTAATATGGAATTTTATGGCAATAACCAAGATAGAGTGATAGACACAATACTTTAGCCTGATACAGTGGTTGTGTGAACAATTTCTTTTTAATCCCCAAAAAATTAAAGACAAAAGAATTTGAATTTTGATACAGTGGTGATTTTAGTCACCTGGCGTAGTTGGAAAGAGATAACGGAGTAGTTTGTCAAATAAACTGAGGCACAATCTCAGTGAAGAATAGGTGGAGCAGTCTTCTAGAAGTGTGTGCAAGCTGTTAATATTTTTGAGTTAATTGCTCAGTTTGTTTTCTCATTCTAGCTGCGGTGTAGCCTATTTTAACAGTTGCACACCTATTTTCTTAAACAACTGTGATGAATTTGACTGCTATTTTTGAATAAATGTGATGAATTTGTAAAGCTAGGCATTGTTCCATGGCAACACTTAGGCACATACCTAGCATTGATTATTTTTTTCCGCCTCCCATGACAACGCAATGGCATAGAGCTGGTATATTAATATATCAAAGTCCCAACTTTACACCTGGTCACATGGGACACCTTGGACCAGTAGCAATGAAATGGGACACAAGTGGACAGGTATAGTAACTAATATGAGTATTGGTTTGCAGGACAATTCAGATTTCAAAATCTGTCTGCTTATTTCTATTGCTAAATATGATATATAACTCAAAATGAAAACTAGTTGCACTTCGCAGTAGGAGATTAATCAGGGAACCCATGGATGATGATGGATCTTTGACTACACATTTTGAGCAAACTATGGATGGGTCTTTCAATATGGACAGCAGGAGGTGTTTCAGAGTATGAACAATAATAAGCCATCCATGTCGGCCACGTTGTTCTGAAATGACAATGTGAGATTTCTTTTTGATGGGAAAAATTGGAAATTTGTTCTGCACCAGCATTGCTTTCTTTTGGGGAATGAGATGAAATGAGGAATCGCCATACCTGAGGAGGCTCCTGCCCCACTTGCTGGTCCTCCTCCTGCTGGTGGTGCTCCAGCGGAAGGGGCTCGACCTGCTTCTGCTTCTCCTCGTCCTCCTTCTCGAACAGCCTGTTCTGCACAACCTCGTAGGAGCCTTCCTCCAGCAGGGGCCACGCGGTCGGGCCACCGTACACCTATTCCCCGTTACCCGCATACACGGAAGCAAAGATTTACGATTGATCAATCAATCTCCATTCTTTCAGTCTCTAACGCAAGCACGAGAGAACGCCGCATCATGTTATCCACAGAACAAAAAAAGGAAATGCGGATTAAGAGCCCTCAATGGATTCGAGGGGGAAATTGAAAAACTCATACTCTACAACGACGCCACAGCCCAATGCTGCTGCAGGGGCCGGGAGGGAGGGAGGAAAGGAAGAGGAAGAAGACGGGACCCTGTTGGAAAACCTACCTGGAGGAGCTCAGCGACCACTGCGCGGACGTCGCGCGCGGGGTAGCCCATGGCACCGAAATGGTCGATGGCTGCATCGATCCGGCGGTCGCCCACCCTTGGCCGCCCCCGCCGCGCCGGCATGGCCCCCCTCTCCTAGTCTCCCTGCGTCGTTGGGGTTGGGCTTCGGCAGCTGCGCATTGGAGCGAAGCCGCCTCCTAGCGATGGCGAATTGGCGATATTGCAAATAGCTCTGGGTCCACGGGTATGCACGTCGTACGCTAGGGTTTGGTTGATGTAAATGTTTCTCCTCCGAGGTCCAATCCAAAATCTAAAATGAAAAACGAATGTACAGCGTTCGTTTAGGATGGAGAAATTTCGTAAATGCCCTCTAGAATTTCACATAAACACTTAATTCTTACATTCAAAATGTAAACGCTTAATTCAATTTCATAGTGTTGGCGCAAATTTGGCCAAACAGTAGCAAAACCTAGAGCTCGCACGCAGCGAACAAGGCGCCTTGAAGTCAGCGGTGGGCGCCGGACTATCCGACAGCTGTCCAGTGAGCACGGGGAAGCTCGGTAGAACGTAGATTCTACCTTCTAGGAGGGACTCGTAGGGGAGGATGAACTCCAGGGTCATTCTAGGATCGGCAAGCTCAGGTCAATGTAAAGCCCAAGAGAGAAAGTAATAAGAGTTTGAGAGGAGAATTAAGGTTTTGGAATAAGAGATAGCATGAAAATAAACTAAAATATAATAGATTAATTGATTGGCTAATACTACAATCGAACGTATGCCTTCGTATTTAGGAAGGGAGGTCTGGACCTCGTACAAGTTGAAATCTAGGTAACACACAAAACCGTGGATTCTACTCGAACGCAATTATTGGATTATCTGGCCGGCTAGCCCTACCCGCCGGACTGTGCGGTGTTGCTGGACTGTCCGAAGCTATGCACCGGATTGTCCGGTGCTGGCAACCCAGCCGCTCAACAAATGTCCCTTTCCTTTTGGTAAAGATCATGAACCAAAATAACCTATAACACTTGTACCTTGGAGGATCTTAAAAAAAACACTAATCTCGGAAAAAAACAATTAACTAGATGCACGGCATCGGCTGTGCTAGACACTAGGATAATATTTCTTCGAGAAGCGTCCGTTCAACGAGTTGGGTAACTCTTTATTTTGCAAATATTTCAACATGTAAATTGCCAGAAATCACCCCATCACCCTACAAGGACCTTCTCAACTTAGAGACCATTTGACGAACTTTCAATCCTTTGTTTTCAATGGCCCACAGTATTCCAAACTAGATCCCCAACCTAGAAGGATTTGACCTTTAACTTCTTGTTATATGCCTTGGCGACGACACGATTATCCTTCTCAATTTCCTTCAAAGCTATCAACCTTTTTGTCGGTGACCTAATCAATATTGTCCATCGTCAAATCTTATACCGACAGTTAAATAATTATGCCTTACAAACCTATGATAACAACTCATAAGGCTAATGTTACACTGTCTCTCTATCCAACCTTTCATCTCACCTTTTATTTTTTACCTTTAGCAAGTGTATTCATAATACATCTACGGTGTTTTGCACACCAAATACAGTCTAGTGACTTTAGCCTAATATTTTTGTCTAGAAAAATATGTGGAAAAGTTACGAGCTTTATGTATCAAGAATTATATACTATACATGACTACATGAGGGCATGAATTATACACAAATATTAGTTATAGAATGTAGAAGCCATAAGGATTGAAAAATAAAGGAAAAAGAAAAATATACAGAAGAGACGATTCATGCATGAGGAGCGTCGGCACTCTTGCTCAGATAGGTCTCCCCCACACATCATAGAGTAATGGACTGACCGGTCAATGTGTTCGCTTGCAGTGACCGGTCCGACACCGAATATGGAGCCATGGACTGATCGGACACTGCGTTCGCTTGCAGCAACCGGTCATAGAAGAGAACCCGTGGTCTAGAGGTTACCGGAGTTTGGAAAGCAGATATTTGCATGACATGTAGATGAAACGAGAGCCCTTGATTTACCATCGAATGTGGAAGGAAATTCTGGCTGATATAGAGGGCCCTTGATGTGCGTGCTAGGTAAGGATTGTGTACGAGCCAAGTCTCTGTTTTGTTAATTCGTTAGTTTTTTACATACCCTACGATGTTATATAGTTTGTTGTAAAGATGGACTATGTATATTTTTATCTAATAATATCAGTATGTATATGTTAATACATAAATAGTAAGTTTTCTAACCGTTGTGAACTGAGCGTTTAGTTTTTCCGGAATTTGTCCATCCGAGTTGAATCTAGACTTAATTTAGTAGGGTGTTTATATAATTTAATGATTTTGTCTTTTAAACGATGTTCATATTAACAACGATGCGTCTGCGGTGACTTTGTAAATCTTGAAACGCCGCTCCCTCGTAGTTTCACAGAATAGGGGTAGGGTAGACGAAATCTTCCATCGAGAATGATGTGCCTATGGTGATTTTAGTTCAACGGAGTAGTTCATAGAGGTAGGCCCTACAGAGGTGAATGTGCTGCGTAACTGCGTTGTACTCTGTTTCGAAACAAAATTCTACCGGCGGATGGGATATGCCCGCTGCCCCGATGAACGCTGCCTTGTTTCCATCGACAGGGTCTCTTTCCCCGATTTATAAAATCGAAACAAATTTCCGCTCCCGTTTGGGCAACTGCCGTAGCCGCACCAGGAAGAGGAGAGGATAACGACCTCGAAGCTCGGCCGGCACGGCGAGGAGATGGAGATCAAGTGCCGGCGTTTGGAGGGGAAGGTGGCCGTCGTGACGGCGTCCACGCAAGGGATCGGCCTCGCCATCGCCGAGCGCCTCGGCCTGGAGGGCGCCGCCGTCGTCATCTCCTCCCGCAAGCAGGTCCAGCCGAGCCGCGAAATCTGCTCGTTTCGCTTGCCCCTGCTTGCTTGCTTGCTGCCCCCTCCCCTGGGATTTACCTTGCTTCTCTTTCTGATCGGGGAGTTTCTGTCGTCCGGGTGTCGGTGTTGCAGAAGAACGTGGATGAGGCGGTGGAGGGGCTCAAGGCCAAGGGGATCACCGCGGTGGGCGCCGTCTGCCACGTCTCCGACGCACAGCAGCGCAAGAGCCTCATCGACACGGCCGTCAAGGTTAGAATTGGGGGAGGGGGTTTCAGAATTGAGGAGCTAAAGTTATGCTTGGAGAACCGTAAAAGAAGCCACGTACACCGGGAACCGTAAAAAAAAAAGCCACATTTAGTTGTTTTATCTACGAACTAGTTGTTTTATCTACGAACTGTCCGTTGCTCAGCCGACCTGAACTGCCTACCCCCCTTGGTTTCTCTTTCTAGGGTGAAATTGGGATCAGTGTGCCTCATGATATTTCTAGCTGCTTTACTTTAATCACTTCTTGCGTGCAGTAGCATTGCCAGATCTAGGAAGCATGGATTTGTGGTTGGTAAAGCTCGGGCATTGACAGATGCAGCTTTAAATTAGCTGATAGTGAAATCTGAATTGCCCTTTGAGTGGAAGTGCAAATAACAGTTATTGCGCTGGAGTTAAGTACTAATTAATAGTATTTTTATGAAGTCAAGAACTAAAGGCAAGATCAATAATACCAATATCTACTGGAGTTTCACTGATTAGGGCTGCACGTTTTTATTAGTTGATGAGGCAATAGCCTTCCAAGCCCATGTATAGTACTTTCGCATAGCTTTATACTGTTAAACTCTCAAGCCAAGGGACTGCGTCATTTCTATTTTGTATGTTCATCGTGTAACATTCAGGTTGATGACTCTCAGAAGTTACATTAAATCATTAATACTTCCACATGCATGAGTCATACCTGGTCCTATTTGTGTTCTTCTAATATGTACCCTTTTCATATCTCAACTCACTTGTTTCATTCAACATGTTGCACACTGTTTTTGTTTCTATTCATGTAGTGTACGGAATTTGAGGATTCAACTAGTTATCAGGTATCATTCTGACGATTCTTGCAGTAGCCATCAACTGATTATACTTTGTTGCAGAACTTTGGACACATTGATATTCTTGTCTCAAATGCTGCTGCAAATCCTACTGTGGATGGCATACTTGAAATGAAAGAGTCTGTTCTTGATAAACTGTGGGATATCAACGTCAAGGCTTCTATTCTTCTTCTTCAGGTGATCAGATTCTTCTTATTACTTTACAGGTCTCCACAAATAAAGCTGACATCATTTGCCTCCTGTATCAATTTTTTTTCAGGATGCTGCTCCCCACCTACGGAAGGGATCATCTGTGATTCTTATTTCTTCAATTGCTGGTTACAATCCAGAAAAAGGATTGACAATGTATGGTGTTACAAAGACTGCTCTCTTTGGTCTCACGAAGGTATATGTTCATCCTTTTTTTTTTTCATTTTCACTTTTGTTTGTTGTATTTGATCGATATCAAAAACATTTTATTTTTCTTGATATGTATATAAGGTTATCATGAATCTTAGTACACCTTCACTAATTACAGTATTGTGTTGCAAGTGTAATATTGTGTTGCAAGTGTAAACTAACATGTATGGCTTCAGCTGTTAATTGAATATAATGCTTGCTAGAATGATTGGATTGATCCATCCCAAACCCTAGAGGGTGGGGTAAATAGTCTAGAGTACATGGGCCTACATGGGCCATTATATGGGCTGCATACACATACTCCAACACCCCCTCGCAGTCTGAACTTCCGGCACAGCGGAGTTAGAGACTGGCCAAGAGAAAGAAAGTACACACACAGGGTAACACCCTCCCGCAGACGCAACTCTAGCCACGAGTGATGTTGAGGCTGGAACGGAACTCGGAGAAGATCGCAGAGGGTAGACCCTTGGTGAAGATGTCAGCAAACTGGGAGGTGGTCGGGACGTGTAGAACGCGAACATCGCCGATGGCGACCCTGTCGCGGACGAAGTGCAGGTCGATCTCCACGTGCTTAGTCCGCTGGTGCTGGACCGGGTTGGTGGAGAGGTACACCGCGCTGACGTTGTCGCAGTAGATGAGCGTGCTCTTGGCGAGTGGGCTGTGAAGCTTAGCCAGGAGCTGCCGGAGCCAGGAAGCCTCTGCCACGCCGTTGGCTACAGCCCGGTACTCGGCCTCAGCACTAGAGCGAGAGACGACCGGCTGCCGCTTGGACGACCAAGAGACAAGGTTGCCGCCCAGGAAGACAGCGTAGCCGGACGTGGACCGACGAGTGTCCAGACACTCGGCCCAGTCAGTGTCGGTGTAGACGACAAGCTCGGTGGAGGGAGAACGGTGAAGAAGAAGGCCGTAGTCCATAGTGCCCCGAAGGTAGCGAAGGAGACGCTTCAGGGTAGTGAGGTGCGGCTCCCGAGGATCATGCATATGAAGACAGACCTGCTGAACTGCATATGTGATGTCCGGCCTGGTGAAGGTGAGATACTGCAGAGCACCAGCAAGGCTACGGTAGGCAGTAGGATCAGCAACTGGAGGGCCCGCATCCTCTGAGAGCTTGGCCTGAGTGTCAACCAGGGTGGAACAGGGGTTACAGTCCGTCATCCCTGCTCGCTCCAGAATGTCAAGAGTGTACTGCCGCTGGTGGAGGAGAAGGCCAGAAGGACGGGGCTCAACTATGACACCCAAGAAGTGGTGGAGCACGCCAAGGTCCTTCATAGCAAACTCCTGCTGTAGGGAGGTGATGATCCGCTGAAGCAAGTGCTGACTGGAGGCTGTGAGAACGATGTCATCAACATATAGCAGCAGATAGGCCATCTCATCGCCATGCCGATAGACAAACAGGGAGGTGTCTGATTTGGCCTCAGTGAAACCCAAGGTGACCAAGAACGTGGCAAACCGAGAGTACCAAGCCCGAGGAGCCTGCTTCAAGCCATAGAGAGACTTGTTGAGCCGGCAGACCATATCTGAGCGAGCGGGATCCACGAAACCTGCCGGCTGACTGCAGTAGACGGTCTCAGTCAAGGTGCCATGAAGGAAGGCATTCTTGGCGTCCAACTGGTGCACAGGCCACGAACGAGAGAGAGCCAGCGAGAGGACCGTTCGCACGGTAGCGGGCTTCACCACTAGGCTGAAGGTCTCATCGTAGTCCACACCAGGGCGCTGGGTGAAGCCCCGGAGAACCCAACGAGCCTTGTAGCGATCCAGAGTGCCATCAGCTCGCCGCTTGTGCGTCCAGATCCACTTGCCAGTGACCACATTGCCACCAGGCGGGGGTGGCACCAGATCCCACGTCTGGTTGGCAAGGAGAGCCGTGTACTCCTCTTCCATCGCACGGCGCCAGTGAGGGTCTGCCAGGGCGTCACGAACGGAGGAGGGTACAGGAGAGATCCCCGGCTCCGCGGCAGCAGTTGAGAGGGCCGCGGGCCGAAGAACACCAGTCGCCCGCCGTGTCACCATGGGATGTAGGTGACGAGGATCCCGCTCGAGGGCAGACGGGTGGTACACCGTCGACTCGACACGGGCGGCAAGGCGAGGGTGGCGAGGCGGCTCCGGCGGCCCCGCAGGCGGTGACTAAGATGGGGCCGGCACAGGAGACACCGGCAGCGGCGGCGTCGGAGCAGGGGAGACCACCGTGCGCCGCTGGTAGACACGCACGGGCTGCGCATAGCGCAGGGGAGGCACGGGGGCCGCGCGTGGCCCGGCGGGGGACGACGGGGCCTCCGGGGCCGCGCGTGGCGCAGCAGGGAACTCCGGGGCCGCGCGTGGCGCAACAGGGGACTCCGGTGCCGCGCGTGGCGCAGCAGGGACCACCGGAAACGGGGCCGGTGCGTCAGGGAGGCACACCGGCGGAGGACCTGCAGAACGCTCAGACAAGGGTGGTTGAACCACCTGGTCAGTGGGAAAGAGGGACTCCAACTCTAGGTCGGAGGCTGGGGTGGTGGTGGAGGAGAAAGGAAAATCCGACTCATCGAACACGACGTGTCGGGAGATCAGGACCAATCGAGACGTGAGGTCAAAGCAATGGTACCCCTTGTGGTCAAGAGAGTAACCAAGAAACACAAACCGAGTCGAGCGGGGCGCCAGCTTGTGAGGAGCAGTGGTGGAGGTGTTAGGGTAACACGCACACCCGAAGACACGTAGGTGATCGTAGCGAGGAGGAGTACCGAAGAGAGCGTGGTGAGGGGTGGGAGCCGGGGAGGCAGTGGAAGGGAGACGGTTGAGCAAGTAGGTGGCTGTGTGAAGACTCTCCACCCAGAAGCGAGCGGGGAGAGAAGCCTGGAACAGAAGGGTGCGCCTGATATCGTTAGTGGTGCGAATCATGCGCTCAGCCTTGCCGTTCTGAGAAGAGGTGTAGGGGCAGGACATGTGCAACTGGACACCGCGAGTGAGGAAGAAAGAGCGGGAGGCATTGTTATCGAACTCACGCCCGTTGTCAGACTGGACGGCCTTGATGGTGAGGCCAAACTGAGTGGACACCCAGGCAAAGAAGTGGGACAACGTGGAGAACGTCTCAGATTTGAAACGCAAAGGGAAAGTCCAAGAATAATGGGAGAAATCATCAACCACCACCAAATAGTACTTATAACCAGAAATACTGAGTACAGGGGATGTCCACAGATCACAGTGTACAAGATCAAACAAGCGATCTGCATGAGAAGTGGAGGTAGAAAAAGGAAGTCTAACATGACGCCCTAACTGGCACGGATGACAAAAATGCTCATTAGGGGCTCGAGTACAAGGCATATCTGCACTACGACTGAGCTGAGCCAAAACGTCGCGGCCTGGGTGACCAAGGCGGCGGTGCCAAGTAGAAGAAGAGGTGGTGGCGACGAAAACAGCTGACGGAGAAGAAGTCGAAGGCGAGGCAGCGGAAGGTGGAAGCCTGAGGGTGTAAAGGGGTCCCGCGCTATCACATCGGAGAAGTGGACGCCGGGAAGCCAAATCCTTCACGGTAAGACCAGAAGAGTCAAATTCGACAGTACAAGAATTGTCAGCTGTAAATTGGCGAATGCAAAGGAGATTATGGACCATATGGGGAGCAACAAGAACATTGGGAAGACGAAAAGAACCAAGATTGCCCGCATCCCCCACGGAGGTGATAGGAAGACAAGACCCATTGCCGACCATGATGGAAGAAGGGCAAGAAGAAGGTGGAGGTCGGACATAAGAGAGTATACCAGCGGTCGGGGTGGTGTGGTAGGAGGCACCCGAGTCAGCAATCCACTCGGTACCCACTGGCGGTGTCAGCCCCATGGAGCTGAAAGAGCGAGCCAACGCAGCCTGGTCCCATCCAGCAGGCCAGGCCGGAGGAGGAGGCTGAGTCGGTGGGACCTAGGCTGCCGGTGGCGGAGAAGGAGCAATGCCAGCTAACATGGCCGATGGCGGGTGCTGAGCGCGAGGACCCCCCCTGGGGCCTAGAACGGCCACATCGAGATGCGCCCTGACCAAGGGTTGGAGAAGGATGGCCAGGAGGCACCAGCAGCAGCAGGGGTGGGAGCAGGCGTCGGTGTACTCCCACGAGCGGCACCACCGCGCCCACTCCGCCGACAACGTCCACCGCGGCCCCCCCACCACCACGCGGCCTGGGGGGAGGAGCACCGAGGAGGGAGGGTGCTGGAGGAGCGGCAGGAGCCGGAGGAGCAGCAGGTGGCGGCCGGAGGGGCAGCGACAAAGACGGTGGAGGAGGACCCCTTGGAGAAGCCCCTGGTGATCTCGTCGAGAACCAGGTCGTCCCGTAGCTGCAGGAAGGAGGGGAACGGCTTCTGCTTGGAGATCCAGGTCTTCAGGTGGCCGTAGGTGTCGTTGAGGCCACGCACGATGTTGAGAACCAAGAAACGGTCCTCCACCGGCCAGCCAAGGTCATGAAGAGCGTCCGCCATGCCCTTCATCTGCCGGCAGTACTCGCCAACGGAGAGGTCCCCCTGCTCGAAGGTGCGGAAGGCCGCATTGACCTGAAGAGCACGAGCCTCGGCATTGCCAAGGAACTGGCCCTTGAGAGCCTGCCAAGTCTGTCGCGCGGTGCCCCCAGGAGCGCGAACGATGTCCTGGAGATCTAGGGAGAGAGTCCCAAAGATCCAGGACAGGACGATGCTGTCGAGGCGCTGCCACGCCGGGTCCCGTTCCGCAGCGGAGGAGTCGAGGAGCACGTGGTCGTCGAGGGCGTAGCGGCGGAGTGTGAGGACGACCAAGTCCCGCCAGCGGCTGAAGGAGGTAGATCCCGGGTCGAGGACGACCGGAACCAGGGCCCGGATGTTCTGGACCCCCGCCGCCTGGAGGTGAAGCTGGGCAACCACCGGGTCGGCAGGGTCAGGCCGGGTGCACCGCGGAGGGGGCCGAGCCTGGTGGGAAAAGCTGGCCCCACCCTCAGCACTGTCGTGGTGAAGCGGTGAAGCTGCAGCTCGGGGGCGCCGGAGAGGAAGCGCTCCGCCTCGGCGACACGACGGGCAAGGGCATCCGCCTCGGCGCGCTCACGCTCCCAAGTAAGAGCGACCACGCAGGCACGCTCCTGAGCCGCCGCGGCCTCAGTCTTGGCGGCACGGAGGGCGGCAGCCAGTGCAGCGCCGGCGGAGGGCTCGTGGAAGACCTGACCCCCGCCCCCAGTAGAGCCAGTGGTGACCTGTAGAGGAGCGGTCAGTCCCGGAACGGAGACGTGGACGTCGGCCAGCGGCGGATCGGTGGCCGGAGGGTCCCTGATGGCGACGAAGGACGGAGATGAGGACGGCTCGGCAGTGTACATGGAGCCGAAGGGGCCCCAGTCCGCGCCCAGGCCCTTGGAGCCCTAGCCCGGCCCGGCCCAGAGGCTGGGCAACGAGGCTTGCGAGCGCAGGGGAGCCATGCTCCACCCTGCACCGGTGCGGGAGCAGGGAGGCCCGCGCGTCGTCCGGGGCGGCGGCGGCCGCGGCGGCTTGTAGGGCCGCCTCGCACTCGTCCGCGCGGCGCGCGGCAGCCTGAGCGGCGGCAGCTTCGGCTGCGGCGGCGGCGGCCAGGGAGGAGGCTGGCGGCGCGGAGGGCGGCGCGGAGTAGCCCGGCGGCGGCGCGGAGGAGGCAGAGGAGGCTGGCGGCAGCGCGGAGGAGGCAGAGGAGGCTGGCGGCAGCGCGGAGGAGGCAGGGGAGCGGGTGAGAGCCGCGGAGTAGGAGAGGGGAGGGAAGGAGGAGGAGGGAGGCGGCGGCGGCTGCTCCTGGTGGCCGGCCATGGCGTGGCGGCGGCGGCAGCGCCTGCCTGCCTACGACGGCTAGGGGAGGGAGAGAGAGAGGAAGGAATCCCTAACCCTAGTCTGATACCATGCTACAATAATTGGATTGATCCATCTCAAACCCTAGAGGGTGGGGTAAATAGTCTAGAGTACATGGGCATTATATGGGCTGTATACACATACTCCAACAATGCTGGATTAATTAAATATACATAAGCAAGTTATCTTCCTTTGGGATGTTTGTTTCACTGCTCACGCACACGCACGGCCCTTTAATATCAACATAACTAGGTTGCATACCAGGTAGTAGTGGCATATATATTGAATATCCAAAAATTCCATTGTACTTGACTACTTGTACACCGCATGATTAGGTACTTGAGTAACTTGAGTAGCAAAGTGCGTGAGGTGAGACCTGAGAGGGCTTTATTTGATCTACCATTGGTGCAGTATCAGATAGCTTGGAATGAAAAGTTCTAGATTTCCATATGCCATGCCTACTTGATATGCTCTCACATAACTAAAGTTAAGTCTAGTAGTCTAAGTGATCCATTCAGTACCGTAATACAACTAAGCATCTCTCTCCCTCTTTTCGTGAAGTTTGCACATAGAAAGTTTGTGCATGGTTTTGTGCATTATATTGGAGAGTGCATGTTATTCATCCTCATGAATGAAGTTCAGTTTGATGCTAAAGCTTCCTTTAAAGAAAAACACACTGCAGCACAAGTGAAAAACTATTGTATACAGTTTTTTAAGATAACCTAGCAATTTAATTTGTTTGGAGACTTTGGTATTGAGCTGTTAATTCTTTTACCTTTTGTAGGCTCTTGCTGGTGAGATGGGACCCTGATACTCGTGTTAACTGTATAGCCCCTGGATTTGTTCCGACACGGTTTGCTAGTTTCCTCACAACTAACGAGACCATTGTAAGTGATTTCTATGTTTTTGTGGTTGTATAGTTTGTCTTTATATATTTGGATGACGACTGATTCGTTAATGAAAAAAAAAAGCATTTAGTGTGCAGCCTCAAGCTTGACTGCACATATCAGTGCACTTGTAGAAATAGATCTCAAGCCAATAGCTGTGTGTTTATTTTTTATATGCCTCTCATCTTGGTACAGCTGTAGCATCTGTTCATGTACAAATGCTAGCTGTGCATTTCTAACAAACTTTGTATATGATCCATATGTTGTCACCCTTGTCAATTCATTATTAAGTCATGGTTGACCTGATTCAATTAGTTACGGATTATAAATTGTTTTCGCTAATTAAACTAGATCAAGATGACTCAATTGTCCTTGCCTTTAGATGACTGCTAACCACCAAGTAAAATGAGGCAATGGTCATAGATAAAATACTAAACCTTAGACTGCATTTAATTCTTCTAAAAGACTGCATTTGGTTTTATGTTTCTATATTCAGAATATGCTCATAAATTGGAGTGTTTTTTATATAAAATGGCCAAACTTTGTTTCTGCGATAGTGCTGTCGCCTAGGAAGAATATGCCCTCACAGTGCCTACCGTCTACTGACTTTTGAGACTACCACAAGAGCCATGATCCAAATCCTCACTTTGCCCCTGTTACCACTATGTATCTTTAATGCCTATGTGGATCACAGTTTATTTAGAGGGATAAAAATATGCTAACTTGATGTATAATGAATCAGACCTACTTTTAAATGCTCTAATCTGCCGAGTGAAGGTTATCCTGATCTGATCTTCAGTTTGTTATTGCATTTTCCTTTTTCTGAATTCAGTTGTTAATATTGTCTGATCTCTAACCTTTGGATCTGATCCTTGACATTAAAATGACCCTTATATACTTTCTAATTCTGTATTTCATTTCCATGTTCAAAAGTTAGAAATGGCTTGCTAAAAAGGATGGTTGGAAAAGACATTTAAATTGGATGTCATCATTATTCATGTGCTGGTGTTAGATTGAGTCCTAGCAGCTTGTGCAACCAGTGCAAAATGCACATCCTGAGTTCCTGACACCTCGTTTCCGTGCTCTCTCAGTCTCTCTTAATATGCAATGCACGATCTGCTGGACTGTCTAACCGCTGCACTCAGTCTTAAGGGGATTATTCCATACTATCATACATTCATACCTAAGAACAAAACTTGAAGATAGACTTGCTGAGTTTGCTTTCTATTTGGTAATTATAGTGGCATCTATTCATTACAAGACTTGATCTAGCATAGTATTCCGTCCATACAAATCTATGTACTAATAACCTGAATCATTCTGTAGCGGAAAGAGCTTGTTGACAGGACCACCCTTAAGAGATTGGGTTCTGTGGAAGACATGGCTGCGGTTGCCGCATTCCTGGCATCTGATGATGCGTCATTCATTACAGCTGAAACCATTGTTGTTGCTGGAGGGACGCAGTCTAGATTGTAATAAACCCGGCTCAAGTTTTCATATTGGCATGGCCAATAAAATGTACTAGCCGCCATGCTACTAGCCCAGTGCACTTTAGATGGTATAGAAACTATGGTGTAATAATTCGCTGTGAAGCCCAGGTTGTCCTAAGTTGGAACTGTTCGTTGAATTTGATCAATGTGACCTAGCAAAGACAGAGCAATGTAACGGTGGGCTTTACAGGTACTAGAAACCAAAACGATACTATCAAAAAGCACAAGATAGAAGAATATCATCCTCAATCAACGTCCAGAATCGCACTGTCACACATGAAATGAAACCCGAATATGCGAATCAATGGCTCGTGTTAACACCAAGACTCCGATATTCGTCGATCATCTGCTCCTCGGAGCAGCCTGGGCCCTTGTGGTGCTTAAGGGACCTGATTTCTGTTTTCCCACGGGAAATCCTTGCTTGTAAGATGAAGATGGGCCGAATCTTCTATTTTTGGGATGGAGGCAATTTTTTCTTGTAGAGATTAATTAAGCTGCTCCTCTTTAAAGCATATAGAACTAGTTTTTTTTCCAGCAGGTGACTTGTTCCGTTGAACGTTTTTGAGCGATTCTTTCGTCAAGCAAATGTAAGGGCCCGTTTGGTAGAGCTCTGCTACCAGATTCTACCAGCTCTGCTTTCCTGATTTTCTGGTAGAGTGATTCTGAGTGATTCTCTGACCGGAGTGAATCTATCTGATGAATTGCATTTGGCTGTTTGTCTTGTGATTCCTGAGAGAGAGGTTAATGCTGCAATTGTCTATACTACCCTTGGGTGACAAGCACATGTATGAAGACTCTGTGCAATACGTTAATTGTACAATAACTAGTTGTGTGTCAATTTTCCATGGTTATATTATTTTGGCACAAATTGTGTTGAGCGTGCATTCTCGAATTAAATAAATATTAGACAATAAATAGTTACGTAATTAATATTAAAAATGTTAGTATGATGAGGTCCAAGGAGGCCAAAATAAGAAGCCATATGTCCTTTAACTTACGTCCTAGATAGCCTAATCACCCGAGCAAGGTCATCACAGGATCTATCCATAGTCCTATCATCGGCATGTGAGGTGGCATCCGTTGAATTTTGAGAAAGGACTTGGTTCTTATACCTTGTTGGTATAGTAGGCACATAATCTTGGTCGCGATCGCATTTCTCAAAATCTTCGTCTAGTGCATGATTTTCGCGAATGAAGTTATTGAGGCACATAGTAGCCACAACAATCATCTTTTGCTTTATCATTGGATAACTTGGCATGTTGAGAAGAATTCTCCATTTCATCTTCCACACTGCCAAATACACGCTTAACAACATTACGAAGACTTGAATGTAGATGGTTGAACATCTCTTGCTCACCACTAGGCGCCGAACCTCTTCTCCACTCTGGAACATGGTGCCTTTGACCTTTATATGGGGATAAGTATCCAGGCCTATTTGGATAACCAGCATCAACAACATAGTACTTCCCTAAAAAGTTGTGAAAATGTCAGTACAAATTTAAATGGAAATGCATAATGGAAGATAGGAGACAAAGTTACCAATTGGTGGATGTGGGAAGATATCTGCATCAGATTGAAGAGCATTGTAGAGAACACTAGTATCATGCATGGAACCCAGTTGGCCAATAGATGCATAAGTGAAACGCATGTCAAAATCAACCACAGCCATCACATTTTGTGATGCGTTTCCAGATCACCCAAGGTACCTAAAAAAATCTTGTGGAGGCGGTGTTGCTTTAATATGAGTACCATCAATGGCTCCAATGCAATCTTTAAAGTGCAGCCACATCCTTCTATCATTTCTTATTCTATTGTGTATGTCACGGAAGTTTGGATCTTTAGGTCTGATATATTGCTTTGACATCCCAACCACACAATTGAGAACTTCCATAAATTTCCTACTGATTGTCTCGCCTGAATGTTTGAACTTGTTCTAAAGGGCAGCATTTGACCAACCGTGACCACATGTGACCAAGAAAATAGCTAATGATTCCATAGAGCTCATATGAATAGAAGATGTTAATCCATAGTCACTCCGGTGAAGCGGTCCACTTTTCGTCCATTTGGCTGCGCAGAATTGATTCTCAGCTGGAGCAGAGCCGGGAGAGCGCTGCCAGGCTGTTTGGTGGAGAAGTAATTTTGTAGCTGAAAGTGATTCTCTAATGAAACCATAGAATAAATTCTATCAAAAACCTGAATATGTGTTAAATAGTGAAAGCAAATGTAAGGGCTGTTTGGTGGAGAAGTGATTATGTGGCTGAAAGTGATTATTTGATGAAACCATAGAATAAACTCTATGGAAAACCTGAGTATGTGTTAAAAGTGAATCAGGAGAATCAGCTTTTTTAGCTCTCAAGCTTTAGTTCATTTTGAAGAAACACTTCACATAATTCACTCCGAGAGTGAGTTCATTTTGAAGAATCACTTCACATAATTCACTTTGAAATTTTTAGAAAACTGTTGTTTGAGAGAGCTTTGCATAATTCACTATGAGATTTTTAGAAAACTGTTGTTTGAGAGAGCTTTGTAGATTCATTTCGCAGAATCTGAGAGCGGAGCTCTGCCAAATAGGGCCTAAATACCCTAGCATTTGGTCCGCCCAATAGCACAAGAAATCCTATGACTTTTTACATTTATAGATGCTCAACATTTATTTCAACTTGATTCAACAATATGTAAAACCTAAATAAACGTTTTAGATACTTTAATTTAATGCTCCCTTCATCGTAAAATATAATTTCTTTTGGCTTTTAATAGATTCATTCGTTGTCGAATAAATGTATTTTGTATATGCTAGAAGACGACGAACGTGGTGGATAGAAAGATGGCTAAAAGTACCATATTTTGTTTTGGAATAGAAGATGTATTTTTTATGAAAGCGTTGAAATAGTATATCCAAAATGTCGAAGTATTACATTTCAATGTAAATAAATAAAATATACACATACTGTATCTTATTTTGTTAAATTAATTCTAAACCAATAAGGTTCAAATAGTTGTAAAAATGAAAAAGCTGTTTATGAGAAATGTGCAGTCGAAATATATAATTCAAGCCCAACTTCCCTCGTCTGGCAGCTTGCCACACTCAGCCTGCCATCTCTTTTTTAGAATTCTGTTCCAAGTTCCAACTGGAATGAATGAACCGTACTAAAACTGTTTTTTAATTATTCAGGATAGTAACACATTGTCGGGGTTTGGTACCTGAAAAGGTCTACCCAAAAATATTCCTCAGGCTCAAGGTGGATTCAAATCACAAGATTGGTTGTGACGAAACTTGAAGATAAAATAAGATTGCAAGGGATACATAATTTAGACACATTTAAACCACGTAATACACTACGTCCTATGTTTAACAAACTATATTGATGTTGCTACCCATATTAATCGTTCTCAATGACTCAATGTGATTGAGGAGTCTCTACGTAGCCTTATATACTCTAGAGGACAGGGTCAGTTACAGTGATCCTTGCCGGATTACAGGATCAAGTCAATATAATCTCGATAATCGATATGATTTCTATCTAAAACTGTCTACAAACTAGCATATCTTTTGCAACACGTTACCTGGCCTACCTATCAGATAACTGATTTATCCATGTTCTATATGAGGTATACATGTATATATAGCTTAATTAAAGAAGAAAAGGGGATTAAGATATTTAATTATAGTCATCATACTTAGCGACCATCATATTTTTAGTACTAAAATTAATCCAATCATTATATTCAACAGCGTACTTAACTCCATGAGAACTATATATCAGTGGTATGTTAGAACAGAAATGTGGTATTGGACCAGATGGGCCATTATTTGGGCCGTAATAGCAGTGGCAAGGGCCAAGGGGTTACTCTCCCTCGTTGCCGGGAGAATTCGGAGCAGCCCAACTCTTGCCTTGCCTGTGCCGCCGTACGCCGTCGCCGCCACGCCCGCACCCCCGCCGCTGTCCAGCAGCCGTAGCGGAGCGGCGCCGGCGCACGCGCACCGCAGCCCACACGCCGTGCGCCCGCTGCCGGCGACGTCTTTCTCGTCTGTTATTCGCGGCAGCCCACTAGCCACTACTCTCCTTCGAATCCAGGCCCGCCTATTCGGAGCGGGAGGCGCGTGAGGTGAGTGGGATATGGTGCTGCGGCGGGCGGCGGCGGAGTGCCCCAAGAAGGTCGCGGGGCTGGTGGACCTGGTGAACGTGCCGACCGCGCTGCGGGCGTTCGCCGGGGGCCGGTCCCAGATGTCCCACCTCTCCTTCTTCCTCCGCGTCTGGTCGCACATCAAGGACAACAATCTCCAGGTACTACTGTACTTGACATGCATGCGCATAGCGGTATAAGAATAGACGGTCCCCATTCGTGTGTTTCGAAATAGTTCAGTAATCAATCGCACTGGTGGCTGGTGGGAAGTTACCTACACATTATGGTCAAGGAATTGATCAGTTATGCAACAAATAATGTTGATAATTCAGGAATTTTTTTGCCCACTTTGCCATCATATGTATAAAGAATTAAAAATGCTTAAGAAATGGTTCTAAGTGTGTCTATAACTTTAGATATTGACCTAAACTTGGTTAGAATGAGAATCTTTGACTTTTGGATTGTGGAATGCAAGCTCAGGGATGGAGAATTCTGCTACCTTCCTGTTGCTTGATATTCTATCTGTTTCCGGATCCTCCCTGTGAACTGACAATGGGCTGGCACCATTATGTTCACTGGTTTAATTTGATTTTCAGCTGATAAAGTAGTTATGTTTCCATGTTGAAACCTACCCGTTGATACCTGTTTACACCCAGAAATGTGCCAAAAAATATCATTAGTAGCACTCTCACATGTAATTCCGCTATACCACTGAATGATTTCTTTGTTTCTATCCCCCATCTTTTGTAATTTGTTAGTGGAAACCTTATAGATACTGTAAGGTGCTGTGGATGCTTTTGTTAGTTAACTTGTCAGCACAGGAAGAAGGGAAATATCAGTAGTTAAGTTAGTTGGTTTGTTTAGGAGACAAGTCTTTGGTTTGTTATTCTGTTATGTTACGTTTGTTAGCTTGTAGTCATCCGGCTATATAATGCCAGGCATATTCATCTAGTAAAAGCAGCATAGTTAACCCTAGTAACTCAGTCAGAGCCTACTAGGGAGTTGGTTAACTTTGCCTCTCTTAGATTGCATCGCTAGTTTGGTGAAGGCGATCAGCAAGGAGGCGATGGAGCATTCATAGTTTATGTGGCTAGATAATTGACCATTCCTTGCTTAGCTTCAAATATTCTGCCTTGCTCTCCATATAGAAGGCAGAGGCAGCCCTAAACCCAAACAACTAGCAAACCACAATAATTGGCAACACTGGATTAAACTGGTGTGACAAAGCTGACAAGCAACTCATTCTTTGTACCTTGCTGTCCACATGCGATTCAGATGATGCCTAAATAGTAACTCTCAAATACTTTGTCACAGAATGTAACTCAATACAAAGAAAGAAAAAAACTTTGGGAAAAAACTTTGTGGAAACCATAGTAACGCTGAGTTGTCAATTATTGTAATCAGCTTGGTTCACACCCAGACAGATCAACGGATAAGGAAAACGAAAGAGCAAAGAACTGCCACTATATATCATGACCTGCCATCAGTTCGCTGTCACTTCCAGATACTGCCAAAATGAAGAGCAGGGTCTGGTTTTTGTTACGGGGAAAAGAGTTTCCCTTACGTGGCTTCATCATTATTTTCTCTTCATATGGTAATGACTATCGTGATTTGCAGGACCCAACGAATAAGAACATTGTGAACTGTGATGAGAAGCTGAAGACTGTATTATTGGGCAGGTCCAAAGTGGAGCTCTGTGAACTCCCAATGATTGTTAAGCTTCACTTTCCAAAAGTTCCAAAGTCGTGAAAAATATTAATTTAGAGGCATTGTATGTTGAAAGTTGAAACTAGATGGATCTTTGTTTGGCGGGGATAGACGAAATCATGTACGTGTTGTTTTGCTGAAAGGTACATTGGTCGGCTATATCTACTGCGATGGACACATCAAGTCTTGCAATTTGCTTTACTTGCTTTTTGTCCTTTTGACCTTAACTTTGCTCAAGTGTAAAAAAAAAAGTTTATTTTCTTGGGACTTAGCGCAACTGACATCAATCAAGCATTCTTTCAGCACGTGACTAAAATACAGTCCCCGCTAAGGATAAGCTGACCGTATGCACGTTGTCCTAACTACTAGGAACCCGGCCAGCAGCTAGATGCTCACTAACATCACACTAACATGTGCAGTAAAACATAAGATTGAGGCTAACAGGCTGGAGGAAACAGCGATTTCCGCGGCTGTGGCACATGTTTGTTGATGTTGATGGGGTCTATCTAGGGCTGGAAGAAAGAGGGTCTCACAAGCTTGGTTCCACGCCACATAACTCCAAGACTGCCTCATTTGTCTACGACGTCGCGGAATTAGATAGAACAGGGAGACCAGTCCAGCCCTGGTGACAGTCCAGCCCTGGTGAAGAGAATAGGCGGTGCTAAAGCTACCTCCAATAAGCATGCTATCTCTATTTCTCATTTCCCACTCCACTGTGTGTCATATCATCAAACAGTGCCGAAATAGTGCTAGAAGATTTATTTTAAGTACTCCCCTAGAGGTAGCCTAATGCCTTTGTCAGGGTCACGGTTTGTATTTGAACATGTGTTTCTATCTTTAATACAAAGACACACATCTCTCCAGCGTGTTCAAGAAAAAAACAATGGCCTGAGGATCGTTTTCTACAGTCCCAAACGAGATTTTTGTTTTCCTTTCCGTCCTCTGCGTCCTGCATGCATTCATCCCTCCTGAATGCATCCGCACCACCATCTGCACTCAATACATCACTTGGCAACCACAAATCCAAAGGCAGAACAACAAATTGTGCAGGGACAGAGGCATCGGGCGTGAAGTTGACGCTGCTGTCTTTGAAATCTTGCTTTGGTGAATGCATAATAATTGGCCGCTGTGTCTAAGGCAAAATAGAACGATTGATGTTCAATGATCTGTGAGCTTAATTCCCAAAAAAAAAAAGGTCGAACATCTTCTCTTTTGTTTGTAGCAAATTGGCAAGAAACTACTAGGACTACTAGGGCTTGTTTTGTTTGGATGTAAAAATATTGGAGGGGATTGAATCCCTCTCCATTCAAATTTGACTAGTATTGGATTGAATCCCCTCAAATCCCCCTTCTATACTCTTAGAGGTACTCTAAGACCTCATTTTAATGTCAATATCTCAAGTAGTACGTCAACTGCGCAGAAAGCACTGAGATTTAAACTCTTTTAATATCTGCCGGGCCTCACCATGCAACTCCTGCAACTCCCTCGTCTCTTCCACGTGAAGCTTAAACTCAGCTGCAAGGATGAGTCTCCCCAGGTGAAACACGTAGCCCTCCTTGACTGACTGTGTCACTGTCAGTAGCCCGCGTGTATGAGGCTGCAGCAGCAAATGCCGTGTTAAAACGGTCGTTTAATTATGAAACTCACACCGGCAGAGGGCGCAAGCATGCATGGATGAGACGGGTGTAATACCTCTCTGTAAAGTGAAATACACTTGTGCAGAGCGTCTTCAACAGTTTTATAATCTTGCTCCTGAAATTGAAGGAAAAACTGGTCAAGTTGCAAGCTTCGCTAGCAAATTCCCTCTTTCAAAATGAGGATCTACGCGTCGAATTTCAGCGACTGAAAAAAGTTCTGAAGAATTGTGTTCCACTCCATAGAGCATAGCAGTGCTTTCCAAACAAAATTAGTTTCTCTAATTAAATTGAGATACATAATTACAGCAATAAATCAAACAAACATAAAGTATCTAATCACGCTAAAAAAAGTAGTAGTGCGCCGGACCTTTCCAAACCCATTTTTAAAATGGATTCGCAGTGTGGTGTATGGGACATATTTGGAAGTTGTGCCAGGCCATATGAATGATGGAGATGCGCGTGTTATATGTACAACATCAATTTTGAAGAATCCATGCAGCAAGTGTCCCAATGGAAGCTTTAGCAAGAGTACCGACTACTAAAGAGAACATGGTATATATTAGTAAAAAAAATTAAATTGCATATCATAGATACTCCCTCTGGTCCTTAACATATGACATTTTTAGTGTAATTTGAAATAAAAAACGTCATATATTAATGGCCGGAGGGAGTACAACACAGCGGTTGCAATGCAAAAGTGAAGCCTACAAGTATAAAATTACCCCTGGTGCCATCATAACATGCTCTGCAACATCAATAAGTCCAACAGCATCAAGTGCTTCTAACTGCATGCATAATACACAGTACCATCAATCCAAGAAAATGAGTTGAAGATGCATAACAAATTCCATAGAATACAGAAAAGATAGATCTCAGTATCCTTAGGATGCTTCAAGACATACAAGAATAGTTGTTGCTACAATCTTCCCTGTTGGAGGTGCGCGGTTAGGACTCAATATTCCTTCTGTAATCCTAAAATACAAAATATTCAAGGTCCGACAGTTATGAGCAATACAGCTTGAGCATTTAGTAAATGCCAATTTGGTTAATAGGCAATCCTAAATAATAATGCGACATGGAAAGAAAAGGCTGCTAGTTTGCAACAAGGGTCCTATTACAGTACTTCCAAGTGACTGTGGACCGCCCATCTAAATGAATTAGATATAGGACAAATATATATTTATATCCTTTTAAATTTGAGAATATTAGATGTGACTTTGGTACTCCTAGCCATGAGGATGGAGATGTGAGTTTGGAAGGCCAGGTAGTACCTAAGAAGGATACTTTTCGATACTTGGGATCTATGTTACAGAGAGATGGAGTTATTGATGAAGATGTTAGCCATAGGATTAAAACGGGATGGATGAAGTGGCGTGAAGCATCTGGAGTCCTATGTGACGAGAGGTACCACAAAAGCTTAAGGGCAAGTTCTATAGGACGGCAATTAGACCTGCAATGTTATATGGGGCAGAGCGTTGGCCTACTAAAAAGCGACATGTTCAACAGTTAAGTGTAGCGGGGATGCGTATGTTGCGTTGGATCTGTGGGTATACAAAGGCTGGACCGAGTGAGGAACGATGAGATACGTGATCGTCTAGGGATAGCCCCAATTTAAGAAAAGTTTATCCAACATCGGTTGAGATGGTTCGGACATGTTCAAAAGAGACCTTTAGATGCACCAGTGCATAGAGGCATCGTAAGACAGGACACTAATGTGAAGAGAGACACGGGCTGACCAAAGCTGACATGGAACGAGGCGATCAAAAGGGACATAAAAGAATGAGATGTGCCGAAAGAGTTGTGTTTGGATAGAAGTGCGTGGAAAGAGGCTATCCATGTGCCGGAATCTTGATTTAGGCCCTGCTTCCCTTCAGTTTCCTCCTGCTTATGACTTCTGTTTGGGTTTCAACTCTAGTCCACCCCAACTTATTTGGGACTGAAAGGCTGGTTGTTGTTGTTGTTTTTTTTTTTAATTTGAGAATAGGAAAAACATGCAAAATATTTCGCAATTGGATCTAATAGTTGTCACGTGATGGATTGTAGAAGGATGCTCGCAGCCGGTGAAGAGTTTTTTGTGCCCCCTCGTGGCTGGTCCCATGGGCAGCTAACAGAAGCTGTGGCCAGACCGCCAGAGCGAAGAGCTCTCTGGCACAAATATGCATCCCCGATGCAGGACAAGGTCGTCAGCTACCGACCAGTTTGCCCCAGTCAATCCTTGGGTTATATCATCCTTTTTGGCAGTTAACTCTGCTGAGGTAAATGCTTCTGATCTGAGGTCATCGAACCCCACAAACTTCGGTCGAGATAGGGACAAGGTGGCCACTGCCTCGGCCTCCTCGTCACCGCGTGACAGAGCATCAGTAGCTGCGTCAAGGCGCCCGGGTTTGTACTCCACTGTAAAGCTGTAGCTGAGGAGCTTGCTCACCCATGTGTGCTGTGGTATAGTGGAGAGGCGCTGGTCGAGCAGGTACTTGAGCGCAAAGTGGTCTGTGCGGATGGTGAAGCTGCTGGTCCAGAGATATGGGCGCCAGTGTCCGATCAGCTCGCACTCATAAGTAGCGTGTTGTGGAGCCACCTGTTGGCTGTAGAAGGCAAGTGGGCCACTTTCTTGATGCAATACAGCGCCGAAAGCGGAGCCTGACGCATTGCCGTCCACTACAAACGCTGTGATACTCCGTATATAAAGGCCATCTAAGTGCATTGAATGCATTCACAATTCTCTTTTAAAAATTTAATTCAAATTCAAATTTGAGGCCTTTTCAAAAATTTTGAGTTTTCCTAGGGTAAAAATACGAAAGGGTAGTTTAAATTAAGCCCTTTCACTTTTGTAATTGGACCCCTGTCAAAAAGGGTCAAAATCCAGGGTTAAAAATGAAAATGGTAAAAGTAAAAAAAAAAGAAAGGGCAGACCGTGGGGAGGGGGGGGATGAATCCCCGGCCTGCGTGGCGGCCCGTGGCCACGCGGCGGCCTGCATGGGCGCCAGCGCGCCCACTCCCCCTGCGCACCTGACGGGCGGGCCCCACCGCCCGCCGTCTTCTTCTCCGCGGGGGAAAGGAGTAGGGAGCTCCCGTGGGCGCCCGCCACCCCGCGCTGCGCCCTCACCCCTCGCTCCACCGTCGTTGCCGAGGTGAGCCGCTGCGCCCCTCCCACCGTTCCCACCCCTCTGGGCTGCCCTGGCCCCGGCTAGCGGGCGCATCGGGTGCGCAATGCCTGCGCGCACGTCGCGCGGGGGAGTGTTGCCCCCGGTGACCCTTGCCGCCGCCGTGGGGTAGCCTCGCCGCCGGTTGCGCGGGCGAGCGCCATGGTCGCCCTGTCCGCGCACCGGAGAGAGAGGGAGAGGGCGGGAACGGGGGCGGATGCTCCGCGTTGCCGGAGTGCCATCGCCGCGTGGTCCGGCGGTCGGCCACCGCCGGCAGTGCCGCGCCGAGGGTGTGCGTTGCGCGCTGCGCGCGTCGCGCGAGCAGGCTGCTCCCCGCGCTGGCTTGGGCTGCGCCGTGGCAGGCCGCCTTTGCGCTGGGCTGGGCCCAGGCCGCAGGCCAACCAGCAGGCCGAGCCAGTTGGGCCAGAAAGAAGGGGGGAATTGGGCCGCGCAGGAAGAGGGCCGCCGGCCCACTTGGTGGGCTGGGCCAATGAGAAAGGGACCCAGGCCGATTTTGGAGGGAGGAAAAATTGAACCTTTAGGGTTTCTTTTGTGGGCTGGGCTTTTTCCTTTTTTCTATATTTGTTTTTCCTTTTCCATTTATTTTGAATTATTTAGATTTCTTTTTAATGATTGCTAAAATTGATTTAATTAAATTTAGGAGTTATTAAATCTTTTAATAATCCAAATTAATTACCCATTTAGGGGTAAGTATTTATTAATATTTGTAAAAATTATTTATTAATATTTGTAAAAAGAGCTTAAATTACTTAAATTAATTCTAAAATATTAGGAAAACATTTATAAAATTCCAAAAAAATCATTTCATGTTTTAAAAATCCTATTTCCTTAGGTAAAATGTATTTAGGGCCGGGGAAAATTATTAAAGTCCTCAGTGACCTAAATAATAATTTCCGGTGGCCACCTTTTTCCTTTAGAAAATGCATTCGCCTGCTTTTTCAACAGGTTGATCATCCTCATACTTTTAAACTCCTGCATGTCATCAACCTAGGCACGTTGGTCCCGCCAATTCCAGTTGAAGAGTCTTCCACCGCAGCGGAAGCTCCGGAAGCCGGTGTGGCCGAGACGCTCATCGCACCAGCAGGAGGAGACTCCGAGTCACCGACGGAGACAGACCCCGTGACCCAAGGCAAGCCCCGGTGCATTACCCCTTTTTATTTTGAGTCCTTTAATTAAACCCGAGTTATGGTTGTGCATTAGAGTTAAGTGTTGAATGAAACCCTAGTGCATGTACCTCTTTACCAGCATGACTGTCCTATGCGCAATAGATGGCTTAGGTGGCATAGGCTTAGAGCGACACTCTTTTATCAAAGCTAATTGATTAAGAATGAGGAAGAATGTTAATAATTGGACAGACATGCGGCGGGATCAGTTTCGCTTTCTGTTGTTGATATCTATACCTGTGATTATTGCCATGGACCCTGATCCTGCCTGTGTTGCATAAGGCCGTCCGATGTTGGCCCTATCAGGCCGAACGCGTCTCGTTCACTTGCCGTCCTTAACGGGCTCCGGTAACCCTTCATCCATGTGCACCTATCGGTCGGAACCCCGCGAAGACCAGCTAGTGTGGAGGAAGGAGGTGGGTGCCGACGGACTGTGCACCCGGGCTAGGTGAGCACGGTTCCGAGTAGGTGGCACTGGATGTTTGGAATGTCATATGTGCGTCGGCGTACACGCATATGACGGGTGTCTGAGTATTTCCTCTCGAGGGGCTAAAAATCGATTCGAATCGCTGTGGTTCACCAGATTGTGAACTGTCTGATCACGCCCAACATCGTAGTTAAGAACTGGAATGACTCAGTAATGAATGTTTTCGCAGAGTGATTGCTAATTAGAACAGGTATAATCTAGTATAATAGGCTTTCACTAAAAGAAGTTGGTAAATTTAAAAAAAAGCTAAGGATCAAATTATAGGTCAGCTGCAGTGTGAGATGACCCAACCAATTCCAGCTCTAGGACAGCAAGTCGGGGAACCTTCCCCCGTGGCTGGGTAAGTCTTGCTGAGTAATTAGTACTCAGGCTTCTTGCCTAATGTTTTCTGCAGGAGGAGAATTCATAATGTTCGAGTGGGATCCGTATGCGGATCCGCCTTTCTTTTGAAGTGGGTAACGCTACACGTTGGGCCGTGTAGTGATTACTTTTGTTAAACTAACGGAACTAAACAACTCTTTTGAAAGGGGCTAAGTCTATAGCCCTGATGTAATATTAAACGGTTTGTAATATGACACCTGTGTTGTAATAAATGCAACTGCATGTGATGTAACCTGTGGACTCCTTCGAGAGTCGCCCAATCAGGCTCGATCCAGATGGGACGGCTTATCAGGAGTCTATCTCCTGAAGGGCCACTAGGATTCACTGGAAATCATGCTGGAGGCATGGAATCCAGTTTATCTTGAGTGGTTCTGCCACAAACGCCTTGTGAAAGTCAGGCAGCTATAGGGTCGGACCGGTGGTTAGTGCAGTTTCCAGCGCAGTGAATGCCGCGTCTGCTACTGGTGACCAGCGAAAAGCTTCCTTCTTGAGGAGCGCAGTGAGGGGCGCAGCGATGACCCCATAGTTGTGGACGAAGCGCTTGTAGTAGCCCAGGAAGGCCCATAAAGCCTGCACGGAACGTGGTAGCGGCCAGGCACGTACGACATCCACCTTGGACGGATCCATGGCGACGCCGGTGTTGGAGATGAAGTGCCCTAGGTAGGCCACCTCCCACTCCCCGAAGAGGCACTTGGAGCGCTTGAGGAAGAGGCCGTGGGTGCGCAGAGTCATGAACACGGCGCACATGTGGCAAGGTGCTCCGACCAAGACCGGCTGTAGATTAGGATGTCATGAAAAAACACAAGCACACACCTGTGCAAGAAAGGCCGGAGGACGTCGTTCATGAGAACTTGGAAGGTAGCAGGAGCGTTGGTGAGACCGAATGGCATCACCAAGAACTCAAAATGGTTGTGGTGGGTGCTGAAAGCAGTCATGTGGATGTCATCGGCGTGCATACTGACTTGATGGTAGCCACTGCGCAAGTCCAACTTGGTATAGAATGCCGCCCCCTTGAGTTCATCCAGCAGCTCGTCCACGACTGGAATCGGAAACTGCCGCGTACTGTCTTGGCATTCAAGGAGCGGTAATCCACACAAAAGCGCCAGGAGTCATCACGCTTGCGGACTAGAAGGACCGGAGAGAACACAGAGGTGGAAGGCCGAATAATGCCTTGCTGTAGCATATCTGCGCATTGACATCCGATCTCATCCTTGAGCATCTGCGGGTAGCGGTAGGGGTGGACAGCTACCTGCGGGGACCCCGGCAAGAGGTGGATTATCTGGTCGAAGGGGTGTGCTGGAGGGAGGCCCCTGGTGGTGCGAAGAGATCCTCGAATTCCGTAAGAAGTGCCAGCAGTCCTGCTTCTCCAGTCTAGACACGCTTGGTGATGTCAGTGCACCGATGCTGAACCACCACACTTGGTGGTTGTGGTGCCAGAACGCCATGGAGAGGTGCGCAAAGTCCCATAGGACGGGGCCTAGCATGCTCAACCATTGGCACCCAAGCACGATGTCATGGCCTTCAAGTGGAATGACGGAGAGGTCCACCGTGAAGTGCTCCAAGCCGATGGCGAGCGGCGTGGCTGCACAGATGCCGGCTACTAGCACCTGTCGTCATTGGCCACCCCCATCGAGTGCCTAGTCCGGGGATCTGTAGTCAATCCAAGCCGTGCTGCTGCGGTGATGGGCATGAAGGAGTGGGTCGATCCTGTATCCACAAGGCACTCATGGCAGCATGGCCATGTTGCCTGTGGTGATACCTGTGAGGGCATGTAGGGATATCTCCAGTTGCTCTTCCTTTGTCGCTGTCTCCGTGTCATCATCGTCCTCGCCTCCATGAGGTGATTCCCTTTCATAGAGCATTGTTGCATGTGTTCCCGTAAGAACTTCTCTAAGCAATTGAAGCACAACCCATTGGCTCGCCGGTCTGCCATCTCCGTTGGAAAGAGCCATTGGAATCAGCCATTCAGCCCTCGTTGGGCTTTATTGGCGCGCCTAGTGTTGGGGCACCCATGCTACATGCTACATGAAGGTGCCACACTGCGTGGAGCTGGCCAGGGTGCTGTGAGCTGGTCATCGTCGTCCAGGGCCGGGCGACGTTCAAATGCGCAAGCCAGGGCCATGGCATCCTCCAATGTCGTGGGCGCCTGCATCTCCACATCTGTTTCATCGGATTGCATAGTCCTGCTGAGGTAGCGACGCTAGTCCATTTCCTCCGACGTTAGGCCGCGCATCACGTAGCCTACGATAATCGTGTAGCGCAATTGCAAACCAGGTAAGCAGACGTTGCATGTACCACTGTTGGGCTGCGCCATCCATGAAGAAGACTATCCACACTTTCTCCTCCTCGATGACCCGTTGCTAATGGAAGTAGGACTCACACCTGCTGATCGTTGGCAGAGAATTCTGATCTATGATGATGGAACAGCAGGAGTGCGGTTTACATAGGTCAGCAACCTAAAAAAAAGTTTCTAATTATTCTCCAAACTAAAAACCATATCTAATAATAGATAATGCTAATCCTTCTAGCCGCTTTGGCTGGTGACCTTCTTAGGCCTTCTGCCATAGGTGCGGCCCCACATGACACATTTGACTTAACACAACTAACATGCTAAGATAGAAGTACTGTCCATATGATATTATCAATAATCAAATGACAAAAATTGTAAATAATGAAAGGGAAGATAGAAGCAGAATGAAAAACCTGATTGAATCATTGATGTGTTGTTTTGCGCTAGCAAGGTAATATGCAACTGCATCATCGTTTATATTCTGCATATTGCTTAAGTTGTTGCTTGCACTATAAGCATACATTCTAATTTCCTGCAATGTTGATTTTGCCAAGCCTACAGATGTAGAAGCCAACTGCAATTCAAACAACAAAAAAGCACTAATCAATCAGTGATAAAACTAATTGCTTGAAATGTTAAGCAGGTTTCTAAAACATAGTTCAGGACTTGTCCCACTCTGACTGGTGCATACCCGAAATCAGATTCTGGTCTAGGATAATCTATTATAGATGAATATGGTAGCAATGTTTCTCTACAAGCTGCAATTCAAAGATAACTTTATCACAGGCTGGGCCACACTACTTGATGAGCGACTTCAAAAAAGTTTCTAATTATTCACTGCAGATAAGAAACACCCCCCTGTCCAACTAATCAGATGTGACATACTTTTCTCGTTTTGTTCCATCCACTGTATGCAAAAGGCTTGTCATCTTCTATCTTCACGGAGTTCAGGTCCAATTTGAACGTCCGAGGTGCTGACGATCATGTAAGCCTCTCAACTCACTCAATGAACTGGAACACAGGGAATTGGCGCCGCAAGTGCAGCTTTTATAATGTTGCTTGATCATTTATAGTATGAGATATGGCGAGAATGCCAAAAGAACATGGCCAATGAGGCCTTAGTGGCTCCTAGAAATCAGCCACCTCAAGCAACTAACTCCATTACTCCCTAACTTGTAGGAGTCAAACTGAACAAGTCAGCTGACCACTAACTGACCTCTAGCTGCCTACAGACTCTGATGAAGCTGCGCACTAGACAACTGAGGTACTGAACTGAAAGTAAAATGTGCAGGGGTTACTTGCTTCAGATCAGACTGTGGGGTGTGTTAAGAGTAGACTCCTATTGGAGCTTTGGTTCAGCTGGCCCAATGGTCTTGTACCCCTGTGGTATACCCTGCACTTCGCCTGGGATTCTAATAGATGCAGTAGGCATATTCAAGGACCAGGACTCCTGCAGGGACTAGGACTCTTCTGGTCTTCTCAGTCCTCGACTATATATACACACGTACCTTGATCCTTCTAACCAATCAAGCCATATTCTACTTTCAAAAGTGATTACAGGAGAAAGGTAACTGCCAAGAGAACAGAATGCAGAACATTAAATCAAACAGCAAGAAGGTTGAAAAATAGCAGTAATACCTGGACTAGAAGAAACATTATTTCCGCATACTTTTCCGCATACTTTGGGTGACCAACCCCCAAAACATGTCCTTGTATCTACAGATGGCAATTAAAGACGATAGTTTCCCTTTAGAAATATTTCTCTTATCAGATGGGGTGTTTAATTCTGCAAGTTTCCTTTGAATACAGATGTTTATTAGATCCAACTTAATTGACCACACACACAGGTCTTTGTGGAAATCTAAATTTGAACAAGGGCTATCTATTTGTTTCAAGAAGCCATAGCAAGGCACATGCACCTTACTGTATAAAGTACATAGTCGTTTTGTAAATCAATCTCATCTACTGCTGCTGCGGTGCAGCTACTAACAAAACCCAATTTGACTACTAATGCTTGGTTTTAGATGGTAGTCTATCTTACTGGCTAAGGAAAAGAAATGTATTGATCAACAAAAACTCAACAGATCTAGGCTAAATATCATTTAGCTTGCTAGCTAACTAAGCAAAAAGATAACACAAGATTACACTAAAATCAGGTACTGGTGGTTGGTAGCATGGTGACAGATTGGTATAGTGGTGTCGATGCAGTGATAGATGACAAGCATATATTTCATATACACTTATAAAAGATTGTGTTTAACCTAACTGTATGCAATCATTTGACAAAGAACGATTATAAGAGTAGTCAAGTAGGATATTGTAGGCGTAAGTCAAGTTTTGTTAAGTATGATTAGTGAAAATTTGGGCAATTGAATGTATTGATTGTAGATCAGGGGTACATGTACATATATATATAGGTGAAGGAGGAGAGTCCTATCTCTATCGGACTCGAGTCCTAATCCTGATCTATCAAGGGGGGGCGGCGCCAATATTGGGCCAGCCAGCCACGCCCAACCTTGTAAGCCCATAAGGGCAGCTGTAGTACAAAGGCCTTTAGCCTATAAATTGCTATTACCCCCCCCCAGTCGGAACGGCAGCACCTCGAACGTTCAGACTAGACCTGAACTCCGTGAACACTAGAGATGGCATCCCTTTAGTGAAGATGTCTGAAAACTGACGCGACGTGGGAACATGCAGAACCCGGACTTCACCTAGAGCCACTCGTTCCCGAACGAAGTGAAAATCAATCTCAATGTGCTTTGTGCGCTGATGTTGTACGGGGTTGGAGGCCATGTATACTGTGCTGATATTGTTGCAATAGACGAGCGTAGATCGACGAAGATCTGGAAACAGTTATCTGACGCTTGGAGGACCAGGAGACGAGATTGTCACCAAGAAACACAGCATAGCCCGATGTAGACTTGCGCGTATCTGGACATCCAGCCCAATCAGCATCTGAGTAGACCACCAGATCAGTAGACGTTGACGGTCGCAGCCACAATCCCAGGTCCAGTGTGCCGCGAATGTAGCGAAGAATGCGCTTCAAAGCGGCAAGGTGGGGCTGACATGGATCGTGCATATGGAGACACACCTGCTGCACGGCGTATGCAATGTCTGGCCTTGTAAAAGTGAGATACTGCAATGCACCAGCAAGGCTGTGGAAATCCGTTGCATCCTCAACACGAGCACCCTATGTACCAGACAGCTTGGGATTAGTGTCCACCGAGGGTGATGTACGGTTTGCACTCCGACATTCCGGCGCGGGCCAAGATATCAAGCATATACTGTCGCTGGGAAAGAAACAAGCCGCCATCGTGCTGCTGTACATGCATCCCCAAGAAGTGATGTAGCGAACCAAGGTCAGACATGGAGAACTCCTACTGCAGAGCACGAATCGTCCCTTGAAGGAGAGCTGTAGACAAAGCTGTGAGCACAATGTCATCCACATAAACCAGCAAACAAGCGATGTCGGCTCCGCGCCGGTAGACGAACAAGGAGGTGTCAGACTTGGTTTCCACGAACCCCAGGGAGATGAGATAGGCCGCAAAGCGGCTGTACCAAGCTCGCGGATACGCCGGCAAACCGTACAAAGACTTGTTTAGCCGGCAGACATAGTCAGGATACGCCGGATCCTCAAACCCAGAAGGCTGAACACAGTAGACCGTCTCTGAAAGGGTCCCGTGAAGAAACGCATTCTTGACGTCCAACTGATGAATGGGACAACGCCGGGAGAGGGCCAGAGACAACACCGTGCGGACAATGGCTGGCTTGACGACAGGACTGAAGGTGTCGGTGTAGTCGATGTCGCCAGGGCGTTGAGTGAAGCCCTGTAAAACCCATCTGGCTTTATAGCGTTCTAGAGATTCGTCGGCCTTTAACTTGTGCTTGAAGATCCACTTGCCAGACACCACATTGGTGCGAGGTGGTCGCGGCACGAGGTCCTAGGTGGAGTTCCGGAGTAGAGCAACATGCTTGTCCTCCATGGCAGTCCGCCAATTGGGATCGGCAAGGGCAGCAGACATCTGCGCGATGTGGAAGAGGGCCGGTTGTTGGAACCCCAATTTCCTGCGAGTCATCATCCGATGTTGATTGACGACCGGAGAGACAGGCAGAGAACCAGGAGGAGCTCCTAGAGGTACCAGACGCCGCAGAGCAGTTTTGGGGGGGAGCGCCCTACATGGGGCGATGCGGTGGAGCCGGCGGTTGGAGAGAGGACAGTGTGGAACGCTGAGCAGACACCAGCGCGTGTATGTTGGCGGGACGGGGCCGCCGAGCGTACACAACACCAAAGTGTCCTGGAGGCGGCGGCGCCTCGGCAGGCCCACGAAGCGCAACGAGGGGGTCCACACTTGGCGTGGGCGCCGGCGCAGGTGTGATGATGAGGCCGCGCGAGGCACAGACGAAGACGGCGTGGCCGCGCGTGGCGCGACTTGGTGTAGGTGAGCGCGCGCTGGTCGTCGATGCGGCTGCGCTAGTCACCAATGATGTTGCGCCCGTTGCAGGCGGTGCCACGCGTGGCGCTGGCGGAGAAGGGGTTCCTGTAGAAGACAGAAACGGCAGCGTGCCAATGTGGCCTGGCTGCAGGTCAGTAGAGTCCAAGAACTCGAGCGCGCGTGGCGCAACTTGGTGCAGGTGAGCACACGTTGGTCGTCGATGCGGCTGCGCTGGTCACCAGTGATGTTGTGCCCATTGCAGGCGGAGCCGCGCCCGCCGCAGGCGGTGCCACGCATGGTGCTGGCGGAGAAGGGGTTCCTGTAGAAGACAGAAATGGCAGCGTGCCAATGTGGCCTGGCTGCAGGTCAGTAGAGTCCAAGAACTCGAGGTCGCCAGAGGTGGAAGCGTCACGACGATCAGGAAAGGGAAAGGTGGCCTCATCAAATACTACATGGCAAGAGAGAATGACCCGGTTGGAAGCTAGGTCAAGACAGTGATATACTTTGTGATGGGGTAAGCAACCCAGGAAGACACAACGCACAGAGCGAGGCGCAAGCTTATGGGGGGCGGTGGAGGCTGTGTTGGGGTAGCAAAAGCAACTGAAAACGCGGAGGTGCTCATATGAGGGAGGGGAGCCGAAGAGAGCCTCATGAGGGGTGGAAAGGTGAAGGGTCTTAGTGGGGAGGTCGTTGAGAAGGAGGGTGGACATGTGCAGAGCTTCAACCCAGTAGGAGGGAGGCATGGCGGCTTGGAAGAGGAGCGAGCGCATGGTGTTGTTAACAGAACGAATCACGCGTTCAGCTCGACCGTTCTGGGCCAACATGTAGGGACACGACATGCGTAGGTGAACACCACGAGAGGCGAAGAAGGTGCGGGACGTCGAGTTGTCGGACTCACGCCCGTTGTCGCACTGGATGGCCTTAATCGGAGTGTTAAATTGGGTGAGAGCGTACTGAAAAAAGATGGAAAGAGAGGAAAAAGTATCAAACTTGAGCCGAAGAGGGAAAGTCCAAAGAAAATGAGTGCAATCATCGAGTACGACCAAATAATAGTCATAACCCGAAACACTAAGAACAGGAGATGTCCATAGGTCACAATGTATGAGATCGAACGGACGATTTGCACGAGAACTAGAACTAGGAAACGACAGCCGACAATGGCGCCCTAATTAACATGCATGACACAAAGGGGGAGCAGCGGTAGCGGCGACGAGTGGTATGGAGGACGACCGAGCAAGTTGTCCAAGGGCTTCGCGTCTAGGGTGACCAAGGCGACGGTGCCATAGGGAAGCAGTGGCAACATCAACCGCGGCGACGAAGGAGCTGGGCATGGCAGCATGAAGACGAAACGGGTACAGAGAGCCAGTGCTATTGCACCTGATGATTTCCTTCCGAGACCGAAAATCCTTCACAGAACAACCAAGCGGGTCAAATTCGACGGAACAATTATTGTCAATGGTAAAGTGGCAAACGGAAATAAGATTATTAATGAGTTGTGGAGATACAAGCACATTGGAAAGACGAAGGTCGCCAGGTAAAAGGGTAGAGCCTCGGGTCGTGACAGGGAGCAACGAACCGTTACCAACAATAATGGAAGAGACAAAATTATGACTGGAGGGAGTAGTTTGAGAGAGGGTACCGAGATGAGAAGTCATATGGGAGGTAGCACCTGAATCAAAGAACCACTCGTGCTGCTGTGGCTGCTGCAGAGAGATGGTGTTGAATGCCGACGCGAGTGACTGCTGGTCCCTAGGAAAGAGGCACCTAGGGGGCGCCGTAGGAGCCAGCTGGCCAGCCGTGGTGTGCGCCATGGGCAGCCATGGGCTGCTGCTGGAGCATGTACGCCTGATGTTGAGGAAGAGGCGTGGTTGGACGTGGCGCCGTCAGGATAGGAGCAAGAGGAGGTCGCGTCCCTGGCCACATCCTGAATGGAGCCAGTCCACGGGTTGTAGATGGAAGGCCAGGGACCTTGCTGCTGAGATGGCCCTTGACCTTGTGCGTCACCGCCCTTGCCACTGCATTTGCCACGCTTGGGTCGATGGTGGAGGTGCGGTCAAAGTAGTAGATGTTGCCAGCGCAGTAGATGGTGGTGGGGGTGCACTGGTGGCGGTGAGCTCCTCGAGGAGAAGCTTGAAGCGGGCCTCAAGAAAGGTGGGGAAGGGGCGCCCGCGACGAAGATGACGACCAATGTCGGCGAAGCGCTCGTTGAGGCCGCGGATGAGGTTGAGAAAGAGGGTGCGATCCTCGACCTTCTCCCCGAGATCACCAAGAGAATCTGCCATACCCTTGAGACGCCTGCAGTAGTCAGTGATGGAGAGATCTCCCTAGATGAAGGTGCGAAACTGGGCGTCAAGAAGGAGGGCGCGGTGCTCCCTGTTGCCGAGGAACTGAGTTTCCACGACGAGCCATGCAGAGCGTGACGTGGAGGCACGTTCCATCACGGTGGAGACGGGTGCCGTAGATCCAAGACTAGACAACGCAGTCCATGCGTGTCCAGTCGGGGGGAGGAGAGCGCCTTCTTGTCGGAGAGGACGTGGTCGTCGAGGGAGTACTTGCTGAGGGTGAGCAGCACTGCTGGAGCCAGCGACTGTACTCATCGGAGCCGATGTCGAGGACGACGGTGACGAGGGACCGGATGTTCTGGACAACCACTGCCTAGGTATGGAGGCTGAGAAGGGCGGCAGCTTCGTGGAACTTGAGAGGATCCGGGTCTGGTGTCTCCGCAGAGAACGAGGCATCTTCGTCCTTGACATCAGCATCCGTGGGGGCGCCGTCGTCGTTCTTAGGGGCGCTGTCACCATCAGCAGAGCCGCCGGCAAGGGCCTTGTGGGCGGCAACAGCCCGCGCGAGGGCATCGCAGGTGCGCTGTATGGCGGTGTCGCGCTCTTGAACGGCAGCGGCAATCGCAGCATCACGCTTCTCCTGGGCGCGACGAGCAGCATCGGTGGTTGCAGTAGTAGAATCGTCGGAGGGCTTGTGGGAGTCCATGGCGGCAGTGCAGGGAGGGCACGCGCTCGAGGAAGACTAGTGATCGCGGCTGGAAGGCGCAGCTGGGGGATGGCGCGCGTCGACCAGAGGCGAGGATCGGCGCCAGGTGCAGCCGAGGGAAGGTGCTAGGGCAGCCGAGGGGAGCGGAAGCAAAAACTAGGGTTAACCCAGTCTCGTGATACCATGAAAGTAGGGCAATTGAATGTATTGATTGTAGATCAGGGGTACAAATGTATATACAGGTGAAGGAGGAGAGTCCTATCCCTATCAGACTCTAGTCCTAATCCTGATCTACCAAGGGGGGCGGTGCCCATATTGGGACAGCTAGCCACGCCCAACCCTGTAAGCCCATAAGGGCAGCTGTAGTACAAAGGCCTTTAGCCTATAAATTACTATTAATTAGTATATTAGCATCATTTAATGATATAATGTGTGAAATTTCAAGAATAAATGTTAAACATGGAAAAACAAGATGACAAAAGTTGAGAAGTAATACCTTCAAAGCGCGCTGCAAAAAAAAAAAGGAAACAGAAAAAGAGTATAAGAAGCAAGTTCAAAACTTCTGAAGAAAAAATTAGAGAATTCTCTGCAGGCCACCGAATAATAGTGAGACTCTCTACTCAACACTAGAGAACTTCAGCTGTGGCAGACATCAAAGTAGTTTTGTTATCCTCTATGTACCACTACTGTCACTTCCGTTAACTTCCTGCACTGTTAGTAGCCGTAGAGATCATGTATTTCCATATATGACCATTTTGCCCCTATACTCCGAGCCGAACAACCCTATCCTATGCCACCTCCCCAACCTCCGCCTCCGCACACATAATCTTGAGGTCGTCGCTGAGCTCAACTCTCTTCGTCGCCTCCGCCCTTCACAACCCCAAGGTCGTCGTTGCCTAGTGCTGGCTCGAGCCTGTGTTTTTCCTTGGTTTCCCCACTCCTCCCTCCGCTTCCTGACACCAAGGCCATAGACATCATAGTCAGTAGCTGCTTTGGATTTGAGTTGATCCTACATGCTGAGCTCAACTCTGTTGGCACGCCCGTTCAGCCGTGGCGCAGCAGGCATGGTCTGGAAGCATAGCGTGTCAAGGCTAGCTGTTGGGTGCAGCGTAGCCTGGCCGGAGCGAGCGTAGCAGGGCACCGGCATAGTGGGCATCGAGGACTCAGCTAGCAGCATAGCAGGTACGGGCACAGTGCAGCACCGGTGAGTCCTGCACTCCTGCTGCCATGTGCCTTCACAAACGTCAAGTACTAGAACAAAACTCGCTCTACGCCAAAGGATTCTTCGATGCCAGTTCCAGTCCTCTCGTCCTGCGGGCTGTGCTGGAGATTGGGGTAGACGATGCTGGTAGAGATTGAGGTTGATCTGGAGGTAGGGGGTGACCTGTGGAGCCCGCTGTCATAGAGGAGGTGGGCATGGAAAGGCTGCATGTGGCACCGAGAGAAACGAAAAATTGCTTTGGTTGTCAGCCAAGGGCAGGACCATCTTTTTATCCTCTTGCAAACAGTTGTTACTGAAAGCAAATAGGCAGAATTAATTTCTCTATTGCTGTGGACTGTTCTTATGCAACAGTGGGTGTACAAACATGGAAAGGAGTAATGGTCCTCTCCTCTAATCTAGCCTAATCAAGAGCATTACTCAGGCTACAAAAGCTATTAATGTACAAATCTGCTATTACATGCAGATATGATCTCCTGTTATGGCCAATAATGGCTGGGATATATTCTGACAGTTATAGCAACTTTTCACGGAAGTCGAACATAAATAACAAGAAAACTACTTTGATGTCTGCTACTGTTGAAGTAGTTATCTAGTGTGAGTAAAGAATTTCACTATTATTCGGTGGCCCGTAGAGAATTCTCTCAAAAATTAAGTGCAGAAAGGACACATAGACAAAAGATGGTCATGCTACAATGACAACAGTTCATTTACCCTTTCATGACTTTTCGCTGATTTTCTTTTGAGGAAAATACAGTTGGGGAGACCAGTAATGTGACTTAGTTACTAAATTTGATTCTTTGTTGTGTGCATCATATTAATTCTGCATACGGTCAGGTCTAGCACAGCTCAAACTGAAAGTTACAGGGTTACAGCTAAAAGGTCGCATCAAATATTTTGCTTGCTCACCTGCAGCTTTTTTTTCTTGAACTACGCATGAGATCTGCGTCGTGTGTCATTTCATTAAGAAGAAAAAAAGGAACAGCAAGAGGAGCGACCAAGAGGCCACCCCTCCATAACAAGGTTACAACCGCACCACACACTAAGAGACACGACCAAAACTGAACATCTCAAGTGTTCAGTCCTACTGACCTGGCTAGAAGCTCACGGAGCGCCACATTGCCCGCTAGACACCACAAACTGCCCTCCTTATCTACCTCTCGGAGGACTATGAAACATTAGGACTCACTCCCTCAAACACAAGCATTCCTATGTTTCCAGAGCTCCCAGGCGACAAGAATAATCAACGAGTTAAGCCCCTTTTTCATCTCTTTAGGCACTTTATTGGTTACTAGAGACCACCAACCAGAGAAAACTCTCACTACGCTGTGGGCAACATATGACAGCCCCAAAGCATGAAGAACGAGAGTCCAGACTTCACGAGAGAAGACACATGAGACTAGGATATGCTGCATTGTCTCCTCTGCCTGGTCACAAAGGGGCAAACACTAGGATGTGGCAGCCCTCATTTAGACAAATGGTCTGCCATCCAACATCTTTGTTTATCAATAGATTTAAGAATTCTATTATTTATATGCCTGATATCCAATGGAGATATCAATAAGGGGCGGACCACAGTAGACGCATTGGTAGCACTTAACACCAATTGTTTTGTACAAAATCAAGGTAAAACTTGTATAGCTAGAAGTGAGAGTGAACTAACAAGCACAGTCACACCATACGTGTCGGTACTGGATCCGCCCAAGGTATCAGATATGACCATTTCTACAACAATTGCCAGCAATCTGTTTCATGACATTCACCAAAAAAGGACAAACAAACTTCCAAACTGTGTTGCGTAGCTAAATTACAAAACGAACTATAAAAACTGAACAAAAAAGAATAACTCATGAGGCCACAGTGCCACACAAGGTTACCTCATAACATGTCTGAGCTTGAGCAAACTTGTCCTGAAGAGTATAGATTATTCCAAGACTACACAGAGCATCCCCAACCCTGCAGTAAAAAATATACATTTTTATGTATGATCCAAGTACTCAGTGTTTCGACCGATGTGGTCAAGCATAGAAACACACTGATGTAGATAGAATTTGAATTAAAACTATTTGAAAACAAGTATTCTGCCTGTAGCCAATGTCATGCATTCCTGCTTTGAACCTGGACAAGAACTGTGTTTTTTTTTTGTATGTTTGCGTTTGGAATATCATCGCTATCATGCTAAAATCCTATAAGTTGCCAAGGCTGCAACTTCTATGGCACTATGATCCAGTCCACTTGTGGAAGTATGTGATAGATCTACAACCGTAGGTGCACTGTGCTTCAATACACTATTGTAAGTGTTAGAATATATGTATTAGTGAAAGTAGGGCAATAGGATATTGATTATAGATCAGGAGTACATGTACATATATATACATGAGAGGAGAGTCCTATCCCTAGAGGACTCGAGTCCTAGTCCTGACCTATAGGGGGCGGCGGCTACAACAGGGGCCGGCCAGCCACGCCTTGACCCTAGGCCCATAAGGGCGATGAATTACATAGGGCCTTAAGCCCACATAATTGCTATTACCCCCCGCAGTCAGAACAGGCAGCTTTGCGAACGTTAAGACTGGATCTAAACTCCGTGAAAACTGGAGAAGGCAGGCCTTTGGTGAAGATGTCGGCGTACTGCAACGACGTAGGAACGTGAAGAACACGTACTTCACCTAGAGCCACACGGTCTCGGACAAAGTGGCGATCAATCTCAATGTGCTTTGTGCGTTGATGTTGGACGAGATTGGAGGCCATGTACACTGTGTTGATGCTGTCACAGTAGACTAAAGTAGACCAGCGAAAGCGGCGCGTGGAGCTCCATAAGAAGCTGCTGCTACCAAGAGGCTTCAGCAACAGCATTGGCTACAGCACGATACTCGGCCTTAGCACTGGATCTGGACACAGTCACATGGCGCTTGGACGACCAAGAGACAAGGTTATCATCGAGAAACATAGCATAACCAGAAGTGGACTTGCGTGTGTCGGGACAACCTAGCCCAATCAGCATCAGAGTATACCACCAAGTCAGGAGAGGCAGACGGCCACAGGAAGAGACCCAAATCCTAGTATACCTCGAATATACCGAAGTGTTGGAGACCTGTCATAACATCACATGGCGATAACAGGGCAACATCAAATACGAAGGGTCTCTCTCTTTGGGTTTCTAGTGATCAATATAACGAAGAACAAGCGATAATAACAACAATAATGGGAGCTCTTTGCCCAACACGAAGATACTAAAGTTAAGAACTTAGAAGTCTGAAACTTAAACGGAATGCGATAACACGAAGGAGAACGTTTTTTATACCTTCGAACCTAAAATTAGGGCTGATGTCATGTTCAATGTGAGGTGTACAAGTGTCACTACCAAAAGTCTGTCCCTGTCGGTTGGTCTCCCCGGTATTTATATGGGTCAACCGGCAGTCTACTTTACATTAATTTTACATAACTGCCCTCGGGCATACCCTTTTGGCAATCGTTCTTCTATTCATGATACAAGGTGTGTCTAGTAACTTCTAGTCCGAAGTCAACTTGAACACGCAAGCTTCTAACTGGTGCCCCCAGCCTGTCGATGTCCCCTTCACTTGTTCCTTCATACTTCGGAGCTCTTGTCACTTCAACTCCTTTGGACAGCACCCATCTTGGAGCTTCGGATCGGGGCTTCGTATCACCTTCGAACTGTCCGTTGCACTTCACATCTTGCATACGGCTGCCTTTTCTTTTCCGTTTCAACCTGAAACTCATAACAAACCGAAGCATCCGAAGAAATGGGAGATAGGACCTTTGGCCCCAACACAAAGTATGCGCTTCAGAGCAGAAGATGCGGCTCACGGGGGGCATGCATGTGAAGGCACACCTGTTGAATGGCATAGGCAATGTCTGGCCTGGTGAATGTTAGATATTGACTCCGAAAATCTATAGCATCCCGGACAAGCGCACCTTCGACACCCGAGAGCTTAGAACTTGTGTCAATTGGCGTGATGCAGGGTTTGCATGCAGACATCTCGGCACGAGCAAGAATATCCAACATATATTGTCGTTGCGGGAGAAACAGACCAACGTCATGTGGCTGGACATGCATACCCAGAAAATGATGAAGAGGACCCAGATCTGACATGGAGAACTCCCACTGCAATGATCCAATGGTGCCACGCAGAAGGGCTGTGGATGAACTACGAAGCTGTCAGAACGATGTCATCAACAGACCAGGAGATATGCATTGTCAGAGCCACGCCGATAGACAAACAGGGACATGTCGGACTTGGTTTCCACAAAACCAAGGGAGACCAGGTAGGTAGCAAAGCGGCTATACCAAGCTCGAGGTGCCTGCTTGAGTCCGTACAAGGATTTGTTAAGACGACAGACATAGACAGGGCGTGCCGGATCCTCAAAACCTGACGGTTGAACACAGTAGACAGTCTTAGTGAGAGTCCCATGAAGGAATGCATTCTTGACGTCCAGCTGATGGATGGGCCACTGACGAGACAATGCCAATGAGAGGACAGTGCGAATAGTTGCAGGCTTGACCACAGGGCTGAATATCTCGGCATAGTCAATACCGAGACGCTGAGTAAAACCACGAAGAACCCATCTGGCCTTATACCGCTCAAGGGAACCATCAGCGCGAAACTTGTGCTTGAAAATCCATTTCCGGAGACAACATTAGCTTGGCGAGGGCACGACACAAGATCCCAAGTGGAGTTGCGCAGCAAGGTGGCATGCTCTTCCTCCATAGCAGCACGCCAATTGGGGTCAGCAAGCGCAGCACTGTAGGAAGTGGGCACCGGTGATAGGTATGTTGTATAAAACAAAGCAGGCTGTCGGAATCCGAGTTTGCCACGAGTCATCCGATGTTGATTAACAACCGGAGAGACGGGCAATGCCCCTAGAGGGATGAGGCGACGTAGAGGGCCACCGGGGGGAGCGCCCTGCATGGGGTGAGGTGCCGGTGGCCAAACTGTCGACGTGGACGGCGCGGGAGGCAGACTGCTGAGTCGGCAATGGCGCATGTACGTTGGCGGGGCGAGGCCGACGCACGTACATGATGCCGAAGTGGCCTAAAGCGGCCACCACCCCCCCCCCCGAGACGGAGCTATGCCCGCGGGCGCTGCAGGGGCCGCGCGTGGCGCAGAAGCCGGCAGCCCGACGCTGGGTGCGCTTGCAAGCGACGCGGGCGGGACCGCACGTGGCGCCGGCGTGGTCGCGCAAGGCGCAGTCGCTGGCAGCCTGGTGCGGTTTGTGCTCGCCGTTGGGGAGGCAGGCGTGGCCGCGCGTGGCACGAGAGCTGGACCAATAGAGGAAATAAACTGCTGCGGGTCACTTAAGTCCAAAAACTCGTAGTCCCTGGGTGAGGAAGCGTCGTGGCGAGAAGCAAAAGGGAAGACAACCTCGTCGAACACAACGTGTTGGGAGAGAATGACCTAATTGGATGAGAGGTCAAGGCAGCGATATCCTTTGTGATGTGGGGAGAAGCCAAGAATGATGCAGCGCACGAAGCGGGGAGCGAGTGGGGGGCAGTGGAGGCTTTGTTAGGGTAGCAGAGGCAACCGAAAACACGGATGTGCTCATAGGAGGGGGGAAAGCCGAAGAGAACCTCGTAGGGAGTGGAGTGGTGAAGGGTTTTGGTGGGAAGAAGGTTTAGGAGGAAGGTGGACATGTGCAAAGCTTCGACCCACTAGGAGGGGGGCATGGCGGCTTGGAAGAGGAGCGAGCGAATGATGTTGTTAACAGAACGAATCACGCGTTCGGCTCGACCGTTCTGGGCCGATATGTAGGGACACGACATGCGAAGGTGAACACTGCGAGAAGCAAAGAAGGTGCGGGATGTCGAGTTGTCGAACTCACGTCCGTTATCACACTAAATAGACTTAATCAAGGTGTTAAACTGGGTGAGAGCATACTGGAAGAAGGTAGAGAGAGAAGTGAAAGTGTCGGACTTGAGCCGGAGAGGAAAAGTCCAAAGAAAATGAGTGCAATCGTCGAGAACAACCAAATAGTATTTATAACCAGAAACAATAGGGACAGGAGATGTCCAAAGGTCAAAATGTATGAGGTTGAAGGGACGACTGGCATGAGAACTAGAAATAGGAAACGACAGCCGGCAATGGCCCCTAATTGACATGCATGACATAAATGTAGAGCGGCAGAAGCAGAGGCGAGCGGTATGGAGGACAACCGAGCAAGCTGGCCTAGCGCTTCGCTTCCAGGGTGACCAAGGCGACGATGCCAGAGAGAAGCTATAGCAACATCGGCGGTGGTGACGAAGGAGCTAGGGCGAGCTGCTGGAAGACAAAACGGGTACAGAGATCCAGTGCTATTGCACCTGATGATTTCCCTCCGAGACCGAAGATCCTTCACAGAAGGACCAAACGGGTCAAATTCGACGGAACATTTATTGTCAATGGTAAACTGGCGAACAGAAATAAGATTCTTAATGAGTGGTGGAGATACAAGTATATTGGAAAGATGAAGGTCGACGGGTAAGGAGGCAGAGCCACGGGTCGTTACAGGAAGCAATGAACCATTACCGCCAATAATGGAAGAGTCGAGACTATGATTGGAGGGAGTGGTGTGAGAGAGGGTACTAGGGTGAGAAGTCATGTGGGAGGTAGCACCTGAATCAAAGTACCACTCGTGCTGCTGCGGCTGCTACAGGGAGACGGTGTTGAAGGCGGAAGCGAGCGACTGCTGATCCTAGGAGAGCGAGACAGGAGCGCCATAGGGTGGGGCATCCCATCTTGCCGAAGGACCAGCAGCAAGAGGTGAGGGATGCTGCTGGGCCACATATGCCTGGTGCTGGGGAGGCGGCGCCACTGGTCGAGGCACCGGGAGGGGAGCGAGAGCCGGCCGAGGGCCGGGCCACATCTGGATGGACCCGGTCCACGGATTGTAGATGGAGGGCCATGGGCCCTGTCCCGGGGCCTGATTGTTGCTGCTGCCTTGTCCGCCGCTACCGCCTTTTCCACTGCGCTTGCCACGCTTCTTGTTCTTGCCGGAGCCGTGCGGACAGTAGGAGCTTGAGAGGCCAGTTGTTGCGGCGAGGGGAGACTACCGGGGCGGCGGAAGCCGCCAAGGCAGTGGCTAGCGATGGCGGCGCGCTGGTGGTGGTTAGCTCCTCGAGGAGAAGCTCAGAGCGAGCTTCGAGGAACGTGGGGGAGGGGCGCCCGTGCCAGAGGTGACGGCCGATGTCGGTGAAGCGCTTGTTGAGGCCCCGGATGACGTTCAGGACGAGGGTGCGATCGGTGACCGTTTCGCCAAGGTCACCGAGGGCATCGGCCATGCCTTTGAGGCGGCGGTAGTAGTCGGTGATGGAGATATCACCCTAGACGAAATTGCGGAACTGGGCGTCGAGGAGAAGCCCACGATGCTCTCGGTTGCCGAGGAACTGTGTTTCCACAGCGAGCCAGGCAGAGTGTGCGGTGGACGCCCGTTCCATCACGGTGTTGACGAGGTCAGTGGAGAGGGTGCCATAGATCCATGACTTGACGACGCAATCCATGCGAGTCTAGTCGGGGGGGGAAGGCGCCTTCTTAGAGGTTAGGATGTGGTCGCTAAGGGAGAACATGCCGAGAGTGAGCAGCATCTGCTCGCGCCAGCGGCTGCAGTCGTCAGAGCTGACGTCGAGGACGACGGTGACATGAGCCCGGATGTTCAGGACAGCCACCACTTGAGAGTGAAGGCTGAGAAGGGCGGCGGATTCGCGAATCGGCGGAGAAGGCAGCGTCATCCTTTGCGGCGGCGTCCTGGTCGTCGTCGGCCGTGTTGTCGCCGTCCTTGGGAGCGTCGCTGTCGGGGGCGCCGGAGGCCAACGCCTTGTGGGCGCGCGCAGCCCGCGCGATGGCGTCGCAGGTGCGGGCGATGGTGGCGTCACGCTCCTCGATGGCGGCGGCGGCCTCTCGATCAGCCTGCTCGGCTGCAGCATTGGTGGCGTCGCCAGCGATGGCAGCGGCGCGTTTCTCCTGATCGCGATGGGCCTTGTCACCGTCGTCGGAGGGCTTCGGGGTGTCCAGCATGGCAGTTGTGAGAGGATAGCACGCGCTCAGATGGAACACCGGAGGGGCGGCAGCTAGGCGCAGCCGAAGTAGGCGCACCCGCGCGACAAAGGGGCGGTGGCTGGGCGCGGCCGAAGTAGGCGCACCCGCGCGACAAAGGGGCGGTGGCTGGGCGCAACCGAGGGGAGGGGGGCGCCCACGTGCAAAGGAGAGGCGGCGCTAGGGCAACCTTGGGATCAGCGCCTAGGGCAGCTGAAGGAGGCGGAAGCGAAAACTAGGGAAACCTAGTCTCATGATACCATGAAAGTAGGGCAATAGAATATTGATTATAGATCAAGAGTACATGTACATATATATACAAGGGGGCGGCCACAACAGGGGCCGGCCAGCCACGCCTTAACCCTAGGCCCATAAGAGCGATGAATTACATAGGGCCTTATGCCCACATAATTGCTAGTAATTAGGGCCTTTTAGGCCTGGCTCTGTAATTGGCCTTTCAGGCCTGGTACCTGCGGTAGGGGGTAATCACCCCTAGCTGCGCCTAGGGCTAATAGCGCCCAAGGAAAGGGGGTGGCGGTGGTTGCCGCCCAGATAGATTAGGTCGAGACTATGTCCCTTGGGTTACACATATATATATGTACCCTGTACCTAATCAATCAATACAATCTTTTCGAGCCATAATCAATCTTTCATGGTATCACGAGTCCGGGATTCTCCCGATTCGCTTCCGCTGTCCTAGCCCCATCGATCCCACTGCCGCCGCCAGTGAGCGCGAGTGAGAGACCGCCGAAGCTGCTGCGGCTGCCAAAGCCCGCGCAAATAAAGAGGCGTGCGTCAAGGCTGCCAGCCGATGAAGCCCTCGCTGACCGCGAAGCCGCCCTCGCCCGTGCCCTCAAGGCCGAAGAGGAGGTTGTCGCCGCATCAAGGAACGTGTCGTTGTTGCTGAGCGCGAGTGTCCCCGCCCTAGAGGACGCCGCTACCGAGCGCGCGGCCGCCACTGCCACTTTGAAGACCGACGACGACGACACCAAATCCGGTGTCGACAACGATGACCTCACCTGCCACGAGACGGCCGCCCTCCTCAACCTTCACACCCAAGTTGTCGCGGTCCAAAACATCAGGACCCTGGTTCCCATCGTTTTGGATATCGCCGCCGACAACTACACTCGTTGGCACGAGCACTTCCTCATCACCGTGGGAAAGTACTCCCTGGAGTCCCACATCTTCGCCGTCACCCTGTCTCTCGTCTTCCGGGACTAGATCCGCAAGGATTGCGTGATCAAGTCCTGGATTTACGGCACCATCTCCCAAGAGCTGGTCAACGCTGTCATGGAGCGCGGTGCCTCCGCCCGTCAAGTCCTGGTTCGCCATCGAAACCCAGTTTCTCGGCAACCGAGAAACTCATGCACTCTACCTCAACGCCAAGTTCCACAACTTCGAACAAGGCGATCTCTCCATCACCGACTACTGCCGCAAGCTCAAGGGCATGGCCACCGCCATCTCCAACCACGGCGAGCATGTCTCGGACCACACCCTTGTCCTCAACCTGATCCGGGGCCTCAACGAGCACTTCGAACCCATGTGGCTCCACTTCAAGTGCACACAACCCTTTCCCACCTTCCTGCAGGCACGTGGTGGTCTCCTTCTAGAGGAGCTCACCATGTCCAAACGTACGGCCCCCGCTGCTACTGCGTCCGCCTTCGTCGCCTCTACTGCCTCCGCCTCCGGCTCCAAGACCACGGTGCCCACCTCCACGCCACCTGCCCCAGATGCCCCCAAGCCGCCCAACAACAACAAAGGCAAGCGCGGCAAAAGGGACAAAGGCGGCAGCAGCGGCCAGTCTACCGGGAGTGCCGCAGGCGGTGGCTCCTCCAACTCCCGAGGGCAGCCCTAGGGTGCTCAGACCATTTCAGCCATGCCATCAGTCAATAAATAGAGAGCAACAAAAACTGAAATACTGCATCTTTGCAGCACCAAAATTCCATCTGTGTTCTTGTGTTCAAGAGTGAGTTGAGAGCAGACAAACTAACACATTCCTCCTACAGACTAGGACAGCTAATGGCCTCAGTTGCATTCTAATTTCACTGAATTACGGAGTACAGACACACATAGAACATGGAGGATAATAATCAGCATGGTAAACTCTCGCTATAGTGAATGCCATTGGGATAGCTTCAACCATCGCCATCAAATGTGAAAACAGGAAAATTGGCAAATACAACTAGATAGATATACTGTTTATCAAAATCGAATTGAAACTCTGCACGATAATGCAGAACAAAAAATGGAGTACGTAATGTACAGTATATGATTGCATCCAAGTGATTCCTCCATGATCTCAAATGATTCCAGAAGTAGTGGTTCAGCTTTCTCATACTCTCCTTTTAGCTTATAACACTCTGCCTGCAAAATTCAGGATGGAAAAAAGGTTAAATGGATGTCATTCATTTAATACAAGACTAGTGTTATGAACAGAACAAAACTAATTCAAATTCATAGTCTAAACTCGTAACTTTGCAAACTTGCCTGGGTGACCCATATGATGCAGTGGGTAAAATAAAGGATGGAGGAACAAAAACAATAATTCAAGGGCTTATTGAACATAGAATGGCAGATGAGAAAATAAATAAATAAAGCTCATGACCCACAATGGCAAAAACTGGGAAAAAACAATGATATAGCATATAATCTCAGAAATTCTTAAAACAGCTGAATCACAGTTTTTCATAACAAGCCAATGAAGTCAACTTGTCATGTGAATGAACAATAATGTGAAAACTCCTGGTCAATGTTTTGATAAAGGATTCAACATAAATACTGCTGATCAATTCAAAGATTAAAAACAGCAGACCCACTTCAGTTTTCAAGACATAATCAGCCTAACAATTACCAGATCGCTAAGGGTTGTTGCGACTAATGGATTTTTCAGTCCAAATCCTTTCTTAGCTTCTGGTAGGCTTTCCTCAAGTAATTTCTTGGCCTCAGCCAATTGTCCCTACAAAATGGACAGACATCATGAACACAAAAACCAAGAGTAAACAAGAGTCAAGATTCACTAATCACTTCTTCAACCACTCATAAGGAGTTCAATCACTATGGTCTAACTTTTTTTCTGTAGAACAACTCAAATATAATAGCTATGTAGGCAGCAAAACAAGTAAATGTAAGGCATGATACTTCATTCAATGGAACAGGCTCAAACATTTGTCTCAAGGACCATGTGAAATTGGTAGCAACAACAGCAACCAAAATTCTGGAGTGAAGAGTTAGAAAAGGTAAGTATGAATGTGAACTTGAGAATTTCGCATCCCATATCATGAGTTCCTAGATGCATGAAGTTGTGAAATGTTTGTTGTAATCAGCTCAGCTCAGCTCTTTGCCCTTTTGTACTAAGAGCACTGCTTCATTATACTGTTGGCTGTAGTGGGGTAGTAGCAAATGCTTAGCAGCATGGCAACAGTAGGAGTAGGTAAAGGCCATACCTTGTACATTTTGGAAAGCTTTTGGGCTATGCATACAATGGAAAGGAGGGCAGCAGATGCAATCAGTTCAGCAGCAGCAAAAGTTCATTGTGTGCGTGCGTGAGCTCAGGCTGGGCCAAAAATATTTGCTTATTAAGAAACTTACTAAGCCCAAGCTTTGTATAAATAACAGGTCCATACTAATAAGTGAGCTGACATGATAATTCAGTAATATCACACGCGAACAGAAGAAGACCTAATGGGTGAAACTGGAGGCTTATACCCACATTTTTCCAAGTTCCAACACAGGTATGCACTGACAAGAGGAGTACAGGAAAACTCAGGCAGTGTTCTATGTATGGCTTCTGCATTGTTCATATGTAAATTGTTTTAAGAAGAGATGTGGGAACTATAAAAAATAGGTTCTCACAGGGACTTCATACATGTAAAAACTATGTCAAATGAAGCTAGGGATAATGTGTTACTTGCTTTCTGTAAAAAATCCAGCCCACTTTTCCTCAAATTGTACCATTTGACCGTGTGTTCGTTTCGGACCAAAAATCGCGGGGGTAGTAGCTCAGTATCGTTTCCCTCAGCTTGCTCACTAGCTGGAGATGTGTTAACTGCGTCTTCCTGGGCGAATGCAGAACTGTTGCTCAGACCAAGAAAAAAGGCTGCAAAAGCATTTAGCTTAGTACTGCAAGGCATAATATGAAATTAACTTAGTAAGTTACTAAACTAGTAATGTGCTTTAAAACATCAACCACCAGGCGGAATACATATGGGTAAGGCCATTTGTGGAAGTGTAAGATTTTCATACAAATGTACATAGGTGGTAACAGTGCTTATGAGTGGTAGAGGCTGGACCAAGGATCAAACAAGTTTTCTAAAGAAACAGCACCAAGAAGAAAAACAAGTGGACAAGATGTGAAGATAAGTGTGGTGAAAATAGCATGATGAGGTGTGCACAAAGATCAGAAATGATTATTCGTGGAGGATATGTACTGATTAATCCAAGCAAGATTTTGGAGTCTTAGAAAAGAAAAAACAAGATGCATCCTTGATTTTGTGGCCCAAATTGGGCGCCAAATCACCTTTGAATTCCTAGTTCAGAATAGCCATATGATAAAATAACTGAAACAAGTCAAAACTGTCCTAATGAAAATTACCTTGTGCTGAGACACAAGCAATCCGCATGGGAGGAATGATCGGAGTGCACAGACTTGAAAAGCAAACATATGAAACATAGAATATCTAAAAAATGGTGCAGAAAATAGACCTGCTTGTCCAATCAGCACAGCACCAACTGATGAGCCCGACTTGTGATACCAACGATGTTTGAAGTTACCACCACTTGTAAAATCTAAGGCAAAAGGCAAGATTTGTGTGAGTGAATCACAATGGGAAACTGAACTCAGTTCAGTTTCCCTCTTAATTGCACCAGAAAATTAAGAACAGCCAGGACATTGTTCAGAAGTGGGATGGGAAAAGTTTGATCCATTACTGTTTTCAGCAGCCAAGTTATGAATTTGCAGAGAACAAGCAACGGTTATGCTTGATCTGAAATGCTGGTCCATGAATTTGAAAATGTTATACAAATCGCAGAAATGAATGATGTTATCTGTTCTGATCTGATGTCAAAACTATCTAGCCGAGAAAGCAACTCTGTCTTCAAAGCAAGCAATACAAACTTCTGGTTCCAAATTGAAAACAATACCCACAGCATTGAACGCTAGTACGCTACTGAAGCCGCTAACCGTGCTTATGCAAATTGCATGGGGTTCCGTGTTCTCTCAAGGATGGAATCGACACTCACCGGGTCGGAGGGTGCTGACCGTTGTCTCGACGCGCTCGGTGGCGGATGGGCGCGACTGCGTGATCAGAGCCGCCGTGCCCGCGGCGTCTATGGAGGGGCAGTGAGTGGCTGCGACGGGATGGAGGTGGGGGTGAGGAAAACGGCGGCGGAGGAGGAGGCGGCAGTAGGCGGCGGCCATGGTCGGCCGTCGGCGGCGTGGGGACGGAGGGCCGCGAAGTCGGGAAATGAGGGAAAGCCCGGAACTGGATCCTCTACACCTGAATGACCCGATGGACATCCAGGAGCATCCGCGTCCATTGATACAGCATCCGACGGCAGAAAACGATTCCACTCAAGCAGTAGACCGCACCGTCTCGGACTACAAGGCGCATGCAGAGCCCAAGCAGCGGCCCAGAAATGGAAGCTTATGGCCTATGGGGATCGGGACCGCTTCCCTGGCATGGGCGCACGTAAAAGCATCTCGCCCTAGACTTTTAATCTTTGTAGGTTGAGAATTTTAGTACGAGACATTCGAGTAAAATCTATATCCAGTCCCTAAACTTGTGGTGGTGTGTCAACCCGGTCCCTAAAGTCTCAAAGTGACCATCTCGGTTCATAAACTTGTTTTGGTGTGTCAACCGGGTCTCTAAAGTCTCAATGTGACCATTTTGGTCTCTAAACTTGTCTCGGTGTGTCAATCCGGTTCCTAAAAGTCTCAAATTGACCATTTGTACCGGGACCGGGTCGACAAACCAAGACAAGTTTAGAGGCCGGTTTGAGACACCAAGACAAGTTTAGAGATCGGTTTGACACACTCAGACAAATTTAGGGATCGGGATGGTCACTTTTAAGACTTTAAGGACCCGGTTGACACACCGAGACAAGTTTAGGGACCGGGATGATCACTTTGAAACTTTAGGGATCGGATTGACACGCCAAGACAAGTTTAGGGACCGGAGATGGATTTTACTCGAGACATTTTATACTGGTTGGAAAGCAACTCGCCGCTATCGGTAGCTGAATTATTGAATAGATAAAATAAATAATAAAATGGTATTGGTACCGGTCCTACCATTTCTGATACCGGACCTACCTATTTTGTACCGTTTGTTACCGGTACCGTGGTACCGCCTATTTTTAAACCATTGGATTTCGTTTGATGAACTGTTCTTATTTTTTTCAACCACCGTGAGCTTAAAAAGAAAAAAAATGTGCATCCGTATCTCTACACTATCACCCCTGGTTTATAAAACTGTCCAAGTTTAGCATAAAAAGAAAAAAAATGTGCATCCGGTATCTCTACACTATCACCCCTAGTTTATAAAATTGTTCAAATACAAATCAGAACCCTAAACTAAATTGAGGCAACCCCAGCCCATGTTCAGAAGATACATGACCTGCCATAGGGCTCGGTGTGGCTCGGTGGGTGAACGAGCCGAGCTCGGTTCGGCTTGGTTATATTGCAAGTTCAGCTCGGCTCGGTCCGCACAAAGTTCAACATGAATCAATTGACACAATTATTAGATGGTACAAACAAGCAACAACATATATTGTTATATAGCTCATATATTTACAATTTTCTACTGAATATTAATTTATACAAGAAATTATAAAAAATCAATTACTATGGAATTATCCATTAGGCTATCTTGCCCGATCTTGCAAGCTAGTTTGACTTGCAATTTTGGTAAGCCAAAGAATCAAGCTTAGTTTAGGCTCGCTTTGGCTTGTGAGCCACTTCAAGCCACTCTAAGCCCAAGCTGGTTCATGAGCCACAAGCAACTTTTCTAGCCTTTCCCTATCAGGTAGATCCATCGTGACATTTGGTGGATCTATGGCGCCATGAGAACATTCCCTCTCATGTCACAAAGGTAAAGTCACAAAGGTAAAGTCACAAAGGTAAAGGGTGAGTAAAACGACGACTGCGGTTGGCCATCGGTGGCGTGGGCACAGAGGTCCGGGAAGTCGGGGGATGAGGGAAAACCTAGAATTGGATCCTTTGCTTCTGATTGCACATCGAGGAGCATCCATATCCATTGATATAGCTACCATTCTGAAAGGAACATGTCGGGGTATCCAACCCAAGAGGAGGATGGGGTGAATTGGGTCGCTAATCGCTTTTCTAAAACCTAGGACTATCTAGTGCATAAGATAAACCTATTTTGCCCTACATATGCTAGTTAAGCCTAAAGATTATCTATGCCCTCTCTAACTTACCTAAAAAAACTTGCAACTTAGAGCCAAACCTAATCAAACTAACTAAAAAAGCTAAAGGCACATGTGATGCCCCCGTCATCTCAAAGTCATTAACACATAATTGCTTCGTGCTAAAGATGATTTGTAACTTAATCTTGCTTAGAGAGGTATGAAAATTAGGTGGAGGAATCACTAAGTCAAAATTTTCTATTCATACAGCAAAACCAGCCATACTTCGAATAATTCCCATGTCTGAATTTTTAGCCCTTCCCCAGAATTTATTCTGAAATTACTTTTGATTTCACTATAGAACTTAAAAATCTACCTGAGTATAAAATGAAATTAAACTTATCACCTTTCAAATGCACCTAATCTCAAAGATATTGGACTTCATTTGATACTTCAAAAGTTAAAACAAGAAATATTGCACATAAAGTAAAACTGCAGTTTAACCAAACCTTTGAATGCATATGTGCTTGTAGTTCAAAATATAATGTGATTTAGACCAAACTCTCTATACCAAACTTGTAGACAATTTTATGTTGAACAACTTTGGTACTGTGTGTTGTGACATGCATAAAGGTTTGTATGGTGTTTTAGCTCATTTTGTCTTCTAGTGAAATCTGTCAAAATAGACCTGAATGGAAAATTCAAAATTTGAGCATACAAAAGTTTTTATGATGCAGAACATTATATATGAAAGTTGTAGCTAATGAAAAACTAAACAACATTGGTATAATACTCTTTTTCTGAAAATGGGTATAAAATAGACTTTAGGAATTCCTAATTTTGCATTAAACCTTGGTCAAACCTTGGTCGGTTCTTTAAATTCAAACTTAAACCATATTTTTGTATATAACATGGTATGAAAGTTTATAAGATAATTGTAGAGCTATAAATTCTTAACAATTCTTGTATTTCGGATTCCTTCTAAATCGGTCATTAAGTCCCTCAAAAATATGAATTTAAAAAAGGGGTCTAACCAGTCAAACTGGGTTCATCATTTTCCATTTTTTCTTGATTCCATGTCTATGACCAGTGGGCCCCGTGTGTCAGCCCTTGGATCCGGCCGACCCAAAAACCGTTGTTCGCCCCCGGTATTGGAAAACCGCTTACGCGCTTTGTGCACCCGATCCATGGACCCGTGTCCTTTGCCTTTGCCTCGGCCCCACCGGTCGGTTTCACTCGGTCCACCGGACCACGTCCGCGCACCGCGCCCCGTCCTTCTTCCCCTCTCCCTCACGCCCACGCAGCAGGCGTGGCCTGCCCCCATGGCGCCGACCACGTCGCCCACTCCCTTCTCTAGGAAGCCCAGCACCTCCCTCCGGCTCACCCATCCGCTCGCTCCACTCCCTCTCGCAGCCCAGCCTAGCCTCCATTGCTGCTCCTGTCTCCCAGCCTCCCCTCGCTTGCTCGCGCGAGCACAGCTGCCGCCATGGAAGCTCAGGGCGAGCTCACCGCTCCCCCCGTTCGTCCTCTTCCCGACCAACCATGGTGAGCACTAGCTGCGCTGCATCGTCCTCCACCGTTTCCTCGCGTTTTTGGCTCGGATCGACTTCCTCCCTGCTTCGTCCTCGCGCGGCCGCCATTGCCACCAAGGGTGAGCTCACACGCTGCCCTCTCCGCTTCTCCACTGCCCCGGCATCCACACCGGCACCGCGAGTTCACCGCCACTCCTCGCCTCTGTGTGCCTCCCCGCCAACCAAGACCTGGGGGAAACGAATCCCCTCCACTGGGAACACGTTCCCAGACCACCGCGACACCCATCCCGGCCTCCACGTCGCTGGCTCAGCCGCTGTCTCCCCTCCCCTGTGTGCGGCCTCTCCTCGGCCTGAGGAGGAAGAAGGTGGTTTCGCAAAACACCCCCCTAAAATATTTCAATTTTATGCGCTCAAATTGTTAACTGTGCACTGAGTCAATGAGTTCTTCCTTGCAGGCCCCTGCGGTATATGGTTAATTACAAAGTAGTCCATTTACATGGTTAAATGCTCTAGAAATTACTAGAAAAATCATAAAAATGTGAAACTTGTTTTGTTGGATTGCTTATGAATAGATCTACCTAGTTTACTAAGTCTTGATGTGTGAAATGACTGTTTTACCCCTGGTTTTGTGCGTGCCTTGTTTTAGTGATTAAATAGTAAAAGTGATGTAAATGAGCCCCTAAAAATATGAAACTTGGACTGTGAGCTCTTTATATCATGTGTGATCACGTAGATTTTTGGTTGCTACTAGCATTGCTGCAAATAACAAATATACCCGTAGTTCTATTAATTAGTACATTTTAGAGTTAAATGCATGGGAGGCCCTTAAACTTGTAGTGGTGTACCAGATAGGTCCATGAACTCTCGAAACGCATTTTCAGCACCATAAACTTGTTATGGTGTACCAGATAGGTTCACAAACTCTCATAATGCATTTTTAGCTCCCAAAAATTGTTAATTGATGCACCGCAGGTCCATCCCGCTTTGTTTTATGTTTTTGTTTTTCAATTAGGCCCCTAGAATGCTCCACTATCCCTCTCCACTACAGCAGGAAGGAGCTCGGTGTCGTCTCCTACTCATGCTCGGCCAACGCCGCCTCGACCACAGTCCGCTCCGCCTCTTGCTCATCGTGCCTTCTTCTTCTTCTTGGTCACCCACCCGCCTTCACCTCATGTACTACTGCGCTTCCTATAGTGCTCGGCTGCATTCCCCGCTCCCTCCTACGCCGACTGCCCTGCCTCCTCCTCATTTCCTATCGCTCGCCTGCCTACTCCTCTGCTGCCCGTCGCCTTCTCCATCGCTCGCCGCCTCCTTCCTCCACAACCACATATTTGGCAGCACCTCCCCTTCTCTACATGCGCCGATGGTGGGACACAAGCAGCGGTGGACCCATCTCAGATCTAGCCATGGCGCGGAAGTAGCGCAGGGAGGCTGTTATCGATGGGTAGCGTGATGCGAGGAGGGGGAGGGACGACGTTGGGCGGCAATGCACAAGAGGAGCGGTGCCGGGTGGCTGCGGAAGGAAGGGAGGAAGGAGCGAGCGAGCGAGCGGTACCGGGCCACCGGCGTGGCATGGGGAGACAACGGCGTAGATGAGAAAGGATAGAAGACAGCTCCCCCTCAGCCTTGGCCATGGCACTAGCTCTAAGACATGGTACCAAGGAATTAGGGGAGTAGAACGGAAGAGATAGAACAGTATAGGGGTTTAATTGAAAAAAATAAATATAAAACGAAAAGGTATGGACCTACGGTACATCACTTAACAAGTTTAGGGTGCTAAAAATATGTTTTGAGAGTTTGTGGACCTATCTGGTACACCATAACAAGTTTAGGGTGCTGAAAATGCATTTTGAAAGTTTGTGGACCTATTTGGTACACCACGACAAGGTTAAGGGCCTCCCATGCATTTAACTCTACATTTTATGTATATGGAGATGCATGCAACATAAAACTTGTCCAGAAAAATCCATGGAAATTATATTTTACTCATTTGGTCCAGTGTAGCCCAGAAATAAAGTTTCAAGTGTTTTGCTTGCTGTTTGATAGGTGATTTGAAAATGACAAAGGTTTGCATGTTAAACTAGATAATAGGAGAAATGGATTTTTATTTGATTTAATAAATCCACCAAAAATTCATATAGCTTAGTTACTGAATGAACATGCTTGTGTGAGTTTTCAGGAATTATTGTTTGCCGTTACATGAGGGTCTAAAGTGATTAGTTGAATTGAGTTATAAGTGAAGAGAACATAAGAGGAGTTTTGATTGTGTTCAAATGAGCTTTGTTTTTCTCCTATGTACAATACATATCATGTGTGTGTTGTTATACGAGGATAAACATCACACACCTTGTGTAAGAATTTTCATAATCTGAGTAACTAATTAACTAGTGCTAATTAGAAATGACTTGATCTTGTTGCTTTATATCTACTCATGCTAGGAATGAAGTTTCGAGCTAGTAGTCCATTACATATATAATTATATGATTGTCCGATATTTTGCTTGCATATGGTATGATAAAGAGCAACTTAACATAATACTTGATCATGCACTAAATCCATATATTGCATTGTAAATACCTGATTGCATAACTGTAAGTTTGTCTTGCGGGCATAAAAATAAATTCTTGCTTAGGTAGTTTATCAATCACCTTTTGTCTAGCCATGAAATTACTGGTTATTTGGGTGTTTGATCTTCATGCATCTCTTGTATTGCATCATGCATGTCAATCATATAGTGATGTTTATTGTAGATACGTGATTGAAGAAGGCAACGCATGGAGCTACATCAAGCAACGGTGATCCAGAAGACCAACTAAGCGCCAAACATGACATGGAGGGCCCATCAGTCGTGTTTGGAAGGGGGAGTTGTCCAAGTGATTAAGGGGTTGTCTGGGGCAAAGCCTCACAACCCGGCAAACTAAATTTAGATTAGTTTGTTCAAGTTTTCAACAACAAAAGTAGGCCCCTTACGCATCTACACCTATTTAGAGAGTCTCACCACCCTATACTACTTGTTTGTGCATTTACGTTCAAGAGTTGTTTGAAACCCCACATGCATAAATACCTGATATCCTATGTAGTACGGATAGGTCGAAGTCTATGCTTAGCCATGCTTAGACGGTAGAAGTCGAGTGAAAATATTCACTGGCGAGATGATAGGGCACTACTCAAAATGGTTTTCAAAAACTCTAATTCCAAAGCTATATGATATGATGTAATGGAAAGATGAGACCAGGCGGAGCATAAGTTTACTTTTGCGGTGTGCGTTGTTGTATTATTTGGCTCCGCTCGAGTCGTTTAAGATTCGTTCATTGTTCGCCTATTGCCGGCATAACATTGCTAAAGTGCTTATCCGGGATATGGGACCAGTGAAAATCTTACCTGGCATCGTCCAAAGTTTTCGAGGTGCCGCCCATCCACTTGCAGGAAGCCGATGGGCCTGGGGGCGCTTGTACTCGAGGGAGGGGTGACCCGGTGCACTGTGATAACGCTCCTGAGGGGGCACAACCGGGGGTTAGGTGGGGCGCTTTGAATCTTGGGACAAGACAGGTGGAGATGGGGCTATATGTGAGAACGCGATGGCTACTAAGCATATACCCCTACCACGATACGATTCGAATCACTAATGCCCACCAGGTGTGGAAATACCAATACATTTGACGTTCATCGTAGTAATAACTTTAATATTATTATTTATTTAATCATGCTTTTTAGTACTGCGTGCTTGTACTTGAATGTTTACATTTCTGCAAGTTACTTCACGACGATATATGTGTCGAGAATAATGAGATATATGGATTATGGATCACGATGATAATAATTGATGGATCAATTAAGCTTATGCTTATAAAAGATATTGGAACTTGAAACTAAGGACCCACTCTTAGTACTTATGCGGGTTAGAGTCAAGTCCACACAAAGCCTTGCATACTCTCAAATGTGTCGGACTGATAGCGCCCATGGGTAAGTCTTACGAGTACTCCACGTACTCATCGTTTGTTGTTGATATTTTTCTTTCCAGAAACTTCGTAATCGAGAATGACAACGGTGGGCTTAATGTCATGACTCGATGTTTTATTACCGCTGTATTGCACTTGTAAATTATTATGTATTCCGCTGCGAGTTATTTTGAAGCTCTATTTTCCATATGTTTGTGTACTATTTTGAGCAAAGTATTTGTAATAAATCAAACTACGTTTGTATGAAATGAGGGGTTGTTATAATGATTGTGGTTCTTTCAAGAGCTTAACGTGTATGATGTCGGCATCCCTGGGTAATAGTTACATCGAGTACCCTTCTAGGTAGCTCTACGGACTACCGGGTTTATTTCGGTCTAAGAGCACTGTGGGCCATGTGGTGGCAGGTGTACTTAGCTCGGATTAAATCGGCGTTTCCGCTACAGCACACAAGTAAGTAAATACGGAAACATAAATGCGGTAAGTAAAGAGGTAAGGGCAAAGAGATGCAAACTCCCGAAAAGACATAAGGATTTAACGTGGTTCACCACTACGGGCTACGTTCACGGGCTCGCCACCATAGGCAAAATCCGAACCGGCCACCAAAGGCTCCTGGCAAGTAAAGGCTAAGTGCCACCAAACCACCAAGGTTTGACCACCGCCACCGTCTATGTCGGTCACAAGGCATCGGATGCTTCACTATGGACTTTGAAGGGTCTCCGGCACAAAGTATTGCCGCCGCTCCACTCCAATAAGGAGGGTCTAGCAACGAATACAATGTGGTTTAACCGCAGCCAAGACTTGTCTCTAGCTCACGCATGAGTTACTCTCAAGAAGAACTCACGAGCATGCTCTCTCTCTAAGCTCTAACTAGCTTGAATGTTACATTAAGCTCTCATACGGTGGTTGGAGTAATGGATATGCCTTGGAATACACCTCAATACTTGGCTCTCAACTTTAGGGTCTCCTGCTCACTTGAAATGGCCAGGTGGGTGGCTTATATAGCCCCAAAAAATGAACTAGCCGTTGCTCCAACGGGCTGCTGACGCAGGGTAAACCATACTATACAGTCTATACAATTTCCATAGGCCGGACCATACATTTCGTTCACTTTTCCAATAATCACTGAATTCTTTCTTGTGTCACTGTACTTTGGTCTGATGTTTAGGACGGTCTGTTGGACCGTACCATAAGGTACGTTGATCACTGGAATTCTCTCAAAGTACTCAGCCTCGGGTTAAATAGGACGGTCCATGGACGGTCTTCACAACCGTACCATACGGCCCATTGTAATCTTCCACAGCTTCAGTCTTCACAACCTCAGCCAACTTGGTACGGTTTATAGTCCGATCTTCTGGACCGTGGTCTGTGTAATGTTGGTCGCTTACACGTCTTCACCATTAGGGCGGCCCGAACGCGGCCCTTCGGGCCTTGCATTCGACTTTTCTTTTTTTTTATCCCTTGGATCTAAACACCTAAGAATATACATATAGACACGTTCATTAGTCTAAGCATTGGCTGTCAATCAATCACCAAAACACAATTATAGAAATATGGCACGTGAGGCCATTTTCCTTACACGTTCCCGGTGGGTGTTTCATTGCTTTTGTCTAATCGTTAATCCTGAGTTTCATCCCTCATGGAACTCTCTTCGTAACTATTTTTCTATGCCAGCAAAAACCTCACCGGAAATGACCTCAACTATATTGTAGCATATCGGACAGCAAGAGCGATGCAGCCTAAGCAGCGACCTATAGCCCAATAAATCAAAGCATTGGGGGTTGGGGTAACCAGGCATGAAAATGGCAGGTGACCACCGCTTCCCCGTCATGGGTGCAGGTATGTGAACCAAATCCTTCATTCACAGTTTCGCAAAGCTCATCACAAAGATTCTTGCTAACCGACTGGCACCCCTTCTGCCGAGATTGGTGGCAGCGAATCAGAGTGCTTCCATCAAAGGTCACAGTATACATGATAATTTCCTCTTTGTTCCTTTACACAATAGCAAGGAACCCCATATTCTGCTCAAACTTGATATTTCGAAGGCTTTCAACTTCGTCTCTTGGTCCTTCCTACTGGAGGTTTTACAGCGGTTGGGGTTTGGTCAAAAATGGTGTGATCTCATTTGCTTACTGCTTTCCACCGCCTCTACTCAGATTTTGGTCAATGGGATTCCCGGTCAACCAATTTCCCATCTTCGTGGCTTGAGACAAGGTGACCCACTTTCCCCTATGCTTTTTGTCCTTGTGATGGATGTCCTCAATTCTCTGGTAACTAAAGCCAGTATGGAGAATTTGCTACTTCCACTTGCTGGTCATCATAACCTCCACTGAATTTCCGTTTATGCTGATGATGTGGTCATGTTTTTGAGACCCTCAAGAAATGATTTTCTAATGGTTAAAGATCTGTTGGATTGTTTTGGGCATGTCTCTGGTATTAGGGCTAATCTTTCTAAAAGTGCAGCAGTCCCCATTCAATGCTCAGATCCTAATATTGCCCTTATTTCGGATGTTCTCTTCTGTGGAGTTTCTGAATTCCCAACAACCTACTTGGGACTCCCTCTTACTATCCACAAACATTCCAAGAATGAGTGGCTGCCCCTAATTAACAAAATGGTGAATAAACTCCAGGGTTGGAAAACTCCCCTCTTGAATAGAGCAGGTCACCTTGTGTTGGTCAAAGCCGTGTTAACAGCAATACCAATTTACTCAATGATAGCTTTGGACCTTCCAAGGTGGGTGATCAAGGCTATTGACAAGAAAAGGAGAGGTTTTTTGTGGAAAGGGCAGGAGAAAGCTCAGGGTGGCAATTGTCTGGTTTCCTGGTTACGGGTTCAGAGGCCAATTATGTATGGTGGTCTTGGAGTGCTTGATCTTGAACGTTTGGGTTGGGCACTGCATGTCAGGTGGCTCTGGCTGCATAGTACTGACACTGCTCGACCATGGGCTGATCGGCCTTTATAGGTACCAAAAATGGCTCATGCTCTTTTTGATGCCGCTGTGAGTTCCATTGGCAATGGTGAGAGTACCTTGTTTTGGGCTGACCGCTGGGTGCAAGGCAAGACCACCGCTGAAATTGCGCCTAATCTCTTTAAAATGGTCCCACCCAAAGTTGTGAAAAAACGTACAGTCAGCCAGATGCTCAACAACAAGGAATTGGGTTTCTGATATTAGGGGTGCCCTGATGGTCTAGGTCCTAGCTGAATATCTTCTTATTTGGGACTTGGTCGATGATGTGGTCCTTCAACCGGATGCCCCTGATCAGCTTCACTGGAAATTTGATTCTTCAGGTACCTACAGCAGCAGTTCAGCTTATCTCACCATGTTTATTGGTACCATCAGGTTTCTCCCCTTGGAAGAGGATTTGGAAGTGCTGGGCCCCCTTAAACTGCAAGTTTTTCATCTGGTTGGCCATCAACGACCATTGCTGGACATCGGATCGCCTGGCCAAGCAGTGGCCTTCCGCACCAAACAAGCATGCCCCTTCTGCGACCAGCGGGAGGAGACAATTGACCACCTTCTATCTTCATGCAGTGCTCGCTAGGGAGGTTTGGGCAGAAGTGCTAAGAAGCCTCAATCTTTCTGTTGTGCAACCTCCTAACTCCTCAAGTTCTTTCAATTCTTGGTTGAAGCATGCTGCTAGGTCCCTCCAGGGCGGTCTTCGCGGAGGCTTCGATTCTCTAGTTATTTTGGTGTCTTGGGAGCTTTGGAAGCATCGTAATGCTTGTGTTTTTGAGGGAGGTCGGCCTAATGTTCATGCTGTGCTGCTCTTTGTAATGGAAGAAGGTCGCCTGTGGTGCTTGGCTAGAGCAACTAGGCTGCAGGAGCTCCTCCCTAGGCCTGCTCTACCTTCTCCCAGTTAGCTGTGGTCATGGTGGTCGTTTTTCTTGTTAGTTCGTTATGTAATCTAGCATAGTTTCTTGGGTGACAGGGTTCGCTAACCCTAGTCTTGTAACACCAAAACTTCTTTCTTAGTGAAATGATGTGCAGCTCTCCTGCGTTGTTCGAGAAAAAATAATGCTCTTTTAAGATTGTAGAGCTGCTATTTGGGTAATACTCCATCCACCCTCCCTCTTCTTCTTCATCTCCTCTTGTTTTCCCACCACCCCCTTCCCCTCCAAGGCGCCACGGCCTCCCGCACCACACATCACCGCCACAGCTGCCGCTTCGCCGCTGCCCTCAACTAACCTAGTGGTCATCTTACCTCCACCACTAGTCCTCCCCACTAGCCATCCTCCACCTGTCCGAACTCGCAGCACCATCAGCCGCCTCATCCCCGCCACCCGCTACCTACCTAGTTACCATATGCCGGCCGCCTCTCGCGGGCCTTCCCTCTAAGACGGAAGTGGAGGAGAACCACTGCCAGGAGGCACCAAACCTTGAAGGCGACCCTCCCTTCCCATAACAAGCGGGACACTCAAGGAGCGAGGACTGCATCGGGAGGACGGGGCACAAGGGGGGCTAAATTGGAGGGACCCAAACCTTGAAGTTTCTCGAGATTGTAGTACCAACGCATGGAAGTCCAACAAGCTCTTTGCTCCTTGGATGTGCCGACGTCGACACCATCTGCGCAGTGCTAACATAAATTTTAGCGGAACCATGCAAACTTTCTATAGAATCGTGCAACCATATTTTTTAGGGAAAATCCATTTTCCGACCTCGAAATGTCGCAGCTGTGCGATTTTCAACCTCCAACTACAAAACCAGAGTAACGTAGATCCTCAAACTAACCAAACCGAGCAAAATACCCCTTGACCCTGTTGGAAGCGGTATTGGATAGCGGTTTTCTATTTTTAGAATAATAAAATCATGTGTAATCTCAAAAAGGTCATAGTTAATTCATTTTAAATTAGAAAATATAAAATTTATATCAATATTTTTCCAAAAACATAATCTATCTCGTTTGAAGATACTTGGAATTGATTCGTTCTTATTTATAATGTTATATTTGGAGAACTAAATTTAGTTGTAGAAATATAATCCTGAACCAAATGTCTTAAAATTAAGCATCAAATCGATTGGCTATATTTTTTAAAAAAGATTTGGTATATTTTAAACATTTTTTGATTTATACTAAATTAATTACAAATTTATAGATATTAAATAATATTTTATTATTTACAAAAATTGAAAACCACCATCCAACACAGCTTTAACAAGGTCCAAGGGGGCACTTTCGTCTGGTTTAGTTAGGTTGAGGGCCTAGGTTATCCAGTTTGAAAATCGGACTACTAGTTGTACAATAGACTTTTCTCTATTTTTTAAGTAAGAATGTTATGTCCAGAGATGCTGTACTTGGCATAATATGCCACCTTCTCTTTTTTATAGTTTATTTGCATTTTGAATTTGATGTTTCAGACAAGATATGGCATTCCATTTTTGTTGCTATTTCCATATTACTATAAAGAAAATGAACTCATTTGGAAATAGTTCCAGTAACAGGAAATGGAAACAATCTTTAGGCTATTTACAACTCGGGGACAAACAGCAAACCACTAAAACCGGAGTGTCTGCTGTATCATGCACAATTGGATGCCAAAGATCGGATACAGATGATTATCCAGTTCATTTCTCTCAACAGAGAGGTAATGTCATAGCTTACAAGCGCACCAAGGCCGTGCTGCTTAGTCATTAATGTTACAGACTGACAAAAACTTCTGAACTGCATTGTGGTACTGAGTTCCCTGTGGATATATATAGCTGGTTACCAAAGGTGAAATAATGTAATATAGCCTCAACTGTATATATTAGTACAAGACAAAATACCTCCCAATAGAGTTGATTGCAATCAGTGCACTTCCAGAACTCCAGATTTCGGTTGAACAAGCAAGAAGGAATAACCTGAAAATCCTTTCGAGGCTTCAACAGCTTCCTCAAGGGTAAGTGGTTTCTGAATAAAACTACCATTACATTTTGTACACCTCGACATAAGCTGGTCCTCAGAGATCTTTAACTGGAAGGTGTCAATTACCTAAAACAAGTGAGTAAACAAACTGATTGATTAGCCCTCAAATCTCCTCACTTCCTCTGGCTACTCAAATAGAAACACTAGAAAATAAGTATGCTTACAAAACTTCGCCCCAAAGAATTATGATGTTGGTTAACATATCACAAGTTAGCAACTGGTGCTTTCATGGTTTAATACCTCACCTTGATGAGAGTGATTCGGCATACAAATCAAACATGCAGGGGAAAAGAAACTGAAACACTGGAAAACACCAGGCATGGTCACTAAGGGTGTATTTGGTACCCTGCAGTAAACCTATCCCCTGGACAGGCCTCCGGACTGCAGGCAACACGTGATTGGTAACCTGTTTAGTACTTTTAGCATATGTTTGGCCGGACTGCTGGCGAGCGGATGCGCTTCAGGCCAAGTGCGGCCAAGCCCACCGCGCCACCTGCTTTCATATAAAGACAATAAATGATGTATGTGCCTGACTCCTTGGTCCCACACAAATGGATAACGGAAGTTACAAACGCTATCCATCCTCGTCTTTATTTATACCTCCAACCAAACACAAAACAAGGACCACCCCATCCCATGTAACCAAACAAGAAGTGGAATGATCCCATCAACAAAAATCTAGGACGAGACGTCCTATCCTATGTTGTCTCCAAACCGAACACACGCTTAGCCTCGCTGAACTAGTGCAACTGGAAGGGTCTAGCCTGGCTTCGTGAGAACGCCACCAGGCACATGCACTGCAGTTAGCCCGTCACGGAAAACAAAAAAATATCTTTTAACTCGATTTATTTGTTATATGTTTTGATTAGAACATCTAATTATCAAACTGATTTCACTATTTATATTCTTTGCATTTTTATAAACAAATCTAGGCCACACTTCATATATAAAATATTAAAAAAAAAGTCCCAATCCCTTTCCTATCTTGATACGGGTAACCAAACACACACTAAACCTAGCCAGGTCAAATCAGTGCTACCATGCAAACATGCCAGGAGTGGGTTGTACAAGACTGGCTCCCCTTATCCCTGCATTAGTTCTACTCAGGCTCTCTCTAAGAAATGCAACCAAACACACCCTAAAATGCGGCCCCAGAGCGCGCATATCAGCTAGCACATGTAAACATCGATTTGCCATTTTATATTGACCCTTGTTTGATACTACTCTAACCTCCTTGGTTTAAGTTTTTTATTAGTCCATTACAAGTTGCAGTTGAAAGGTTTCACTCCTGTGGTTGAGCTAATATTGGACCAGATACTGTAAGATTATTCAATAGGTGCTAGCAGGATCATAGATTAACCAAGAACAGGGAAGTTAAACTTTGCTTATGTTTTCCTGACAAAATCCATGATGTTAACAATATAACTAACATGACTTTGAGCTTTATGAGATTTAATGGTAACTTACAAAGGACCATACAAATCAATCAAATTTAAGATGTTAAAGATTAAAAAAAAACTTGCATATACCTCAGCTAGTTGATCATGTTTGAGCAGGCTTTTCACCCTGTATACCTGGTTACTCGCCAAATACTGATATTTCAAGAGCTTGACATCCCGTGTTAGTAATATTCTTTGTTCCTTGTATGTTTGATTCAATAGCTCCCTGCATGTGAATAACATGGTGGTCAAATGGCACAAAGAAAAGTTCATGAGAAGCTTCTTCAGTTGAAATTAAATTACAAATATTGAAATTATCCCAGAAAGTATAGGGAGACCTTGGCTCAGGTTTCTTTGAAGATGGAATGGCAGCATCTATTCCAACACATCGCAAGTGCTTAGCTAGGCCCTCGATCTTTGCAAAATATTAAAAAAAAAAAATCAAAGTCCAGCATTTTGCAATCAGGGAACATATTATATGGGGTAAATTTTGTTAAATATAAGTTCATCTTATCCACTGCATAATGGTAATCCAACAGAAGCTATAAGTAGCAAGCGGTTGGAATAAAGGGATCAGGAGAACCTACCATCACATCACACAAGAACTTCGGATACCCATCCCCACCAATGGAAGGGTCCCACGGAGGGGGACCCTGCCATTCAGTACTGAAAATCCACCTTATCTTTGCATTTGTCATTGGTACTAATCTTCAGTTTTTCTTTTCGTCTTGAGGGATGTGGTTTTGTATCAGATTCTGTCAATAAGATCTTCTCACTGTACTTGGTTACCATGGGCATCAAATAACCACCTATAACCATTTGTGAGCAATGCCTGTCTGCAGTTAGTTCCATTGTAGATGAACCATTTCCTGCGATAATCAGTAAACCAAAAATACAAAAAAAAAATCATAAATGGCGAATTCATTCTTGGTACCTAAATATGACCCTTAAATCTAAAAAGGAAATAATGCTTTCTTACAAGAAATATAAAAGAAATTAATGAAATAACTTCATGTAATTAAATAATAAATATCATAGGCCCACTCCACTACTGGACGGATGCGAGGCCTCCCGCGTTGAAGAGTTTGAGAACACACGCATAAAGGAGTCACGGAATGGGCGGTTTAAGGGCCTCAGGAGGTGCCTACCAGTCTCCATCTGGGAAAAGGCCCGGAACGGTCCCCTTGGCCTAGAATGACCTTGGGGGCAGCAAGGGCCACTGCTAGGCAGGCCTTTGCTGGAATACACGCTCCTGAGTCATAATCCTTGGACCACACCATGGTTCCTAAAACTGTAAGGCTGAGGCGAGGCCGTGATGCCTTATCCTCAAAAACACCATAGAGGGAGAAAAAGAAAAGAGAAAAAAAAAGAGAGGAGGAAAGACAAGGGAACAGGAGGCCCAGCCCATATACCCATCCCTCTCCCACGACCTACATCTACCTGCTACCCTTCGACATCCCTCCAGCCACCGCCACTCCCCCTCCTCCCTCCCTCTAATTTTGCTACTCTTTGGCATGGTGACGGCAGATGCACAGGATTTCTTAGCCCCTGGACACTTAGGCGACACCTCAAAAACCATGGATCATGCAGAGTCCTTTGAGACCGGACATCAGCACAAGCAGCCCTATTGTTCTGTGACCGCACACATAGCCAAGGATGGATTGTGCTTTTACTAGTTTGCCCTTGTGCATGGCCCACCTGTCAATAAGTATCTCATTGCAACATAAGTGAGGAGTCTGCCAGGGTTAAATTATGTGCTTTGTAACACAGCAGTATAAACAAAGATCCCTGGCCTCCATGCGGACTGGTTCCAGATTTTTCCCCAAACTCTATAGGACATGTTTCCCACTCTGCTTGTGTTCTCCCCCTAAGCTTGAGTCCCCTCTTTGGGGCCTCTTGCTAGTGCTGTTGGTGAGAACATATTTTGTTCCAAAAAGTGGGATTAAGAACGAGAATTTAAGAATGATTACCTTCCATTGAGATCTTTCGTTGGAATAGATCGAATATGTCCAGCAAGTAGTAGGCATCTGATGCAGCATATTGTATTTGCCCTTCACTCAAGGGGCGGCATGACCAATCACTACATTGGAGTTCCTAGTAAAACAAAAGGCAAAGATATTAAGAAAAACAACTCGAATGCTTCTTAAAATGACATTACTTTAATTTAGTTAGTAAGTCGGAAAGTCAAGTCAAGCCGTCAAGGTCCAACTGGTCGACAACTTGTCAACATAATGGTTACTTATTTCCGGCCAGCCAATATAGTGGATGAGTATAAATGTATAATGTATACGTATAAACATGAATCCTCAATCCTGGCACTGGCAGCACAGGAGAAATGGCCAGGGGCGTGGGCTCGGGCGGCGGGGCAGCTAGGGGCACTGGCTTGGGTGTCGTCTCTGCCGCGGGCACCGGCGCGGCCAGGGGCGCAGGCTCAGGTGCCGGCACAGCAAGGGGCACTGGCTCGTGCGCCGCCTCCGCCATGGGCGCCGGCGTGGCCAGGGGTGCGGGATCGAGCGCCAGCGCAGGACAAGGCGCAGGTGGGGCGCCACCACGGGCAAGGGCACTGCCACTGCCATGGCTTCACGAGTGGGGCAAGTGGCCTCCTTGGGCAAAATCATCTTTTCACCCTTCCTGTAACACCGTTAGGCCTAGGAACTGACGGAATTGCCAAGGAAGGCATGAAACAAAATTTTTGGGTCAAACAGGCAACAAAAAAATTGGGCCAAGGAAGCGCCATTTTATTTTGGGCCAAGGAAGGAATTCTCTCTGTTTTATTTGTCTATGGAATCTATGGAATTGTAAGCATGGTACACGTTGAACAATACTGAGGGATCCCTTTCACAATTTTGTTAAATGGCACTCTCCTCAATGAAATGTGAGTTAACCAGGTCCTTGCTGAAACCTTTTTTTTATTTCATTTGGATGGCTAAAAAAATGGAGTAAATGCTAAATTTTAGTTAACCTGATACATGTTGAACCTCAATGAATACTAGGACTACTATCAAAACCAGCAGAATGTGTATAGTATATCAAAGGACCATGCTCTGCACTTTCTTGTAAAGTAGTACTTAAAAGGGATAACTTCAGGTGATAGCAATTTCTTAACAGTTACCTGCTGTGTCCACCAAATGGAAGTTACAAAAATGAAGGAGACATCTGATCAGCGCTAACCTTCGATAATGTGACACTGAGCAGCTCCTCGACAAATTGCTGCCAAACTCTTAGTCTCCTTTGGAAGCTTCTTCTGCCTGTCATGACCCTTAAGGTAGTAATAAACGTTGGTGACGTCCAAGAAAGGCTCCACCTTGTAGAGAGGAGTGACAGCATGTTATCTTAGTATATAATAGATAGTGCTCGTCCTAGGATCATGAAAACCGAAAAAAGGACCAAATTCTAGAAATCCTCTCATTAACAAAAGATGAGAAAGAACAGAACCATTTATTTTTCATGCACATATGCATAATCCTTCCGCGTTGATAATTTAGTGTATTTATCAGGAGCAAATTAATCAAACTATATGAGCAAATTATGTAGTATGATGATGGCTCAGTTTTTGGTAAGATAACTGTCGCTAGTGTAGAACAGTAGAACATGAAATGCAAGTATAGAGTATGGACAAAGCCCTATAATTTATCAGCTACAGGTATCTGATGTGAGCCATAAGATACAATGAACTAGTGCATGAACGAACCATATAACTGGCAGTATATCACTAAAGTTTAGTTAGTCTTTGATTTTGCACATGTTGGATGGAGCTACATACAGAAAATCCTAACTTCGGCTCCATATACAGTGGGGACATAATCATGATTCCATCTGGCACATACTCTCTAAAATGTCCATTGAGCAAGGATTGAAACTAGTTTTTTCATAAATCACTGCCATCTTAACTCTGAAGAAGTACTAAGTTCCTCTTTGGCTAACAAGCTGCTAAAGCCAGAGGTTGATCCAGTACAATTTGGTATAAAATTTTAGGCAAGCAATGACGAGCTTAAGCTTATCCCAGCACATGACACTAACCTAATCCAAATTTACATCAATGTTGCCTAAAGGAAATGAATTTGAGGCTTTACACGAAATTCACAACAGGCACTTACCCTATCGAATCCGGCGTCGCACCCTAGGGCTGGCAGCGAAGGTGGCGGAGAGGTACACCAGGTCCTGCTTGAACCTGAACCCCAGCTTCAGCGCGTCGGGCCGCTCGAAAAGCTCCTGCAGTGGCGCCCACAGGTCGGCGAGCGGCACGGCGAGGAGGTCGACGACGAAACACCTCGCCGCGCTCGCCTCCGTCGCCACCGCGGCAGGCCACCTGGAGCAGCGTCACCGTTGGGAACTGCGGACGCGCTGGAGAGGAATTCGGGCGATAGCGGCGTGCCGTCTCCCAGGGCCGCAGGGGCTGCAGAGTCAGGGCTACCGCGGCGGCGCGGCTTCCACTCTGCGTCGAGGGCGACGACGTGGGCGGTCGCGAGGGAGCGGAGGAGGAAGGCGAGCTCTGGAGAAGACCCGCCGCCGGTGACGAGGTGCACGGAGAATGGGGGCGGTGGCGCCGGTGCGGGGTCCATCGGTGCGGGAGGCGAAGCGGAGAACCCGTATACGCGGAAACGGAACCGGCAGCGCACGCTGTATCTGCAGTGTAAGGCTGTCTCCGGCCGTTTGCCCTACGGATGCCTGTTATATACTGTTTGACATCGTAGAGTCACTGTGTACAAAGAGATAATCCGAATAGACAGTCTGCTGGAGACGGTCTAAGTACAGCCACTGATCCCAAAAAAAAAGTTGTAGTTTTTGAATACATGCATGAAATATTATGTATATTTACGTTTTATATAGTATGTAATCCATGCAAATATGGATAAAAAATGAGTCAAAACTCAAGAATATGTATTGACCATGATTTTCTAAATAAGAATTGAAAATTTGGGTTTCTAAAGTTGGCTTGGACATCACTTAGTCTCACACATTGACTTTGTGTTAGACCATAGATTTTCAGTAGGATCAACTTGTCATGTCCAGATTTCTTTTCTTTTTCTTCGGCTATGATATGGTTTTTGTTCATCACTTATCTCTCTTGCTGCCATCAACTATGGTAAGTAGTAGCAAGCATCTGCGTCGAGGAGGCGCGTGGTTGGTGGCGAGCAGCATGCAGGAGTGGTGGGAAAGAGACCGAGGAGAGAGAGCGTGATGAAAAAAATGAATTAGTTTGACTTATAGAGGGTCCACATGTCAGATAGAAAGAGGAGAAAGAGACGTGGACCTAACATATATGCACCACCTATGAAAGCCACAGACAATACACAATCAACACGTGGATTGGTGGTTTTGAGACTCAGATGACACTCAAACCAACTTCACCCAAAATTTCTAGTTCCTATTTAAAACACCGTCAATGCATAGTCAATGTGTGGATTTGTGGCTTTAAGACCCAAGTGACACTCAAGCCAACTTCAGAAACCTGATGACGTGATTTTCCAAGTTCTAAGACTAAAAATTTAGGTTTTCTAAGTTCTGAGATCTAGTTGATACACAATGCTAATGATAAGTTCAAGAACAGCTGGTCTATTTGACTCACCAAGTAAATTTTATGGTGGTTGATAACCAAGGTATAATTTATGCAAGGCCATTTCCTACCGGAGGATTTCATTGCACAATTACCAAGAAGTGCCAAATTAGATTTTAGTCTAGGTAACGGTATATCATGGGTTCCGTCCAAGATGAAACTCTCCTCGCTTTCATGAAACTCTTTATCTTCTCTTCATAAATACCTTACTACTATGTCACTAAGTATGCTAATGTCATACCATTTAGTTTAATGAGAATGAAACCAAATTTCCTCGCAAAAAGCTCTCCACGCCTACTCTTATTTGTAAAGAGTGCTATTCTTCTTTAGTTAGGTAGTTCTCCGCCCTATGTGATACTGTAAGACCCCGGTGGAATCGAAGGAAACTCTCACAGGAATGCCTACTCTCGTTGTGACCCGTCATTTCCCTAGGTTGATTATAGGATTCCATCATTTAGCGCCAAAAGAAGAATGAAGCTAATGTGCAACAGAATCACCACCAAATTATAAGCGGTAAAACATCCTTTTATACTACTACTGCACGTATATAGCCATGTCATTAGTTCCAGGATCTAATCTAGTGTACATGAACACCACCTAGTGGACTTAGTGGATTACAACTTATACCATTGGGTCTGGTGATGGAGTCCATCGGTGCCGAGCTCAGTGCAATAGGTCGAGGAGGGGTTGGCCTGGAGTAGCGGCAGTCCTTTAGGGCGCCACTGGCACTGTCCTACAACAGGGACAGAGAGTGGCGGCAGCGGTGAGGAAGAAGGGCGGCGGCCTTCAAGTTGATCTAGCACCCGTGAAGACCGGTAGAGTGGTTGTGTGCGGGAGAGGGGAAGCGTGAGCGCGTTGGCACTATACGGCGCCCCTCCCTTGTTTTTATATGGCGTTGCTCGACCCAGGGCCGCAACCATCGATTGGTTGGGCATCTCCGATCATGGCGCGAGGTGGGAGCGTGCTCCCCTTAGTTCGAACGCGGGGCAATGGAAGGAAGCCCGAGTCCTTATCCCCACATGCACAGTTTACCTCTTGAGATCATTATCCAACATTCTTCCCATTTGATCGAAAAGTAAAAACATCATAAGTCCGCACTTAGTAAAATAGCGCACAGAGATAGTGTGCTACAACAGTTAGTTTTGTACCGCTGCACCACAAAACATCCACAGTGAACTAAAATACTAAGATAGGATAAAACTTATCATAATGGGAGTTGGTTGTCGTTATGGCCCTTATTCCAGAATAAGATATTACCTAACAATCCAATGCCGGCTAAATGTTTATTGTGATCCTTTAGTGATAGCGCTCTAGTGAGAGGATCCGCTAACATTAATTCGGTACTTAAGTGCACAATGTCAATTTGATCCTAGACTCTTGAAAAAAAATTATTAATGAGGTAAAACACTGTATATAAAATGAGACCTATCCCTTTATGATAGAGATAGATTTTTGTTGTATTATTAGTAAAAAAGGAGGATCCTTCTTTGGTTAAGCCTATCTTTCACAGCGTGATATTTAATGACAATGTGTTTAGTAGCTCTACTTGACTTGTTGTTACTCGCACAGAAGATCGCTGCTTGGTTATCGCAGTGTAAGGTCAGTGGTTTAGATATGTTGTCTACCACTTTCAATCCAGGGTATAAAATTCTTAAGCCATACGGCTTGCCCCTAGGCCTCATAACATGCTATAAATTCAGCTTGCATGGTGTTGCGCGCGGTCAGCTTTTGCTTACAGCTTCTCCATGAAATGGCACCACTAGCAAGAGTGAAGACATATCCTAATGCCGACTTCTTATTTGTCTCCTCACAACCAGCCAAGTCAGCATCTGCGAACCCAACTACTTCAAGGTTTTTCGACTTTCTGTAGGTAAGCATGCAGTGCTAAGTGCCTTGCAAATATCTTAGGGCTTTCTTAACAGCCTTCCAAGTGGTCCAATCCTGGATTTGACTGATATCTACTAAGCATCCCGGTTATAAAAGCCAAGTCAGGGCGAGTGCACACTTGTGCATACATGAGGCTTCCGACAGCTGAAGCATATGGAATTGTCTTCATCTGATCACCTTCCATTTGATTCTTAGGAGATTGGAATTCTCCAAACTTATCACCCTTATTAACAAGCACAGGTGTATCTGAGCACCTACTCATGTTAAACCTATTAAGCACCTTCTCAATATAAGACCTTTGGGACAAGATTAACACACTTTTGGACCTATCTCAATGAATCTCAATCCCCAAAACATAGGAGGATTCACCAAAATCTTTCATGTCAAACTTAGATGACAGACATCTTTTAGTCTCATGCAGCATATTGTTATCATTGCATGCTAAGAGAATATCATTCCACATAAAAAACCAGAATAATAAACTTGCTCCCCTTTGCGTTAATGTAGATGCAATTGTCCACTTTATTTTCGGTAAAGCCAAAAATTTTAATTACTTCATCAAACTTAAGGTACCACTGTCTGGAAGATTGCTTTAAGCCATAAATTGATTTATTTAATCTACACCCCATATGTTCCTTGCCTTTCACAACAAAACCAAAACCTTCCGGTTGAGCCATGTAAACGTTATCATGCAAGTCACTTAAGGAATGCCGTTTTAACGCCCATTTGATGTAGCTCTAAATCATAATGAGCGACGAGTGCCATAACTATTCTAAAAGAATCCTTCGCAGAGACCGGAGAGAAAGTTCCATTATAATCAATCCCTTCTCTTCGCAGAAAACCCTGAGCTACAAGATGTGCCTTGAACTTTTCAACCTTTCCTTTGGAATCATATTTAGTTTTGTAGATCCATTTACGGCCCACTTTCTTGACTCCATTAGGAATTTCTACTAAGTCCCAGACGTCATTAGTGCTCATAGATTTTAGTTCATCCTTCGTGGACTCAAGCCACTTTGATGAATTATTGTTCATCATGGCTTCTTTAAATGAGGTGGGATCATCTGTCTTTCTCATATCTTCACTAACATAAATAACATAGTCTGAAGAAATAGCAGATTTTCTTTTCCGCTATGACCTACGCAATGGTTCACTTTCAACAACGGCGGGCTGTTGAGGTTCATTTAATACTGCTTCATTAATAGGTTGCTGAGTGTGATGCCTCCGGCATCTCAAAGGCCCTAATTCATATTTTGACTTAAGATAATGATTTCTTATAACTAAATCATGTTTAAAGATGGAAAGAACTAAGGCGGAGAAATCACAAGTCGAAAATTTTCTACTCAAATGTACAAAACCTCACGTTGTTTAGGTGTTTAGTCCAAAAACCAAAGGTTTTCATGAGAAACCTCAAGTACAAAAGTTTTAGTTCTTGTTATATAGATCAAATTTCCTTCTAGTACAAGTTAAAAATGTTGAATTGAAAGCTTCAAAAGGCCAAGTCAAATCAGGTCAAACTTAGTCCACACTTAAACTCCCAAATCTGCATTTCAGCCTTTCCCCAAACTTCGTTCTGAAATTACTTTTGTTTTCACTGTAGAACTTCAACATCTACCTGACTAGGAAATGAAATTAAACTTATCACCTTTCAAATGAACCTAATATCAAAGTTATTGGACTCCGTTTGATACTTCAAAGGTTTGAAGCAAGAAAGACCATATATAAATTGAAGTTGCAGTTTCACAAAACCCCTGAATACACTTGTGACTATAGTTCAAAATATAATGTGTTTTGGACCAAACTCTCTATAACAAACTTGTAGAAAATTTTATGAGGAATAACTTTGGTATTATGTGTGTTGACATGCATAAATGTTTGCAAGGTGTTTTAGCTCATTTTCTATCTTCTAGTGAATTCTGTCCAAATAGACCTGAATGGAAAATTCAAATTTTGAGCAACCAAAAGACATGATCATGCAAAACATCATATATGAAAGTTGTAGATAATTAAAAACTACACAACATTGGTATAATACTCTTTCTCTGAAAATGAGCATAAAATAGACTTTAGGAATTTCTAAGTTTGCATTAAACCTTGGTCAAACTGGGGTCAGCAGGTTAATTTCAAATTTAATCATATTTAAGCTTGGAATCTGATATTACTCCTTTTTACAAAGTTGTATATCCTAAAAGGTACAACGTTTCATTCAATTGGGTCCTTTTCAAATTCGGACTCTAGAATACCCAAAAACTCAAGTTTTAAACAGGTCTTCCTGCAGTCAACAGGGGTTTTCCTATTTTTCGAATTTTGTTTTCTCCATGAGTCGCTGACAGCCGGGCCCCACATGGCGGAGCCTCGGATCCTCAGGTCGGACGATAGCTGACGTGGGCCCCACTGCCTTCCTCACCTCATGCACCCGGTCCGTAGATCCCTCACCCTCCTCCTCACCCCGGCCCCACCTGTCAGCGACCTCCGGTCCATGGACCGAGTCCACCGCGCGCCCTCTCTCTTCCTCCTCTCCTCCCGCTCGCCCACGCGGCGGGCGAAGGGCGCCTGCGCGCCACGCCATGGGCGCCAGCACGCCACGCCATGGCCACGCGCCGCCCTCCTCTGCCCTGCCCGTGCCCCTGGTTTCCCTTCGGGTGAAAGCGAGACGCGCCCCTCACCTCACTCGCTCCCTCCCTGTCTCTCTCTCTCGTGAGCGCGGCAGAGCGCATCCGCCATGGGAGCTCGCGGCGAGCTCACGCCACCCCGCCTCTCCATAGCCCCTCCGCCCCGCCCGTCGCGCGTCCCGCGCTCTCCTCCATCTCCTCCATCGTTCCCCCAAGAAATCGGAGTCGAATGACCCTTCCTCGCCTTGTTTCCGCACGCCACCGCCATTGCCGCTCGGTTTAAGCTTCGGGTCACCATGGGAGACCATCCCCGGGCCGTCCCCGCGCCACCAAAACGTCGTAGAAGAGTTCCTCATCAACCAGGGAAGCTCGCGCGCCCCTCAAAGCCGCTGCTCCCGCTCCCGTTCGACGGATCGAGGCCGCGTTCGCCGAACTCTGTGCACCAGCGACCCACTCGGTTCACGGCGCGTTCCCCGCCGACTCGGGCCACCCCGCACGACAAGATCAGGGGGAAATGGAAGCCTGCGACCGGGGACACCTTCCCGGACCCGCTCGGCCCCAAGTGCACGCCCGCAGGCGCCGGCGCAAGCCGCCGTCCCCTCCCTGCGCGCGTCCTCCTGCCCCTGTCGCGAGGTAGAAGAAGAGGCCGGTTTTGCCGAAAACCCCCTGAGTCTTCTTATTTTTACGCTCCCTGTTTGTGTTCTATTCACTGAGTCTTGAAAATCTTGCATGCAGGTCCCTGAAGTCCATGATTAATCGTGTTCAGGTCCTTGGTCATTAGGATTTTCGATTTAATGCATTTTATTAAGCTGAAACTTTGGAAATTCATAATAAATCGAATAAAAATCCAAAAATTGCAAACTTTGTTGCATTGTACTCCTATTAAGTAGATCTACGGAATGGATATGATGGTTGGGTATGAAAAGACCTTTTTGCCCCTGTTAATGTACATGCATGAAAAACCTTAATAAATGGAAAATATGGGTAAAATGAGCTTCAAAAACTATGAAATTTGGGCAGAGGCCATGTTAACATGTGTAGGCTTTGTATAAATTTTGGTAGCCCTAGCATTGGCTGTTTAATTACTATTTTGCCCATGTCTTGTATTTAAGCATATATTTAATTTAGGAAAAGGTTGCTATGGAGAAAAATGCTCCATGTGACTTTAGGGGCTTGATATGAGCTCTAGGTTATGAACATGACTCATTGCTAAGAGTAGGAGGTGGTGCATGTAAGGTTTTGGCTCTGATTTGAAAATGGTAGAAATAATGCATAGTTACGTAAATAATAAAAAATGTGAGACTAGTATATCCAATACATGCCACAATGAACCACATTTGAAACATAAGAATATGTAAGACTTAGCCACTGTTTCTGGAATGCAATATAGGTCTTCGCTACTGTTGAGATATGCACGCTAGGAATTCTAAGTTAGCTATGTGAAATATGGTTATTCATACGGGTGCTTGACATTCAGGCATCTCATTCGCTGCATCATGCATATCATTCATATAGTGACGCTCACTGCAGATACGTGATCGAGAAGCAAGTGCGTGGAGGTACTTCGAGCAACGGTGTCCAAAAGACCAACTAAGGCCCAAATACCACCTGGAGGCCCCTGAAGTGGTATTTGGAAGGAGGAGCTGTCCAAGTGATCAAGGGGTTGCCTGGGGCAAAGCTCCACAGCCCGGCAAACTAACTTTAGTTTAGTTTGTTCAAGTTATCAACAACAAAGGTAGGCCCCTTAGGCATATACACCTGCCTAGGGAATCTCACCACCTTTTATTTGATTGTGCATTTACGTTCAGGAGTTGTTTGAAACCCCACCTGCATAAATACCTGATATCCTAGTTAGAATGGATAGGTCGAAGTCTATGCTTAGCCATGCTTAGACGGTAGAAGTCGAGTGAAGATATTCACTCGCGAGATGATAGGACTCAAAATGTTTCACAAAAATTTAATACGAGAGAAATATGATATGACGTGATGAAAAGATGAGACCGGGCGGAGATATGAGTATATTACGATGAGAAATGACATGGATAGTCTGGTAGACTCCGCCCGAGTCGATTAAGGCCCGTCCGCTGTTCGCCTGCTGATCGGCATAACATTGCTAGAGTGATTATCCGGGATATGGGACCGGAAAAGTCTTACCTGGGTTTGTCCGAAGTTTTCGAGGCTCCGCCCATCCACTTGCTGGAGGCCGATGGGCCCAGGGGCGCTTGTACTCGAGGGAGGGCTGACCCAGAGAACTGTGGTATCGCTCCTGAGGGGGGCACAACCCGGGGGTTAGGTGGGGGCGCTTTGAATCTTGGGACAAGTCAGGTGGAGATCGGGGCTATATGTGGGAACGCGATGGCTAGTAAGCATATACCCCTGGTATGATAGTTATTCCCGGGAATTAAAAATCGATTCGAATCGATGATGCTCACCAGGTGTGAGAATGCCAGTATCGCACACGGGCAACGTAGTAATAACTTTAATATCTTGTTCAGTTAATCATGCTTTTTATATTACATGTTTGTATTTGTATGTTACCTTTCCGCAAGCTCCTTTATCATGACATATGTGTTGGGATGATGATATATATGAGTTATGGATGATGATAATAATTATAATGAATCAAATGAGGCTTATACTTTAAAAATAAATGATACTTGAAAGTAAGGACTCACTTCTAGTAAGCTTGCGCGGGTTAGAGTCCAGTCCACAAAAAGCCTTGCATACTCTCAAATGTGTCGGGTTGAAACCGCCCACGGATAAGTCCTACGAGTACCTCACGTACTCACCCCTACATTGTTGATATTTTTATTTCAGGAGCTTCATGATCGAGAATGACAATGGTGGGCTCAATGCCATGGCTCGATGTTTTATTTTCCGCTGCAAGAGTATATCAGTATTACGTTACGGTTTCCGCTGCGAGGTTATTTTGAAACTCTATTTCAGTATGATTGTACCCCAGTTTGAGTAAATATTTTTAAACAAATCAATATATGTTTGTATAAAATGGTGGGTTGTTGTAATTGTTGTGGCTCTTTCGAGGGCTTAACGTGTATGATGGCGGCATCCCTGGGTGATGGTTGCATCGAGTGCCCTTTTGTGTAGCTCGACGGACGACCGGGTTTAGTTCGGCCTAATCACACTGCAAGCCAAAGGTGGCAGGTGTGCTTAGTTCGGACTAAATCGGCGGTTCCGCCACACTGAGGTTCGCTAGTATTTTCCTCATCGTTAGGCACACTATTATTAATCCTATTATCCTCATTTTGGGGCTCATTAAATTCAGGTGTAGGTGCAGCACTAATATTCTCAGCAGGCGACGCAACAATTTGAGGCACATAAATAATATTTTGTGGAATCACCGGTGTACGGTCATAATTCCGGGTTTCTTCTAAATTTATCTTTCTTACCTCTGAGCTCACATTAATCCCGTCATTTTCTAAGAAAACTGCATGTCTAGTTTCTGCAAATTTTGTGGTACGATCGGGACAATAAAATCGATACCCTTGGACCTGTCGGGACACCCAATAAAATGACAACTTACTGTCTTAGAATCTATTTTCCTAATGTGTGAATTAAATAATTTAGCTTCGGCTGGGCAACCACATACGTGCAGATAATTTAGGCTTGGTTTCCTTTCCGTCCACAATTCATAAGGTGTTTTAGGGACTGATTTACTAAGAACCCGATTAAGCACAAATGCAACTGTCTTTAATGCCTCCATCCACAATTCAACTGGCAGTGTAGAATTAATGAGCATGCTACGAACCATGTCCATAAAAGTATGTTTGTGTCTCTCTGCTACACCATTTTGCTGAGGTTCGCTAGGAGTTGAATATTGAGCAACTATGCCATTTTCCTATAGAAACTTGGCAAAAGGACCGGGAATTTGTCCATAAGGAGCGTGTCTCCCATAATGCTCCCCTCTATGATCTGAACGGACTACTTTAATTTTTAAATTATGCTGATTTTCTACTTTAGCTTTGAAAATCTTAAATTTATCTAGCGCTTTAGAACGGTCGTGAATTGGAAAGATGTATCCATAGCGAGAGAAATCATCAGTGAAAGTAACGAAGAAATTAAAACCATCAACTGATGTCACGAGAAACGGACCGCATATGTCGGTGTGAATTATTTCTAATAGTCCTGAACTCCTTGTCACTCCTTTCTTAATTTGTTCACATATTTTTCCTTAATGCATTCAATACAGTGGTCTAAGTCAAAGAAGTCTAATGGTTTAATTATTTCTTTTACGTTTATTGGTAACATCGCACACATTCAACAGAACATTCATTCAGAGGCAGCATATAGAGCTTGTCTTGTCGGATGGCAAGAGCAAGTAGCATCATTATTAAACTTAACTAGGCATTGCTTGTTCCCAAATGTACACTCAAAACCATCATCATCCAACACAGAAACAGATATTAAGTTTCTTCTCATACTAGGAACATAGAGAACATTATTGAGCCTGAGAACGAAATTACTATTTAAAAGTAAAAGGAGAGTGCCAATGGCTTCCGCATCCACTTCATGCCCATTCGCCACTCTAATTCTGCGTTCCCCTTGCTCAGCCTCTGAGCGGTAAGGAATCCATGTGATGAATTAGTAATGTACATAGTTACACCAGAGCCAATCCACCATGAGTTAAGTGAAAAATCAGCATAAAGGGATTCATCAACAAATAAAATAACATCATAATTACCCTTCTTGGAGAACCAGTTCCTGAAGCCTTCACAGTCCTTCTGAATATGCCCAAACTTCTTGCAGAAGCGGCACTTAAGTCCCTTAGAGGAACCAGCTTCAGCGGACTGTGCCTTAGACTTCTTGAATTCAATTTTCTTAGGTTCGCAGTTCAGCTTTTTCTTAGATTTGGGCTCCCCTTTCGATTTGGGCTCCCTTTTCTTGCCTTGGCTGACAAGGTTGGTCTGATCCTTTTTATCAGCTCGAACTCTTTCCTCCTTTTGAAAACGCATTGCAATAAGATCGCTAATGCTCCATTTTTCCTTCATAGAATTATAGTTAATCTTGAAGCGTTGTACTGAGGGGCAGCGAAGCCGCTATGAAGTGCACCAGGTACCCATCTCCATGCCCTTCAGTTTGGCAGTGATGTCCACCATCATCTCATCATGATGTGCTCACGGACGCTGCCAGTGCCGTCGTACTTCATAGTGACCATTCTCATGATCAAAGCACTGGCTTGGACCTTGGAAGAGCTCTTAAACTGCTCCTCCACTAAAGTGAGGTATTGCTTAGCATTGAAGGGTACATTATCCTTCAAATCAAGGATGGCTCCCCTAATTCCAATGCTAATAGAGTTCTGCATTATCACGAGGGAAAGTCTGTTGGAGCGCTCCTGTCCACCTCATACAGCTTCATGGCTTCAGTAGTGACAGCAGCATCATCCCAGCAACTAGGGCAATGGGAGCATCCTCGTGTAGTGCGTGATCAAGGTCCATGACACCAAGCTCTAAGTGGATCTCCTCCCCCCACTCATGGAAGTTAGTGCTAGACAGTTGAGTGATGCCCTTAATGCGGTCGGCAACAGTGGGGATGCTCATGGCTGAATCAAAATGTGAAACAAGAATGACATTAATAAATGAAATAAAGTAATGTCTTGCATGAAAATAATCCTACGTTGGTCTGATTATAAACACGCTTATGACAGTTGCAATTCGCATCACCGTTGGGTAAAAAACGAAAAGAACATAATTAACATAATATTGTGACTCATGCATATAAAATAATGTTGGTCAAATCATAAACAGGAGTCACACTTAAACTTAGAATTCCATAAAATAAATTTCTCGTTGGTTCCATTTAAATTAGAGAAAGCATCATAATTGCAGCAGAAATAAAAGCATCATAATATGGACATAATTAATCACGAAATAATGACATGGTCCATAAAACAATTAGCAATTAAGGTACTGTAAACAATACTTAGAACAATAATTAAATTATCCATAAAACAGTAATGCACAGAAAAAAAGAGAAAATAATTTGCACGGTGCAAATAGGGGGCGGCCCAAAATACCGAAATCGGCCCGCGCCTGCACCCGCACACCTGCATGGGCCGTCACGCGCGGTGGCCCCGCCTTCCCCTCAGCCGTCCGATCAGATCAGACAGCCATTGTTTGCCCCGCCACGAGCAAAAACGGCCGGCAGCCGGCGGGGGCGAAACCCAAGCCCCTATTCTCTCCTCCCTCCCTGCCTTTCTCGCTCATGCGCCGCCCGCGAGGAAGTCGGCTGTGAGGGCGACGCTGGGATGGAACGCTGCCGCCGATGAAGACGGGCGCCGTCGCGGCTCTGTTGGCCGGAGCGCGCGTGCGCTTGCTGATGCGCGCGGCTCCGTCTAGCGGAGCCACGATGGCCCTCAAGGGGCGACGACGTGCGTGTCCGGGGCCTCGCCGGCGATGCAGGATGCACGGCGGCTACGACGGCTAGGGCGGGAAGTGCAAGGCCGGTGAATGATGCCGGTGCGCCTCCCCGCCTTGGGCTCTGGTGGCGTCGCTGCCGGGGAATTAGGGCGACCACGACGACCGAACTGCGGCGGTAAGTTCCTCTCACCCCAATTCAACTTGATTTGGGGAGAAAAAGACATCAAGTTTAGAAATTTGGGGAAAAAATGGAGAATTTTGGAGTTAGGGTTTCGGGTAGAAGGGGAATTTTGGGGATTTCTTGATTTCAACCAAAATTGGCCGAATCCCCTCCTTTTATGTGCTAATTTGAGAGTGTAAACCCTAGTAAGAAGGCAAAATCAGGCCTAAACAGTGACTAAATAAGCATAAACCGGGGTAATTATGGGCTAACAGTAAGTAAGTAGGCATAAACATGATTAATCCGAGAGTAATTAAGGATAACAGTAAACAATTAGGCCTAAAACATGACTTAACCCCACTGATTTAGATCCAATCGGTTCATTTAGGTCTAGAACATGGATCGATTCATGAAATTAGGCCCTAAAGCATGCATAACACCACTTACAGAGAGCGATTAGGGCTAGATTAGATCTAATTCGACCATGATTAACTAAAACCGAGCATGATCCAACATGAAAATGGTCCAAGCACTAGATTAACGGGCTCTGATACCAAATGTTAGTCATGAATCTTAGTTCTAGGATCTAATCTAGTGTACATGAACATCTAGTGGACTTAGTAGATCACAACTTATACCATTGGGTCCGGTGATGGAGTCCAACGGCGATGAGCTCGGTGCAGTAGGTCGAGGAGACGCTGCTCTAGGGCGCCACCGGCACTGTTCTGCAACAGGGACAGAGAGTGGCGGCGGCGGTGAGGAAGAAGGGCGGCGGCCTTCGAGTCGATCCAGCGCCCTTGAAGATCGGTAGAGTGGTTGTGTGCAGGGAGAGGGGAAGCGTGAGCGCGTTGACATTGTATGACGCCCCTCCCCCTGTTTTATATGGCGCTGCTCGACCCGAGGCCGCAACCATCGATTGGTTGGGCGCCTCCGATCGTGGCGCGAGGTGGGAGCGTGCTCCCCTTAGTTTGGACGCGGGTAACGGGAGGGGGCCCGAGTCCTTATCCCCACGTGCATGTTTGAGATCATTATCCAACAGGCCATAGGTAGCGAAGTTGACGCCGACGCCGACTAAATAATTTATTCAGCTTGTGTTCGATCTCAAATCTGAGGCAAATACACTCATATCTCCCCCTCGCCTCTAGTAAAGACTAAGTACTATCACGTACACAGGCTGAATTGTGTTGCTGCAGCACGTAGAGTCACTCACAATCTGAGATCGCACAGATGATCGATCGATATCCAATCCATCTCCTGCTGCATTCTGTGTCCGTCCGTTAGCGAGGGAAAGGGCGTGAGGACGAAGAGCTTGCACGAGTGCGGCTCGACCACCGCCGTGAGGCTGCCGGTGAACTTGCCCGGGAGCGTCTCGTGCTACATATGCAGATGACATGGCAAAAGAGAGCATCAGCCTCACTGCCTCAGGCACACGTACACACATGACATGGCAGAGGGATGGGACTTTTGCTTCATCATCATCACGTACCTTCCAGACGTCCCTGGCCTCGACGGTGACGCCGCGGCGGATCCCGACGTCCCGCCATGCCGCGGCGATGGGTGCGGGGCGCGACGCCCCGCGGTTCAGCAGCAGCACCGCCTTCCTGTGGCCGGAGAGCTGCCCTGCCCATACCTCAAGATCGCTGCCATACGTCCTCACTTTGCTTCCCTGGACGCCCATTCGATCTGCGCACGCACGCGAATAATCCAATGTGGTCGTCATGACTCATGAGTAGAACAGAAACAACTGACTTGAGTCGATGTGAAAAATTCTGGTGGGATAATTAGAAGGAGATGGATGGCTCTTTCTTCCGGCCAGTTTGTGATGATGACCTTGGTTGATCGCGATGACCTCTGCGTTGGAGAGGATCCCCAGCGTCTCCTTGGAAACGCTCCTCACGTCGCAGCCGATTATCAGAGGAGCCTGTCGGAGATAATTCGGTACTTGTGATCACAGAGAGAGGTTGATAAGAGCCTATACATATAGAAACTACAGTAGAGATGATAGATCACCTTGGCGATCGCCCAGAGGCTGAAGTGCACGACGTACTCGTTGTACGTCATCCGTCCATTGCCGACCTCAAGCATGTCAGGGTCTGTACGTAGTGCATGCATGGCAGACAATACTATAATTTAAGCTAGCTATGGATGCAGCTGACAGGAAATAAAACCGCATCGGATTCAGATCCTGATGCATTATACGGAGCACTATGTTCCATGGGGATTTTCATTCAGAAGACGAGGAACGAACAAACTGACCGTTCCAGCCGCCGGGCCTGGCGTACCGGGCGTAGGCGTTGTTCCGGTCGATGTTGTCCAGCATCCTGTAGCAGCACTCGATCAGTCGCAACAAGGACAACCCAATTAATCACAACCAGCCCGTTAATCTCACTCACACTACTCCTAAATACTCAGATCATCCTCATCTCGCATACATAGACTAGGATTGGGACCTGACGACCATCTATCGTGTATGTATGTATCACACTATCACATACCCTGACCATGCGTCGACGATGTCGCCGGTGGTCCTCCAACTGTTGCCGTACGCGCCGCCCCATTTCGCCACCTCCATGTAGCCCCTGCTCATCACAAGATCGACGAAAGAACGTGTTCAGTTCAGGTCCAGCGTTATTACAAGGTCAAACGAAAAGAAAAGAAGAAGGATGGTGCATGGCAAGCAGATTATCAGAATGGCAATACTACCATTCGCAGAGCGAGAAGAAGATTGGGCGGCCGGAGTTCATCAGCGCGCGAGACATCCTCTGAAACCTGTGTCAAAGTTTTAATAGTTTTGTAGGTGGTAGGATGATGAGTGCATCTGAAACAAGACGTGCTGCTACACGAACGAAACGAATGCGCATGCGCAGAGTGATAATCTGAGTCGCATCACCTGACGGTTTCAGGCGTGCCGTCTTTGTAGCAGTTGTCATACTTCAAGTAGTCAACACCCTGCACGCACAGTGCCAATTAATGAAGAAGAAATAGTGCGCTGCAGCGTCATATCCGTCAACAGTTTCATGAGAATTTGATTCGTCGAATCAGAACCAAGTTGTTTGAAGTCTGAAATGCATGTGTATGTATGTCGTATGCAATGTACCCATGACGCAAACGTCTTAGCGTCCGTGTCCTCGTGGCCCAGAGATCCAGGCATCTTGTTGCTGCAAGTTCTCGTCCTGAAATTCCCGTTTGTCATCTCAAAATCTGCTCTTGAATTCAAACTGAGCCAAACTAGTTAAAAGAAAAAGAAAACGCACCCAGCTGAAGAGTAGAGCCCCAGCTTGAGTCCCTTGCTGTGGACGTAATCCGCCAGGGCCTTGATCCCAGACGGGAACGTCTTGGGATTAGCGACCAAGTAGCCCTGTCATCGGCCAGTCAATTACTCTAGTAAACCCATAACTAGTGGTGAAGCGGTGGGTGGGTGCTGGGTCAATAATGTTCAGCAGTAAAATGCACAAGAGGTGACGTAATTCGTAAACTGACTGACGATGAGGTGGGGGGAGCAGTAGTCATCAGTCAACTACTGGCACGTCATACCTCTTTGGTTCTTTGGTAATCCGCCCAGCAGTCATCTGCAATCCAATCGACCAGGTGCCATGCGTCAGGATGTGTCATTAGATGGACACTCTGAAAAACGGAACGAAAATAAAGCAGCATGTGTGCACTGCTCTGCCTATGCTCTCTGCGCTGATCGAGGACGGAGGCCAGAGACACCACCATGGTAATATTACTGTACGTACCTAGGTTGACATACGTGTAGCCTGCCTTGGCGAGGCCGGTGGCGACGAGCGCGTCGGCTGTTGGTTCCCCAGATCAATTCAAGCAGCAACACCGAGAATCGATCAGTGAGCAATGACACTAGTAGAGCATAATCAGAAAGCAGTGGCGACTCGACCAGACGAGAGTCGAGAGCCTTCTCTGACTTGACTGACCGGTGCTCCGGACGACGGCCTCGTTGATGCCGCACCCAAAATGGTTCCAGCTGTTCCACCTGGCCAGGCCCGCCGCCGTGAGCGACGAACAACACACCAATAGTCGTCAGACATGCTACTATTACTATACAGGCGAGAGGCAAGGAACAGAAAGAGAAGCCCCATGCTCATGCATGCATCGGGATATATAATGCTGAACGGATCCGTCGCGCCCGCACCCCATCTGCGGCGTGCGCCCGAGCCCGTTGGCGACGAGGACGCGCCGGGCGCCGCCTCCGCCGGGCAGCGCCGGCGGCCTCCCGTCGTCGGCGTCGCCGGACGCGGCCGCCAGGGAGACGACGCCCAGCAGCAGCAGGACGGCGACGGCCGCCACGGTGGGAGCCGGGCGCCGGGACAGCCTCGCGGCGCGGCAGCGGTGGCTCTCTGGCGGCGCCATCTATGATATATCTACCTATCCTTGTTGGTCTCCTCGGCTCACCTTCTTCGCCCGTGCGCACGCGCCGCGCGTGTTCGTGTTGGTATATAGCGTGTGCCGCGGCCTGCCTGGGGGAGCGCCGGTGCAGGCCACAGGACGTACGTACGTACGCACTCGTGATGATGGAGCTGACTGCTCTTTGTCTGGTCCGTGGGGTGGCCGCGATCGAAAGCGGGAAAGGAACGTCAGGACGGCGGCGAGAGCGCGCGGGACACGCTCAAATAAAAGCCGTGACACGCGGGCGACAGCTTGTCGTGGAGGGCAGGCAGCTACGGTACCGGTGTGCAGCGCAGTGGAGTGGACTGCCTGGCTCTGCCTGCATGGGGTGGGTGATTTGATTCGACGGCAGCATGTAGGTCCTGCTGCACAAAATACAGGTCCAGGAGCCGCCTCATGTGTCGGTGGAACCAAAATAGTGAGCACCCCTTGGCCTTGGCGTGGGTGTATGGACAAAGGTCAAAGTGCCGTCACGCCATTTTCACCAGCTACTAGAAATTGCATGAACGGTAACTATTTTTCAATTCACCATCTTTAGCTAAATGATTGCATGAACGCCCCGCACATTTTAAGACAAGCAACAGCAACAGTCCAGCAGCATAAACAAACATCTCTGCTGCACACAGATGATCTTTTTGGATCGTGCGTCGGCGGCAAAAAAAAAGGCCAATATATAAACCCAGGCAGTAACGCGTGCATTAGATAAAGTTCAAATCACTCGAGAGTCAACACCCATCAATCATATTAACGCGGTATCCCAGTTCGCAAACCAGTCCCCAGTTCAAGCTTTACAGCTTCTAGCACAACGCCAGTGGACGCAAACGGCATTTAAACATTGTGCCTTACGTTTTTCATGTCCCTCCTCAGGGAGCTCATTACATAGGTGGTAGAGGGGCGACGTATTTCCCCTTCGCCTTCAGCGCGCTTCGTATTGGACAACTGTGCAAGAAACATAACATTGAGTAAGAAATGGCGCATGTGAAAGGCAACAAAGATAAAGTGAGAAATGCTAAATCATATTCAGGTTATCAACCATCAGATCTAATTTCACAACTCCATTCAGCTGCTATTTTCAGAAGAATAGCTTTTTATCCTACGCATTGCAATGTTTATCTCAAACCATAAAAGGGAAGTATGAAAGTTGTCATTACCCATATTTTAATTTCTATAGCAACAACAAATTCAACAAGGCAGCCTAAACAGTAAGCACTAAAACTAAAAATGTCTAAAGTATCAGATGCATGTTTTAATCCTTGATAATGGGCAATATTTTTACTGAACGTCAGCAGTAAAATCAGCAATGTCCTGTCCCTACATGAATACATGATACTTGCAGTCTTACTAGCAACAGCCAACAACAGACTAAAAAACTGTCACGTCACAGAGCGATATACATCAGAAGCCCTACGAGCAAGGGCCAAGAAAAGATACAGTATGGTAGCAATGTAATCCGAATTTGAAGAACAGAAACTAAAACAGCAAAGAATCTGAAAAACAGAGTGACATTCTATGGAGCAATAAAACTTTTCTTCACGATAAGTGAAGGTTGTAGGAAACAACGCATCACACGCTACAGAATATACAAGGGTGGGGATTAGACCAGCACACAGTCGACCAGAAGCACATGCCTGTTTTTCTGAATAGACCAAAGACTATTCTATTGCATAAATTAATGAAAACAAGATGCATTTTAGGAAATCTGGAAGTGGGATGATAAAGCTAAGCAGGACTTGCAAGAAATGTTGTAAACACAAGTCTAGCCGACCAGTTAGTCAACCAATTATTCATAATAGGTGGCCTAACTTGTTCCAAGTATGCAAAACTGGGTCTTTAACAATTATAAGATGTATACTCGAGTAAACCATGCAATTAATCAGCTAACCCTCCATTCCATCACATGACACTACTTCTCTAAACCCTTTCTGTGACATTTCTGTCAGCACCTTAGATTTGGCACTTAGATACTCATCATACTGCACCAAGTACCCAGCCCATATTATGACAGCACATGTCAAGACAAATCACACAAGCCTATGATGTTTTAAGGTATATATGTACCTTGTCATCAGACCCCTATAACAGAGCTGAGAAAACAAGCAATCATATGTTGGAATTCAAAAGAGTAGGAATGATGTGATCTTACTGCGGCGGGTCCGCTTCTTGTAGAGGATACGGTAGCCACATTCACGGCACTGGATGACATCTCCTGGCTTCAGGGTGTTCTCAGCTCCGCAATCTGAAACAGAATATTAAAATTTTCAAATAAAAACATGAGACACCCAGGTTATCAGTATTCCACGAATTTTTTTTTTGAGGAATATACAGGGCGTGAAAAATAAAGAACTAAACATGACATATATAGGAAAGAAAAACAGGCCGGATGTCCTGTGGGGAATTTTCCAATTTAAGTTTCTGGTTATTCCTCTGCATTACCAAAAAAAATATCTAGAGAGGATTTGCAACCTTTGATTGATTTTTTTTCAAGCATTCCTGGGTGAAGAGGAAAGCAGTTGTCTCGAGCAGGGAGAATCGTGCTGATCAAAACTTGCCTTGGTAGTATACCTGGATATTCCTTGTCCTTTTTGTAAGTTTCCTAAGTGGGCTCTGGGTGTAATAAATTCACATATAGTAAATTGTCATTGGATGATTATGAAGGGCAAGGGCATAGCACGATGCATTAGCTAACTGGCATTTATAAACATTGAGAAAGGAATATGGTGGGTGGGGATTCCAAATCTGAAGGTTTCGAATCTCTGTTTACCGGGATCTTAGGTGAAAGATTTATGAAGGCTGGGAATAAAATCTGGCATACTCCCCCATATTTTTTTTTCTGTTTTTTCTCAACTGAATTACCGAATGCTTCCTCCTTTTGGAAAGGGGTCATGTGGGTCACTCAGGCTGTGAAATCTGGCTATAGATGGTGTGTAGGCTATGGTCTTATGGTGGAAAGACATTTGGTTTGGTTCAGCTCCTCTGGCAACTCAATTTTGAGACTTCTATATGCTGACCAAAAATGAGAAATGCAAAAGTCTTAGCAATGTCTGGGAAGGAGTAGATTTAAAAATTGGTTTTAGGAGGAATTTTTTGCAGCAATTAATGAGTAGATGATTTGAGCTCAAGGAAATTGTGGCGCCTGTGCAGTTTGGGTACGCTGACGATTCTCTGGTGTGGCAATATCATAGTAGTAAGTGTGATTTTACAACTGTAGTCTTTGTATGCCGCGATAGATTTCAGACTGAAACCTGTGTTTATTCCTGCACCATGGAATATTCCTGTGGCGCCGAAGATTCATATGTTTTTGTTGGTCACCTCTCGTAATAGGTTGTCCACCGTGGGTAATCTTAGAAAAAAAAGAGGTACCAATAGACCTTCTGAGTGCAGTTTTCGCTCTGAACCAGAACTCGTAGGCTTTGTGTGGTGGCTAGGTGCATGTGGAAGTATGTGTCTACTTAACAGGACGGGAGTCCAAGAGCTCCCAGTTTCAGGATCATGCCCAGTTTAAACCCTCGATTTAGCGGCAGATAACAAGACTTGGAACCAAGAAAACCCCCGAAGCCACGGCTCCAGAAGGGAAACCAAACAATCGTAGACTAACCCCCTTGCTCGTTCACTGCGTGCGCCGCCGTGCTAGACAGGTCAACCGCCGCGACCGCAGCCCGATAAAGAATCGAAGCAACAGGTGGAGATACGCAGGGGCGGAGGGAGAGGATTACCTCCGCAGAGGTAGCTGACGGGCTCCGGCTGCTGCGGATCCATGGGTCGGGCGGACTAGCGCCTCCGGCGCCGGCGGCGGGCGGTGTGCGCGGACAAGGGAGAAGGGTTTGGGGGTTTCTTCCCAGGCGTCGCCGTGCGCGGAACGGAGGAGACCAAGAAGTAGCGCGGAGCAGGGCCGCCGCCTTGGTTCTCCTAACCGAACCCGGACCGAGAAAGTGGGCCGCGAATTGTTTGGTTGGGCCTCCAAACCACCAAACTTTCTTTGCGAAATAGAGCCCGGCCCAACTTCAGTTAGTCTTCGTTTTTCCTCGCCTTTTCGGCAACTGCTCTTCAATTCCTCATCTCCTCTTGAGTCTTGACACGCTCGTCTTCTCGGCAAACTGCTCGCTGATCCAGCGAGGAGGAAGGAGAGAGTGGTCAGTGGTGCCAAGCCCAAGGACGGCAGGTTGTGCCAGTCGACGCCGTGCCGGGCGGCTGAAGAAGCGGCGCCGCCATCGTCACGGATGTGCTCCGGTGGTCATCTCGCCGCCGCCCGGCTTCCGGCGCCCCTGCACCAGCCCACCACCAGGCGTGTATTTCCTTTCCACGCATTAGGTTTTTTTTTCTTACGTTTTTTGCTTGACGAGAACAAAGGGGGGACAATCTGTTCATTACATCCAGTAACTTGGTAGTAGTTCTGACGTTCTGTTGATGCGGCAACCGGTAACTGCTCTTTCGACTTTGATGTATTTCTCTGACCAGACGGTTATTCAGAATACCTTAGACGACACTTCCATCCCGTTGGCAGGGAGGAAGGGAGACCGCCGTGCCTGCGTCTGCGCGCGCTCGTCCGCGGGAACGATATACAGTACAAGATTGATGGGGTCCGTGGTCAGCTCGGCGGCGAACGGCGTCGGCACGTTGGTCGGGACCGCGCTGGCGGCGCCATTGAAGGCTCTCTTCGGCGTGTCCTGCGAAGTGAGTGTTGCATCTTCATTCCTCAGTTTGTCGATGACCGCCTTCTTCCCCTTCGTTCCTCTCCGCCACCATCTGTGTCGTGTGTCCAGGGGCGTTTGCTCGGGGACATGGGACCTGCCCTGCTTCCTCGACCACCTCTGCATCTCGAGCCTGGCCAGCTCGTCGTGGCCGCCTTCCTCGTCCTCGCCCGTGAGTCAGTCGAGTCACGACGCGCACTGCACGCTGTTCCATCAGCAACGCAACGGGTTGTGCGAGAACAAGAACACTAACCCGCCCTACGCACGCAGTGCTGGGCGTCGCGCGCCTCCTCTGCAAGCTGGGCATCCTCAAGCTGGCGGCCAAGGTCGTCGGGGACGTGGCGTGGAGGCCCTGCGAGGCCTGCTGCCGCGCGCTCGGCGGCGGGTGCTGCCTGCTCTGGCGCAAGGTGCGCGGCACCAGGCGCGTGTACCGCCGGCCGGCGACGGCGCCAGCGGGACGTCGAGACGGGGGAGGCCAGCACGAGCCGTGGCGACAGGGGATCATCATGGTACTCATACGACGACGATGGCGAATGCGACGTCGAGGCGGGCAGGTCGTGGAGGAAACCGTCGTCGCCGTCGGTGCGGGAGAGAAGGAAGGACAGGATTCGGCGGTCGCTGCGCCTCAAGAGGCGGGTCAGCTCTAAGGTGGAGCGCGCGGTGAGAGCAAGCTATGGTGGTGGGAGTGATGGGCAGCGGCGCCGCCACTCGACCGGGCCGTGGAGAACGGACGTCTCGCCGTGGTCGTCCCCCTCCGCGTGCATGCGTCGCCGGCGCCTGGCCGTACGCATGTGCACGCCGCCGCACGTGAAAGTTGAGCCACCGCAATTTACTTGCACATACGGACGTACATGACAAGTTTGTGATCTAGTGTTACTATCACTCTATGGCTCTATGCCATTTGTAAGCTCTACAACGTACTGTTCGAAGAATCTGATACTTCGATACTGGCAATTAGTAGGTCGGTGCCAGGGTTTGAATTGCCGACTGGAAGTACCTTAGTGAGGCCTCGGCGATAGCGATAATCGAACTATTTTCGTTGCAAACGGCTGCTAATCGCTGGCCTTTCAGATAAATTTTCGCAAAAGGAAACCTGAAAAACAGAAGAAACTGCGATAAAGGTAGTGGCTTGCTGGCCTGGTACTAGTGGCGGCCGGCCGCCGCCCGATGAACATGTTGGATGGGCATGAGTCGTATGTTTTTTGACTTGCTGATAAGTCTGATGTGTTCTATGTTTTCTGAGCCCAAACCTATCCGACGACGCGTTCGACGGGTGGGTGCGAGCCTTAGACCATGCTCAATGAAAATTACGTAAAGGACTGTATATATACTAGTACTGTTTGTCACTGCAGCGCTACCGTAAATAAAGAGAGGAGATAGTTAGAATAATAAAAAAATAGTGGATAGAGAAGATTTTTAGAGAATAGCTGAGGATAACCTTATAAAAAAACCCCAGCCTATCTTAATCTGACCAAATGTTCGAACAGGTTAATCGGGGACACTCCAAGTTGAGTTGGCAACTCCTTCTCGCCAGTGTGGCACCCTGCTACCTAGGTGTCCGAGCTTCAGAGCCTTAGTTCCCTGTTCACTAACAATAAGGTACATCTATATAGTAATGTAGTGTCTCTCTTCGCTTTGGAGACTATACAATTACCTTTTCTTTTTCAATTGTAAGTGTTTCACATTTTTTACAGATTCATATAATATTCTATATATTCGGTTTGCATATAGTTCACCTTTTTTTTTGTCTAATTTACACTTATGTTCGTTTAATTATGTAGAATAAAGGTTAAGGCGGGTATAAATGACCCATAGGTACGCGGGTATGGATAGTATGCACCTGTACCCGCACCCGCGTACCCGACGGGTACAAGGTTGTGCCCGTTAACGTATACACAGGTGGAGAAGTCATCCCATACCCGCCCTTATATCCATTGGCGGACCTGCAGGGTGGTCCAGGTGGGCCGAGGCATACCCTAAAGCCCAGCCCACCAATGACCACCCCTCAAAAAAAAAAACACAGGCAGCTAGTCCGTCCGTCCCTGGCCACCCGAGAGGCCGAGAAGGCGATTTCCTTTCCCAACCCCCGAGCGACCGCGTCCGCTAGCTCTCCGGCTCCGCCTCTCTGCTGGTCGCCTGCGCCGCCGCGGCCTGGGCTCGCCCCGACGCCCCCACCACGCCGGTAAGTTCTTCCTCTCCCTACTATCTTCCTCTCCCTCCACCTGACCCGATCTATTTGCCCCTTGTTAGGGTTAGGCGAGCAGGAGACCGCCGCCCGCTGGCGCCGGCCGCGCTGCCGCGGCCCTGTGTGCCCCGTGGCCTGTGCTCGCCCCGACCACGCCGGTAAGCCCTTCCTCTCCTTGCTCCCTTCCTCTCTCTCCACCCGACCCGATCTGTTTGCAGTCTGCCCCTTTGTTAGGGTTAGGCGAGTAGGACTGTAGGATGATTAATGTTTTCTTGACAATGCAGACTTGCAGACTATAGGAGGATCAATTATGAAGAGGGATGGAGATATTGCATCTCTTTTCTAGAAGCATATAACAAAGAGGCTTAATGTTAATTCTTCTTCATCATCTCCGAAGGCAACTCAAGAGCAAGAGGAAGAGAGAGTAATTGAAGAAATAGTGAATCCTATGCCATCTCCACCGCCACCGCCATCTCCGCCACCGCCACCACCATCGGCACCACCAACTTATGATGTGAGTCGTCTTCCAAATGATCCAAGTGAAAGACAACCCATTGCAAGTTATCATGCTAATGATCATGATGCAATTCGAAGAGCATATATTCTTAGAGGTCCATTTCAACCATATGCACATGAGTTCCCAAAACGCAAAATTGGAGATAGAGAACGTCATTTCAATTTTGTGTGGTTTCACAATTTTCCTTGGGTTGAATATAGTACCAAGAAAGATGTCGTGTTTTGCTTTGTATGCTACTTGTTCAAAAACAAAGAAAGTAAGGGAAAGGGGACTGCTGCATTTACTTTGAATGGTTGGAGAAATTGGAATATAGGAAAGAAAGCACTTTTAAAACATGCACGTTCTGATGCACATAAGGCAGCCCAAGAGAAATACCTTGGTTTTATGAATCCTAATGCAGCAATTGATGATAAAATTGAGAAGTGGAATGCTGAGGATCTTTATTTGTATAAGAAAAGGTTGACTTTTTCACCTAGATGTTTGAAGTTTCTTTTACATCAAGGATTAGCATTTCGTGGACATGATGAAAGTGCAGAGTCTAGCAATAGAGGTAATTTCATTGAACTTTTGAAATTTGTTGCTGCACATAGTGAAGAGGTGAACAAGTATGTTCTAACCAATGCTCCAAGTAATTGCACTTTGACTAGCCTAAAGATACAAAAGCAGATTATTCAGTGGTGTGCCATAGAAACTAGAAAAATAATAATTGGAGAACTTGGTGAAGAGCCCTTTACAATTTTAGCAGATGAGTCTAGTGACATATCACATAAAGAATAGCTAGCTCTTTGCTTGCGTTATGTTGATGCATTGGGAAGGCCATGTGAACACTTTCTTGGAGTTGTTCATGTAGATGATACTACCTCTTTGTCACTTAAAGATGCAATTGAAGCTTTACTTGTTAGTCATGGCTTGACTTTGACACGAATCCGTGGTCAAAGTTATGATGGGGCTAGCAACATGAGAGGAGACATTAAAGGGCTGAAAACATTGATTATGCAAGAGTCACCTTCTGCTTATTATATCCATTGCTTTGCACATCAACTCCAACTAGTTCTTGTTGCTGTTGCCAAGGGAAATAATGATTGTGTTTGGTTTTTTGATCAAGTATCTCTCTTACTGAATATTATTCGAGTCTCTTGTAAGCGTCATGGCATGCTTCGAGATGCTAGGATTGAGCATCTCATGAAGTCACTTGATTGTGGTGAATTTGAAACTGGAAGTGGATTAAATCAAGAGATGGGGTTGCTTAGGCCCAGTGACACTCGGTGGAGCTCTCATTACAAAGCTATATGCAACATCATTCGATACGTATCCTATAATCTGTGATGTCCTTTTCACTCTTGGAGAGGATACTACAGTTAGAACTGATCGGACAAAGATACATACTATGCTTGGTGCATTTGAGTCATTTGGCTTTGTTTTTAGTGCACACTTAATGTTTGTTATTCTTGGATACACTAATGAATTATCAGAGTGTTTGCAAAGAAGGGAGCAAGATATTCTTAATGTAGTCTCACTTGTTAAAGTGGTAAAGAGAAGAATGGAACACTTAAGGAATGATGGCTGGGATGATTTCCTTCAAAAGGTCACTTTATTTTGCAACAAGCATGGTGTTCAAGTTCCTGCTATGGAGGGTAATTATGTGCCTTTTGGAAAATCAATACGGTTTGTTTCATAACCAAACTAATGATGACCACTTTAGAAGAGAAGTATATATTGGGGTCATTGATCAAATTAGCCTAGAGCTTGCTAGTCGGTTTGATGTGGTTAATATGGAGTTGCTTTCTTGTATGGCAGCCTTTGATCCTTCCAACTCATTTGCTTCATGGGATGCAAGGAAGGTACGTAGACTAGCTGAGTTCTATCCTAATGACATATCAAGCACTGACTTGCTAAAATTGGACATGCAACTTGATAATTTTATTGATGTCCTAAGAGAAGATGAAGACTTCAAAGACCTACACAATCTTGTTGATCTCTCAGTTCAGCTTGTTGAAAAAAAGAGACATAAGGTGTATGATATTGTTTACTTGCTTCTCAAATTGGTATTGCTTTTACCAGTGGCAACAGCAAGTGTTGAAAGGGCATTCTCTGCAATGACTTTTGTGAAAACTAAATTGAGGAACAAGATGGGTGATAGTCTTTTGAATGATTGTCTTATCACATACATTGAGAAGGACTTTTTCTTTGAAGTGGATGAAGAAGACACAATTCAAACTTTCATGCACATGAGGAAGCGAAGGCCAGATAAACTAGATAAATAGTATGCAATTTCTTTCAAATATAATGCATGTGTAAACTTGTTTATGCATCTTTTGCACTTCCCTAGACTATCTTGTGTTATAAGTATGCAACTTTGGCACTTTATTGTTAAATGCAAGACTTTATATGCTATTTACCGAATTTTTACCGAATTGTTTACAACACTATATGTACATTATACCGAATTGCATATGAAAATTTTGTTGCGACATACCTTATACAAAAATCCTGGGTCCGCCACTGCTTATATCAGGTAAAACCCATCAGATACTCGGGTTTTGGGTACCCATTACCATCTCTAGTACCGGCGAAGCTCCAATCCATCAATCCATCATGGATCCCGTCTGAAACCAAGCACTCGGCATCGACACCAGGCAAGGATTTGGCTGTCGATGCATAGTGGACGGCAAGGTTATTAGCATAGCGATCCAATTTTATAACTCGGTTTATTCTTGATGGTCGCCTCCAAATTATGGGATGAGAAAGGTTTATTTTTTTCATGTGAATTGAATGGACTAGCACAAGAGAGCAAAGAACCTCGTAAAGCTCACGAGACTAAGGCCGTCTTCGGCACCTCCTCTATCCCTCTTTCTCATCTCCTTCCTCTATCACTATTCTAACTACTCATCTCTTTATCAACGGTGCCGTAACAATACAGCATATAATTTTAGTAGAAGCAATATGGAAGAACCGCTGAGTTAAGCCTAATCTACATGCGAGCATGCACAGCGACACAGGTACTTAGATGGGCCGACACTTTCGATGGGGTGCTCTCTCTTCAGACGGCAAAGGCCATGCACGTACGGGAGATGGCGCGTTGCATAGCCAATTATTTTCCTATACGTACAAAGTCGGCCGCTACGTGCTCTTGAAAAAACATGCTCGTTTCATGCATAGCGAATTAGTAGTATCCCGCACGACATTAGGGGTCAGCTGCACGCTCATGAAAAATCGTTATCGCTCTATTGAAAAATCGTTGCAAGGCTGCTTTTTGACGCTTTAGTTTCGATGATTTGTTTTGAGCAAGAGTGAGGCAGGTTTCATTACCCTATAAATAACAACCAGGGTATCGCAGTAATCTCTTCTGGTTAGATTGCGTGATAATGTTATGGTTATTGTAACATCAACAAATTCCAATGGAGAAAAATTAGACATGTTGTAAGGAAAATGTCCATAATGTGATTTTGGTGATCAAGTTGACAACGCTTATCATTTGGTACTAATGCGTGTGCAAGTGTTTTTGTTTAAGTCCCAGGATGTGAGAGATAGACTTGGGGTACAAACACATCAAAAAAGGACGTAAAAGACTCAAGAGAAGTCCCTAAGCCGTTATCAAGTCGCACCTATGTGTACGACACGGCGGTCACGCTGCCCGGTCAGCGGGCTGATTTTTTGGAGCTTTAAGAGGTCCGGAAAAGCCCCATCGAGTGATCCGGCAAGAAGAAGCCCCAAGACGAAGACTCAAGAGCCGGTGCAGATTACACGCATCGGACAGTCCGATGGTGCATCGGACCATTTGGGCAATGAGAAAAGAGAAGACCAAGTCCCGGCGCTTCAAGCATCAAACGGTCCTGATGGTCCATCGGACGATCTAGATAGAGCGATCATCCAACTCAACTCAAGACCTCAGCCATTCCATATATCGGACGGTCCGATGGTGCCACCATTGGACGGTCCGATGGTTCCAACGGTCGGATTCCAGACTCAACGGTCGACTCCAACGGCTAGTGGAAGCCACCATCGGACGGTCCGATGGTCCCACCATCGGACGGTACGATGGTCACGCAGAAAAGAGTTGAAGGCTCCCAACGGCTAGTTTTGAGGCTTAGGCTATATATACCCCCATAGGCGACCTTCACAATGTGGTTGGAGACTCCTGAGCTAACACAAGTGTTGAAGCACCCTTTTGATCCATCCAAAGAGCCACATACACTCGTTTGTGAGCACAACCACCATATGACCAAATAGGCACATCCCGGCATAGCGAGAGCTTGCATGCCTGTGTGCACGTCTATCCTTTGTAAGTGTGGAGCTTGTAAGTCTTGTGAGACCTTTCGAAGTGTGGAGTGGCCGCCATCCTTAATTGTGAGAGGGAGGAATGCCCTCGGCGGTTTGGCCAAACGCTTCCTCTAGTGAATGACGGCGGGGTAGCTCCTTGAGAAGGACTCAGAAGACTCCAACAACCCCGACAATCCTCTACCCTTGCATGGGCGAGGCCATAGTCCAAGACTACGCGAGAGAAGAGCTCGTGTGGGTGTGTACCGAGAATATCCAGAGACCCGACCGGGGCTACTTGACTTCTACGGAAGTCACTTTGCCAACCTCCACCCTTGCGTGGGTGAGGCCGCATTCTTTTGAGGATTGTGCGAGAGCAAAGCCTGCGGGGGCGCCAAACGAGGAGTAGGGGGATGAGGCACGTTGGCCTCCCCGAACCTTGGGAAAAATCTCCGCGTCTCCTTTGTGTGCCATCGCTGACATCGCCATCGGAAGTTTGCATTCTCTACCTATCTCTTTAGCTTCCGCATTTACATTCTTGCAATTGTGTGATTACATTTCTAGACCAGTTTGATAGGTTAGTTTCTAGGTGGAACTAGGTTGCTAAGACTTGGCCACGATAGATTTAGTAACACTTAGCAAAACCTTAGTACACATAGCTAGATTTATCTTACATATGTTTTGCTTAGTAGTTTTAATTTTTAGAAATCCTAATTCACCCCCCTCTTAGGTGTCAGTCCGATCCTTCACATGTGTATTGTCTCACAGTATTGTTGTTGTAGTGCCATACACCATGCACAAAAAGCATTAAGCGGATCATCTTCTTTTATTTCACATCATTGTTTCGCGCGATTTTTACCCCTAGCATGCATAGCATGAGCATCGACCTAGTAGAGTTTAAAATATTAATAGAGTTTAAAATGTTGATAATAGAAGGTGTATGCTAGAGATGGCCTTACGCTGTTATTTTTAAAACACGGAGGGTTGGGACTTGGAGTGTCCCCCGTGGTCAGACAATCAAAGTCTCAAAGAGCAGCCGGCCGAGGGAATACACGAAACGAAACAGCACTGGTCTGTCGAGTGTTCACGAAATTGCACTAGTACGTGAAACATCTTGAGTAAAATGATGGAAGCGTCTAATACACGCACGGCCGTGAAAATGTCCTTCCGCACACACACACTCCAAAAAAAAGGAAAAAAACACGCACCCAGTCCAAATAAGGAAACCAGGTCGCTCAGCGGGCACAGCAGGTAGCGCGGGCAGAGGAGAAGGCGGGGTCGGCGTGGGGGCGCACCAGGAGACGACCACTCGCGCATGGGGGAGGAGGCACAGCCGCCGGCGACGGTGACGGCCCCTGGCAGGCAGAGGGCAGGGACGGACGCAGCCTTCACCTGTACCAGGTCAAATGAGAAGAAAAAAATTGCACACGCATAAATCATAAATAGGAAATTACAGTGCTTTTGATTAAGCAAAAATACTAGTTTCATTAGGCAAATATACTAGTATTATTAGGCAAAAATGCTGTCATTTTTGCCTAATGAAAATCACTATTTTGCGTAATGAACCCTACCAATTTGCTTAATGGACGATGGTGGCGACGGTGGCCGGCGAGGGGGCGGGGGGAGGAGCACGACTGTGGCAACGACTAGATCCGGCCGCCCTGGTCGGCTACACCGCCTCCAAGCGTGGCCGTGCCTGGATCTGGTGAGGAAGGAGGAGCGCGTTGGCGATCGCGTGCTCCTCCCCACAGGCGAACGACAAGGCCGCCGGATCCGGTGAGGACGTGACCAGATCCGGCAGGGAGGTGGCCATAGTAGCCAGATTTGGGGGGCAGTTGGCACGCCGGTGGCCACCTCGAGGTGCCTTCTCCACCCGCTCATGGCGTGCCTCCTCCGCAAGCGGTTGGATCTACGCGGGTAGTGGCCCCATGGCGGCCGCATCCTTTGGTAAGCCGTGGCTCACGCTCCCGCGTCCGACATCTTGTTGGGAGACGGTGGAGGAGATGTCGTCGTCGAGGCAGGAGGTGCGGCGCACGGGGTGTGGTGCCGCCCGGAGGAGAGGCTGAGAGGGCGCAACGCCAGCGGGAGGAGAGGGCCCACGGGAGGGGGCGGCGCGGAGAGGCCACACCTATGGGGGGAGGAGGGCGCGGCTGGCAGGAGCGCACCGGCGCGGGTGGAGAGGTGTCGGCCGGCCAGAGCGCGCTGATGGGGGAGGAGAGGCACTGGCCAACGGGAGGTTAGGCGAGCGAGGATTGTGTGAGAGGAGAGAGAGTTGGGTGGGGTGGGATGATGGCTGGTGAGCGGATAAGGAGAAAGGAGTGTGCGTGCAAAGAAGTAAAAATACGCACGGCTGTGTAGAAGTTTTTATCTAAAATGATTCATGAAATAGCACTCCGTCTTCTTTTCTCACTTTTCTTATTTTATTATAGTGCTTCCTTCACATACAAATGGACCAAATTAGCCCTGTGAATATCAACACAAGCTAGCCTGCTTTTAGTGGCAGATCTAGGATTTAAACTAAGGGGTGCTCATTTTTTTCTTCTTTCTTCTTTTTCATCCTTTTCTAATTCTTCATATTTTTTTCTTCACATTCTTTATCCATACATACATATTTTAGGGGAGGCTTATGGGGCTTCCATTGTCCACTCGGGGGTAAGGGTGCTGGAGCACCCTAGCCCCCACGCTGGATCCGCCCCTGCCTACTTTCTATCTATCTTCCATCGAGTCAACGATGATATAAATTAATCATATAAAATACAGTCGTATTTTAACCATGCTTAGACATATCAAGTGACAGTGGAAATTAAGTCTATTTATCTATTTACCATTTCTGTTTAAACAAGCAAGCGTAAGCGCAATAGATTGTAATGTTATCTTTTTTTTGTTTCAGCAAGGTTAAGCACATCGAAATGGAACTATATTTGTCTATTTATTTATTTTTGCTTTTATATCCCATATGCATGTGTCTTTGTCATGTGTTCCAATCCATTCTTATTAACATTCATCGCGGTTGAATTCTTGTCACAATTTTGATCATTGTTGTATTAAATTATTCTTTAAACTATCATTTATTTGTTGCAGTTTGTTTTATTATTAAAGTTAGTTTGAGTATCACCTATATATTTTCTATATTTGCACAATTTTTTTGGAAGACGAATTGTTAAACTTGTGGGAATAAAATCGATCATAGCAAATACTCCATCCGTCCCAAATTGTAAGGGTTCTACCCCTCTTTTTATTTGTCCATATTTATATGGATGTTGATGAACCTAGTCACATGTTGAATACTTATAAATAGAGAAATGAATGAATCTATAGTTGAAGTCAGAACCTTTTACACTTGCGAACTGATCGTAGATTAGGTTCCCTGTGGTGGAAGCTGCCCATCCGGGTTCAAGTCCCCGATTTAACACGGGTGTTCGCATGATTTAACGGCTTTGCTCTTTCAGTGGTAGGCGACAGTCCCCGTTGACAGCGAAAGCGCCTGTGGTGACTTCGTAAATCTCGAGATACCAGTCTAAATCAGTTCCACGAGGTAGAGTATGCATGTGTGCATTCATAGGGGTGACTGTATATGTGTATGAGCGCCTGCGTTGCACTGTGTTTTAAAAAAAAAAACCTTTTACAATTTGAGAGAGGAAGAGTGTTTAAGATAAGAGGGTAAATTGGTCAATTCATTTGTGAATAAAACAACAGAATTAAATAGAAGAGGAAACAAAATGGACGAAGTGCTCTTTTTCTAGACCAGTGAAATCGTGAATCCAGAAGTTTTTAGACTAAGATCACAAAAAAATAAAAATAAATATGAAAAACACTGTTTTCACGTTGTACACAGAGTGTGAAAACAAGTGATCGTGACTGTACACAGGTGCATGCCGGTGACCATGGCCAGTGTTTGTTTTGTGAACACCAGCCGCGGTGGACCCAGCAAGGAGATCCTGCCGGTCCCATCGCATCAACCAGGGGCGCAGTACGGTCGTATCCACCCGGCGTACGAAGCTGCTGCGTGCCCCACCCCTACCTCCACGGCTCCACCGGGGACGGGATTGCGATCCATGGGGCAGGAAGGGAACACCACCCCCGGTCCAGTCCAACCTCCAACGAGAAGGCATGTCCAGCAGAGCCCAAGATTCGCCGGATCCGCGCGACAGCATGCAATCCGCGGAGCGCCCCGTACGGCGACAGCCTGCGCGGCGCGCTGGCGACACGGGGACACGCCTCGCGTCGCGTCGCCGCCAAAGATCGCGCACGGCCTCTGCTGCGCGATGCGCTCGCTGATCGCTATCCATGCACGTGCGTGCATGCATGCCAGCCATATCCAATACACGCCGCCGCCAAATCTTTTTATACGCCGCGCGAAGCGATGGGCGATCCCGAAGCCGCCGTAGCCTGGGGAAGGATCCGCGTACGCCGATACGGCGCGGCGCGGATCCGGGTCGAGCAGGGCAGGGCAGGGCAGGGCGTCGGCGCGCGCACGGCCGCGGCGGGATTCACCGCATCGCGATCTCTGATCCGATCCGATCCCCGCGCGCGCGCCGCCGCCCCCCACCATTCAATCGCCGTATATTTCCCGGCCCTGCGAGGATCTGATCCGACCCGCCATCTGCTCCTCGCTCCGCTCGTTTATAAATACACGCCGCCGCTTTTGCTGCGCTGCGGAGATCGATCGCCGGCGGCGCTAGCTACTCACCTACGTACAACTCAGCCGTGTCGTCGATGGAGGCGTCGTCGAAGCAGGAGGAGGCGGCGGGTGGTGGCACGAAGCAGGGCGCTTGCTGCCGTGGCCGGGACGGCCGCGCCGAGGAGAGGAAGGAGAGTGAGGTGGTGCCCGTACTCCACGACGGCGCGGACGCGGAGGCGGAGCCCTGCGTCATCGCCGTCGACGACAGCTCCGTCGACCGCGCCCTCGTCACCGCGCTGCTCCGCCGCTCCAAGTACAGAGGTCGGTGAGACCGTCCGGCCTAGTACTACGCGTCAAGCATACTGCCTCTGCTTGCGTCAAAGATTCTTCTTTTATTTTCACTCTACGCATTGCAGTCAGTAACTTACTATTGGTAGTTCTTCTGGTGATGCAGTCACCGCGGTTGACAGCGGGAAGAGGGCGCTGGAGATACTCGGCTCGGTAACTGCTCTCTCTTTTTTTTCAGAGAAAGAAATTGCAATGCTTTGATCGATCTCCTTTTTTTTTTTTGGTTTCTTTGGCTAAGTATTCGTTTCTGGATTCAGGAGCCCAATGTGAGCATGATCATCACGGACTACTGGATGCCGGAGATGACCGGCTACGACCTGCTCAAGAAGGTCAAGGTAATTCATCAACATGGACGGCCACTGCAATCTGAAATCTTCACCTGCTTCGCGTAACAACTCACGCAATCTGTTTCATGACAAGCAGGAGTCGTCGGAGCTCAAGCAGATCCCGGTGGTGATCATGTCCTCCGAGAACGTGCCCACCAGGATCACCAGGTCTGCTCTCTGAACCAACCAACTCATACTGGCAGTCACGTTGTTGTTAATAACTAATGCGCGATTATCACGAGGCAATGACGATCCGCCACTCTGAATATAATAAAATTCCGTTTCAGATGCCTGGAGGAAGGCGCGGAGGACTTCCTGCTGAAGCCCGTCAGGCCGGCCGACATCTCCAGGATAACCACCAGGATGCTGCTGCACTGAACGTGCTCTGAACTCTTCCATCCATCAATGGTCGCCCAGGCCATATTGTTAGCGGTGTTATGAAATTACCTTACAGTAGAGGTAGTGATCGAGTAAATTTAGAATAATAGTAGCAGTTAGGCCGCAGGAGCAAAGGAGGAGTTAGTCGTAGCGCTTCCGGCTTCCCGAAGCGACTTTATTTCCTTCTTAAGATGTGTAAACCAGTGCACGAATCATTTTGTTTAAAGGAAAATCACATTGGCTTAGCCCTTTTTCCGCTAAATTCTGTTCTCTTATCCAGCTGGGTTTGATTGACTCGATCAATATCTATCTTGTCAGTAATTTCTTTTAAAATCTGATTGATTGATGAAATCTGCGCAGTATAATGCTGCTGTATCTTTTCTGCCGTATTCCGATACAGGTTGCAAAAGACTGTGACATGAAGTCAAGTATTCGGATCTAGTTAAAAATGTATTGGGAATAATGATTATAAATTATTTTTTTATGTACTGAGTTTGGACATATGTAATTCATATGGATAAATTTCTGTTGAAAAAAATGGCGTGATAATGGTACACATTTGCTGTGTGCTACAAATATATCTACACTAATACCATTTTTTACGCAACAAAAAGCTTTTGTACTTTTCGTATTGGCCTCACTACACAATTTTTTATTTTTTCACCTCATTTTGTATCTATACCCACTGGCTATTTATTTGTCTCGGAAGTAATGAGAAAAAAGGCGTCAATCAAACATACCTCTTTCCTTTTGTTTCCTTCTCCCCTCCTTCCTAACTGCCCAACCAGTCATCTCGTGCTATGTGCGTGTGGCGCGTACGTCTATGCTAGTCGCACCATAAAATATATTGGCTAAAGTTGTCTATTGAAAACCATGGTAATGCCTCAGACACCACTTGTGGGAGTGGTGCAAGGAAAAAAAACATTTTATTTTACATTTCCATAGTTGTATTTTGATGATTGATTGACAAACAACACTTACACTAATAAACCTGTATAAATTTGTATATATCCGAATTCTCAGGTGCTCAGATCCAAGGCAAGGCCCAAAGGGCCGCTCTAACGGGGTTTCGCTACTCGGTTAGCAGATGGAGGTCAAGGGGGAGCTACCCCTCGCGGGTCTTAGGGCAACGCTCTAAAATCTCACAACATTTGTGAGGACCGGACTATCTGTCGGACCATTTATCTCGAATGGGCTGAGAAGATGGAAGCCTAACAAGATGTTAAGATCGGAAGGTCTGACCTCCAAGATTTGAATGGAACGAACCATTCCAGCGGAAAGCAGGAAGCGAGCAGGAGTGTTTAAGGATAGGAAGGCACGGTCTTTAACACCATACCTAAAGATCAGACCATTTTGGTCGAAGGTGTGTAATCTACAAATGCAAGGAAGATACACAAACCGAAAGGTACAGTCTCAAAGACCGTCATATACTTCGGACCTTTAGAGCGTAACGGTTAGTTCAACAGCTAGTTGGCAAGTACAACGGACCGTATGGCCCCATGTATGCCAAAAATCATGGACCGTACCATACAGTCCGAAGACTTTCTGACAGCCTTTGCCTAACGTATAGTTTCGTGTTTGGGGGCTATATAAGCCACCCCACCCGATCATTTGAAGAAAGTTAGAGCTACTGAAAACCACAACAACTGTAGAGAAGCATTCCAAGCATATCGTCTACTCCAACCATCATCAGAAATTGTAGTGCTTAACTCAAGCTAGATTAGAGCTTTGAGAGAGTGAGCTTGAAAGATTTTCTTGAGTGTAGCTCCTGCGTGAGCTATTAAGAAGCCTTGGCTATGGTCAAGCCACATTGTACTCGTTCTTAGTGTGGAGTGGCAGTGACATCTTGTGCGGGAAATGAATAGACCCTTCAAACTCCGTAGTGATCATCCGGTGCCTTGTGACCAAGAGAGATGATTGTAGTGGCTGAGCCTAGGTGACACTTAGAATTTGCTTTCTGGGAGCCTTGATGGCTAGCAGAAGATAATGACCAGAAGAGTTTTGGTGCCCAGCTGGAATTTGTCTTTGGTGATGTCTTCGTGGCTGTAGCAATTGGTGGTGAAACTCATTAAATCTCCGTGTCTCCTTGGGAGTCTATACGCTCATGCCCTTACTCTTTTTCCTTATAGCATTTACGTTTCTACGTATATATTTTTTGCGTGCATTTACCCTTCTTAGTTAGTTTGATTAGGTTTGATTCTAGGTTTTAAATCTTTTGGATAAGTTGGATAAGTTAGAAAATGAATAGATAAACCTTAGACTTAGTATGTGTAAGACATGATAGTTTTATCTTATGCACTAAAATCTCTAGGATTTAGAAGAGCAAATTAACAACTCAATTCACTCCTCTCTTTGGTCAGATACCCAGGCACGGTCCATTGGAGGATGACTGATGGAGTAATATGCATGTTGAAGAATTTAGAATGGCCATATGTGTGAAGCCCACTGGAAATCGGTCGGGAACCAATAATCCTTCGGAGGAGTAATGAATTGATAAAATGTGGCATCGAAAGCACTAAGTCTCGACTTGGTATATGTGTTTATATAGAATTATTTTAGAAGCTATCGGCTTTGTACAGGACCTCTCAATGCACGGATACACTTTCATTTTGTAAAACACATTTCACATGGCGATACGACGGAAGAAAATGACACAAAATAAAATTTTCCATGGGATTTAATCTCGAAGTAGAATTTCTCCAAATTTTTTATAAAATGATGCGATGATTCACGGAAACTTTTCTATAGGATTCGCAGTAGGCCTAATCAGAGTCGTTTCCAAACAAACCACCAAGGTAGTCTAGTGACTTTTTTCCAGCCTTAATCGCACGAGGGGCCTGTCCTGCGATCGGTTTTTGCGGGGGTTCCTATGTATGTTATGTATCTTGTGGAAGATAATTAGTCAATGTATCTTTAAGCTCAATAAACCCATATAATCTATTAATTTTAGCCTATCAATAAATAATACCGAAGTACATGTGTAATATATTTTTTTGCTGTTTTTATATTCTAAAACTAGTTTTTATTATTTGATTTTAGCCTTTTCATTTATATATGCTTCAACATTTTATTGAACCTAATTCAACAATGTAATAAACTTAATTCAACATTTTGGGTAAACTAGTTCAACATTTTCATGTGAAAATGTTGAAATAGTATATCAAAAATGTTGATATCATACTTTCCGAATGTTCATTTTAAAAATAAAAATACTATATATCCATATTTGATCTCATTTTGTTGCATTAATTCTAAGCAACTCGTTGGTTTAAACAGATTTTTAAAATGATTTATAGTTTAAGGGGAAAATGGAATTGAAATTTTAAATCTGATTCCACTCCGTCCATTGACAGGATGACACGTGTCCACTTGCACGGTGCAGCTGAGTTGGTTCGTACCACCTTGCAGGAATTAGGCCGGTGCTGGGCCGCGTGAAGGCCATTGCATGCATGCAGGGAGGGAATCAGGGAGGCGCGTGGTGGCTGGTCACGGAAATCGTACGATGTACAAGCTACGCATCGTCAAACTAGTGGAAGGTAACAAGACATTGCAATTTTCGAAAGACAAATAGGAATTGCGGGTTTTTGCTGAGTCAAGCAAGGAGGCCGGTGCTGTGGGCCCTTCAGCAGCGCGTGCGCAATCCTTCGGGCTCCAGGTGAATGAACCAGCACTCCAGCAGCAAGCACGAAGCTGCCCTCGGCTTGCTGGGAATCTGGGGACGATGGTGTACGGGTACGGTACGGCGGCCCAAATGGTTCGGCACAGCCGTGTGACAGGCGACATCCTGCACGGTGCGACGGAGGCAGGGTCGGCAACCGCCGTCCCCGTCAACTATGCACCGATTTTACACGACGATCGCGCCGAGGGGAATTCGCTGGGCGGCGGGACGGGGGAACCACGCTGTCCTTGCGTACCCATGGCCTGACCCACTGCCTCTCTTTTCTTTCTCCTCACGCCCCTGCTCCTTCTGCCACCTCAAGCGCGTTGTCCTGCAGCCGGTGCCTTTCAGCGTCTCATCGTTCTACCCACCGTCGCCGGCCTGCCACAGCTCGCCTGCTAACCGAGGCGGCTGCTCGCCCTCACTGCCGCCCTCCCCAACTGCCATCCCACGTACGCCCTACTGGCATTGCCTCTCCGCCGCCATCTCGTTAGCTATCATTCACCAATCTGACCGTCGCCCCCTGAGCTTACCCTTTACCACCGACAGTGATGGAGAAGGGACGTTGCAGATAGTCTCCAATCTCAATCCCGAACCTTAACCGCCGCTGTTGGGAAAAAAGGCCTAGCAATGGCTAACTGTAAACTAAGACCTATCTGTAGTATCCGGAAAGTCCATTGAAAAGTGAGAAATCAACCATCTCCTCCTCAGTATACAAGTAGCCCAAGAGGTCAGTATCAGTATACAAGCAGCCCAAAGGCTGAATGGGGAGGAGATGACGCTTTGATTGCTTGACCACTGTCTCTCTCTTCCCATTTTTACGAAGATAAATGGTACCTTTTTCTATACCACTCAACGTACCATTCTCACCTAAAATAGTGATTTGGCCAAATCGGTTGCCGCTTGCGTTCCGTGACATCCTTGCTCTGCACGGTCGCTGGAATAAGTAGTAACGCTCATGTCCGCGACGCGTGGGAATTGGGCAGCACGCAGCAGGACCAGTGTGCAAAGCACATTTATTTACTCCGTCCCTGGTTTACCACTCTCTCCTGTCAATTTCATTTTCCGCTGCCCATATCATTTTATTTTTCAGTGATTTCATTTCCAGCGGCCATATCATGATATCATTCTGCTCCGTGTTTTTTCCCATATTTTTTTTTCTATCGCACACATTTCCATTGATTCCTTGGTAATTTTTCTTTTCATATACTCTTGATCCGACAATAAGTGATGTTTTAAGATTTTAGGACAAAATAAAAGATTAGGATATTAGCATGTGCTCCTGATTAACAGAATAATCTGCAAGTAGATTAGATTCCTATCAGAGGTTACTAATCTTTTATAATAACACTTAATGTGAGATAAATTTTAAATCCTAAAACAACATTTATTACGGGACGGAGGGAATATAGTTTATGTATCTAGCCTAGTACTTGTTTACTGCATAGTATTAAAAATATTTATATATAAAATTAGAAACTTTTACATTACACATTTATTATTTTGTATATATCGTTTTTAGATCAAACAAATACAATCTTTGTACACTGCAACAAAAGTCGATTATATATTTGAAACCACCGGCTCGTTGCTGCAAGGGACATGCACCCTGTGTCCTCGAAGTTCGGCAGCGGTGGACGCTCAGCGTGCTTCGGAGGTCCTCTCGCGCCGCTGAATTGCTCTTGAACCGTCGTCGTCGCCATGTCATCGCCACAACCAGCTAGGAAGGCGGCTCGCCATGCTAGCGCCAGCGCCGCTACCCACGTCGAGGTTGGCTTCTCGACCTCTACCGCCGCTGCACGTCTACCAAACCACCGGCGCCATAGCTGCCATCCTCGTGAAGTGCCCCACATCCTTAATTGGACTAAAATGTGCTTTATCACCACTCCTAGGGTTATGGTAATCACATTCTTGCATCAGGGCAGTACAGATCCGTTCTAACAGGACAGATCAAATGGGCACAGCCTGAAAACACAGCAACAAAACTTAAAACGTAGACCCAAGCTTCCCCACAGCACAGTTGGGGATAGATCGTAACCCTTACATGATCACGATCACGATCACGATCACGATGACTTCTTCTTTTATGTAAACCAACCGCAAAGCAAGGGTGAGTACAAGATGTACTATGCAAGTCCACCTTCCTCCACAAGGAATTGGAGTTTACGCTATACTATATGCAAGATATATCTGGCTCAGGATAATTTGCCAGGAAACGTTTTCATATGCATTATTCAGTAGTTCACCATTTTAATTCAAAAAATAATCTTTCTAATAAGGGGGGTTTCCACTGGACTCGCAGGTCCTTCGTGGCTCAAGGCAGGCAAGCCAACACCCACACAATTCCACGGCTACTGGGCCACGCCCCTGTAGCAACCACAAAGCCACAAACCCCAACCAGACCCAATTTTGGTAAAACACTAGTTGAGAAACCAAGCCATGACCTATCCATACCTAGTGGATAATAGACTATTCGAATAGGTTCATACTCTGGCTAGAGAGTGTACTATGACCCACAAGTTGGACTCAACGACAGTTTACCATTGTAAACGTCCGAATTCCAAAGCTAGACCTAGCCTTCATGTTATCACCAAGGAGTGCCTCAAGAGGGTCTAGGCCACCCTATCATCTAGTATCCCCCGTGACACTCCCACGATCCCAGACAAACCCCTTACCCTCTTGCTACACTGGCATCGCAGACAACTTCCAGACTATCCATTCTGGCTTAGGCTTAGTTGCTGCTCCACATAGCGTCGAGTGGTTGTACCAAAAGTAGTTATGCAAGATGAGACTTCAACTCGGCCCTTTAGGGCATAAACTCCCCCAATGCTTGCTCCTGAGCCACACTATCCAGTCCTCTCTGCGAGGCTGGATCCTAGATAAACTGTGATAATGGTACCCAGGCATTCCACCCTTAAACACATGGCATAGCTCACCCACCCACCCACCCACCTACACACACACCATACTGACCACTGTATTTCAACAACAAGATTAATATAGATAATTTAGTGAGTGATCCACCTAAGTGCGCTACGTGTAAGATGGGCATCGATGGCTATCCTACCATGTTTCTTTAGCAAGCAGAACATGCAGGTTTTGTTATTTAACCTGGCAATGAGTTGTGTGTATAAAAACTAGGTACTTTATGCATCAAGTGGGGATTCCAGTGGACTTTCCCTTCACTTAGCTGCTTGGTTTTGAATTTGAGCTCAGAGTAGAACCTCTCAAGAGCTCGACTAATCGGACTCTCTGGCAAGTGTAAGGAATGTGCTGGGGTATCCGACCCAAGGGCGAGAGAGGGTGAATTGGGTCGCTAATACCTATTCTAAAACCTAGGGCAATCTGGTGCATAGAATAAACCTATCGTGTCCTGCACATGCTAGTTAAATCTAAGTTTATCTATGCACTATCTAACTTACCCAAAAGGCTTGCAACTTAGAGCCAAACCTAATGAAACTAACTAGGAAATCAAAAGGCACACCAGAGAGTAAATGCATAAATGTAAATGTGGTAAGTAAAGAGAGTAAGGGGATGCAAACGCCGGAGGAAACACAAAGATTTAATGTGGTTTACCTCTACGGGCTACGTCCACGGTCTCGCCACCGAAGGCAAAATTCAAGCCGAGCACCAAGACTCTTCCGATCACGCCTTGCGTTCACCACTAAAGGCTCACGACAAGCAAAGGTAAAGTGCCACCAAACCACCAAGACTTAGCCACCGCCACCGTCTCTCTTGGTCACAAGGCACCAGATTCTTCAGTATGAAGTTTGAAGGGTCTACTCGTTCCCGCACAAGTTATCGCCGCCGCTTCACACCAAGAAGGAGGGTCTAGCAACACATACAATGCTTGCCGTAGCAAGACATCTCTTAATCACTGAACCCTCGCAAGAGCTAAGCCTAAACAAGCACTAATCCCTCACTAGTAGTGCATTAATGGCTTTGAACAATCTCGGCCCGTGGTGGGTTTTCAGCCCGCACGACCTTTCCTTTTTTTCTTTTTCTTTTATTTTATTCCTTTTTTCTCTCCCTTTTCCACTTTTGGCCTGGTTCCAAAATCGGCATAGCCTGGCTGCGCGGCCCACGTGCATATGAGCTTGCGGCCCACAAGTCGCTTGGGCTGGCCCACTTGGAGGCGGGGTGGGGCTGATAGTACGGCGGATGTCGTTTGGCCTCGGGCCCACCCATCGGTGGTGGAACGACCGACATCAGCGGGTGGGGGACCACATTCGAGCCGATTGAACCGGCATGGTGGGGGTAGACCGGTGGTGATGGTCCTGACGGCAAGGAGTGAGCTCGCGGCGTGGTCGTTACGGCCGGGGGTGAGGTGGAAGGGGGTTCTCCATGGGGTGCGACGGTGGCCATGGTAGCGGGCATGGCTCCATGCGTGGAAATGTGCCAAGGGGGAGGTGGAGAGAAGTAATTGATATGTGTGGATTGGGTAGCGTGGCGTAGCTATGCTCGTGGCGAGGTTAATCTAGCAACGGTGGGCAGTGGAGGGGGATTTAGCATCGACAGCACTCACGAGTGGTAGCGTAATAGATTTTACTCTGCAAGCACATGGAGATTCGATGTAGCTTTTTCACTCAGAGTATTCCGAGTATTGTAAAAAATCCACAGGGAAGCAAGGGTGAACAGGTGGAATGAAATGTCAAAGTTTCAATGGTACTGTATAACTTAGATAAATACCAGCTATTCTTACATCAAGGGTAAGATAAACAATATAGTATATGGTGGGAAGAGTAAACAGAGACCAAAGTGGTCAGCAATTAGGCATAGCTATCTGGGAGGATAACGAGCGAGATTAAGATATCCAAACTCTATTTCTTAACTACTGCATAGGAGTTTTCGCGGTTGAACTAAGTTAACCGAACATGAACTAGGGTCTTGCGTCGAGCGAAATTCCAGACTACACCGAGGAGGCTTGGGGGTAGATAGTTGGCCAACCAAACGGCAACTGGCTGGCTACCGAATGACAGAGGTTTCCTAATGCTGTGACCAATAGGGGCTACCAACCAAATCTGCGTGGGTAAGATGGCACGCTAAACTAGTGATCAAGTGAGAACTTGATCACTAAAGCTCATCCTTGATCATAGGGTGATAGCTAACTTAACCTTAGATCAGAGCCTAAGGCAAGCTTATAGCACCGGCAAGTCTAGCAAGATTCAAAGAACTTAAAGAACAACACAAACCTAAGCCTTGGTCTAGTGTGCAAAAAGGTACACCACACTAGTCAAGTGTAAGAAATAAAGTAAAGTATAACTGAAAGATAGATCAATGGAGTATATTATACTAGAGTAGTAAGAGTACAAAATACAGAAAGATACAAGAGCTTTAAGAAGACTTGAAGCTAACTTAGGAATCCTTGAGGCAAAGACTCAGACTCAACTCTAACTCCCAAGACTAACCTATTGCTACAAGACTAAGATAATGGTATGCTTCACTCAACTTCCACACTTCACAAGTGAGTTATCGGGGGGTATTTATAGTCCCCAAATGAGTCGGGGTACTTATAGGGTCGGTAAGGCGGTTGTGAGGGAAGGTGGCAGGCCGGGTGGCCTGGTAGGAGGCCGAGTGGCCCCACCCAAGGCCGGGCGGCCTAGCCAACCCTTGGATCCACCACCTTACTTCATCCCACGGTCCATCTTTCCTCCCCAAGTCGGTTGCATGGCGGTTGGTGGTTATAACTTGTGCATTTCCCCAGATCGTTGGATATTCAATGTGTTTCTTCCTTAGTCATAGGATGGAAGTCTTTTGGATTGCTGACTTCACCAATCCAAGTGCCGCATCTATGAGGTGGCAAGCCTTTCGGTGCTTTGCATGTGGCTTTCACGGTTTCCACCTTGGACTTGTGTTGACATGTTGTTTATGTGCATGCAGGTTGAAGATGGGGTGATTTGGCCACAGACAGGCCGGGCGGCCCTGGGGGAGGCCGGGCAGCCTAAGGAGAGGCTAGGTAGCCTGGCCTACTAGCTGGGTGGCCTGGGGTTTCCCTGACTCAACCATATTTTGCCTGTTTTCAGCTGTTCTTGCACCTACAATCAAATATTCAACACAACTCGTGGAGATATGTCAGTAGCAAGGGTTAGTCTACACTTTGATGTATTTTAATTCATATTCATGGATAGTTGATGGTCAAAAGTAGTGCAATAATGACCGTCAACAGTAGACGGGGTGGAAGGTGTGGAGCAAGCTATGCCCAGTGCATTCTCGACAGCAGAGCAACTCGCGGCTAGGGAGTAGTGGGGCTTGCCGAGACCTTTTACAAGCGGGGATCAGACAGAGAGAGAGAGGGTGATGGTGCCGTTGGTGGCGGGTGCCATCTAGGGTAGCAAAAAAGAAGACAAAGGGGGGGGGAGGAAGACGCCGCCAGTGCAGGTCCATTATCAGTGAGGATAAGAAGGGAGGAGGTCATCCGTGGCGGAGCACTACAGGAGCCGGCGTCACGATGCAGGCGGCGGGACACCGATGGTGTGAATTGGCCTGGCATACGCTGTGCGCATGCGAGTGGCAGGCGGAGGGAGAGAGGGAAGGGGAGAAAGGGGATGACAGGTGGGTCCTGCTCGATAGTGCTAGAGGGCTACATGACGGGTGGGACCGGTGGTGCAGTGGGAGGGGAGGGGATGCAGGCTGGTGGGCCACGTCGGCCTAGGCCAGGGAAGGAGGCAGGCCAGGCCGGTTGGGCTGAGCGAGGATGGAAGCGGAAGGGGAAGGGGAAGTGGGCTACGACCCAAGTAGGAGGAGGGGGATTTTAGATTTTCTAATTGAATTTGAACTTTGGAATTTTGGATAGGGAATGTGAGGTGATTTTTGGTGGGGAATTAATACATAATATTTGGAGGGATTGTGGAAATTTTGTTGAGCTCATAATTGGACACTCAAGAAATAAGATTTCGAAAATCAATTTTTGAATGAGAGGGAGATTTAGAGAAAATTCTTGGGGTCAATATTTTGGGCGTTATACCTCGACAAGCTCGCCGCTAATGTAGCGCTGGTGCCGCAAGTCGTCACCGACACCCGTGCCATAACCATCATCATCAACGATGATGAGGCTATCAGTGTCAACAATGAGGTGGACTGGGTGGCATTGACAGATTCCTCGTCCTTCGCAAGCAAGGAGTAGAAAATAAAGTAAGGAAAATAAGTAGTATATGTAGTTGTATATCTAAGAATTTAGTATGGGATTATATATACCACAGTATTTATGGTGTGTCTTGTGTTCAAATGTTTGAATCTTGTGTTCAAAGGTGATATCTTTGTGTCAAAATTGGATCTGCGATCTTTCAATCTTGAAGATGTGGTAAGTTCTATAACGTCCAGTGCCCATGGCGTGCATTAGTACCGGTTGCGAGAATCAATCATTATGGATTATTAGTTTGGTATTCCTAACAAATACTAAATCACCTCAGGGCATTAAGTACCGGTTGGTGTCTCCAATTGGTACTAAAGGTGACACATCAGTACCAGTTGGAGACACCAATGGGTACCAATAGTGAAACTACCCCAATTCCGCGGTGCTGGAATCTGAGCCTTTTATGCAATGCGACGGTCCAAGGTAGCATACGGCTATCGCATTTCATGTCTCAGAGAGGTATCACATCCATACTTTATGAGTTTAACTTAATAAATGCCTTATTTAGGCGATTCTTCAGCACGTAGGCCAATAATATGGCAAGTAGAAGAAACAAATCGTCTTCAGAGTAGCAGTGTAATGATAGGGCTTCTCCACAGGCATCACTTGATTGTGGCCCCACCCTCAGTCCTCGTACCTGTCGTCCCTTGTGATGAGGTTGTCCGGCTCGACATCACCTGAATCTGTATGTTAAGCATACATGTCGTTAATTCGAACACCCCAAGCAGCCTAACTAGTATTCAAGAAATGGAGTCTGGCTTCCTAGCAAAGCTTAAAAGAAAAGAGTAGCATCAAGTAGTTGAATCATTATCCATCTTAGGAAGTCCGTCTCACGACCGGTTCCCGCTCTCAACACTCATCCCATCACATAATCCTCACCTCCATACACCTCATCAATACCACCTCTATTACGTCTATAATCTGTGCCAATGGAAGCACCCACCCACCCATGCCTCATCGACCTCGGTCAGTATCCAAATACTTGAGGAAGACTAGGAGAAAACCCATGCTAGATGAAGTGAGTTTGCCCTTGGTCCGTCCGTGTCCGTGGATGTCGGCTTTACGTAAAGATTTACACTTTGCAGAGGTTTGTACATCCGTACCCATACGAAGTGGATCGAGGGAAGCGCTCTTACTGCCCTCGTCCACTACACCAATAGATGACCCTCGCTTTTCTGGCACCACCCTACTTTCTTGGGCTAGAAAACTGTGCAGATACATAACCACCGCACTCTCAGAACTGTGAACTCGATAGTCTAGGGCCCCACGGGTCGAGTCTATCGGGGACGTGTGACTGCTACGCAGAACCCATCATCACCCCCTAACACTATTGCCTTACGCCTAGAGTTCGGGTGCCATAGGGGAAGTCCAAGAACCGGGCCTAAAGTCGTATGGTATGCATGTATCATATCCAAGAGTTATCACCCCTACTCGGTCCTTAATTGGCAAGAGCAAGCCTTCCAGGGGTCGGTTTCCACCCTCCGTGGTGGGCCGTGCACCTCCAAACACCTCTCTCAACTCTGAAGAGAGTTCTAGTCTCTCCCATAAATTTCGTTGCTGACTCCACCGATCCCATCTCACACATCAACTCACTCTCGTAACCACCCACTTCACACATGCTAAGAGTATTCACATCCCCCATAGTAAAACACCCAATTCACAACATATTTAATTAATTAGTTGGGTAGTTGCAGTTTAGAAAGCAGGGCTTAAAATAAATTAATATCCATTAAGGGTGGGTTGCAGCGGAGCAAAATCATTTATCCTACGCACTACAAGTTGCGCTTGTCTATGGGAGATGGAAGTGGGGTGTTCGCTGACCTGGTCTGTCGGCGTCTTCCTCAGCTAAGTACTCTGGGTCTTCCAAGTCCTCCTCTGATTCCTTTGGGTCTGGGTTAAACGAGATACAAGTGAGAACTAGTAGAAAGATCCAATTAAGATGAATAAGAAGCAACACCATGCATAAGGTCTATACTGAAGTGGAAGAGGTTGATTTTAGATGAGAACTCATAATTTTCAGACTTAGTATGGATTTCTTGTGCATTTTCTAAGTTTAAACTAGGGTTTTAATATTATTAAGCCAACTGGTTTCGGGATTGGACAATTGGGCCGAAACTCGGCCCGCACGGCTTAAATTCTTAGGCACGGCCCACAAATGTGTCAACCTCCCTTTTTCTTCCTTTGGCGCAGATAGGCCCTTTAGCCTCTCTTCCTGGGCCGATAGCATGGCCCGATCTCCCTCTCTTTTCTCTGTGCTGAAGGCAGCCCTGGGGAAAACGACCTATGCCGGCTTGTTCCTACTCTTCCATGGCCGGCCTTCTGCGCATCGGAGTGGGCCAGACCCAGCGGCTCACCAGGCTTCCGCCCCTCCAACTCTGCCTCGCTCCCTCTCCGCGCACTACCTGTTCGACAAGTGCACTCCAAGGGACATTCCCACCAGCGGTGCTCACAGCGGCGGCGGTAAGGCGCCATAGTGCGACTCTAGCATCATGCACTATCCCCGACATGACGGTTGGTTCCAAACGACCAACGGACATGGTGGTGGGCACGGGACCGCGTGCGGGGCTACGCGCGCTAAAGTGCCCCTGAATCTTTGAGAGCTTAAATGTGATACAAATCCTAGATCCAGGGTTCTAGCAACACATTTATTCCAGATAGCACAGAGTCAGACTTAATGACTACAGACCATTACATGACTAATTGCAGGAAAAGTAAGATACAACGGAAGCAATCCTTCAGGGCCCAATGCCATATGCTAGTTGGGAAGTAGGATCATGACCTAGCCGAAGAGTGCCACGAACAGTTCGTCGAAACTATCTAAAAAAGTATCAACAAAGCAAGGGTGAGTACTTACGTACTCCGCAAGCCCACCATCCTCCTATTGAGTGGGGAGGAGACCTATCTCTAGATGCAAGGCTATATCTGGAGCTTACATTTGTGGAGAAACAATGCACTGTTCATTTTGGTGGTCCAATTATTAATTTATGAAAACAAATTTTAGTATGAAGGAGGGTGCCACTAGACTTGCCGGTCCGAGTAGCCCAAACTTATCTTATCCACAACCTTGACCCACCCAATCACCATGAACCACTTTCGTTCAACCATCCATTTTACATTCAAGAAAACACACTAGATAAAGAACCAAGCCATAACCCATCCATACCAGTGGACACGGACTATTCGAATAGGTTTTACTCTGATCAGAGGTTGTATTAATTCCCACAAGTTGGACTCAGCGACGCTTACGGCCAAATAAGTGCCCGAATTCCAAACTAAGCCTTTTGCTTTGGTTTCATCACGTAGCAGAACTTTAGGGGTTCGGGCAGCCGAGTCACTCCAGTACCCCGCGGTACTTCCGTTGACACCCACCCTTCCCCTAGCCCCTTGTGCGCCAACACAGAAGTTACTAGGCTATCCACTCTAGCTTGGCCCCAATCACTGCCTCATACAGAGTGAGTGGTTGTACTAGAAGAGGTAGGCAAGATGAAAATCATAGCGGTCCTTACGGAGAGCTCGGGTTGAACCCACAACCGTACCACTTTGTTTTGCTTGACACCGCGTGCATCCACATGCCCGGTCTTCCCCACTGAATCCCGGGACATGGGGTAACTGCAGGTAGTTAAGTTACCCATCCAACCCTGCCCTTATGGCTGTTTTGGCTCGAAGCCGTATTCCGACCAAGTCGGTTGCCGGGGTTATTCCACATTTTATTTCGAAAATCAACCCAACAACCTTCATCCCTAAAACCCATCGCAACCCATATCCATAGCCTTATACAAACTTTTAGTTCATGTAGTTGAATGAGCAATCCCTCCTATGCAAGCTACCTCTAATTAGGTTTTGATGGCTATCCTAATAGGGTTCTCCTTAGCAAGCAAAACATGCAGGTTTTAATTGGTTGAACTGGCCAAGGTATTCGTTTTGCAAAAACTAGGTACTTTTATGCATCAAGAAAGGGTTTCAGTGGACTTGCCGTCGTCTAGGTCCTCATTGCAGTGGAGGTCGGTACTAGGGTCGTCGGCGTCCTGGTCCACAACGGTCCATTCCAGCTGCTGAAGTCCCTCTGGTTCGGTGTCTAGCGTGCACAAACAATAAACACTCAATAATTGCAATCATTCATGCTCAAAATACTTTAAAAAGAGGTGGGTTGGGTAGAGGGGAATTTTAGAAGAATTTAGGTGCAAGGATCACCTACAATGGAGTTGGTTTGGAAAAGATATGGATTTTTATTGAAAAGAAGGGATGAAATAGTTGGACAAAAAGATTTAAAGCCGTGTGGGCCGAATCTGGGCACGGCCCAAGGCTCGCAGGCGTGCGTGGCCTGCCTCCGGCCCACACGCGGTGTGGCACGGCTCGGTGGATGGGCCGTCCCAACACGCCAGCGCGTGCAGGGGGGCATAACGGCACTCGAGCTGGGCCCACTCGCTAGCGGGGGCAGCCAGGTGACAGTGTCACCCACCGATGGTGGCGCCGGTCCGGCCGAGCTAGTGGGGCAGGGGGCAGCGGCTCACCGGCGCTTCCCCGTTGGCGAGGCAGCCCAAGGGCGGGGGCAGCGTCGCGGTGGAGTGGAGGGAAAGGGGGGGTCGCCTACCTCAGTGCCGGAGACGGGGTCTCATCGGGGAGGGGGGTTTGAGCTTGGCGATGGCTGGGGGAAGAGTGGCGGTGGGGGGAGGGGGCGTGTCACCGTGCCGGGATTCTTCCCGGGGCAGGTATCCAGGCTGGGCGGAGGGGTGGCCTCGTCATGGCGAGGCGGAGAGCATAAGGAGGGGATTTATAGGCGGCAGAGCGGGCTAGGGGCAGCGGCTCACCGGAGTAGGGGTTGGGCGCGGTTCGCGTCGGTGTCGCGGTGCGCACCGCGGTCGGGGCAGGGCCGAGCGCGATGTGGCTCAGGCGTGGTGCGGCGCTGGGGTAGGAGACTGACGTGACGTGGCACCGGGAGCGACGTGGGCACACGTGGCGTGACGCCGGAGCTGGGCCGGGCGCGGCACAGGGTAGGGGACAGCCCTGACAGGTGGTGTCCGCCTGTCGGGGAAGAGAGGGGGGACGGTGGCCGTTGTGGGTTGGTGGGCGGCCCGAACGGCCCAGGTAGGAGACAGGGGGTAGGCGAAGCAGGCCGAAAGGAGGGGGTGGGAGAAACTGGTGGGCTGGGCCGAGGGGGGTGAGGGTTAGGGCTTTTCTTTTATCTTTTTTAGAAATTCATTTGGAACTTAAGGAAATTTTTGAGTGGAATTTTGTGGGAATTTTTTGTGGGGACGTTTGGGGGAATATTTGTAGGGTAGATGGTGAGGGAGTTTTTGAGAGGTTGTGCTCCTATATTGTGTAAGCACATGACTTTTGGATTTGATTTTGAGCTAAGGGTGAATTTAGGGGAGGATTTTTGGGGTTCTAAATTTTGGGTTGTTACAAACCTACCCCACTTACAATTCTCTTCGCAGAGCATCTTCTCGGTCCCAAGTGGATTCCTCCTCGCCATGATGGCTCCAAAGTACTCGGCAAATCCTGATGGTTGAGTTGTGGGTCTTCTTGACGCTTGTATCCAAAATCTTTACCGGTACTTCCCGGTATACCAGGTCAAGCTTTAGGTCCAAGGTATCTAGTTCAACCTGTTTATCTGGCTCCTTTAGACACTTCTTGAGCTGGGATACATGGAACACATTGTGAATATCCGGCATCGACTCTGGTAACTGCAACCTGTAGGCCACCCTTCCAATCTTCTCCTCGATTGTAGGGTCCAATGTATCGGGGTGCTAATTTCCCCTTTACTTGGAATCGCCAGGTGCCCTTAATTGAGGATACCTTCAAATATACTGAGTCACCAATCTCAAAACTGAGCTCCCGCCTTCTCTTGTCAACGTAGCTCTTTTGTCCTGTCTGGGCTATCTTAAGCTTCTCCCTGATCTCTTCTACCTTCTCTTCCACCTTCTTGAGAATGGCTGGTTCGGTAGGAGCTGGGTCCTTATCGTTCGCCTAGATTAGCGGGGTCCTACACTTCCTTCCATACAAGTCTTCAAACGGTGCCATCCCCAGGCTAGCTTGGTACCCGTTGTTGTAGGAGAACTCTGCATAGGGTAGGCTGGATTCCCAATCCTTGTCATAGGCGAGTACACATGCTCTTAACATATCCTTCATAACCTGGTTTGCCCTCTCTGTCTGACCATCAGTCTAAGGGTGGTAGGCTAAGCTAAAGTCTAGGTTGGTGCACAGGGCCTCATGCAGGCTTTTCCAGAATTTGGAAGTAAACTAGGTTCCCCTATCTGATACAATCCTGCTAGGCACCGCATGCAACCTTACCACATTTTCAATATACAATTGTGCCAGCTTGGCTCCACCATAGGTGGTTCTGACTGGCAAGAACTAGGCGGTCTTGGTGAGTCTATCCACTACGACCCATATCGCATCATTGCCCTTCTTAGTCCTAGGTAGACCGGTTACAATGTCCATCCCTATTTCATCCCATTTCCAGGTTGGGATAGCCAGGGGTTGTAGCAACCCAGTGAGCATTTGGTAATTTGCTTTTACCTGCTGTCATACATCACACTGTGCCACATGGGTGGCCACGTCTGCCTTCATTCCTTTCCACCAAAAGCTTTGGATGAGATCTTTGAACATCTTAGTGGCCCCGGGGTGGATGGAGTAAGCTGAGTTCTGAGCTTCTCCCAAGATGGTTCCTCTAATCTCTCCTTCTTTTGGTACATACAATCGATCCTTGTATCGCACGATGCCATCTTCCCGGACTCTGAAAGATGTGGTCCCATCTTTCCCGATATGCTGTATAATTTTTTGAGTTTCCTCATCAACCTTTTGCCCTTGTTTGATCTCCTCGATTAGGGTGGGTTGTATGGTTAGGACCTTTTCACTTGGCTTTTGCACAATATGTATCCTGAATTCTGCAAATTCTCTTCTTAGGTGCTCATTGGTTGGAACCAACTCCTCACTGTATGCCTTTCTGCTGAGGGCGTCTGCTACAACATTAGCCTTGCTAGGGTGGTAGTGGATCTCCAAATCATAGTCCTTGATTAACTCCATCCATCTGCGCTGCCTCATGTTTAGGTCTGGTTGGGTAAAAATGTATTTGAGGCTTTTGTGGTCTTAATAAAGCTCACAGTTGTTTCCTATTAGGTAATGCGTCCAAACTTTCAAGGCATGCACCACGGCTGCCAGTTCCAGATCATGAGTATGGTAATTTCGCTCATGAGTCTGAAGCTGTCGGGAGGCGTAGGCAATAACCTTGTTATCCATTACTGCTTGTACTTTCTCAGGGTCCACTGCCACTCCTTTCATAGTGATGATATGCCCTAGGAAAGCTATCTTTTCCAGCCAAAACTCACACTTGATGAACTTCGCATATAACTTATGGCTTCTCAGCCTTTCTAGCACCGTTCGATGGTGGTGCTTGTGCTCTTCCTTGTCCTTGGAATAGATAAGTATGTTATCGATAAAAACGACAACATATTTATTCAATCCATCCATGAACACCTTGTTCATCAAGTTCATGAAGTATGCCAGTGCATTGGTTAACTCAAAGGTCATGACTGTAAACTCATATTGTCCATATCGGGTAACAAAGGCAGTTTTGTATATGTCACTTTCCCTAATCTTGAGTTGACGGTACCCCGACCTTAGGTCTATCTTGGAGAAAAACTTGGCTCCCTTGAGTTGATCAAATAGGTCATCGATCTGTGGAAGAGGGTACTTATTTTTGATAGTCACCTCATTCAGGGACCTATAATCCACAGACATCCTTAGGCTGCAATCCTTCTTGGTCACGAATAGCACGGGTGCTCCCCAAGGGGACGAGCTAGGTCTGATCAAGCCTCTCTACTGCAATTCCCTGAGCTGCTCCTTTAGTTCCGCCAACTCTGCGGGGGCCATCCGGTAAGGTCTCTTGGCTATTGGGGCATTCCTTGGGTATAAATCTATGATGAACTCAATATCTCGATCTGGGGGCATGCCAGGCAGTTCTTCTGGGAACACATTCAAGTAGTCACAGACTATGAGCACATCATCTAGGTCCTTGGCTTCTATGTGCCAGTTCAGGGGGGTCTTGGGAGGTCTTTTGGGCGCTACAGATCACCTTAGCGCCACCTGGGCTAATCAATTTAATGGTCTTGTTGGCACAGTGTATAACACCTTCATGACCACTCAACCAGTCCTTTCCCAAGATAACATCTATCCCTTAGGAGGTTAATACTATTAGGTCTGCTTTGAAGGCTACCCCACTTAGAATGATTTGAACCCTCTTACAACCAAGTTGACAGATAATATCTGCACCTGGTGTTCGGGTTAGAAGTGGCTTTTGAAGCGGTGTGGTAGGGATTTTGTTTTCACTCACAAATGTGGCTGATATGAAGGAGTGTGATGCACTAGAATCAAATAGCATAGTTGCCATAACTGAGTTACTAAGAACTCACCGAGTGCCACTCCCGAGGCCTACTGTGCCTCCTTTCCATCAACATAGTTGACGTGAGCCTTGTTGATAGACTGCTGGGACTGCTTGCTTGACTGGGCGCTAGCGGCCGGGCGGTTACCTGTGGTGATAGATTGCCTGGGCCCATTCACCGAGTTGGAGAAGGTTGATGCAGCCTACTTGCCGCGGTAGGGGTGTGGGCAGCTAGCAATGAAGTGACCAGATTCCCCACATTTGTAGCATGTCAGTCCATTGCTACGAAAGGTGTTCTGCTGCGAGTTGCCTTGGGCTGGGCCGGCCAAAGCGAGATGGGGCTGAATTGGCGCTTTTAAAGGGTGCGCTGTATGAGCCTCGGGACGCCTGGCCCGCAAAGTGCCTTTGTCGGCGCTCCTGGCACTGCGTTTTGAACTCCATAAACTTGCTCTTCAGTTGGCTCCTTTCCTCCTGCTTGAGCTTCTTAGCCTTGATGGCGTAGCTGATCAGAGAGGCAAAGTCAGGAGCCCGGTAGGTGTATGCTAGGGTTGCTATTTCCAGGGTCAACCCTTTTATGAAGGCCTTGCACTTCTTCCCATCAGAACCTACTTCCTCTGGAGCATAGCGAGACGCTCTGTAAACTTCTAGATATACTCTGCCACAGTGGAGCTTCCTTGAGTCAGATGCCTGAATTCCTCTACCTTGAGGTCCTTGGTTGCTTTCGGCACATGGTGCTGACGGAAAGCTTCTGTGAACTCATTCCAAGTAATCCCCTCCTTATGGGCAGCCTTGACAATCTCCCACCAAGTTAGGGCAGTACCATAGAGCTAGTGAGTGGTGAGGGCAATCTTGGTTTCCTCATTACAGTGGAGAAGTTCTAGCTTCCTCTCGATGGTCCTCATCCAATCCTCTGCTTCCATGGGATCTTGTGATACAGAGAAGGTAGGTGGCTTCAACCTGAGAAATTCTCCCATCTTTTCCAATGGCATGCCATGCTGGGGCCTTTGAGCCATATACTGGGCATAGGCAGCCAAGGCCTGGGCCAACTCTAGGTAAGGGTTCATTTCTGGCGGTGGAGGAGGAGGCAAGGGAGGTGGTGGGGGAGGTGGGGGAAGATGTCCTCCGCTGTAGCTGTTTTCTCCACGTCCTTCCCTTAGGTCGGGGTTTCCATTTCTCGAGTTATGAGAAGCCATCTGAGGGAGAAGAGAGTATATCTTAGGATATAGTTGTAGTTTAATCGCTCTTTACTTAGAAACACATACATATTTCCACACTGCACACTTTATTTCAAACAACTGTCTACACGATACATAGGAAAGCTTTTTATAGCTTCACGCACTAGGGTAACTCCTACACTACTAAGATCTCTAGACCCAACCAGCTAGCATGTCATCTAGGAGGCCAGTGTGGTCAGCTTCTGGTTGAAGGACAAAGGGGGAGAGTAGGTATGGGTCCTCTTGAGCGGTACAATTGAAAGCATCACTAATGGGTGGGAAGTTGCTCCAATCGCACTCATTGATTGCATCTGTCTAGCAGTTTCGGTCTTCCCGGGTTGCTTTCTCCTTCTTTACTGCTTCACGAGCCTTCTTAGCCTCATGAGCAAACTTGGCCCGCGTACTTCTCATGGTGTTCCATGCCGCACGTTCCCAATCCTTGAGAACTACATGCTGCATCCTAAGCACGGTGAGTTGTTTTGTTAGGGCTGCCTTCTCTTTCTTCAGTCTCTTCACCTGGGCTGCACCCGCTAGCATTTGGCGGTGGCTAAAGTATAGCTCTGAGTTGATTAGGGAGAAGTGGTTGTCTAGGGTGAGGAGGTAGTCGGTCATGCGGTGGATTATGGGTGTCCTCTTGAATTGCTTGGTTTTGGCCAGATCATGGAGCCGTTCCTGCCATACGGGGGAGGTTCTATTGTCTAGTGGAAAGAAGCGGAGGCAAGAGCGGTCGACTTCTTTCTCGTATATGGTGCATAGGCGGCGGAGGGTGTTGCGGGCTGCCATTTGTTGGTTGGTGGTGGTGATATGGCCGAGGGTGGTGGTGCTGAAAGCAGGGTGGTTCTTGCTGGCTCCTATGTGGATGGTCACGGTGCAGCCCAAGGTGTCTTCATTTTGATGCTCTACTGTCTCGAAGTGCGGCTTTTCCAAAATGCCCAGGTACTTGGTGCAGTCACTGAGGAGCTTAACGAACCCAGTCTTGACTAACCCATTATGAGTCTTAAAGGGTGCCATCTGGATCAAGAAAAGAGAGCGACGTGAGTAAGGAGGGAAGTGGTGAGAAGATCTTTGCAATAACTTAGACTCGGAAACCCAAGAATCCTTAAGGTCACATCCTACGGCCAACCTATGGCTCTGATACCTCCTAAAGTGCCCCCAAATCTTTGAGAGCTTAAATGTGATACAAATCCTAGTTCCAGGGTTCTAGCAACACATTTATTCCAGATAGCACAGAGTCAGACTTAATGATTACAGATCAATACATGACTAATTGCAGAAAAAGTAAGATACAACGGAAGCAATCCTTCAGGGCTCAATTCCATAGGCTAGTTGGGAAGTAGGATCATGACCTAGCCGAAGAGTGCCTCAAACAGTTTCTCGGAACTATCTAAAAAAGTATCAACAAAGCAAGGGTGAAGCCCACCTTCCTCCTGTAGGGCCCATTTGCAATCATCAACAAATGCAAATATAGAAAAGCTTTCATATAAATAGCTGGCAGCAGGCGTTACTCATACATTACCTACACCAAGCTAACTCCTATCAAAGCAACACCTCACAAAGAGGAATAGAAACAGTGGGGGAAAAGCATAAAAAGATCATAATTGCCACCACTAATTAGAAAACTAGTTATTTCTTTGGTTCAATGGCGTAAATAAGAGTGGAAACAATCATAGAGAATTCTAAAAGCATGTAAAGTAGCTCATGGTTCAGGAAAAAACATTTTAGTAGCTTATATGACCTGGGAGGGTTGCAATTTTGAAGACGTAGTAGTAAGCGAACGTTTAGTATATGAGGATATTTATACTTCTTTTTGCATCTGAAAAATATGAAATTCATATGAATACGACAAGCCAAGCCTCCGTTGAAAAATAACTAAAGAAATGCCACATCTAGAAGAATATTTACTCCACAATATTGACACAAATCGGTTGTGAGGTTGGGATCATGGGTAGAAACTTGTGATATTTAAGTAGGTAAATTAATGCCTCTGATAGCAAGCGAACCATCGTATAATTATTTGATTCAATGGTGTAGATAAAAGTGACAACAATCATAGAAAATTCTAGAAGCATGTAAAGTAGCTCATGGTGGGCTAGGCTTCTGTTGCTTTGGATTGAAAATGCTCATATCACTAGAACATATCTAATCACTAAATCAAAATATATCATGAATGTAGCGGAATCTCCAACTTAACCCGGTTTAAGCACACCTGACATCCAATGCACTTGAAAAGGTATAAGCCCGATTGCCCATCGAGTGCCCCGATGGACCCTCGATTTAACTGAAACCTTCCATGCATCGACATCATACACATCAATCTCAACAATGAGCCACAATGATTACTATAGCCGATCATTTCATACAAAAGTAGCCTAAGTATTAGAAAACCATTACTCAAAATATTATACAGCCATATTGGAACAGAGTTCAAAATAAACTCGCAATGGAATATATATTACAAGTAGAAAATAATGCATCAGAAATAATACACTAAGACATGACATTGAGCCCAACATTGTCATTCTCGATCATACAAGTACCTAAAAAATATCAACAACAACGCTAAGTATATAGGGTACTTGGTAGGACTTACCTATGGGTCATATATGCTCGACTCATTTAATGGAATGCAAGTCTATATGTGGAATATCTGACTTCAAACCTGCATAAGCTTACTACATGTGAGTCCTTACTTTCAAGTTTTATCTCAAAAGCATAAGCATAAGCTTTAGTAACCTGACATAATTATCATTGCAAGTTTGTAACTACAAACTAGAACAATACAATGAGAACACACATATTAGATATATGTAAAAACATTTATAGAATACCATCATGAATCAGTTGCATTTAATAAAATCATAAAAGCATCCAATTAAACAAGTATGTTGTATATTAAAAATGAAGCAAGTACAAGTAGTATTCATCATGTTCCATGACATACATCATCATTACAAAACAACGTTGAGGGTCACGATCGAGCATGTTCAACCTCTGGTGAACCAAAAGATTTGAATCAATTTTTAATTCCTAGGGAATATTCCAAATCGCACGGTATATGCTTACTTGATGTGGCTTTCTCACATAAACCAAAAGAACCCAAGTATGTTCCAAGCTTGCCAGATGCAAGGGCCTTGTGCACGAGCACCCAAGCCAACTTCCCACCTTCTAATCGGCACTGCACAGGTTCAACCTCGGGTTCAATCAAGGTAGAGTTCATCGTGCCCCATGTTCCCAGCTATGCATTCCGGTAAAAGTAAATGCTGAAAGCATGGCCAAGCAATGGATGGCCTTAAACAACACCGGCGGGGCTGCAAGTAAAATATAATAAGTATTCATATCAATAGAGTATAACCATTTGCCCCACCCAGTCACATTTTCATTATCAAACTTTTTATATTTCAAGTTCAAATTCAAAGTAGTATTGACAATAATAGTAACATAAGGTAAATCTTATTCTCGTGAGTTAATGGATTTCACCCAACTTCTATTGTTTAAGCATGGCTAAGCATAGATTTTGACCTATTCATTATAGATAGGATATCAAAGATTTATGCATGTGGGGTTTCATACAACTGTAAGGACCGTGTTGGGGTATTCGACCTAAGAGGGGGAGGGGGTGAATTGGGTCACTAATTCACTCTTCTAAAACCTATGGTTTTTTAGTTCATAAGATAAACCTATCACATCCTACACATGCTACTTAAGACTAAGGTTTATCTATGTGCTCTCTAACTTACCCAAAAGACTTGCAACCTAGAGCCAAACCTAATCAAACTAAGGACTAAAGGCACACAAGAAAGTAAATGTGGAAACGTAAATACGGTAACTAAAGAGATAAGGGCAACGGGATGCAAAGTCCTGTAGAGACACGACGATTTAACGTGGTTCACCACTAACTGCTGTGTCCGTGGGCTCGCCACCAAAGGCAAAATCCAAGCCGTACATCAAGTCTCTTCCAATCATCGTCTTGCACTCACCACCAATTGGATCCCGGCAAGCAAAGGCTAAGTGCCACCAAGCTACCAAGGCTTAGCCACCACAACTATCTCTCTCGGTCACAAGGCGCTAGATAGCACTATGAAGTTTGTAGGGTATCCTCATCCCCGCAAGTTGTCACTATCACTCTACACCAAGAAGGAGGGTGTACCAATCAGTACAAGTGGCTTAACTATAGCCAAGGCTTCTCCACTAGCTCACGCAGGAGCTACACTCAAGAAAAGCTCACAAGCTCATTCTCTCTAAGCTCTAACTAGCTTGGATCATGCACTAAGCCCTCATATGGTGGTTGCAGTTGTAGATATGCTTGGAATTCTCCTCTACACTTGCTTTGATCTTCATGGCTCCAACACTCCCCAAATGGCCGGGTGGGGTTGCTTATATAGCCCCCAAACACGAACTAGCAGTTCACCAAAAGGCTGCCAGAAAGTGCATAGACCGTACAATCTGATATGTTCACTTTTGCATACTTCATACTGTCCTGTCCATTGTACTTGTCAAATAGCCATTGAACAAGCCATTATACTAGCCGTTGTAATGTTCGATGGTTTGTCCAGTCTCACAGACCGTACCATCCGGTCCATTGAGATCCTCGGCTCCTTCATTCATCAAAGCCCCATGAAACTTTGTGCGATGTATTGTCTAGTCTTATAGACCATACCATATGGTATGTTGTAATCCTCCACTGCTTCAATCTTCATATCCTGGGCCATCTTTGTCTGACCTTTAGTCCGGTCTTCTGGACCATACTGTCCAGTTCATTGAACTTGGTCGCTTCTGCTGCTACCTCCTTTGAAGTTATTCAGTCCATTATTTCTCTAGGGGTTCACATAGTCCAATCTTCGTAACTTGCTGGCTTCTAAATCTTTTGCCATTTGGAAAAAATAGGTTCAGAGGTTCGTCCGGTCATGCGGACCGTCTTGTATGACTGTAAGGGTGGCCCTTCAGGCCTTGCCTTTGGATTTTCTTATTATTCATCTCTTGGACCAAAACACCTTAGAATGTGTATCTAGACAAACTTATTAGTCCAAGTGTTGGTTGTCAATCAATTACCAAAACACAACTATGTAAATATGGCATATGAGGCCATTTTCCTTACAACTACTCCTAAACATAAATATACATCCAAAAAGAGATGGTAGGACTCTCTAGTAAGAGATTTGCTTAGGAGCCTACCTTTGCTTTATTTTAAAAGAAAACCAGCAAACTAAACTACAGTTAGTTTGTCAGGTTGTGAGGCTTTGCCCCAGGGAACCCCTTCAAATATAAACGGAATAAATCAATGACTTACAACCAAAAAGGGTGGAATGATGAGAACATATCCACCAAACATATGACTATGTTCCAACAAAAGATAAAGTCACAAGCCCAGTTGGCATTAGAGTTCAATTCAATCTCGATGCATGTTTGGACTACAGGAGTAGGCTTCACAAAAATGGGCGCCCAGGCCACATACAGACTCCATTTTGGGCGTTCTACATATTGGCCTCAAGTTAAGGAGATAAGCTTTCCAACACAGCTAGTCCCACATAAAAATTTATTTGGAGGCGATGGAAATCATCGAAACAAGATGACATCATGAATTCGCCAGCATGCTGCTCGACTGGTTTTTGGGCCCGCTAGCTTTGTATTCCCTAGGGTTGGTCGGCCACCCCCTTGGACGCCCCCTAGTCCTCTCTCTTATATATATTATATCGCAATCATTAGGTTTGGGTATGGGTTTTGCTTATATTAATTGTCTTGAACAGTGTTGTCGTTTCATTGGTTTGTGAAACCCCAACTTATGAGCTTCATCCCTATTTGCAATTTCAGTTTGCATCTACTATGTTCTTGTTTGCATTCTTTGATTCATTGGCAGGGACAAGCCTTCCTGGTGAAGTCAATCATGTGTGCATAGTTGATAGCCAGAGGAGACATGGTGTTGTGATTGTAGGGTTCGAATCGTGTTGATCTGGAGCCAGATTATGTGTGTCGTGCCTCTGCCAAATCAATACTTACCCTATCCCCACCTGATAGAAGATCGAGAACCACGTCCTCATTAATTAAGCTTCTAATGGTCTTTCTTGACCTAGGCTTAGCTTGGTTGGTAAGATGTGGCTTGACATGCAAATACACCATAGCATCTAATTAATCCTTGCTTTGATGTGCTAAATTTAAATATGCTGAAATACGATTTTAGTTTAATCATCACGCAAAGCAAGACATATATGCATATTGACTACTTTCAACACACTTAGACTGAGACTAGCTCACTCTATATGGTCTTGAGTAGCTTTGTTGTTGTCCTGATCTATCATGACTAGATGCTGCATTGGCTGATGCTTTCTATTTATGCCAAATTACACCTTGCTAGCTCTCGTTCTGTCTAAAAATATTCATTAGAGATGATTTGAAAGTGATCTAGTACAAGTACCCTCATATGCTCATATCTCTAGAACTTGTACATGCTCTGTTTAACTGACAAGCTTCTTTGCTGCACCCTTCTGTATTGCATGCATATTTTGAAGGAAAGTCTTTGTTTCAGGGAGAGCGAGCATTGGTAGAGGTAGAACTTGATGTGTCCATTGTCAACAAGGGGGCCAAGTTTTGCATGTTCCCATGCGGAGAAGTTGTGTGTTGTTGGCATCTCTTAGCCTAACAGATTTTACCCTCCAAGTGTACGAAGGCCACTTTAGCTTTCACCCGAGGGTGTTCCAAGGTATCGTATCTATCCATATGGAAGCTTCTGAGATAGATATATTAACTTATTAAATGTCTAGTTCTTTTACTCTTTCACTCTAAAAGATAAAAGAAAGGATAACGGCACCGACACACTCCACAAGGATACATAGATCAATGAGAAGCTAAGAGGCCTTGGTTCCTAACTACGTCTTCCTTTACTGAGATCAAGCCAAAAGACAAAGCTAGATCCAACATGCTACTCTACAACGTTATCGCTTCTCCTCCACACCTAAGATCATGGTTTGGTCTAGACATCTTTATTGCATCGGACATCTTGGCTATAGAACCACTTCCAGGCATGAGAGTGCTGATAACCCTGTTACCGCACGATCCTAGCCAATTTGAGAATCGCCATCAGATCGGTTGAGGCTCTGACCTATAAATTTGTAACTCACGTTCAATAATAAACACAATGACACACGTTCCTAGAAGTGCATATCTCACCACCAACCTTCGGTGCATCGCCACCCCTATTCTTAGGGTTTTTCTCAAGTAAGTGCCATGGTGTTCTAATATGTTCTCTAGTAGATCGTGATAGGGCTATTTGGTCTGCTAATATTGAAGCATTTTTTATGGTAAGGTCTGCTAATTATCCCACGTGCTATCAATCTACTATTTTATCTATGCATAACGCTATAGATTGATATCATGCGGCTAGGTGTACATAGCTTGCTTGGTTGCTACAATCCATGATATGCACAGCAGCATATGCATACGACAACTTGAGAGATTGATGTGCACCTAGCTCCCTATCTTTGCATGTCCTAGATGTGTTTTCTGTTTTAGATGAATTTCTTTGGAGGTTCACCAACTTGGAGTAGTTAATCGTCTAGATCATGGTCTTAGACAGGTTTGCTTGATCTTTTGACCTGCAAGAAGATACTGATACACGAGATGAGCCGATCAGCATGGCCCTTAGAAGCCGATCCCAGCGATCCGACTAGAATTTGGCATTTACTATGTTGTGCTTTTGTAGGGCGATTACCCGATGACCACAACACTCATCACACCACCTCCCTGGCTAGTAGGTCAAACCAAGTCAGGTGGCACACCTGCGACCACCACAAGATGGACTGTCCCCCAAACTGCAGGCCCGGTTGAGCCGCATCTCCCAGCTCATCGTGTGTTGGCCACAGTATGATCGCCGGTCTATTTCCCGTGACAACACATCATTGGCACGCCCAGTGATACCATCATCGCCAACTTCTTCATCAACCAATGGCTCCATCCATGTCCAAGGCCAATGGCAAAGGTGAGAAAGTTCTTTTAGGCCCATCATGACCCCAGTCAATGGCCGAAAGATAAGCAGGGATCCCCAAGCTCAATGAAATCACACCAAAGCACCGAGGAGTCTACGATCACACTCTTGACAAGCTAGCAGAGAAGCTCCTAGATCGCTTCACGTAGACCCATAATAGAGGCATTAGGACTCTCGGACATGAGGACTCTCTCCTTGATGCTATCAACCTCTCTGTCCTGTCGGAGGAACGTACCATGACTCTCCTCAAGAGATCTACTACATGATACACCATGCCTGGTATGTCAATTCGATATCTTCATCAATTCCCTTGAGAAGGCTATCGCGAAGGTTGCCTAGTCTATGTTAGTTGGCTACTACACACCTCAGGGACCTACCTTTGGTTCCTTCAAGGGCGAGAAAGCATTGTTCCATCAATACATGCAGTTGATGTAGTTCGAGCCACCAGAAGGGATGGAGGCAAATCATCATCTACCACCCTAGAACCCCTCACGATGTACCATCCGTATATGACAGTTCTCTTGCATTCATACCTAAGGGTTGTGTATGTCAGATGCAATACAGGCCATTACGTGAGGAAGAAGAGCCACCTCAAGCGGCCACCAAAAGTTCCTCAAGGGAAGAACAAGACCACCAACACAGATCTAATGCAATGGAAGATGCAATATGGTGCTGGGCTGACTCCTAGCAATCAGGCCGCATTTTTTAGGACAGACAGACTGCTCACATTGGATGATCAGATCGCCAATGTCCTGGAAAGCTGATTTGGGATGAAGGCCAAGCTCTTGACAATTTAGTATGCAAAGCCCTACCCAGAAGAGTCTGATCAGATGCAGCCACTGCCAAAGTACAAAGTGCCTGAGCTTCTCCAAGATCAATGACACTTATAATATAAGCACGGTCGAGCATATCAGCCGATACATGACACAACTCTTAGTCGCAGCCACAGCCAAACACATGAAAGTTTGGTTTTTCTCCTTTTCACTCTCAGGACCAACGTTCAGCTGGTACACATCACTCGCATCGAGATCCATTACCTCTTGGAAGCAGATGGATGACCAATTTCATGAACACTTCTTCTCTGGTTCCGGCGAGATAACGATCAATGACCTCATGGCTCTTTGTCAACTATAGGGAGAAATAGTAGCACATTTAATCCATCACTTTAAAGAGACTAGGAACAAGTGCTACTCGTTGCGCCTTATCGAGAAACAGCACACAGGTATAGCCTATGCAGGGCTACAGCCAGTCACGTAGTAGGCTTATGGGCACACCCATTTTGATTCAATTGGTGATCTTTTAACAAACGTATCGGCTTTTGAGAGCAGACGTCCTTAGGAATATTAGGAGGGGTACAAGAAACCGATCACCTATGTCTATACGCCAAAAGACTACAAATCGGTTGAAGAAGCCAATGTTGCCATTGTAACTTGGGCCCCGGGTGGCGAACTCGGTCCCGTGTCAATGGATCAAAGCACTAGAGCCACCCGTTGGCTTCGAATTTGACCTCTTCAAGAGTGATCCGATCTTTGATCTCCTACTCAAGGAAAAGCATCTCAAGTTATTGGCTGATCATAAGATCCCATCGGCTGAAGAGTTGCAAGGGGCACAAGTACTACAAGTGGAACAACTCCAACACTCATGAGACTGTGGCAGAACTGCCTAGATTAACCCGGATTTAGTGCTTAATCAACAGATCCGGACTAACCTCGGTAGTCCTTCAGGATGTAGTTATCCTGACTTGGCCTTCCCATCCGGATCGAGCTTGATTTTGGGGCGACTCTCGAAGGAGTCCACAGGTTACAACATACACATCACATTTATTACATAACTTAAAATATTACACATAAGTTTTGGTACTTATTACATTTCCGGCTGATAAGTTCCTCAGCCATTAAACAAAAGTAGCATTGTTCTCATGTTCTTTCAACTCACACACACATCTCACTTCTTCAGTTGTAGCAAAGCTTAGATCAGAAGAAAGGAGGATTTAGATAAGGGTCCCATTCAAACCAAGTATATTCTACATCTGAAAAAGCATAGGCAAGAAGCCTGAGTACTAATTACTCAGCAAGACTTACCCGACCACTGGGTCGAAACCCGACTTCCTAACTCAAGGCCGGGGTGATTATGTCAACTCACACTGCGGCAGGCCTAATAATAAATCCTTAGCTTTAGAATTTAGTTCATCCTTTTAGTTATTACCTGATCATACTAAGTTATTCCTATTCTACTAACCCACCAAGATCTACCCAGACAAACATGTTGTCAAACATTCATCATTGATAAGATAAATTCTCTTACTACGATGTTGGTCGCGATCAGGCAGCTTACAACCGGCAAGCCACAGACGATTCGAATCGGTTTTCCTACCTCTCGAGAGGGATACCCAAACACTCGTCATATGTGTGTACACCGACCCCACATACGACAACCCAACATCCAGTGCCACCTAGCCGGAACCATCCTCACCGAACCCGGGTGTCAGTCCTTTAACACCCGCCCAACCTCCTCCTTCCAGTTGGTCTCGTCTAGTTCCGCGCTTAGGTACAACAGGACGAAAGGCTTACCGGAGCCTGTTAAGGACGGTAAGTGAATGAGGCGCGTTCGGCCCAACCAGGCCACACATTGGACGGCCTTATGCGACACAGGCAGGATCAGGGTCCATAGCAATTAATTATAACATGTAAAGTATGAAAGCGAAACTGATCCCGCCGCATGCCTGTCAATTTATTATCCATCTTCTTATTCTCAACCAAAAACTTGCTGTAAAAGATTTCCTTCCTAGGCTTTTGCCACCTAAGCCATCTACTGAGCATAGGATTATATGCTGGGTAATGAATCATCATGCTCTAGGGTTTCAATCAACTCCTAACTCTAATGCACAAGCATAACTCTGATTTAAATTAAGAATTTAAGAAAACTGGGTAATGCACGGGGGCTTGCCTTGAGTCACAGGACCGGCCTCTGTCGGTGACTCGGAGTCTTCTCCGGCAGGTGTGAAGGATGCTTCGGTCGCACCGGCTTCCGGATTTTCTGTTGCAGTGGAAGATTCTTCAACTGGGAGCGGTGGGACCAGCGTGCCTAAGTTGATGACATGCAGGAGTTTTAAAAAAATGAGAATGATCAACCTGTTGAAAAAGTAAAATGTACCATTTTCTAAAGAAAAAGGGCGGTTGGGGTTAAATATGGATATTTTTCGGATGCAAAAGATCGTCCTAAGCTTTAAATGAATTACCAGGTATTTTTTTAATATTTTTGAATAATAATTTTTAAAGTTTAAATGAATTTTCTAGGAATTTTGAATAATTAAATGGATTTTTGAATTAGTTTTCTATTTTTAATGCACTTTATGAATTTTTATGCATTTATAAATAAAGGCTAAAATCTTTAACAATATATAAACTTTAATGTACTTTCTTTTTGGAAATACCACATTATATAAATGAATTAATAAATAATTTTTCTAATTAATTTAAACATATTACATTAAAGCAAAATAGATAAACAAATTAAACTTAAAGGAAAAAGAAAAACAGAAATATTGTTGAAATTCGGCCCAGCCCACAAAAAGAAGAAAGCAAAAAGTTCTAATTTCCCCCTCCAAAAATCGCCTGAGCTCCCCTTTCGGCCTGGCCCGGCCCAAAGTGGGCCGGCGGCCTGCCTGCGCTCAGGCGAGGCCCCGCCGAAGCCTTTTGGCTCGGCCCGGCCACTGCGCGGCCCGGCAGGCCGGCCTGCCAGGCGAGCGGCCCAGCTGGGCTGGCGGCCCAGCCGGCCGGCCTCGCCCAGCTCGCCCGGCCGCCCGGCGCGCGGCGCGGCTGCGCGAGCGCGACGCGCTCTGCGCGTCGCCGCGCCGACAGCGCCGGCGACCATCCGGCGCGGCGGAGGCCGGGAGGCCTCGGGCGCGGCGCGAGCTCCTCTCTCCTTCCCTCCCCTTTTCCCATTCTCCCCCTCTTTCTCTACACGGTGGGGTCGCCGCCCGCCGGCGCGACCCGCCGGAGAGGTAGCCTCGCAGCGGCGGTGGTGCCCGCGGCGACCTATTTTCTACGGCGCGGGGTGTGCGCTGTCGCGGCGCACCCGATGCGCGTGCCGGCGGGGACCCTAGGGGCTCCCGCGCGCGAGGACCGTGGCGGCGATGCCGCGGTGGCCGCGGCGCCATGCGGGCTCCGAGCTCTGACGAGCTCGGGCCTGGCGCCCGGCGTGGCGCAGAGGGAAGGAGTGGGGTGGGGTGTGCTTACCGACGTGGTGGCGTGGCGGTGACGGCGGTGGAGACGGCGGCGACGGCGCGGGGCTGGGGGAAGCGGCGTGGCGCGGAGCGGGGAGTGCCGGCCTCGGCGCGCGCCGCGGGGAAGAAGACCCCGCCCCCGCAGTCCCACCTGTCAGTGCCGCCTGACAGGGGAGGCACGGGGTGGCGGGTGGGCTGGCAGCCACGCGGGCCGCCGCCCCCGACTGGGCCTCGCCGAGCGGGCGCGTGGCCGCGGGCTGGCCAGCTGGCCCGCGGGGCTTCGCCCCCTTTTTCTTTTTCTTTTTTACATTTACCCTTTTCATTTTTAACCCTAGATTTTGACGTATTTTGACAGGGGTCCAAATACAAAAGTGAAAGGGCTTAATTTTAACTACCCTTTCACATTTTTGCCCCTGGAAAACTCCGAATTTTTAAAAAAGGCCTCAAATTTAAATTCGAATCAAAATTTTGAGAAAAATTAGGGTAAATTGCAAATGCACTTAAGTATTTAGAAAATTACGGAGTATTACAGAGACCCTCGAGTGCAAGGTATCGCGTCAGTAGATCCAGTCAGCCATTGAGCAAGGTCAGCTGAATTTTGGGAGAAAGCTGATAAAGGTTGACACAAATCCCTTCCCATTGGGAGTCAACATGATCAACGTGGCCTCAAGTTCAAAAGGCAAAGGCCCAGCCGATCCAAGCGATCGGCCACAAAATTTCAGAGTGAAAGATCACACAACCGAAGAAGAAGTCGCTCGATACCGCAATTACTGACTAGAGTGACACTACTATGAGACGCACAACTACCGCGACTACTGGGCTTGCCCCTTCTTTCGATTATGCTGGGAAGAAGGTGTGCCAAGACTACCTAGCGTTGATGACTACCACGAGTGCACAAGGCATCAAAGTCTGGGATGGTGCACATCTGTATTCTTGCACCTAGGGTGAGGCCCGCATTGTTTCCAAGATTATGCACGTGAAGCACATTGGTGCTACCAAGTGGCAGACGAAGGATGATGGCGGGACGAGCGTTTAGAACCTCATTGGTTCCTAATGGTCTCTCTCATACACAGAAACATAGGTGCAATGGCTTCGAAACCTAGAACAACAACAAGAAGAGTACTTGCAGCAACTACAAAAGGCCAAATCAGGACTACACCCGCCAGCGCCTCGACGAACGCACCGACTAGTTTGGCAAAGGAAAGACCAGCAGAATGCCAATGAACTATCGACAGACATGATGGAGCTCAATGCAGCAGATAATGTCAACATGGTGTTCGTCCTCACAAATGAATCTCATCGCCAGCCTATAGAGGAAGTATAGGAGGGAGAGCTCACCATCGGAGCATCTACGGTTTTTGGAGAAGCCACAAGAAAAGAAGTACCACCACCTCAAGCCACTGTTCATCAATGGTTTCATCAATGGCAAGCCGATCACCAAGATGATGGTGGATACAGGAGCAGCGGTCAACCTCATGCCCTGTGGCATATGTTGTATGTTCGGCAGATTGAATGGCAATTTGATCAAGACCAAGGTTGTACTCAATGATTTCAAGGGCAACTCGACACATGCCAAAGGAGTACTAAAAGTCGAGCTGATAGTGGACCACAAGACGATCAACATGGCGTTCTTCGTTGTTGATAGCCAAGTACCATACTCAGCTTTGTTAGGCTAGGATTGGATTCATCCATACTGTTGCATGCCATAATCGATGCACTAGTGCCTACTACAATGGAACAACGATGAAGTCGAGGTGGTACCAGCTGATGACTCCCAAGATGTGTCGACTATGGGCATTGCTCCCTAGAATGAGAAGACTGAATGTCTCACAAGACAAGATTTGGGAGAGTGTGAATACATCGAGGCTTCAACATAGGGAGCCAAGTCAGTTTGCGCAACCGGCCTTGAGGCTTTAACTGAACTATCAGCAACATGAATAGTGCCCTAAAAAGGGTATTTGTTTTTTTGCACAGGCATACGAGGCCGATTCATGTGATCAGCCATTACAAGAGGTGTATGTTTATATCTATTAATGCCCGCGAGGCCAATCCAAGCAATCGGGCAAAAGATTTCTATACAACATTCTTGTGCCAGAATAATGAAATGTTTTGGATGTCCGGCCGATATTCCCAATCACTTTAGAAATTTTGCTCGAGGGGCAATCAAGAGATCAGATGTGAAGGACACACTCCAGACAACCATAATTTGGGGGTATCTAAATTTTTACGAAGAATAATTGTGGCACAAAAGAGCCGATGCATGAAGATCACCTCCAGCACAACCGATGCATTGCCATCACCTTTCTATCAAGATGAAGTTGCAGAAGCGACAAAGCATTCAAGAAAAGCCCATGCCTAGGGGGTATGAACACAAACTATATCACAATCACCATCTCCGGGCATAAGGATACATATGCAAGGATTACCGACTCAATAACCTAGCCAAACACAGCATATCCACCTGAGGTGATGTTAACTTTTCCAATCAATCAGTACGCTAACCACACACACTTTGAACATTCGTTAGAGGTGTATTGTTTGGCTAGGAAAGTTATCAATAATCTCAAGGATTATCAGAAGAAAATTGGGGATCAGCTTGTTGAAAGTAGTAATACAAGCCGATCTCGAAGCAAGGGCTGCCAGTATATGGAAGAGTTGTTTGATTGATATCGATGCGATGCTGCCAGCCCAGGGTTGTCCAGAATAGAAGCCGATGCATTACCAGTGTCTTTAGAATAGGGAGCACAACCATTTTTCCTAGTGAACTAGATATCCTCTAGAACCAAAAGACACGAGTAAAAACTGGCGCCTTCAGAGTGACATTTGCATCCAAATGATGAAAGATTTCATTAACAAGGGACACAATCATTTGGATCAAAGCAAGCTCATACAATGCCTGCCTTTTCCTTAGGTTCATCCCCGCGAAAGATGATAATACCACTGACACGGTCTAATCCAGCAAACATTGAGTCGGCAATGGGCATAAAGCTGGGAGGGATACCCTACGGAGTAGGTAGAACTCTCCTAGGAGTTTCCTGCTAGTGGTCAAAGCTCTTTATGCATGCTTGGGTGCCACGATTTCCAACTGCGCAGGAGGCACAATTGACTGAGGCACGACGAGTTTTCCTAGCAAGATAGGGTGAACCACTTGAGGATTCATTTTTTATTCTGGCACCCTATCTTACGGACCATGCAAGAAAATATATGAGGATTCTCTGGATTCAAAATCGACTTAATAGCCGATGTGTAATAAGAACCTCCACAACTCAAGGTCGAGGCGCAAGATATATTGAGGACGGTAATGATATGAGTCAAAGGAGAACCTACCTCCAGAGCCGAACCAACTATTAGACTATGTAGGTTGCCTATATGGCTTGCCTATCCACTATTCCAACCACATTTCTCTTTGTGTATAGTAGTGCTATAGTGTATATGCAGTTCTTTTACACATTCCACTGCACATAGTCTTGGTATACCTTTCTGTGGAGGAAGTGTCAATACAAGTTTGAGTCTATCGATTGGCCTTCAGGTATTTTTATTATCAATGTAGAAGACTCTCATTCTTCACTACTACAGATCCTCTAATATAGGTCACATTTTTAAAGACGAATATCGCTACATTTTATAGAAGAGTCATGTATCACCTAGTGCCAAGTAAGTTAAGATGGTATTTGGATAACCGTCTTAAATAAAAAAGTGTTTTAAGACAATAAGATGGTTATGTAGTAAGAAATGTCTCATGTTTAAGAAATGTGTCATGTTTAAGACGATTCATAATTGTAAACCGTCACTTTTAAGGTGGCTATATGAGACATCACAAGCGTAAGAACCGTCTTAGATTTTTGCAAGTATAAAAGATGCTTTTTATTTATAAAATTGTCTCAATTTGATTGTTCATATAAGACGCCTTGTAAATAAAACATAATAAATGTCATACATCTAGTAGCATGTCACACACATCATTATTACTAAATCATGCATTTTAAAACATTTTTGTTTTGCTTAGTAGGGTATCTTGTCAAAGTTTAACCAAGATTTTCCATTCAATTTAAATAGACCTAGCCCAAAAATTCATGTTTAACTTCAAACCAAGAGTTAGAAGAAAAATTTAAACATCAAAGTTGTGAAGAGAACTTTATGATGACTACTTTGCTTTAACGATCTTTCTTTAAAAAGCATAGATTTCTCTAAAAGAAAACCATAGCTACTTTGGTCACTAATAATTAATGAAGTTTTGTTGATTCTTTTCTTCTTAATGATGTGTGGGGCATATGGGCAGGACCCCCACTAGCAAATGGGCTTTTGGACAATGAAGCGTCACTAGCTCATAAAGATGGTAGTGGGGAGGGTTTGGGGCAGGTCCCCGCGGGTTTTGGACCCGGTGACGACGGGGACATGTGTGACTTCACCTTCACAGGGCTACGGGTTTGGGGACCTAAAATACGGCAGGGCAGGGGCGGGTTTAAAATTCCACCCGCGGGTTCCCTGCGGGGACCGAACAACCAAAAAGCCCAGGGACTACATGTAACACCTCGAAATTTAGCTCCAGAAATTTTCTTCTAAATCTACCTCTAATTCAATATCGATTTTCAAAATCTTGCTTGGTCGAGTGTATGTTGATGAGCTAAACAAAAATTCCCAATAGAGACCAAAATATTCACCTCCAAAAATCTTCCAAACATCTATACCAAATTTCTCTTGAATTTCTTCCCAAATCAAAAACAGAAAACGAAAACCCCTTCGTTCTTCCCAGGCTGCCATTGGCCCAACTCCCGCTCCCCTTGTGGCCCATCCCCTTCCTCTTCCCCCACCCCATGGCTAATGGCCCAACATCCTACAGCCCAACCATCACCCTTCCTCCCACTCCCACCACCTTACGAGTCCCGACCGTCAGCAGCTCCTCTCCCCGCCTCCTTCTCCTTCTTTTGGTTGGGCGCGCACCGCGTCGCACGACGTGGCAAGCACTACTCAGGTGAGACATGCGCTGACCCCACCTCGGCATCGCGCCGCCAACTAGACCCTCTATCTCCGCTCCACGCGGCACTATGCCAGCCTTGCCCTGTCTCCGCGCTTCGACATGCCGAGCCCCGACCTCCTCCTTCACTGGCTATAAATAGACCGACCACTCGCCGCTCCCTCCCACATCGAGGTCGCCATAGTGCGCCACCATGACCAGCCCCCAGCTCACCTGGGCGTTGCCCACCGTGAATACAACTCTCCCCCACTTCCCAAGCTCGCCAAGCACCCCTCCTCTGTTGCCCCCAAAATTCCCCCCACCACTGCCTCCCTGCTCAATTCGAGCGAGGGCGAGCGGCGCCACACACCACTTTGCCACCACGACACCTAGCCGCCACCCTTTCCACCTCCACGGAGCCGCCACCGTGCTTGCCTCCACCATCGCTGGCGCACTCCCACGACACAGCCGTAGAAATCGCCCGCCCACCTACTGCATCGTCTCACCATCACCACCAATTCGATCACCTTCCCGCCCTGATGCTTACGCCGCTGGTCTCGTCGCTGAGACCACCGCCGGCGGTGAGAACTGCTGGCGAGCCACCTTGAACCCACGCCCAGCCAGTTCGTTCAATTCGGACCAGACCAGCGTTGTTCCCTCTAACGCCATCTGCCCTCCTCCTATCACCGATGTGTGGGCCCCACGCTGTAACGGCGTCAGCTGCTGATGGTCACCCCCTAGCCAACTTTCCAACCCACTAGGGCCGCTAGCGCCGCACATGTGCATGGGCAGAATGGGCCGAAAGCTACCCCGACCTTAGTTGCGTCCCCCGCAGGCCAAAATTCAACAGTTAGCCACGTAAAAGTCCATTTCTACACCCTGGTCTTTCCAGAAAGTCTAAATCTACTCCCTGAGCTTTCTCCGGTGAATAAATCTACACCCTAGCCATTAAATAGTTCATATCTAGTCCGTTTCAACACCGATTTAGGTGATTGTTGCGCCTAAATTCATCTAAAATCAAGCTTCATCTATTCGTACACTTTTCATAATCTTTCCCCTAGCCGGAAAGCCACCGTCATGACACCATGACTCCATCCTACGCCTACCAGTGCTTCACACTGGTAGCACAAATATTGTGAGCTTGGTGATTGATGCTGTTGACCTCCTACTCTCCCTAAATTCCAAAGGTTCCTATCTAGGTCTCTCCAAATCCTATTCCAGATGATTCCGATCTCCGAAATCGTCCCCGTCGATCATATCCCATCGAGTCGTACTCCTTCATCGCCTCCTCCTACGAAAACCTCCCACCCTGACATCACCATGAGAACGCCATCTCATCGCTTCTGTTTTCACTCTAATCATCACTACTCACTACCGTGGCGATTCTCCAATGACCTCTATTGTGCCCGCCAAAGTGCTCGGCCAATCGTGAAACGATCCCCTGCACCCCGCTACTCGCCAGAGCTAACCTCTCTGGTAAGCAAAACCCGATCCCCCAGATAATCTATATCCCCACCAAGACTCTCTTCTATCCCACTACACCCAAAATCAATGTTGAGCTTATGTTGTGCCTTGATGTGTGTTTTCCCTTGTTTGTACGCGTAGGATATACTAGAGATTCTGATCGACACGCAACTCACGAGAACCTTCGCGATGCTTGAAGAGAGTAACCGGCCCTTGCAGTAGATGCTATACCAGCATGCGTAGTGGATGGCACACCATCGCACTCAGCAGTTGGTGTACCAATGTGCTCGGCAAATGTCGGTACGCCAACGTATTCGGTAGATGATGAACCCTCACCACCTGTGGCCCATGCATCATCTATATCAACAAAGCAATAGGCAAGCCCACTAGAATCCTCACTTGATACATAAATTTTCTATGTTTTGCAAACACAACCTTGGCCTGACAATCACAATAAAACGTGCATGTTTTTATCGCTAAGGTAAACCAGCACATTATATAGCTAACTAAGCCTATCTAGACATAGCGCGCAAAAGTGGGATCACTCATATAACTATATCTATCATAATCTTGACGTTGAGTTGGATTATGGTTGTGGAACTTGATGGGTTGTGGGATATGGATGTGTTTTTGAAATAAAATGGGGAAGAACCCCGGCAAACAACCCATGGGTTGGGATCAGCTAAAGAATGGGTAACTTAGCAGCTCGCGGTTACCCCAGTCCCGGACTTCGCAGGGAAGGCCGGGTATATGGATGCTCGCGGTGTAGAGCAATGGAAAGGTGGAATGGTTCTACCTAGGCCCTATAAGGACCGCGTTGATTTTCATCCTGGATAACTCTTTAGTACAATCACTCGCTCTGTATGAGGCATTGGCTAGGCCCGAGCTGGAGTGGATAGCCTAGTGGCTATCGTGTTGGCACACAAGGGGCTAGGGAAGGGGTTGTGTATCATGGGAGTACCACTGGGGTACTGGAGCGACTCAATTGTCCGAATCCCTAAAGCACTGCTAGGTGATGAAACAAATGCGAAGGTTTGGTTTGGAATTCGGACGCTTATTTGGCCGTAAACAGTCAGCTGAGTCCAACTTGTGGGAATTAGTACAACCTCTTATCAGAGTAAAATCTATTCGAATAGTCCGAATCCACTAGTATGGATGGGTTACGTCTTGGTTCTTCAATTAGCATATTTTCATAAACTAAAATGATTGGTTTGGTTTGGAAACAAAATGGTTTTGATGTTGGAGCTACGGGTGTGCAAAATGTGTTGGCGGTTGCGCCTTGAGCCATGTGGACTGGCAAGTCTAATGGCAAACCCTTTTTGAGAAAAACCATGTTTTCAAAAAGTGTAAAACTTTGTAAATAGCTCAAACCCTGCATACAAAATGTTTTTATGCAAAACTCTCAGTAAGCTCTAGATATATCCTGCATGTAGATATAGCTATACCCCTACTCCGTATGGAGAAAGGTGGGCTGTTGAGTACATATGTACTCACTCTTACTTTGTTGATGTTTTTCCAGTGAGGATGATGCTGTCACTGTATGTTCAGACGAGTTTGGGTTACGACTTACTCCCCAACCGTGACGTGTGGAAGTTTGGGCCTTTGTTTTATATTCCGCCGCTTAGCTTCAGGGCTGCGCCCCTTTGCTATTCGACCCGTTAGGGCAGATCTGTATTACTCTGATGTACGAATGTGATTAATAATCCCTAGGATGGTAAAAAATATATATTTTAGTACCATTATGGAAACCGGAGCGCTTTCACTAAAGAAGCCCAACAAGGCCCAACAAGAAACCCTAGGTATATAACTGCTCGGTGCACGCCCACCTCCCATGGACCAGCCCTCCACTAGCTCGTGAGCTCCAAACTCGACGCCTCCTTTGCACGATAGCTCCTTGGCAGCTCGGCTCCTCCGTGCGAGTGTGCGACCACGCCTCCAACATCCGCCCACCGCCCGCCTACTGCGCGCCTTCGCCGCCGCCTGCCAGCCCTCCACAGCTCTGCACCTCCATTGTCCAGCCACCCATCCGCACTCGTCCTCCTCCACGCTGACCGGCTCTCCCTCTCGTCTCGGGCTCTTGAACGGCCACACGCCCTCCACATCTTCACCAATGGACGGCGCCGATCGCTGGCCAGATCCCGCGGCCGTCTTCCCCTCATCTACGTCTCTACCGACGGGACGACGTCGACTGCCGACCAGATCCCGTGGCCCTCGCCCTCTCTCTGATGGGTACTGCACCTCTTTTCCCCTACTCCGTCAACCGCCCAACCAAGTTCAAGGCCAAGGCTCCATCCACCGATGGTTGACCAAGTTCGGGTGCTGGGTCCCCCGTCGGGTCTCGAGTCCCCGGTGGGGTCGGGGGCGGAGGCAGTTTTTGACCCGCAGTCGAGTTCGGGGGCGGGACGGGTTTTCATCTTAGGTCTCGGGGGCGGATACGCGGACACTTCACCTGCCCCGAACCCACCCCTCTTTTCCCAAGACCCCTCGCCCCCGCCATTGACCTCCTTCTAGTAGAATAGTTACGGATTTAACCTAGCCATTACCTCTTTTTGAACTCTACAATGCGCCCTTTGTTCTTTTTTATTTCACACTTTTTATTAACTTAAAAATAAATTGGCCAGCGACAAATATTTAAAAACTGAGATCGTTGTAGTTCACGTGTCAATAAATTTTGCTAGTGTCATCGAAATAATTTTGCTTTTGTATTTTTCCAACTTTCGTTGTTCCATCCGAAAACGTCCTAATGACGACTTTAAAAAAGAGTAAAAGACCTAATTACGCGAAACACCTCCCTCTGTGTAACCACTCCCTCCTTCATGCCGCCATATCCACATTGGCTAATCGGCTTTCAGCCGGCCCCCACTGCTCCTCTCCGGACTCCAGCGATCTGGCCTTCTTGCGACATGTGGTCCCCTCTTGCTTTCGGTTCCGGCTTCCAGCAGTCCAGCGTGCCACACCGCACCTCCGCCAAGCAGTCTATGGGTTGTCAAATGACACTTACGTATGGGATCCTAAATGATATTCATTTATGAGAAATTGGGAATTCTAAATATAAGTTTAGCTTTTAATTTGTTACTACGGTACTTGATTAAGGAATTGTATATAAGGCATTTTGTTTGTAACGATCTAAGACGGTTGAAAAATCATGTCTAACTTATGATGCATGGTTTATTTTCTTGACGGTTGTTTGGTAGAAGTGTCTAAACAAAGTGACAATCTAAGATGGTTCATCAGATAAAACGTCTTAAACTAAAGCTAATTTTAGACGGTTACATAGTAAACACCGTATATATGTCTTTTGCTTTTTTTGACTCCATGATATCTTAACATTTCATAAACATTTTAAAAACTAAAAATGAATGGTCTTATAGATATGTAGTAGTGCTTGCTGGCTACTTGGGATCGATGGATCGAAGGAGTTTTGGCCGAAGCCTGCTCCAAGTTTCGGAGGGTCGTGGTAGATTTCTCGATGGTGAACTAAGGACTCAAGGATCTATGCCGATGAGATTCGGTCTGGGAGCTATATTTATGCACGGAGATCAGAGTATGTGGCCAAAACAATGTAAAGGTGGAAAAGCATCGATGTGAAATATCAAGCACAAGAGTCTGCACACACATGAGAAGACGGGAATCAAGGTCCCAACTTTTGATAAAACAGTCGCCCTGATTCGTCGGTTGAATACTAGTAGACAAAGGATGAACGGTGCTAGTTGTGTAATGAGAAGAAAAGTCGAGACCCGTAACATGATGCTCACGAAGATGATATGAAGCACACGGTACCCAATGAGAAGTGATGAACTTTCAAGAGACGTTGCACTCAAGGAAATCAACATTCATGCAGAAGGTTCATAGCATCCCGATCACTCATTAGTTTTGTGTTAAGTAAACTTATCACCAAAATAGGGAGCATGTGTTGCCGCCATATCCTAGCTGATTTGAGAGTTGCCATCGGATCGACTCATGTGCTTAATGGGCCGCCCGCGCGGAGATAGTTTTTTGTATGGCTCGGGCTCAATGGGCTATGTACTATAGATATAAAGTAAATTAGGGTCGACTATGGACATGCCGTTTGAGGCTCCGACCTATAAATATGTAACTCCCATTTAATAATAAATATGCTGACATACGTTCATAGCAGCGCGTGTCTCAAGTAAACGTCATGCTGCTCTAATGTGTTCTTTAGTAGATCGTGGTAGGTCTGTTTGGTCTTATGACCATGGTAGACCTTATGCTGAAGCGTTTTTTCATGGTAAGGTTTGCTAGTTATCCTGCGTATTATCAATCTAATATTTTATCTGTGCATAACACTATAGACTAATATCATGCGACTAGGTATACATAGCTCGCTCGGCTGCTACAATCCACAACAGATACAAATTGAGTAAATTTTAGTAGAAGTTCAGCCATATGGATCAACACCCTTTTAGAGCGTGTTTGAATACAAGAGCTAAAATATAGCCACCTATTCTTACTTGACAGTCCAGTGAGCGGCCAGCCGTACGCCTACCCAATTTGGTGCTCAATATCACTGAAGTTTAGTCCGCTTGCATCCAAATAAGACAACTAATCGATAGGCTAAATTTTAGCTAACCCTTAGGTAACAATTAGTCCATTAATCTAAAATAGTGAGTTAACGTGGGCTAATATTAATTCCTAGTGTAATTATTAGATTAACGGACTATTAACCCACGCTATTCAGACAACTCTTGTGGTTAATGAACTAAACTTTAGATAATTAAATTTTAGTTATGATTAAACTTTATGTCTTATTCAAAGAGGACCCTTAGTTCGCTGGGATTGAATAAACATGGAACTGGAAGAAAAAATGGCAGTAGCCGTACTTCCTGCGTGCAAAACGAAGACGTAAGAAGAATGATTGCAGGCGTAGTAATTACATGAGTAATTGAACATGCTGGGAATCTCATTTCAATTTCTTGCTGTAGGCGTTCTTCGTTCAAATGAAAAATTCTGCGAACCGTGGTTTTTTTGGCGGAACTTGTCCATCCACATCTAAATTTTCGACTTAGCACGGGTGTTCGTACGATTTAACAGCTTTGTTTTTTCACTGACAAACGCCGTCCCTGTCGACAGCGAGGTGCTTATAGTGACTTCGTGAATCTTGAGATGCCGGTCCAGACCAACTCTACAGAGGTGCTCATAAGGATTTGATGTGTGCGCGTTCACAGGGTGTACGTGCGTTTGAGCGTCTGGTTTGTACCGTGTTTTAAAAAAAAAGAAAAATTCTGGCCGTAGGATAGAGATCTAGGAGACGCGTGCCAGAGGTGCTCTTACTAGGACTCAAATTTGTCTTATCCGCCAGTGCGCCACGTATGTATATAGTATGTCCATCCAAACATAGGTAACCGTAACCGATGCACTCGTAATCGATCTACATTGTGGCCGCATCCAATAGTCACATCTCGCGGAAGCTTTCCCTACCGCGACTTGCCGCCGGGCACATCGCAGATGGCCTTCGTTTAAATCAACCGCTTGTCTCCATGCATGTGACGCACTCTCTGGTTGTCCGCCTGTCCTTATGCCGCTGTATGCCACACCTAGCTTATCGCCATCTTTGCCCAATTTCCTAGTGGAAGTTGTAGCCTATCATGCTACGCTCAATCATGCATGGGTCTATAAATGCTTAAGGCTAGTTGGCTCAATATAATCACGGGTCTATAATAAAAACGCTTAAAGGCTATCTCGTTGTTGCTTCATCTACAGCCATCGTCTCTTCTTCCAGTAGTTCCTTCGAGTTAATACAGTACTCCTTGTCTTGTCTGCCGGGCCGGCAAGACAAGAGCGTCCTCCGGCGCACGTACTACGGCGAGATGACCGCCTTTGATGCTACTAATGTCCCAGCGCCGCCCAAACGCTCCCTGGCGGACAAGCCACCGTTCACGCTCTCCGACATCAAGAGAGCCATCCCGCCACACTGCTTCAGGCGCTCTGTGGCCAGATCGTCCTCCTACCTCATCCGCGACCTCGCCGCCGTCGCTGCCCTCCTGTACCTGGCGGTGGAAGTGATCCCCGCGCTCCCCGCTGGCCCGCTCCGGCGCACCGCATGGGCGCTGTACTGGGTGGCGCAGGGCTGCGCGCTCAACAGCGTGTGGGTGATCGCGCACGAGTGCGGGCACCACGCGTTCTCGGAGCACGCCCTCCTGGACGACGCCGTCGGCTTCGTCCTCCACACGGCGCTCCTCGTGCCCTACTTCTCCTGGAAGCACAGCCACCGGCGCCACCACGCTAACTCGGCCTCCCTTGACCGCGACGAGGTGTTCGTGCCCTGGCGCAAGTCCGAGCTGCCCCAGTACGCGCGCTTCATCCACGGCATCGCCCCGGCGCGCCTGGCCGTCCTTGTCGTCGTGCTCGTGACCGGGTTCCCGCTCTACCTGGTGTGCAACATCACCGGCCGGCCGTACCCGCGCCTCGCCAACCACTACGACCCCTACTCGCCCATCTTCTCCAGCGGCCGGGAGCGCGCGCAGGTCATCGTCTCCGACGCCGGCATCCTTGCATTCTCGCTCGCGCTGTACCGTCTCTCCGTGGCCGTTGGGTTCTGGACGGTGGTGCGCCTCTACGGCGTGCCCCTGCTCGTGGTGAACTCGTGGCTGGTGCTGGTCACGTTCCTGCACCACACGGACCCCGCGGCGCCGCGCTACGACTCCGGCGAGTGGGACTGGCTCCGCGGCGCGCTCGCCACCGTCGACCGCGACTACGGCGCCTTCCTCAACAGCGCCTTCCACAACATCGCCGACACACACGTCGTGCATCACCTATTCCCGGCCATGCCGCACTACCACGCTGCGGAGGCCACCAGGGCCATCCGCCCAGTCCTTGGCGAGTACTACCGCTCCGACGACACTCCCATCGTGCGTGCAGCGTGGCGCGCCGCCAAGGAATGCTTGTACGTCGAGCCCGACGGGCGCCGCGAGGGCGTATTCTGGTTCGCCAGCAAGTCTTAGCCGCACGACTGCACCTTTGTCCCTAGCCTCGGTATCGGCGGGCCCATGGAGGCAACACATCTGTAAATAATGGTGTTGGTCGAGTCACCCTCACCTGGGCTTCTGCATGTGGCCCAAGCTAGATTTGGATATTTCTTCGTATCAATCGTGGCCTTGCCTAATAACCTCGTTGCATCTCCTACTTTCCATGTCGCATGTGTACTGTAGTACTAGTACTATTACAAGTATGCTATAGGCAGCTTGCCTGTGAGGATAACTGTAAACTCGGTCATCTTTCAAAATCCACAGGACGAGATGAACTGTAAAATCTGTCCTTCGCCTTGGTTGCCTGTGTCGTCAAAGTTTTCAAGTGAGATTTTCTGATGTATAGAATTTGTATTATGAGCGATTCTTCGATCGGTTTCAGTAAAAATGTACGCGAGATCAACGGATCCATAGACAATTAGGAGTGAATGAACGGAAAGAGGGATAGAATCATAGAAATGATCTTTGTTACTCCGTATACCTCACTATCCCAGTTCGCACACAGCGTGACGATTGTTAGCAGCAGGACTTACCAACCACTGTGGCCCTGTTCGCCATGCAGTGCATAATAATAACAACAACAACCAAGAAGTACCGTGAACATTGGGCTGTACTGGACAGCCGATCGGCAGCAGCCTAGACAGCCGCAGGTGCACATCAAGCTGCTTGGGTCATCGGCTGGTTGTGGCTTTTCTGCTGGCCATAAGTCCTGTAGCTAGCTCTGGCTGTCTTGGGTGGCTGCACAGCCATTGCTGCAGCACAGCCATAGCTAGCACTGCCGATTGGGAATTGAAGAAAGAAAGAAATTCGCACCATCCCGCCAACACGGGCAAAATTTGGTTCAGCTTCTCTAAGTCACAGGCAGCCTGGTTGCTTAGCCGCGGCACAAGTTTGACGCCGGTGGCCATGACTTCATGCACGCTTGTTTCCTGCTGAGTGCAGTGGCTGTATAGCGCGGGCAACATTGTCGCGAGGTCATCCTGTGAGCACCACGAATCATGCCAGAAGTTTGTGTTTCGCCCATTGCCAACCTCTGAGGAGCTTATAGCCTGATAGATGGGGAGTAGAGCCTTCAGCATCGCCCAATGCTCACCTGTGAGGGTCCCGGCAAGAGTAGCTAGGCTGATTCCCTCACGCGCCCACGCAGCCCAGGAGGATTCATTGGCTGTATGCAGCCTGTGTAAGAGCTTGATCAGCAAGCATAGGTTTTGTATTTGGACATCTTTCACATTCAGCCCTCCCATGTCCTTGGAGGTGCAGACCGTTTCCCAAGCTACCAAGCAGTTTGCTCCACTGGTTTTGTCCTCGCCTGACCAGAGAAATGCACGACGCCTGCAGTCCATCTGATGCAACACGCCGGGAGGGATTTGAAGGGCACACATGGCATAAACCAGCTGGGAACTGAGCACCGAGTTTACCAAGACCGTCCGGCCCATAGGGTTGAGCAGGCTGGCTTTCCAACCTGCTAGGTACTTGTCTGTCTTGGCTATGTGAGGAGCAAAGGCGGATAGTTTCAGCTTGGTGCTCGACAGCGGTAAACCAAGGTACGTTTGGGGAAAGCCTTCCACTTTGCAGCCTAGTGTTGATGCCAGGGAAGCAGTTAAGCATTCATCAACATGCATGGGCACCATAGTGCTCTTAGACTAGTTGATCTTCAGACCAGTTGCTGAGGTGAAGGACTCCAGGGTGGCCTTTAGGTGGGAGACGTCTTCCATGTCTTCTCGCAATAGGATGAGGGTGTCGTCGGCGTACTGCAGAATTGGGCACAGAACGCCATCCACGACAGGGTGCCTGACCCCGCTCGTGTTCTTGATCAAGGTCTGTAGAACATCGGCAACGAGCAGGAATAGGTAGGGGGACAACGGATCACCCTGCCGCAGTCCTTGTTTGCAACCAAACCACGGTCCTGGGCAGCCGTTCATCAGGATGGCAGTCTTGGAGGTGCGCAGAATGTGAAGAATCCAACCACGCCAAATTGGCTTAAACCCCCGAGCTTCCATGACCGTCATCAGGCTATCCCAATTTACAGTATCGAATGCCTTGGCAAAATCCAGCTCAAGCACCAAAGTAGGTATTTTCCTCTTGTGGCAACATTGGACAAGTTCAACTGCGTAAACAAAATTTTCAGTGATAGGCAACATCCAAAGAGTTTGACCGCGAGGGAAATGTCCGTACCAGCCAGCGCCCGACCACCCCCGACGCCGGCGACCCAGCCGGCGCCGCCCACCCACTGCCGCCCGGGCCTGCAGAACGAGACCAGAGCCTCCGCTTCCTCCTGGCCGCGCTCCCTTCGGCCCATTGAAGACAGGTATGGCCAGCTCCTGCTGGGACATGACGGCTTCCTTCCCCCACCGCCGTCTGGATCCGCCGGCGAGCTTCGAGTTGGCGCCGCATCCTGGGGCCCCACACCGGCAGCAAGGCCTCAACCTACTCCCAACCCGCGCACCTTCGCCGAGGTGGTCAGAGGAGTATCAGATTTCAAATTGAAGCCGATCCAGTCCTCACTGGTGCGACCGTCGCCGGTCATTACTGACGCCGTCCGGAGCACTTACTGCTCCCCTCTCCGCACGTCACCTCCAAGGAAGGCCGCTCACCGCTCCGCCTACGAGACCTACGCCCAGGGCCGCTCCCCGCCTGATGAGAAGCGCTGGATCCCGGTCAGAGCACCTTACTGGTGGAGGAAAAAGCAATCCCCTCACCGGCCGGCTTCAATTCGAGGTGACCGGCCTTCACAACAGAGTAAATCTGCTCCTCCTACCGCGAGTCTCCGTGCCTTCCGCGACATTACACTATGGTCACCAGCTGGGCCATCGAACGTGCAACGTGCAAATGCACGGTGGCCCAACTCGTCACCAGGTCGGGCATCCCGCCCGTGCAATTTGTCCTCGGCCTCTTTCCCGCGCGCACACGGAAATTTCCCACTCGTCCTGTCCAAAACACGACCCGAGTCCCGAACTCAATCCGGTCCCGAGGTCATGTAGCCCGCCCGAGCATTCGCCCTCCTCCGATTGCTTCGCCGCTCCATCCCCGAGTCCGGCCGGTCCCGAGCTCCGAACATTGCTTCGCCGCTCTGCTTGTTCCGGTGATTGTTCTTCGCCCCGGCTGTGGTAGCCTTTTGCGGCAATGGCGGCCCTTGCTCCGGCGACGTGAGCTTTGTGCGGTCTCCTTCATTCCCCTTCGCCGGCAAGACCACAAGGTATAGTCCAAGCTCCTGCATTTCTGCATTGCTACTGTTCATTGGGGATCTAGGGTCGAGGTGTCCATCAGCGGAAAGCTGGAAACGCACTCTGGCCCCTGCTCCTGCCGGATGAGCATGAGATTTCAGATTTCCATAGGAACCCAGACCACTGAACATTAATGGTCCCAATGAATTGTGCTTCATAAGCTGATGCCACCGAAAAGTCTCCATTGGGCGTCCAAATCCAGGAGATCTGATCCCTCTCCTCGTTTAACTGAATGCCTCTCAGAGCGCAGCACAGTGTGATCACTTGATTCAATTCTGTCAGAGAGTCAATTCTGCCAATGAGCCTTAACCATTTGTGTGCCGGCATCATGTAACTCACCCGATGGTCACCATTTCAGTTTGTATCACCATTTCAATTTATCCTTTATTCCCTGGATTTATATCTCATCCATCCAAACTCCGATTCCATTAATTCTTCTTTTCTAAATTCATCTAAAATCAATATCTACCACATGGATTAATTCTATGATTTTAGGAGTTTCCAGGCCTGTCTACATGTCAGTGCCACGTACAACACCGTAGACGCGGACCGTTGACACCAGCACGTAGCTCTGCTTACGAGCAATCCACCAATATTTTCTGTTTCTCCAAAATCTAAAAATATGATTTTATTCTCCCGTTTATCCAAAACTCGGATTTTGGAATATTCTAGAAATATTCCCTTTTCTTTTCCAAAAATATATATGTTCAAAATTCCATATCTCTTCCGGTTGAACTCCGATTCTAGCCATTCTTCCATCTAAATTCCTCTAAAATCAAGCTCTACCCATCCACATAAGTCATCACAGCATGTCTTGTACAATGATGCAAGGCAGCCTATATATTTTTTTAAACCTACTGCTCAATTATTTATTGCAGGTTGCTACTGAGCGCAATGGAGTCCAGAATGAACTGGGTCATGCCAACTCCATACGGGCTACATCCTATTGACGATTGCTGCGAGGAAGAGGAGGCAGCTTTTGCTGCAGCAATTGCTTTGGGCTTTCTGCCACTTCCTGGTAACGGGGCACCGCATCATCCACGTTACAGCGTCCGGCGAGTCATGGTGAAGCGCAAAATTAGGGAGACTTGGCTGCGTATTTCAGCCGATCACTTCGATCCTGAAAAGGTGTACCCCGATGCTTACTTTCGGAGAATGTGAGCTTACCATCCATCCTGCACCCTATTATCTGTTGTTTTTACCACAACAATACACATGTTTATTGGATTTTGTAAGCAGGTATCGTGTTTCTCCAAGATTGTTTCGACGCATCGCAAATGCAGTTACCGCCTTCGACGACTACTTCCAAGAGAAGGAGAATAATGCAGCGAAGACTGGCGCCAATCCATATCAAAAGATTTTGGCTTGCTTCAAAATGCTTGCAACCGGTTTACCACCTCTAGCACTTGAATGTGAATTTGGCCTATCAAAGGCGGTATTAGCAGAAAGCTTGAAGCGCTTTATTCGGGCTGTGGTCACCCTCTTTGAAGACGAGTACCTGCGCGCTCCTAACCAGCAGGACATTGATTCTTTGCTTCAGGTTGCAGACACTAGAGGGTTTCCAGGTATGATCGGTAGCATTGACTGCATGCATTGGGAATGGGAAAATTGCCCAGTACCTTGGGCCGGTGAACATCGAGGACACACCCATAAGGCAACCATGATCCTCGAAGCTGTGGCAGGACCCAACCTGTGGTTTTGGCATGCCTTTTTCGGGCTACCGGGATCACTGAATGACATAAATGTTCTTCACAGATCCCATGTGTTCGATGACTTAGCAGCCGGAAAAGGGCCTCCTGTTTCTTTTTCTGTAAACGGCCACGACTACGACATGGGTTACTATTTAGCCGATGGGATTTACCCAGATTGGGCGACATTGGTGAAAGGTGTCCCCCGTCCCACCAATCCGAAGGAGAAGCTGTTTACCACTAAGCAATCAGCATACCGCAAGGATGTGGAGAGAGCATTTGGTGTTCTACAAGCCAAGTTCAAAATTGTTAAAGGGCCGGCAAGAAGTTTTTTCGTGAAGGAAATGAAATACAGCATGAAATGTTGCATCCTTGTGCACAACATGGCTGTTGAGGACGAAAGGGGGCAGCCTATGGCACGGGTTCATGACTTTGATCAAGGAACTGAGCCTCATTTGGGTACAGCCATGAACCATCTGTAGCGGAGTTGATTCAGAAGCACAAAAAAATCCAGAGCACAGTCGTGCACTCAAGGCTGCAAGCCGATCTGATGGAACATGTGTGGTATAAATTTGGGCCCGGGAGACATGGTACTATATGAGTTACTTCGTTTCTGCAGATGTTGTGTCGGTGTCATTGTGTGTTCTCCACCAGCCTAATTGTCTTGTTTTTTATACAGGTGGTTGATCAAGCGATATGAGGATGCTTGCAAGACAACGAAGGTTCAAAGAACCGCTTTGTTGCAGGGAGAGGGATGAATTATTTTGTGGCGCCTTGCAGCTGCCATCATTTTGTGATCAGCATGAGTTTGCATGCTGTCGCTGTTTTTGTAATTAAATAACAGTGAACATTGACTTAATGCGAAGCTATATAGTACACGAATTATTTTGTGGTAGCATAGTCTACGAACAAAACAATGAATTGAATCAACCATGGTGGATGTAATATGTTTATGCAGTTGAACTATGGTGAATTTTGTAAGCAGGCATGGAAGCCCTCTCCCTCCATGTGTTTCACAACCTCCAGTTTGCCTTTAAGTTGTTCAATAGCAAGGTCCAGCTGATGTTCTTAGAAACTACAAATTGCACAAACTACAGTGAATGTTCATATAAATGATAAGCATGGAAGCAACATCATACAGTACATATATTGTCAACAACAATTGAATGGTCCAACTGAAATCACACACTGGACTCGATGATCTACAAGACTTATTTCTAAGTTCACAAACAGGACACATGCAAGACATGGATAACATAGTACACTCGATGACACTCTCTGCGCTACTCTATTGATTGTTAGAGGACCCTCCTCGGTGTTGCCGTCGGAGAATGTCTCGCTGGATGTTCAAGAAGTACTCCTTCGCAGTGTCTGAAACGTTATTAAGATCCATGAGCATTATCTTGTTCTCATCCTGGAACCTTGTCCACTCCCATTGCTGAAGCTGTACCTGGAACTGCTTCTCTTGTATCTCAATCTGGCGCTCCTAAAATGATTTGGTGTCCTGTTGCTGCTTCTCTTGTATCTCAAGCTGGCGCTCCTGAAATGATTTGGTGTCCTGTTGCCATTGGACCTGTAGCTGTTGTTTCTGTTCGCTTGATGCCGCCATTCTTTGGAATAGTGACACTGCCTCAGACTCGGAAGTAGGTGTACCACCGGAGCTGCGCATCTTTTTTGCCTTGTCCCTGCCAATAGGCCTAGGAATTTCCCGAGGAGAGTCTGTGTCCGAGGTAGCAGCCAAGGAATCAGGAGAGTCGTTGTTTCCTTTGCGTTTGGCATTGTTTTTTTCAACATAATCTTCCCACTTCCTTGTTCCACGAAGAACACGCCAACAATGCAGGAACTGGAAATCCTTGCCCTTTTTCAAATCCTTGAACCGCTCACATGCCGCTTTGATCTGTGTAAGGCGTGAAAAAAAATGAACCTGATGTATACGAAATGCATGAGTATGTAGACAATGGGAAATGCAACAGTTACGTACCCGATCATCTTCTGTTTGGCCACTTTTTTGTATGCGATCAACAAAACCCTTGCAGCTAACAAAAAAGGAGGTGTCTGAAGCTATGCTTCGAAATTTCGAATTCAAAGAATCGCAACTACGTTCGGGCCAATGCTTTCTGTTCTCATTGTAGTAATTGGTTATGCGCTGCCAGTAAGTTTCAGAAGTTTGGTTCGTACCGACAATAGGATCACGACTCACATTAAGGTAAGCAGCACACAGCAATAGTTCCTCTTCATGGGTGAACGATGCACCCCTGCTGGAGACTCCTTTCTTTTCTTTGCCTTTTTTCTTAGAACTAGATGGAGCTGGGTCAGTAGGCGATGTGGGTGGGATGGCAGTAGGAGGTGGCATCATACTAGTAGCATATGCGTACTGACCGTACTGGGAGGATTGGGACAGCATAGGGGGGAGCATTTGCCCTGACTGGAACATTTGGGGAGCATGGAGTGGCAGAATCTGGATTGGACGAACATCGTCGATCTCAATGGGCTGGGCGTCTGATCCCCAAGCGGCAGTTTGGGGTGGTTGCATGTAAGGGTTATCTGACGGCGGCTGCATGCTGTATGGTGACCTGAAGGAAGTTAAAATTCAGGAAATTACATAAAGGAATGATGTATAAAAAAAACTTATCTTACTAGCAAAAGAATTCATGTACAAAATATAGGACAGACAATGTGAAAATACAAGGCTATGGTTCTGTACATTTATTGCAATATTGGAATGATGGATTGGAATGATTTGTGCCCAACAAACCCTGAACCTGCCCATCTATCTAGAGAATGATTAGGAACTAATGCCACTGATAGGAAATACATAGGCAGTAAGCGGATCAGAGCCAATTCTCTCTTTTCTAGCACTTTTGAATGATTGTGTGTCTCCATATGACTGACCATTCAAGTTTAGACAGTTGCCATTGGCAACGGTCGATGCTTATATGTTGTCACTACTGAATAGTGTGAAGAATGCATTGTCCATTGACGTGTGCACACTAAGCTTTTCCACATTCTATTATCCATTGCAATTTAGAAAAGGACTGTATGCAGGCAGCCCGCACATAAGTACTGGGATAATGATATGAGCCAAGTAATCGATTATTTGCGATGCACCACGGTATGCATGTCTACTCATTCATGTGCGTAGGCCATGCTACATTAATATTGTCTATATGCACAGAGAGATTATGTTCTCTATCAAGGATCACTGAAATCTGCACCCGTATATGCCTCAAGCGGGGTGACCATGCGCGACAAAGCAATGGTGTCTATCTATTAAACATGAACTAGGCACATGTAATCACCGTCCCAACATTGGCATCGTTTCCTACTTGCACCTCAACCCTAGATCCAAAAGTTTCATGGACGGGACAAATCTGAAATAGTCCCAACAAAGGAGAGCACAAGATTGAAGGAAATCCATGGAGGGGGACGGAGAAACCATACCTCGCCGAACGAGAAGACGAAGAAGACTCGGATCCAGGAGAAGGGAGACGCGATGGATCTACGTCTTGAGGCGGCCCGCAGTCACCGCTGGAGTCGCTGCTAGAAACGACGGCGACCTCCGCTTCAAGGACGCATCGCCTCCTTTTTTGCCGCCGGAGGCTCCAACGGCCGGTGCCGCTGTCGCTGGACGCCAGGACGCCGGCGACAGGATGCCGGGGGAGGGGAGGAGCGCTCGCGTGCTGCTGGGTTGGGGGAATACGAGAGGCGACAGTTGAGTGGGCCGTTGCCTATTTTTTTACTGGTTATATGCCCGACCGAATGCCCGACCTGGTGACGAGTTGGGCCACCGTGCATTTGCACGTTGCACGTTCGATGGCCCAGCTGGTGACCATAGTCTTACGAGTGGGCGCTGCTTCATCTGCCTGGACAGTGACCACCGTGCGGCTGCCTGCCGAGACCCGGTTCGCTGCTTCACCTGTCGCAAATCGGGCCACCGCGCGCGCCACTGCAGAGCGACCAAGCAACGTCGCAAGGGTCATCGAACCTCGCCGCAGACAAACCAAGCCTTCTCCACACCACCGCTACCGCCGTCCAGCCGTCCGCAGCCACGCCTCGATCTGCCTCCGCCGCCGGCGCCCACGCCCTCGTGCGTCATGTCGCTGCTTGGGGACCCAGCAACGCGGCCGGAGGAGGACGTCTACTTCATCCAGTCAACCAACGACATCGACGACGACATGAGGGAGTGGGACACCTCGGCTGCGGTCACGTGGGCCGTCCGCCCGGACTCTGCGGGGCCGCAGGAGGTGGAGGCGGCGCTCCGGGAGGAGTTCCGACTTCGACATGGCGAGGTAACGGTGGCGCGCCACTTTACCGAGTCCTTCCTCATCAAGTTCAAGCATGCTCATCACTGCACTGAAGCGCTCCGAAAGGGCAGCGCCAAGCGCCATGGGGTTGAGGTTTTCTTCAGCAAATGGCGGAGTCTGCGCGATGCCCATGGGGTGACGCTTCTGTTCCACGTAAAGCTATATCTTGACCGTGTGCCTATGCACGCGTGGACAGCCGTCATCGTTGAGCGCCTCATCAGTCGCTCTTGTGCCCTGGAAGGCATCAAAACAGACCTGGAGAAGCCAAGTGAGGCCAAGACGATTGATTTATGGGCCTGGACGGCCAACCCGAGTGCCATCCCCAAATGCGTCTGGCTCACCTTCTCTGGCCGGGCTAGGGACGCTTGGCTGGATACAGTCCTTGTCACAGAAATCCCACCAGAGCGCTGGCAGCTGGGCGTCAAACATCGGGTCCTCATCCACCTGGAGGAGATTCACGACTACTCGGCGGCATGGATCCATCTCGACTCCGGGGGCCCCGGCGCACCCAGCGTTCGCCGTCTGGCCCTGTGGCACTTGGGGGTCTTGGACGGGCCCCCGAGGCCCGATCGGCGGAGGATCAGGTCCCCCGCTCCTCTCAGTTCCTTGGCGGCCGGAACGGGGAGGGGGAGGACGATCAGAGGCGCACCAGGGAGGACGGCAGAGGCAGGCAGCGAGGGGGCTACAACAACGATCACCCCAACCTTTTTGCTGCTAGGAGGCGCCGGGACGACGACGACGAGCGCGAGGGCCGTGGCCATGACGGCCATGCTCGCCGCGGTCGGGACCTGCGCGACAGACGTGACAACCGCGAGGTGCGCCGCGAGCGAACGCACTCACCAAGGCAGAGGGACAGGGGCTCCAACAACAGACACGGCGGTCGCCGACGCGCTGACGGTGCGACATGCACCGGCTTCGGCGACGCGGCGCTGCTGCCAGAACATCTTCCTCGGCTCAAGGATCTTCGCAGCACTGAGGTAATTGAATTACAGTCCATTTTCGCCCACCAGGCCTCTGCTATCAAGGCTGCACGGCGCATGGTGCAGGGTGACCATGTCACAGATCGCATGCGGCTGGTTATGGAGCTCTTCAACGACTACATCGCCAAAGCTACCTTACTGGCAGAGAAGCTGCAGCTCGGCGACCCACAGCTATCCGGGACTGAAGCCTGGTGCGCGCCCCTGCATTCGGGCCGGGCTGCAGGCTGCAACACCATCCCGGTGCACCATGTTTTCAAGCGTGTTCTAGGCTGCCTCCCTGAGGATCAGACAGCTGGACACCCCGCCACAACTACCTTTTTGGAGGTCGATGTGGCCTTGCAGGAGCTGCAGCTGCATGAGACGATGGGGGAAGGCTTCATTGGCCCTCTCCCGGCGTCACCTGTGCAAGCCGTCTCCCCCCTTGATTGCAGGGAACTGCAAGAGGCCCTAGTTGGGTCCTTCCCAGCCAGCTCTGGTACCCAAGCTCCAGGCATCGCGTTTCAGTGCTCCCCAGATAGCGCCGCCCCCTCTCCAAGCGACGTGAACGGCGAGGCGTTGCTGCAGGCCCTCTTCACCAAGCCTGCGGAACCAGTGCTCTCGGCATCCTGCACGCCCCGCGCCAGCCTAGGCGCGCCTTGCCGCGGTGCGCTGCTGGAAGGCGGCAGGCAGGCTCAACAGAACTCTAGGCTCAACATCTTCTGGCATCTCTATGTTTTCAAACCAGTTGATAAAAGCAATTTTGCCTTCTTCCAAACATGGAGCATAAATATTAGTTAGGATCCAAGTTGAGCCAGAATGCAAGGAGGTCAATTCTACTGACAAGGCATATTCATTTTGGAAAATAGCATGACCATCAAAAGTAGCTCCATTCCAAATTATTGCTAAACCTCCAGAAGCACCATTAGAGGGTAGGAAGACAAATTTGTTGAATTTTGTTGGACATATTTTCTGAATCAAGGTGGCATCTATTAGTTCTGCTTTGGTTTCTTGCATGCAAATAACATCACAATCAGCATCTGTGACTTTATCCCTAATAGGATTCCATTTGTGTTCCAAGTTAATCCCTCTCACATTCCAAGATAAAACTTTCCACGATTTATAACTAGTGAACCGATTCATGATAACAGAAATAACTAGAGAAAGAGCTACATAGATAATATGTAGCGCTTGACCAACTGTTCTGCATAACAAAGAAAAGCAAAGCTTGACGACTGTAGAGGAAGTAGCAATAGTCTGATAACACATGAACTGGTAAAGGTAACAAAGAAGAACAAGAGCATATTGCAGATAAATTAGTTAGATCCTGCTTCATCATTGCTTGAACTCTTCTTTTTGCCCTTGGAGCCTTTACTCGCCTTAAGCTTTGCTTCTTTCTTCTGTCCCAGCTTTGGTTTCTTGATCACTTTATCCTTGGTGTTCTTTGCCTCAAGCGCTTGATCTGTGAAATTTTCTAGGTGGAGATCAGTAAATGCCGCCCCCAGATTTCTGATGATGGCTGGAGACAAAGTAGGGGGTCTGCAAGCAGTACAGTTTTTGGTCATGCAAGTGCTATGTTTAAAACCTTGTGCTGCCTCTCTGATGCAACTGCTCCTTCTGACCTCCGTGTCAACAATAGATGGTGACTGAACTGAATTTCTCTTCCTCTTTGGTGGGCTCATTTTAGGGGATGTGGCTTCCAGCAAGAAAGTTTCCTTTGGTGCTACTACTTCTTATGCAAAAGAAGCTGAAGTATCAGAAATGATTTTCCAGGCACTGGACAGGAGGAAATTCTTGGCCCATTCAGAGTGTGCTGCTGAATTGAGAAGTGATGCCATGAACTGAGACCAGTTGGAAGCTCTAGTGACATTGCAGGACTGTGGTAAATTTGTGATCTGCCAGAATGGATGAAAAAGGCTAGCAGAAGGCTGCTTAAACCCCTCTAGATTGGGCTGTGAAAAAAATGTCCTGGCTGAGCCAATGAAGTTGTTCTGATGGAAGCCTAGATTCTGGACAATCTCTTCATGTAGCAGGATGTTGTCGAGCAATGGCGAGTGTACCTCTGGTGTGGAATCCTGAGTGGCATGAGTATCAAACTGGGAAACTGGGTTAGATGAAGGAGATCCAGATGAAACTGAGAGGCTAAGTTGGATCTCTTGTCCCTGTTGATTAGCTACAGCAAAAGGGACAATGTTGTCATCAAAATCTTCTTCCATAGGTTCTTGAGCTTCAGCTGGCAGGGGAATGAAATCAGCTGCGTCCTCGTGGTGGGGATCCAACAGCATAGCCACAGCTAGCACTACCGATTGGGAATTGAAGAAAGAAAGAAATTCGCACCATCCCGCCAACACGGAGAACAAAAGCTATGAGGTACGCTGATGGATAGGACTATACGAGAGAAACTCGATCCTAAAGTCAATGTAGAACCTGATGGATAGCACGGATGTCTCCAATTTGGGGTTACCTGACTATAGTACAAATAGATATTGTAGCGCTTGTAATATACCAACATAAATAAATAAATTTAGTTGTAATTACGAAGCGTTGACCAAGTATGAGCTAAAGTTGACTTTTTGATTCATATACCACGTGGATGGTCAAAGGCTGTAGATATAAAGAACTCAGCAAAACAATTCTATTTATCTACTCATGTGTTCCGGTCAAATATCTAATTTATTTCAAATGAGCTGTGAAACGTGAACCATTGGATGCCACTTAGGTTTTTCTTTATCTCCATCCTGAAAAGGGGATCGGCCCCCTATCTGAAACTCCCTGTCCTCCCGTTCTGGCGCCGCCTCTTTCTTTCGGTCCTTGTTCCTGCTTCCCCCGTGGCGCTCATCCAAATCGGCGCAGTTGCCTCTCCGCTGCAGCCGATGTCTTCTCGCCCGGGAACTTGCCACAGTGGCTTCCTGTCCCTGCTTTTTTTTTACTGTCAACGGGGAGGGCCCCCTCACCTGATTTTCATTGGATTTTTAGTCATTGGCCGGAGCCACAGCATTATAACCACGGCATGGAGGCCGCAGTCGTAGAGTCAGGGGGAGGAGAAAAATACATTAGGGAGTTTACATGGCAAAAGCATTGCACCAAGCCATCGAAACAGCTTTATCACTTGCGGGAAGCCAGTGCGACCAGAGTTCGCTCGCCACAATGCACAAATGTAGGGTGTGCTGCAGTGACTGGGTTTCATTCCTGAAGACAGTGTTGTTTCTCCTTTTCCAGAGTTCCCAGCAGCATTGGAGGAGAAAGGAGCTGTAGTGCAGGGCTGGGATGGAGGGCGGACGCGGCATCAAGTGCAGCACTTTTGCCTGTGGCAGCGTTTCTGCGTCAAAACTCAGCTTCTCCCAGAGCTGGATGGCGAAAGGGCACTGGAACATGATGTGTGTGGGAGTTTCTGCCGCCCCGTTGCAGACCGAGCAAACATCATCTTCAGTTATGTGTTTCTTGAAGAGGTTGGTTTTGCACTGGATTCTTCCCTTGGTCAGCAGCCATCCAAAGAATTGGACTCTTGGTGGTGCGTGGTTCTTCTAGACAAATGAACTCACCGAGTTTTCGCTATCCCCATGATTCTTTACCACCCTGTAGAGGCCACCTGTACGCAGCGTGTTGCCCTAGTCAGTGAAGATGCAGAACCTCTTATCTTGTTGGTCCGTCAGAGTAGTGGCACTCAAAATTTGGTTCAGCTTCTCTAAGTCACAGGCAGCCTGGTTGCTTAGCCGCGGCACAAGTTTGACGCCGGTGGCCATGACTTCATGCACGCTTGTTTCCTGCTGAGTGCAGTGGCTGTATAGCGCGGGCAACATTGTCGCGAGGTCATCTTGTGAGCACCACGAATATGCCAGAAGTTTGTGTTTCGCCCATTGCCAACCTCCGAGGAGCTTATAGCCTGATAGATGGGGAGTAGAGCCTTCAGCATCGCCCAATGCTCACCTGTGAGGGTCTCGGCAAGAGTAGCTAGGCTGATTCCTCACGCGCCCACGCAGCCCAGGAGGATTCATTGGCTGCATGCATCCTGTGTAAGAGCTTGATCAGCAATCATAGGTTTTGAATTTGGAGATCTTTCACATTCAGCCCTCCCATGTCCTTGGAGGTGCAGACCGTTTCCCAAGCTACCAAGCAGTTTGCTCCACTGGTTTTGTCCTCGCCTGACCAGAGAAATGCACGACGCCTGCAGTCCATCTGATGCAACACGCCGGGAGGGATTTGAAGGGCACACATGGCATAAATCAGCTGGGAACTGAGCACCGAGTTTACCAAGACCGTCCGGCCCATAGGGTTGAGCAGGCTGGCTTTCCAACCTGCTAGGTACTTGTCTGTCTTGGCTATGTGAGGAGCAAAGGCGGATAGTTTCAGCTTGGTGCTCGACAGCGGTAAACCAAGGTACGTTTGGGGAAAGCCTTCCACTTTGCAGCCTAGTGTTGATGCCAGGGAAGCAGTTAAGCATTCATCAACATGCATGGGCACCATAGTGCTCTTAGACTAGTTGATCTTCAGACCAGTTGCTGAGGTGAAGGACTCCAGGGTGGCCTTTAGGTGGGAGACGTCTTCCATGTCTTCTCGCAATAGGATGAGGGTGTCGTCGGCGTACTGCAGAATTGGGCACAGAACGCCATCCACGACAGGGTGCCTGACCCCGCTCGTGTTCTTGATCAAGGTCTGTAGAACATCGGCAACGAGCAGGAATAGGTAGGGGGACAACGGATCACCCTGCCGCAGTCCTTGTTTGCAACCAAACCACGGTCCTGGGCAGCCGTTCATCAGGATGGCAGTCTTGGAGGTGCGCAGAATGTGAAGAATCCAACCACGCCAAATTGGCTTAAACCCCCGAGCTTCCATGACCGTCATCAGGCTATCCCAATTTACAGTATCGAATGCCTTGGCAAAATCCAGCTTAAGCACCAAAGTAGGTATTTTCCTCTTGTGGCAACATTGGACAAGTTCAACTGCGTAAACAAAATTTTCAGTGATGGAGCGCCCCTTGATGAAGCCCGTCTGGTCTAGCTTGATCAACCCATTGATCTCTGACTGCAGCCTGGGCGTGTCATCACCTTGGCAATGATTTTAACACTACAGTTTTGAAGACAAATAGGGCGAAAGCTGTCAACCGAGGTGGCATCTGTTAATCTTCTCAAGGTCAGCATTCCCCTCGTAGATGTCCTCAAGCAGGCACATGATCTCTCGCCGCACGGTCGGCCAGGTGGCTTGGTAGAAGCTCGGACCAAAACCGTCCGGACCGGGAGCACTGCACTTGTTCATTCTTTTGATAGCAGCTAGGACCTCCTTCTCCTCAAAAGGCTTTGTCAGATGGTCTGTGGCTTTGTCATTGAAGGAGCGACAGAGAGATAGGTTCAGGTTGGAGTTGTTCTTGTCAGCTGCATCACGGACGAGGTTGAAGTCACCAAGAATGAGCCAGGGGCCGGTAATTTGAGGATGAATTTCCTGTAGAATCTTCCTGTCCCTGCTGTGACAAGATTAGCGCCGCACAGCTGCGTTCCTGCTCCGGTTATTGAGTTGGCCTGGCTGCTTTGGAGATCCTTCGTCAGGGACGAAGTAGCAGATTATTCGTCGTTCCCTTGCCAGCTCCAGGCTCAAATCTGAGGTAACTAGTAAATCGTTGCTTGGTGCTCCATCGACAAGGCAGGGGCTAATCTCTGACTTGGTTCTGTCTCAGCGAGTTAGCAGATTGAACCAGGGGAGGCTAGGGCGTCTTCAGGAAAAAAAAAAACCAAAATCCAGCGATCCTTCCCTGATTTCGCCTTACTCTAAAAGGGTAATTTCTTTTCGATGTCTAGAAGGGTGTAGCTAGTTTGATTAACCCATCTCTGTTGAAATTCGTGGCTGCTAGGTAATCATCTAAGGCAGCGAGTTTGTTTTACTTTCTGGGATTAATCCGTGCATAATCTCTAAACTTGGTTCATACAAAAGTTGTAGATTCCGTTGTTATCTTTCCAATGCTGCTGGTTTCATTGGAATCCAGTTAATGGTTTAGTAGTAATTGTGAAAACGGTGCTGCTGCCCTGGGATAGGGGAAGTTTCTGCACAGCAGCTTAATCGTTCCTGTTTGACCCAGTTAGAGTTCAATATTGCCCAAGACCATAATAGAGAAGTTGTAGAGAATTTTCTGTAGATGTCCGAGATGTATTGATTTGCTGTATTTGGTTTGGTGGATCAAAAGGTGTGGTCGAAAAAGAAACAGCCTAGGAATAGTTGAATTTTCCAAAAATTTCAAAACTCGATTACTTAGGTTTGAGCGAGAGATTAATTAGAATGTTCCTAAATTAGACTCATGTTTAATGTGTACTAGTTCCTAAGTATGGTGTTGCTCCACAGATGTGTGGGGTACCGGCGCTAAGGGCGTAAAGTCGGGTTTTCATCGATGTTAAGACAACTTGTGTTGTGATTGGTTTGCCAGTTGGTTGTTTTTTGAGTTTTCCTAGTGATCTATTCGTTGTTGGTATTCTTGATATTCACGTTTCCTGATTCAAGTTGCAAGTTTTATTTAAATTCGATTCAAGTGCCGGTGGATCTGGTTGTGCAATTTGATTCTTATATTCAGGTTCCTGTGAGTAAGTGTTGGCCCCACTTACTCGGCTTTACCGGTAAATGCTAAGGAGGATTCAAGTGCTGTTCGTTTTAGACAGAAAATACTATTCCATCGATGTTCTATTCAAATGATTTTTGTTTGGTTCATATCGTATACTCATTCTGAATTGTACTTGCTGAGTATTTTTACTCATCCTTGTGTTTATTTGGTTTTTAGGTACCTATTGATCAAGACATGCGTGGGCACCAGAAGTAGATTACCTTTATGAGCACACACATAGAAATTCTTTTGTTCGTCGCATAATATATAACTTAGCCTAATGGCGGTTGGCTTCGGTTATTTTACTATGCGTTGTGAAGGTCTATGGTTGGGTAGGTCAGAAATTTAAACTTGGGTTTGGGTTATGATGTTTAGCATTTCGACTATATCTTGATATCTGCATTTACATGTTTCCGGATGCCTAATACATAGGGAAAACTCTGCAGAAATTTTCCTTAATCTCCAAACTTAGCTTGCAAGTTGTTGTGGTAGCATCTAGATGTGTGGATAGCTGGAGTGTTACGGCGCTACCGTAAACCGGGAGAGAGATAGTTGAAATAGTGATAAACAATCATTTAAATACCGTAGATAGTATCGCTACAGTATCGATTTGTACTATATACAATCTATTTGAGCACTCCACTTAATACAGTCTTAGGTAAACAGAAGGCCTGATAGAAGCACAACGAGCTCAAACGGCCACATTTCCAAAGCTGCAATTCATCGTAGTGTCGAGAGCGTCGTCAGACAGACCACACAGCAGCTCTCCGCAGAAACACTCCATTCAGATGTTACTATGTTAAGAAAAAAAATAAAATACGCAACACTGTGAGTACTGTACATGCATCACGTACCAGACCATCATAGCAGTGGGACCGCAAGCCGGAAGAAGCCGAGAGCATCACGGAAGGCCTCGGCGGACAGGCCGGTCCACGTCTCCTTGCAGGTGCTCGACACCCTGACGAACACGGCCACGTTCACCCAGTACGAGACGGCGTTGCTCAGCGCCGCGCCCTTGCTGCCCTTCCCGAGCGCGTACACGAGCGCCCAGCATACCGCATACCAATAGGTGGCACCCAGCCGCTCGCGCCGGCGCTCGCCATCACGGGCACCACGACATTCTGCGTCTGCAGGAACCGGACGTGTGGCAGACTGGCAGTGCAGAAGCCCGTACGCGAAGCGCTGGGGTCATCCACCGTGCGTACCTGCCGGCCTCCGCGGCGATGTCGGGGTCCTGCCCGAACAAGAGACGAGGATCTCGTCGGTGTAGAACCAGATGTAGGTAGGTGTAGCCATCCGGTCTGAGAGACGGTCCCTACGGTCTGAAGAGCGGTAAAGGTATTAAAAAATCTAACGAGACTTCGATACACTTGTAAGACCGAAAGTTATAACTAAAAGTGAATAGATCACTTAAAAACTTAAATTTAAAATCTCGATACTAGCAAAGAAAACAGAGTCTTGGTATTTCCACTGAACAGATATGTACAAGGACCAAGCGAAAATAGTTGCTCAAACACCCAAACAAATTGATGCAAAACGAGCCAAACCAGCACTAATAGCATGGCTCGGACGGTCCGAAGTCTATAGACCAGAGGGTTAGTGCAAAGCGCCTGGGAAAAACCGAGACAAAACACCAGCGAAACTCTACAGACCGGACGGTCCGAAAGTTAAGACGTTCCCACTAAACAGACGGTTAGTTGACAAGCACAATCAACTAATCGTACTGTCCGAACCTCCCTTGCCACAATGGACCAAACAACTTGAAATTGGGAGTGAAACTGCAGTCGCTCAACACAGACTGGATGGTCCGAAGTGTACTGATCATACTATCAACCGGATGGTCCGGTCAATTTAAAACTTGGGACAGTGGCCAAGACTCGTTATCTCTGCCCAAGAGTTGCAGAATGGACCGGAAGGTCTAATGTGCATTGACCTACAAACGGACAGACCATCCGGTCCTCGCACAGATTTCAACCCAAGACTGGACGAAGAAACAACCTGCAAACCTACCAAAATCTGATCAAAACTTGACCAAACCTTCACCAATGTTCACAAGATTTGACACAGATTATAACAACACTATCACAAAGTCATCCCCAAAAGATCTATCGAAAAAGATCAAAGGTTTAGCGGGAATTTCAGATCTTGTGAAGAGGGGTAAATTTCCGAGCAAGAACGGGAAACCGACCTCACAGGAGGAACTCGTGGGATGCACCTGCACCAATCAACAAGGATCAATCTCCCGTGTCACAGCTCCACGAGAAACCCAAAACAAGGCAAGTCTTCACTTTGGCAAACACCACACCAAAGCCTAGTGAAAAATTTGAAGAACCGAACATGCAGGGAGGCGCGCTGCAAACTCACGACACGGATTGAACAAGGAACATTTCTTGTATTGATTAGGGAAACATGTTCGTACAAGGATCCCTATAGTCTACCTCCTTTCATCCTCCCTCTATTCTAAAAAGATTAGCACTATGGCACTCAAGTCCTAGTCTAATCCCCACTCTTGCACTTAAAGCTCTTGGCTGCTAGGGTTTGCTAGAATCTAGGGTTTGTGGCTGGCCAAGAGTATATATATAGACTACTCAATTCACTATATATAGCCCTAGGCTTAACGATGCAGTTTTACACTAAGACCCCTATCTAAAATGCCTAGAAGGGGCTAAACCGAAGAGATACAATTGGACGACCACAATGGAGAGTTGATATTCTTCTCTTGCAAGCCTTCTTTGGATGAACTCCACGTTGCCAGTAGTCCAATTCACCACCCGTGGTTTTGTGGTCAGAAACCGGAAAACTCTAGGCTTTCTCCTTTTTGGGTCGGGTTTGGCCCATCGGCTCTAATTTTGTGAGTTTGAGGCCCAACTCAACGAACCATTTGGGGGTCCATCCGATATGGGGTGGTGGTTTTGAGCCGAAGTTGCCAAAGCCTCCCTCGCACGCCTCTGCACAACGTGTCCAGGTTGGAGCACCATAGTCACGCTCGGCTTCTCCAATAGAGTTGCCTCACGGTCCATCGGAGGACTTACACAGCCGTCAATCTCCACCCATCTGTGTACTGAACTCACACAGCCAGCCGACATCGAGCATTGCCTTCTGTCCATCAAAGGACTTTTGCCTAAGTCTATCTAGGTCTTCTCATGTTCTACCTCATGTCCATTGGTGGGCCTCTAGTCCATCGAAGGGCTTTGACTCCATTGACAATCACTCATCACCAAGAGCAATTAATGTGGTCGGTCAATTGGCTCTCAAGGTGCTTAGTAAATTTGAAAGTTTTAGGCTCTCAAGGTGCTTAGTAAATTTGAAAGTTTTACGAGAGCACAATTTGGATCTAGAACACCTTTGCTACTTTTTAAAAGAAACCTTTGGCTAGATTTGATTTGAACTTTTGAATCTCTTAGCATTTGATTCTGAAGATGGTCACAATAGTAAGGTCAAATGAACATTTCATGAACTAGAACTTTTGTATTTTGTGTTTTGCGTGAAAGCTTTTGGATTGTCGACTACTCATCCAAACAACGTGAAGTTTTATGTCTTTGAATAGAAAAGTTTTGATCTTAGCGATTCTCTGCCACGCTCTTGTTGCTCTATAAACACAATTAAGTCACACATTATCATTAGCATGTGTCAAAATTTGTGTTAGTGCCTTAGCTTGGAGATGCCGGAGGCATCACATGACGCCGTAAGCATTACTACGTGGCAAGTCTTGCGGTGCCATTGCATGTGGCGCCGTTGCGGCGCCACAAACACCATGTAAGGTTGGCCCTGTTTGGATCCTAGAGCTAAAATTTAGCTCATGTCACATCGGATGTTTGGACGCTAGTTATAAGTATTAAATATAGTCTAATTATAAAACTAATTTGACATCGGACGTTTGGACGCTAGTTATAAGTATTAAATATAGTCTAATTATAAAACTAATTACACAGACGATGACTAAACGGCGAGACAAATTTATTAAGCCTAATTAATCTATGATTAGCAAATGTGATGATACAGTAACCATTCGTTAATTTTGGATTAATTAGATTTACTAAATTCATCTCGGCGTTTAGTCCTCGTCTGTGTAATTATTAAATACTTTTAACTAATATCTAAACATCCGATATGACGTGGGCTAAAGTTTAGCTTTCGGATCCAAACACCCCTTATTTTTAGAATTTGTTTTAATCAGGAATTAGCTTATAAAAAATGGACGGCGGGACGCGTGGAGCGCATCCCATGTGCTGCACGCCAGGCGGCTTGCACCACGAGCGCAGAGATTTTTGTTCCGGCGTGCACTGCTCTGGAACGAGCTCACATGCAAAGCGAAACAATCACACCAAAGAAAAACCTGCAACGATGAGTCGCCTCGTCATTTCTAGGGATATTAGGCCTAATCACTAATCATGACCTGGAACATAAGTCCTATGCAACAAAACAAACATGTGTACATCACGCAGACATGCAATGCAAGTATGCAACAGCTCAGCTTTGTTACACGAAACGTTCCTAGTGATCTGAAGCCAGGGGAGAAAAATAATACGATACAATTTCCATGTCCCCTTCCACACGGCGCATCTGCTACGGACGCTAAACATTTCTTGTACCAAACCGCCGTTCTCTGCCCTGGAACGATTTCAACGCTCGCAGGTACTCATCCTCGTCAAAATCAGGCCACAGTGCGTCGGTGAAGTAGAGCTCAGAGTATGCGGACTGCCACATCAAGAAGTTGCTCATCCTCTGCTCGCCGCTGGTTCTGATGACCAGGTCGGGGCACGAGAGCTCCCCGACGACGCTCGTCGCGAGCTTGCCGGCGAGCAGCGACTCGTCAATGTCGTCCGGCTTGAGAGCGCCGCCCTCCACTTGGCGGGCGAGCTGCCGGCACGCCTGCACGATGTCCCATCGCCCGCCATAGCAGGTCGCTAGAGCCAGGTGGAGCCGCGAGTTGTTCCCCGTCATCTCTTCGGCTTCCCGAACCGTGCCTTGCAGAGAAGCCGGCCGCCTCGAGGGGTCGCCGATGACGTGCACCCGGACTCCGGTCCTGTCCAGAACGAAGTCGATTACCTGATGTCTACTGTACAATCTGAACTTCACAACAAACTTGTATTTTTGGTGTGTTATATAGTGTCAAAGGTGACGGTGATCTGCTGTGCAAAATGCACGCTCATCACGTACCTCACGTACTCGTCGAGGTTTTTGCGGATCATCCGCTGGATCAGCGCCATCACGTAGTCGACCTCAACCTATATTCAGAGTTCATCAGATTCAAAGAAACGCAAGAACAGTAGCTAGTGTAAGCACAAGATCTGAACCAGTAGGGAGTGAGGAGGGCCATGCCTGGGGGCGTCCAAAGTTCTCCTGGGAGAAGGCGAAGACGGTGAGCGCGCGGATGCCCCAGTCGCGCGAGAGCCGCACGGTGCGCTCCAGCGCGCGGCCGCCAGCCTCGTGGCCCTCCGCCGTCGGCAGCCCCCGCGCCTGCGCCCACCGTCCGTTCCCGTCCATCACCACCGCCACGTGCCGCGGCAGCGACTCCCGCCGGATCCCTCTCTTGACGAGCGCATGAGGCGGCGGAGGAGCGGCGCCGGCGTGCAGGCTGCGATCCGGGAGGCGAGCAGTAACAGACAGGAAGCGTGAGAGCATCGTGGCTTGGGAGCTTTTGTCCTGGGTGTCTTCTTCTTTCTTGGTCTTAGTGGCTCTCAGTCTCAGCTTCTCAGGAGTAAGTTTAAGCGGTGCGTGGTGATGCCCAAGATTCTCTTCTTCTTGGGAAAACAATACTATATTATATACAGATATACAGTATCTGTGTATGTCCAGATGCTCAGTTTTTCTATGCGTGAACAGTGCCTGCAAATGAGGATTCCCTGTTAAACACAAATATGCACACAGGCTGAGAGGCACACGTGTTTCCCATGATCTTGGTGATTTGGAGTTGTGCATATTGCATACCAGTGATTATTTACTGTGTTAGTAGCCGTTGCAGACCAGATCTGTTTCAGCCAAGTTCATTCAATGAAGTTTGTTATGTTGAATTTTTTTTTTTTTTCAGTCAATTCATCTTCATATAGTTTATTTGTTTGAAGTCTAGTACCATGGTTCTGCATATAAGGGTTAGTTAAGCTTTGTTCATCTGTTTCAAGTCCAACACCAGTTTAAACTTTTGAGTTGGTTAAGCTCTGTCTATTTTAATAAAAACTGCTGTTGTATATCTGTATCTTAAGTTAGACATGACTACCAACACCAATATCTATGCTTACAAATGTACTTTTATTGTTTCTGAGTTCACGTAGGAGATGGGATCCAAAACAATACGCAAAGTCTAACGCGCAAGGCACCGCGCGACCCCGCAGCCTGCTCTGCCCTCGCGCCCCGCGACCCTGTGGCCTGCTTGGGCTCTGCTGCCTCCGTCCCGTGTGCGCGTGCCCACTGCGGCCTCTAGGCCGCCTCGCGCTTTTGCTTCTGGGCTTTTCATGGGTCGTATAAACCATCCCTGCAGACCTCCAACTTGCAGACCGTTTTACAATAACTTATTAATTTTTAGACCATCCAATATACATAATTTACTGATACTACGTACACAACTTGCTGTTGTTTTTCAAAACCATCATAGCTCCATGAACCTGTTACGTATTCATATCTTATTCATATAAATTTGCTAGACATTACATAATTTTGCGACATAATCGCGTGAACTTGCCACAGCCCACGTCAGGAAATTTTTTTGCTACAAGATTCCATAAACTTTGCCGCATAATCATATGAACTTGCTACATAATCATACGAACTTGCTAGACATTATGTAATTTGCTACATCTTTCATACATAATTTGTTATACGACGGGACATCGGCACTAGATTGTCCGCTGGGGACGACGGGACGATGTGGCTTCACGCCGGGGGACGACGGGGCGGCGCGGCCTCACGTCGGGGACAACGGGGCAGCGGCCGCCGCCGACCTCGGGCCGGTGGGGACGAGGGAGGAAGATGGCTAGGCGGTGGCTGGCCGGGGACGGAAGCACGGTATCGGCCAGAGGGAGAGAGGTGTTGCGGCTGGGGAAGAAGCTCCGTGGCCGGGGCAGGCTCGGCGGAAGTGGCGTCTGGCCCGAAGGAGGCGGTTGGAGGGGGCGGCGTGGCTGAGGAAAGGAAGAGACGCTGTCGGGACGAGGTCGCGCGCTGGATGTCGCGCCGTTGTGTCGTCCAAACAATAACATGAGAAACCTCTCGTCTATGCAAAACTTTACATGTTGCTTATAAGCCTCTGCCCCATCATCCATCACATGGCAAAACTCAAATGTGGCCGATCTTAATTTATAATTACATAAAAAATCTCCGTTGATTATGATACTCCTGTCTTTGTGATAGACTGGGCACAGAAGGATAAGCCTCTCCGAAGGTGGGCACAGCAGCAGCATACACTAGTAGCAGGTCATTTGCAAGATCTATCAGAGGTATAAACAGCCGTCCTTTTATTTTTTTCTTATATTTATTCTATCTCTCTATGAAATCAATGGCTCACATTCATTTGAACTCTAAACTCCTAGGAGGTAATCGGAGTACCGTAACAAAAAGCCCCACAGCGCATATATACATGCCATATGACATTCCCAGGTTACTTCGGAAGTTCAGAGTCCAGAAGAACGCAAAGAACATGCATGTGTGCTGCGGAATGCATGCCGCATGTGCAAACGAGCTTGTCGTCCGATGGCAGGGGCATTTTTGGGCCCGTGCGGGCTGTCCGAGCTTCCACTCACGAGTCATGGTGCCTCCGGCCTGCTCCCCGGCCCCAACCGCCACCAGCCAACCCGAGGAGTGAAGGAGAAGGAGACCCCTACCCCTGGACCGCATCCGTACGGTACGGTTGTGATGTGACAGCCTTGGAGCAAAATACTTGTCCATAGAGATTCAGAGCAAAATAAGTACAAGTTACTCATTCAAAGCAACGGAGCACTGGAAAAAGAGAAACACCAAACACGCTACAGTTTTCATGTTCCCAATTCCGATTCACACTGCCTTATCTGCTACCGATAGAGCTTCTGGAGCAGTTCTTGTACCAAACCGGCGTTCTCTGCTCTGGAACGAGCTCAACGCCTGCAGGTACTCATCCTCCCCGAAATCAGGCCACAGGGTGTCGGTGAAGTAGAGCTCGGAGTACGCGGACTGCCACATCAAGAAGTTGCTCAGCCGCTGCTCGCCGCTGGTCCTGATGATCAGGTCGGGGCACGCGACCTCCCCGACGACGCTCGTCGCGAGCTTGCCGGCGAGCAGCGCCGCGTCGATGTCCTCCGGCCTGAGAAGGCTGCCCTGCACTTCCCCGGCGATCTGTCGACACGCCTGCAAGATGTCCCACTGCCCGCTGTAGCAGATCGCCAAGATCAGGTGCAGCTCCGAGTTGCTCCTCGTCACCTCCTCGGCTTCCCGAGCCGTGCTCTGCAGAGAGGGCGGCTGTTTTGACGGGTCACCGATGACATGCACCCGGATCCCGTTCCTGTCAAGAACAGATCATCACGTGATATGGACTTTTTTTTTTTAAACGTAATGGCAGGACATTTTTTTTTTCAGTTCATATATACTGAACTCCTTATGGCGTAATAGTGTCACTGCTCTGCAGTGAAAATTAATATAATTAATGCACGCTGCTCATCACCTCGCGTACTCGTCGAGGTTGTCGCGGATGGCCCGCTCAATCTTCCCCATCAAGTGATCGACCTCAACCTTTAGGTTCAGAGAACGCAAGAACAGTGTAAAATTTTGTCAGGGAAGGCAGAGTGGGTGCGAGATGGCCATGCCTTGGGGCGCCCGAGGTTCTCGAGGGAGAAGGCGAACACCGTGAGCACGCGGATGCCCCATGCGCGGGAGAGCCGCACCGTGCGCTCCACCGCGCGGCACCCAGCGTCGTGGCCCTCCGCCGTCAGAAGCCCCCGCGCCTGCGCCCAACGCCTGTTCCCGTCCGCCACCACCGCCACGTGTCGTGGCAGCGACTCCGGCCGGACCGCCGGGAGCTGCGTGCGGCGAGCAGTAACAAACAGCAAGCTCCAGAGCATCCACAGGAAGCGTGAGAGCATCGACACCAAGCGAGAGAGCATCGTTGCGGGGAGTCTTGTTGCTGTCAGACACTTTGGCAGCGGTGATGGCCATCATTTCACTCCTTGGGAATATATATAGGCATGACATGGTACCCCGATCTTCTCTTGAAATCGACCTTCTCTTGAAATATTTTAAATTAACAGATAGACATGCGCAGACACACGAACACTCATTCTACCCTAGGAAAGTCTACAGTAATCAAAGGGTACTTTCGTCCTGCTGCCGACCACTATTATTTACATGCATTGATGAAACGTGCAGGATGTTAAACCAAGGTATTGAAACCCGAGACTATACAACCATTTCTGAATGGGTCTGAAAGGACAAATAAGCTAATTTCCTTCTCAATCCCAGGATTGGAGAGGAATGAGGTGAATTAAGAAAAAGGCAATGACACTCAGAAATTCCATTTACCACTAGGATACAAAAATCCATATTTCTTAGTCAATTCATGGTCAGTAATAGTTTGATGGAAAACACCATTGCCAATTAAAACATTGATTTCCAGGATGAGAAAGAGAGAGTGATGGTACAATATCTTTTTCCCTTAGCCCCACATGTCATATGATTCATCCTCCTCTCCCTTTCTCCTCCCCATTGTCTCGTACATCGCCATGGAGGCTTAGCTTGTCATAGACCCACTCCACCTCCCGCAAGGCATGTCATTATGCCCTCCGCCTTTCCCAAAATCCTACCTGCCAGGACCTCCAAGCTCTACGTAGGCATGCTGATGGACTGTTCCACCACTTCGTTTCCTAAGGAGGTAGGTGATTGCTACTCCGTCAAGGCACCGGCAGCAACCACATTCCGCCGCCTCTCCTTTGCATCCTTCATGTCCAGCACCCGAGTACGATAGAGGCTAGTGGTGGCGCCCCTCATCGGCTTCCATGCCACTGCCCGTCTTGCCCCATGGCTGGTGGCACTTGTATGAAGAAGCAGTAAAGCCTGAGCCTTCCAGATGCCTAGGGTTTAGCTTGTGGAGAAGGGGGATGAGCACACCGCCATGAGATTACAAGAGGGTGAATGGAGCAGTACCATGGGTGGAGATGGATGGAGAAAGGAGCATGTCCAGTTCCGTGAAGAAGGGAAGGGAGGATGAAGGGAAAGAGGGGGGAAAGAATAATATGAGAGGTGGGACTATGTGTATTATGGATTTTAATAGTGATTCTCTCTCTCCACTCCATCTCGTGAACAATCTATGAATGGTTGTGGTGTCTTTCAACAAATTAACACAATGCAGGAGTGTGAACCAATAGCTAGGTAATTGTGGTGTCTGTTGGACACTCTCATCATTTTTAGTGTTCAAGAGTAATTTTTTGCCTCGAGAAATAAATTTATTCCCCCCTCAATATCTTCTAATCTCCTTTTAACTCGATTGGGACAAGTTTCCCAAAACAGTCCTAACTGTCCAAGTTATTTGTTGGTTCTGCTTAGCACTAAGTTTTTTCAAAACAACTTGTTGTGCTATACAACAACCAAACCTTTTTAAAAATCAAACTTTTATTGTAAAGATCCCAATTTATAAGATAGGTATGGTCACGATATATCCCTACATAAAAAGAGTTATTACCAAACTCAACTGATAGATAAAAAGACTCGAATAAGGAATTGCATCATATATTCAACATGCATTCTTCTTATGAGAAACAAATATGGAAAAGTTTCTTTTTACATGGGTTGCTATCATAAGTAATCAACAAACTTTTGCCTTTTTGTATATCATTTTCTGTAGGGCACAATTCCTCCAATTTATCCAAAAAAGAAACATAAGTAATCATCTTTGATAATATTTTTCCACATGTGTAGTTCCCATCTATAGTACACTCTAGCCATTTTCATAGCCGAGCCATAATTTAATGCACATGTAAGGCAGACCATTTTCATCTTTTTTTTATAGTAGTAGTGAAAGGCACCTACATGTAGCGTGACAATCTTAGTGAAGGGAAGTCTAAGGCATTAATTATTCTCCTTAATCTATCTAAAAAAACTAGAACTAATTCTAATATTAAATATTTAGGGGCTCGAGTGGGTTGAGTCTGGTTATTGCTCCTGGCTGTGATGAGCGCTTGTCAACATTGATGTCTAGCCAAGCGGATCGACTGACACCTCTAGAGTGTACTTAGAGGAAACTCCTCTCGAGTGGACTGAGAGGCAGCACCAGAGTGTACTTGGTGTGTCAAAACCATATCGAGTCTACTTGTAGGTGGACTTAGAGTTAGGAAAGGCTTCATGTGCCTTAAAACCATCATCTTGGAGGAAGTCCATGATCGCTTCATGGTTCTATCGTTAAAACCATGGCCCAAGATCGTTTTCTGGTTCGAGCGTAAAAACCAGGGGCAAAGAGCGCTTATTGGTTCCATCGTAAAAAATGGGGTTACCCTAAAAGGTTGGACTACTGGACACGTAAAGATCATCGGGAGATTGAGTCAAGCCTAAACGACTAAATTAAGATTTCACCATGTTCGTCAGATCGAGTTGTAAGGCAGTTTCATTTTGGCCCTTTAGTCCTTCTAGTGCAACTATCTGTAATATAGAAGGTTAAGTGTAAAATAGGCATCAAGAGTCTAGGGTTGAGTCTTGTGCTATAAATAATACCATTGGGATGCCCTAGGGTTTGTTCCTCTTTGCACCTCTTGTTTATGGCCCTAGCTAAGTGTTTAATGAGACAGAACCCTTAAATCTGGATATAAGCTTTGTAATAGTTATTAGGAGAGGGTGGCCTACTGAGGCTTGAATCCATATGTAATATGTGTACATGAGAACCCCTTTGGGCCAATCAATTTATGGATCTTTCAACAGACCCTTTTGTGCTCTAGTTCCCCTCCTCTTCTTGCTTCGGATCTTGGTGAAAACTCTTGGTTTTGGGGTGTTTATTGTTGCCAGGAGTTGGATCTCCTTTTGTTGTGGTTTTGGCTTGCAATGACATGGTGAATTTGAGCTTTTCAAGTGCCAAATCCTTTGGATCCATGAGCATCCCTAGAGACCTTGTGCTTTGCAAACATGCTTCATTTGTTGGGTAGTCAAATTCGTGGGAAATCTCAAACCATTTGAGTTGATTTTATGGAAATAGCTTCTCCATGTCTTAGACAAGGCTCATGCAAAAGTTTTTGTGAAGTTTGGGATTTGAACAAACTTGGGCGGATTCACGAGCTGTTTTCTTTGTCCTTGACTCCACCTAATTTTATGGTTCATGTCAAACTGTCCAGTGGTTACCAATGGACCATCCGATGTGTAAGCTAAGAACAGAGTTTACAAGGACCTGCTTTTTCAGACACCGTTTGGTGCGTGCGTGCACTGTGGGGGGTCCTTAGTCTATAACGTTTGGTGCAACATTGGACCGTCCGGTGCGTGACTGTTAGACTGTCAGCGGCAGACCATCCGGTGTCTGTTAGCTGGGCATTGACCAGTGAGCACCGGATCTTCTGGTGCAATAGCTACACCACGTAGGACTGTCCTAGTGTGGGCAACTGAGTGTTGGTTTTGTTCCATTTTGACTCGTTTTTACACATTTCCTTGGCATCTTAAATATGATCTTTCTAGTGGGTGGTTTGCCAATACTTTGGTGTGTAGGCTCATGTCTGACACAGTGACACCTAACTCGAAGAGAACTTCCTGTGGTCGAATTTGGCCTGACCTATTCACCCCCTCTATATCGTTTTCCTAGTCCTTCAAATACAAAACCATTTAATTTTTTTCTAAGCCAAATTGTTTAAGCTTTCATCACCACTGTAAAAAATATCCTATATATTCACAATATTCGGCAAAATTTATTTTATAATAGATAAATTATTTTTATTTAAACACAGCATATCGTACGAAAAATATTTATCAGTGATATATTGTGAAAATCGATGACCTCATGGACTTTATTCTGTAATCAAATGCATAAATTAATAGTCAATGTTGTACCTTTGATGCTGCCTTCTTTTCTACGTGGAAGCATACACGTACTTTTGAGAACCAAGCAATAGCTTTGCATGGTTAGTGGGAGGTAGTTGTGCCTCCAAAACCATCGAGGATGAAACCTCAGGTATATACTAGTAGCTCTCTATGTGTTCAAATTAACGAGATTGTTATTTCAATCAGGGGTAACAATGTGCCTATTGACAGCGATATGGATTGATAACCTCATCATTCTCAATGATATATCCGTCCCAACTCTTCTACAGGCGTTCTCAACCAAAAGATTTCTGCAAACTATTTGGTAGCTAACTAGGATCGGGGATTGAGGTGGAGGAGAGAAAAAAAAAATCGCCTGCGATGCGTTCGCGATCGCTAGACACACAAATCGAACCCAACCTTTATCATTTATCTTTTTCGCACCAAACGGAGCATGTGTTGTCCAGCTTGCTTGCTTAAATGATGGTGGCTCCAGATCACGATGGATGGAGAAAATAAACAATAAAAATTCTACCATAGTGGGACCTATAGTTTGATGTGACGCACCAAATAGGTAGCACTATATATTATTATTGGAGACACCTTAAAAGTATGTTCTTTTCGGCAGGATATAAGCTGAAAGAACATGCTACAGTGCTTATATAGTTCTAAGGGTTTCTTCAATGTGTATGGACAAATAGTCCATAAGAGTGGGTCCTATGATAGCAGTTCATAACTATTTTTCTGCTCCACAATGTACAGCGGTTTATAATGTGGAATCTAAAATCCAATAAAATAGACTAAAATAAACTCAATCATCCCTTGTTTGTCATGAGAGAGGAGAGAAGAAGAGATAAAAATATTAATTTAGTTTTTGGGCAACCCATATGTATAAGGGCAGCTTTTGCTATGGACCACTATATAGACTACTTGCACAGTGGTTCAGCTAGGTTGGAAATAATATTTTGGATCACATTGTAGAAACCCTAAGTACTAGGAATTTAAAATGCCTGGTATCAATGCTCTCTTCTTTCCATATGCTCCTGTTTTGTAGAATACTTCTATCGCTGCACGGCTAAAAGGAATATAGCAAAGTGTTTATAGGGATTGGGTCTGCATGTGTGTATTTATTAAGTGCATGTGAGTGTCTGTGTTTTTTATTCAAATTAAAAAAAAGCCACGTACAAAACTAAGAATAACAGCAGCAATAAACATCGATCCCTAGGCCGCGACCTATTATGTGAATCTTAATTAAAATAGCTGGAATCCCGCGGTTTCCACTTTCCGGTAGCGATGCCAGCTAGAATTGCTTTATCCAACTCTATATATCCGCACAGATCTAGTACAGTATGCTACGGCTTCCATCGTACAAACACCTAAGTTGTCCGATGATTCAGTAAAGAGCAATAATGAAGTTGTCCGGCGGCTCAACAACGTGGTATGCGAAACCTAGCCGTTCATGTCTTGATTTGGGTCTGTTACTTCACTTCAGCTTCTACAACTGACCAAGAGTGTTCTCGCATGAACTCATCTGTCACCGCGCGCAACAGACTCAGATTATACAAGGCCTCCACAAAATTCAGATTAGAACCTGCAGACATCGATTTAGAGCACATTGCAGTTCAGCCCACAAGGATTACAATTCGGGCCAGACATTTCTGAATTTTATCCATTTTCGGTGAGGAGCAATTTTTTTACTTGGGTCCGAAATTTTAGAGAGATATGACAAACTGACCCATAGCCTTCTAACCCATCTAAATCGCTTTCTAATTCTGAAACTACCATACGGTCGTTTCCTTCAAATTGAATCTCTTGACGCCAGCTGTCGCCTGTCAGCGACGAACTAGGTGCTTTGTAGGCTCAACCTTGTCTCACATCGCAGCAGCACTCATCAATTCCTTATTCCTGAGCTATTTAAGTACTAATTGAGTAATTGTTGAGCACAAGATTGACACAGGCCTACACCGGACAGTCCGGTGCACGGTGCCTCACAGTCCGGTGGGATCGGTCAGTCCGATGGGTTGTGTCGGATAGCGCTCGGTAGTTACGAGTTCGAATAGAATCCGCTAATTGTGCGTGATGTCGTTAGGATTCTGGCTTATAAAAAGTGTAAGGCCATTCCTCCCTATAAATATAAAGGGCCATGGCCGATTGAGGCATACACAATTGATCCAATTATCTACTTTCATCGTTTTTACCTTTTATCCATTTGCCTACTTTTCCAATCTATTATGTTGTTCTCCTAGCGTCTCGACAGGCGACACGAAGACGTCTTAGAGCAACTCTAGCCACCATCTCCCTCACAGGGTCCCTCCCAAGAGGGCAGTGCTAGGTCTATCCAAGCTCCCAAGAGCTCACCGCACTGTCCAGCACCCATCGCCGGACTATCCGGCGTTGCTGGATTGTCCCGCGTCTACCAACCCTAAAGGCGACTTAGGGTTTCTTGTGGTGTTTGGCGCGAAACCATGTCAACACACCTTTTGGCTACTATGCTGGAGAACGATTAGGTTTGATTATTCAAATCTAATATTTATAACTGATCTATTACTCTTTGTTCGCCTTTACTTTTGCTATCTGATCATTAAAGGCCGATTGCAATCATCTTAACGGTAAGTGTTAGATTAGTTTCGGCTTAGCTGAAATCATTTTTTAGCAATATGGTACCTCCTAATAAAGATAATTAGAGGAGCACTCGACAAACACAAGCATGAATTCAATCTAGCAAACGAGAGGTTGTTCGTACTATATTATTTGCAGTCAAAGCAAGGCATCACAAAAGATGGATGAATGGCAACCACCGCCAGCTATTGATGTGTTGAAGGAGATGCAATCTTCAAGTTTTTTTGTCTCCTATTTTATCCAAAACCTTGAAGAAATTTCTCGCATACTTGATGGATGAGAAGGTATGGTTTAAAATTACTTTATTCTTTTTGCAATTCAGCCATGTGGATGTTTTTTTGTGCTTTTATAGATAGGACAATTGATAGAAAGGATAATGATAATTCAATACCTGTTATGCATGCAAATGTTAAATTCTTTACTTAATCTTGCGAGAGTAGGCTAGTTATTGTACGCTGAGTTAGAAGTTGAAGTTAGTTCGGCTATAGAAACTAGAAAAGTTGATTCTTCTAAAAGTTCTAAAGTTAAATATAAACCAAAGATGATTAAACCAAAGAATCCTAAAGTTGATGTTTGGAAAATCAATGAAGCCAAAGTCCATAAAATGCATCAAAAGCAAAAGCCGAAGTGTGGAGAGCTTCCGGCTGGATGCCAAAAACAAAGTGATGCCAAAGATGCTAGTCATCCTAGTAAGTCCAAGCAACCAACCACATCTCTAAAGAGAAAATTTAATAGTAGAAATCGGCAATGGAATAATTCTCATGCACCCAAGCCGTTTTCTCCGTATAATTCATCTATGCTTATGCCGTGTGGATATTATTTTAATATGCCTTATTTTTATCAATCATGGTGTCCTCATTATTCATATGTGACGTCTCCTCCTAGATACTCTTGTCCAAATTATAAAGAGTTGGCATCTAGTGGATCATCACCTTCAAGCTATGACCGTTGTGATCAAAGAAATCAGTCTATTAGGGAAAATAAGCATAAGGTGCAAGCAAGTTTATCATGTCAAAGATAATTGTAACGTGAAGAAAAATTCGAATTTGACACCAGAAAATGAAAAACCGACCATTAGTGAAGTATCGGCCAATTCAAGTAGATATGGATACCCCTGATGAAGAACATGTTTCAAATACTAAAACTGAGCAAACATCGGACTATCTGGCTGGGGGGTAAGGCTAAGGCTAAGGGCTAAGGAAGAGGGCTCTGCGCAGGGCAGACTATCCTAGTGATCAACACCGGACTATCTGGTGCCCTTCGCCGGACTGTCCGATGTCCGTCACCGAAGTGTCCGATGGCTCTAGAGGGAATTGGCAAGAAGAAGGACCAATCACATAGCGGTGCAGCTTCAAACTCTTCGTCGGTAGGTAACGTGCAATCAAATTTAATGAATAATTCTCCTATTGTAGCATGTTATCCTTTAGGGCTAACTTCACCATGGTCTCGACCGTATCTTTATTATTACCCAGTTTATGCTTATGTTATATATATATATATATCCTACTTCATATCCCTATTATGGAGCATTACAACGATCGATTAATAGTAATCTAGTCAAAGATGCACCTGCTGTTACAGATGTGCAGGTAAAGAGGAGCACGTAAGAATTTGAATGTCTACGGCCGAGGTGATGCCCCTCAGACTTATCTAATACATACTTAGAAGAGAAGGCTTCAGCATTTGCGTCAACAGGAATTGAAAGATCGGTAAGCAGAGGTGATGGTACCCATGAAGGAAGTCTGTGCTACTAAGCGGGTATGGAGGTCCAAAAAGATTGTTTCAGCTTCACTCGATCTAGTCAGGTTTTATGTCCGATAATAGCTTTTATTCGGCCTTAGCATTAAATATGGCGGATGAATTGTGTCTGACGATCGTCCATAAGTATATCTGGTGCAAAGAATGCTTTTGGCTTATGACCTCCGCCATGTGTTGAGCACCAGATTGGATATAGGCCTGTACCGAACTGTTCGGTGCAGGGTGCTGGATAGTCCGGTGGGACCGGACAGTGCGATAGGTCGTGCCGGATAGTCTGGTAGTCACGAGTCCGAACAGAATCCGCAAATTGTGCGTGATGGTTAGGATTCTGGCTTGTAAAAGAAGTAAGGCTATGCCTCCCTATAAATAAAAGGGCTACGGCCGATTGAGGCACCAACAATCAATCCTATTATTTACTTATTGTTTTTACTTTTTATCCTTTTGCCCTACTTTTTCAATTTATTATGCTAGTTCTTCTAGCGTCTCGACAGCGACATAGAGGCGTTCTACGTAGCCTGCTGATCCTAGAGCAACCTTAGCCATTATATCCCTTGACGGGACCCTCCTAGGAGGACGGTGCTAGGTTTATCCGAGCTCCGAAGAAGGTCACCGGGCCGTCTGGTAGCTCATCATCGGACTATGCCTGTGCTGCGCCTGTTGCCAGACTGTTCGGCGTCTATTAGCACCAACCCTAAATGCGACTTAAGGTTTCTTGCATTGTTTGGTGTGAAATCGTGTTAACACTAGTGTCATGTTTGTCCGAGATTTTTGAAATTTTTTGTTCTTTTTATTTGGTGAGGATGAATTTTTGAACAGCCGCCTCGAATCGCCAGCACCGCCGCGGCGCTGGCGTCTGTTTGTCTGCGCGGAGTGAAGCGCGACACCCGACGTCAAAGGGCGCGCATGGCGGTAAATCAGTCAGGGCCGCTCCGCTCGAGTCCATGGACCTCGACAAGCTACGGGTGCAGACGTTTCTCCCGCGTGTTGGGCCGGACCGACACAGAAAAATGATCAAAGAAGAAGCAGCCCACTATTCCATACTCCACAGGCCGTTTTATCCTTGTATTTGGTCGGGCCGCGGCAGCAGCAAGCAGCCGCGTGTTTGACCATTTATCTCATTAGAAACCATGTTAGTATGCTGTGGCTTTCTCTGTCATTAATCGTACTTTAAAGATCCTCAAATAAGTTAATCATACTTTAAATATAACTTATACCACCTCCGTCTTAATATATAAGAGAACATTTTAGGTTTTAGCTTTTAGAAAGAGAATTTATTCTAAGTCTGACCAATATATAGGGAATGACGTTAAAATGAACCATATAAATTATGAAAAAATATTTATAAAGGATTTAAAGATGCTAATTTGATTTCATAAATATCATAAGGCTTCTATTTCAATATAATTGGCAACTTTGACTTCACTATTCAATGATTGACAATTCATCTTATTATTTGAATAGTGACATAAATAGCATTTGTTTTAGCAGCTGTATGCGAGATTAATAGAAATTCCATCCTTCAAAACTGTGCAAAACCTACTTTATTTCAATGCATCATATTGTCAATCCAATGCCTAAAGCATTTCATGATTTACTGAAGGCAAAAAATTACGATCCCAACACCGAATCTTAAAAGTTAAAAACAAAATCTTTGGAGGAGTGAAGACAGAATATAGACCGCCACATTATGGTAAAATAAAATGAACTGTCAAGCTGAAATACGAGTCAAGACACACAAAGATTCCTGTTAACCTTTGCATTAGCTTTCGTTCAATTCAATAAGTAGGGCAGATTTTTGGTCTCTCAACTATCAAGTTTTTCTAATTAACACTGAACAACCAAATTGTCTGAACACCCCAACTATCAATATTATTTTAGGTTTGGCACACACGCCACCTACTATCAATGTATATATTAGCATTGATATATTAGAGCCTGTTTGGATTGCGCCGGCAACTCGCTGGCCAGGCAGCGATCTCAGCCCTAGGCGACCGAAATCGGACACATGAGAACGCTGCCTGGTCCAGGCAGCTCTGCCCAGGAGCCAACCAAACTAGCCCTTAGTGACTGGCAATATGGACGGACGCATAAAACTTATATGTGAATTTAATGGTTTATTTTAATTTGTTTCCCCACAACGACAGAGGTTGACTAACAGTTAGTATTAAATCAATTGTAGGCTGTTTCTGATTTTTTGTGAATACGCCTATATTTTTCCAAGTCCATTTCACCTTCAATTAGTAGTATATTTCTACGCTAGTGGGAACTTCAAAAAATCACTGTAAACCTGAAGTGCCGGTACCAAACGCTACTACTACTTTTTAAAATTTTTAAGGACTTTATACCCTTTATGGGGTTTAAAAATTAAAAAATATGGGTACCGAACCTACTATTTTTAGTACCAGACCCTTCTATTTGGTACCATCTTGTATCCGTCTATTTAGATCTTTTCTGATTGGTAGTTCCTATTTTTTCGACTACCGTAAATTTTGTAAAAAAAACAAACGACGGTTCCTCATGGAAACTTTTTGTTTAATACTATTAGTAGTATATATACACATATATACTCCTACTGTGTAAAACAATATTTAACTTTCTGTCTTTCTTCATGTGGACAGCATAGCAAATAATGAAAGGGAAAATTGGCTGCTGGACACTTGAAAACGACGTCGATTTGCTGGCGGACATTGCACGATTGAAAATATGCTGGTGGAGATGCCTGTACCTTGCCAATTTGCTGGTGGACAGCGCCGCGACTAAAATATGATTATTTGGCTAAGTTGGAGAGAGAAAGGCTAGAAAATGTCCTTTTTGCCCTTTAGCCCACATGTCAGCTCTTCTTCCTCCATCGTCTCTTCCAAGCTCCGTAATTCTGTCGCCCGGCTTCCCTTCACCTCGCGCTTGCGCATCCGGCGGCCCGCAGGCCGGGCAGCCCTGCGCTTGCGCACCCCGCGCGCCGGCGTCCCCTGGCACCACGCGCCGCTCCCCAACGTGCTCTGGCTCTTCTTCTCCCACGTGATGGTGTGCTCCATCGCCCTCTGGCCGCCCCCACGCATTTTGCCGGCCTCGTGCGATGGCCTCATGCGCCGTGCCAGCCTCCACTGCCAGCGCACGGTTCCAGCCCACGGGGCACGCATGTAGCATCGCGGGTCGTGCCGCGCCGGGGCACGACCCATGGTCATGCACCGCCACCATGAGCACACGGAAGAGCTCCAGGACCGCCGTGTCGGTCGCCTCCGTCGCGCGCTCCAGCAGCTGCACCGCATTCGTGCTCGCCACGTCGCTAGGCGTGAGGGATCCCAGCACGTCTGTGACCGCCTCCGCGAGGTCATGCGCGTGGGCGTCGACGGCGAGCAACGGTGGGCGGAGATCGTCCTCGGCAGCCTCGCGGAGCACGTCAACTAGGGGCAGGCAAGAACACTGCATCAGGTTGTGGACGACGGCCTTCGGCTGCCACGGCGGCTCGGCAATGACGACGTTCGCCTGCTCCTGCGTGTAAGGGCCGCCGGATGCGTGGCCGCGAGGTGGTGGGCACCCGGGCAACGGAATTGCGGTGCCTGGAAGAGATAAGTGAGGAAGAAGAACTGACGTGTGGGCCAAGGGGCAAAAGGGACATTTTCTAGCCTTTCTCTCTCCAACTCAGCCAAATAATCATATTTTAGTTACAGCTGTGTCCACCAGCAAATTGGCAAAGTGCAGACATGTTCACCAGCATATTTTCAATCGTGCTGTGTCCGCCAGCAAATCGACATCGTTTTCAAGTGTCCAGCGGCCAATTTTGACATAATGAAAAGTAGCCACATAGCCATCAAACAGGAGCAGCATCAAATTAAGTCATTGTCGCACGACGTACTAGTGGTGCCGGGGCGAGAGTGGCATTGTCATGCAAGAGCGCGCGGGACCGGGATTGTGGTCCTTGTCGAGGCCGTTGCAACCAAATCATCTTGATCTTGTCACATCCGCCGTCGTCGCAATCGAGAAGATCCCGCTGTTCGTGCTCTCCCTTCATTTACCGCCCTCACATGGCGCACCGTAAATGGCTGGGGCCGTGGTGGGAGGCCCGGCCGGCCGCCAAATTAATCCGAGAGGCCGGGGGAGATCTCAACAGGTTAGGTGTTACAGTTGCAACCGCCGGCCGGCGAGGCGGCGGTGGTCCACGTAGGCACGGCCACTGTCGCGCTGGATCAGGGGTAGATCGCGACGGTTCCGATCCCATCCATATCCGCGAGTAAATTAATCAAAATTTCTTGATGTTTCCATGCATGTGCACGAGGTGTAAAGCTTGCGCGCCGACGACACTCCAGGCCGACAAATCATCGAATTGGACGGACCCATGTGGGTGCCGGAAGCTCTGTGCCTGGTCAGTCTACCGTCTACGCCGACCGACGTTAACTTGTCACTCGTCAGTCAGCTCGAGCAGCAGAGCGCCAATCACTCTGACATGTTGCCGTCGGTTGGGCTGATATTATGCAACACGAAGGGGACGCGTGTATAATTATACTCCGGATACTATACTACTAATGTATCATCGCGGATGTTTAAGACTCTAGGCGGCATAAGTATTATTAGTAACATTTTGTGTATAAATTTAATAGGCACTTAAACTAAAACAAGCTGATTATCTGTGACAATACTCTCTTTTTTCATTCTGTCTAACACAATGCTCATATAGACATTCCATAATTTCTCTATCCCGTTTTGACAGATTTACCTATCACAATGTACATGGTTCTTCATCATATTTGCAGTTTTTTTTCTCATTTGCATCACCTCCGGTTTAGTTGATACCTTAGCATCAGTTATGTACTTGCGTTAGCTCTGGTTGCTGCTCCTGTTTCATGACGCTATGGTTTTTAACTTGGCTTTCAAATTTAAGTGAGCAGTGGCGGATAATCTAGAGTTTACACCTAGGGGGCTCTTTTTCCTCATTTATCTTTCTCCTCTTTCTCATCTTCCACGTTCGTTTTTTCTTCCCCTCTTCCTTATTCATGCCTAGCGTGTGGGTGGGAACCTCCAATCCTCCATTACCCGGCTGGAGCCCACCAACCTCCATGCTAGATCGCCCCTGAATGAGAGCCTAGTGTTTTTGTACCCTTTTATTTAAAGTTTGCATCATATATTATGGTTAAAAGAAGATTCTATGTTCTAGAATACACATTTGTTCATTACTACAATTACAGCAAATGGTCAACTCAATATGCATCATAGTGTTCAATATGCGTATAATGCTGTTTTTTATAAACATAGATAAAACTAGGCAATGTAGATATTTTATAATATTTTAGTCAAAATGTATACTTTATCTAACACAAAAAATTATACAATTTATTTCCACGGTATATTTTATAATTTATTTATTTTACTATCATCGATAAGTGATTTATTAATTGGTAAACCATAGAAACATATAGTAGAAGTTAGTAAATTGTGCATATAGGCAAAATTTATGCTTATTTAAGTTTTTAAATAACACACTCTGGTAATTATTATGCATAACTAAGGGACGTTTTAGTTTTTTTTTACGATAGAAGCCCCATAATTTAGATGCAAATTTAAGAATTAATTTAGATTTTCTACATTAATAGCAGGAAGTGTGAAATTTATGTGCAAAGTTTTACAATAGCAAATTGTCAGTCATTAGTATGCATATTTTATTGTTTTGATATGTCAGAGGTAGGTTATGTTTTAGAAAAAGAAAATAAAGGTCTGGTGGCCATTATTGTTAACAAAGATTAAAAGTTTACCAAATTGCTCACGGGGTGTTGATGTTATAAAATAAATAAATAATTATTAATTTTACTCGCACATCAGGTCTCATTTCGAAATATATATAGTAATTTGAGAGGTGATTGGGTTTCCTTGTTAACAATCAAAGAGGTGGGCAATTTATATCCACATGCAAAAGGCAAAAGTTTTCTTTAATTTGTATGTATCATAACGGGTGGTGTAATTTAGATGAATTTTTTTTAGCCGTGTGGAACCTCAGTAGATGGATAGAGTAGATACAGCCAAGTGACATGTTAATGGTTTGGCTCCACTGGGAAAATAATGCGTGAACAGGGGGCCGGCCCGGGCCGGGGACGCGCGCGACCACCATGTGGAACGTTGCTTTCAGCTCCTTTCTTCCCTCGCATCTCGCATGCCGCGATCAGGAATCTCCGCACATGCGACGACGACGCCACGCGAGGCGAGCAGGGGATGGGTACGGTTGCTGACGACGATCGAGTGCTGCGGGTAGGGCCGTCGCCACGCCGGCTGCTCGGTTAGTTGGTGACCGCCAGGCCCGCCTGGCTGGTCCCGGCCGGCCGCAGCGAGCTCGTCGATCTGCTGTCGGCGTCGTCCTCCATGGCGTGCGTAAGTACACGCACCAACTGAACCAACAATGCAAGAGGACGACGACCAAGGCCCAAGGGGAGAGCGTCTTGCGCGCGCCGATAGATCAGTCTGGTCAGTGGATCCAAATGCTCGTCGTTCACAAAATATACCATGCCAATAGTTAATAATTTCTGCTTGTCGGCGTGTGTGACTTCGTATGTGTGTGTATCACATGCGCATCGAAATCTTTCGAAAACGTCAGTCAATCTCTGATTAATTACATACGGTCGCACCATTGTTGTGCTTTCGTTTATTTTTTTCAACATCCAGTAAGCATACCCCATGCACTGCGCACGGTCACCAGAGCAAGCGAGGATATTTTACTACTACCTGTCCATATGCTTACCAAGTTGAAATTATTTCACTGGAACAAAAAAAAAATCTTTCTTGTCACAGAACTTGCATCGGAAAGTTTAATTACATATGTGACCGAAGCAAGGAGACACTACTGGATGCAGCTAGCTGGTAGAATAGAACACATATACTCAGATAATTAATTGAGCAGAACACACGTACCTACGTGTAACTGTAGCTAGGCGGCAGGAATCGACATACCCGATCGTGTAGTTTGGATTTTATTCAATTTCCGGAGTAATCTAGTTGCATGGAAGGCATATATTATCCGGACCATGCATGTGTGCTCGTCTACAGGCTTAAACACAGTTGAGAAATCAAGCCGAGTACAACGGAAGGAAGCTCTGATCCTGTGTATAAGTACAATAACACACTGAAATGCCAATAGTATTGATGATTCTTCTTTCATAACACTTCTCATTAACAATTCGAGAGAGAGAGAGAGAGAGAGAGAGAGAGAGAGAGAGAGAGAACACCAGTCAGTTGTTGGGACATTCAAGCCTCTGCATAGTTGTCTGGCTTCCTAGAGACACATGCACATGTCATGGCCTCCATGAGGCCAATCCAGCATAACAACAATAAAGGGAACACAATATTAATCAATCTGTAGCTAAACAAAACACCGTAAGCAAAGGACAAAATAGTGAAATTAACTACCGAATGCTGAGACTCGAGCGATTTATTTCTCAGAAACTTCTAGCCTACATCACAAACTCTCTTCTCAGCGTGACCTCTTGACAACGTCCACCTTGAACTAGTGACTTAGAATTTCCTATATATGTCATCCATAATAAGTCACTATGTATTCTTATGGCTCAAAAATAATTGATGCTTAGAAATGTATGACTCCAATCCTTGATTAGACTTCTTTTTCACCATAGCTAGGTGCCTCTATGCCAAGCCTTTTGCCTGTCATTCTCCCTTTTTTATTAGTACCTCATATCTGAGTCTTTTCTTAATCCTTCACCCTATATTGCCATCCGTAGGTCACTTAACCTTGCATCATAATAACTTCATTAAATCACATGTCTTCAATCAACTTGTTTTACTTTAATTGTCTTCTTGATATAAATATACCAACAATATTATCATCTTAAGAGAAAAAAGACATTACTGAGACCAACACATACTCATAACTTATTATAACTTATGTATGAACAATTTGCTTACTATTTTCCTCAGTTGAGATACCTCCCAATTTTGGCTGTTTGGCTTGATCACTTGTCAAAAACATCTACCCACTCAAGTTTGTTAATTGTTATTTGTCATCTAATCAACAAAATCCACCTAGGGGCCTAGATTCATTAACTCTTTGGTCAATAGAGCATGTGGACCATAGGTTGTAGATCATATGATCCACACGCACCACTCATTTTAGTTTATCAACATGGAACCTTGGTTAAGTTGGAAATCATAGTTCTTTGCTAGGACTTACACCAAGACAAGGCTATGATGCATTGTTTACCCTAATGCAGCAGGATATGGAGTGGTTGACATGGGTAACACCATACTGGTATTCTCATTGGAGGGGAGTAGATTATGTCAGACGGTGATCAGTGGTGGGGAGCTTAGGCGAGCATTGAGAGCATGCGTGCGTCATGGATGGATGCTTAGAGCCCATGGAGCCAGTATGGAGCTCCACTGTAATGCCAAATGAAGGTAGGGGGAAAAGGAGGAGGCTTAGTCAAGGTGATCAACAGCAAATCTCAAGAAATGCAAGCACGAGCAATCGATGAGGTTGAAATAAAGGGCTCGATGAAGGTGGTGCCAAGTCGATAGGAGCGTGGTGTTAGATTTTACTGGAACAAGGAGAGACATCGTGATGATGGAATGGTGTGCTTAGTGTAATATCATTGATTGGTAGGTGACGATAAACACATGGCTTGAAGAAGAGGCATGGAGACAAAGTGAAGCAATACATTGCATGGCACTGATGCACATTGACTAGATATGAGAGAGGTTACGGTGGGACTCTAGCTTAGACAAACAAGATTAGGGACAAGTATGAGTGAACAAGGGAAAAGAACTAGCATGTGGGCCCAATTGAGAGAGAGAGAGAGAGAGAGAGAAGCGGGCTAGTGATGGTAGTGTCTTGGGATGCATACCCTAGTGTTGAAGAAGAGGGAGGTGGGTGAGGAATGGAGCAAAGCTGATGTGTAATAAGATGATGTGGACCAATAGGACAAAGAAAAGGGAAATAGGAAATACACGGAGGGGATTTGGGATAGACTTGTGTAGACCCAACCTTAATTTATTAGAGCTTAAGGATTTTTAAATTTCACAAGTCCAAACAAAATATTCAAAGCCCATTTGTATTTGAATTCATTCTCAAACATAAACACAATTTCGAGGCATGAACGCAACACCCTGCATCAAATTTCTCTGCTATTTTTAAAAAGTGTTTATCGCAGTCCAATTTTGTAATACATTAACTAAAGGATATAAAATTTTAGAAAAATTATAAACATATTTTATTTTTTCTCACAATCTAAAATAGAAATTTTGTGTTGTAATAATACTCAAAGACACATTTACACTTTGATTTCTCATAAGCTGATATAGTACTTATGTTTTTTTTACAAATTTAACCATATTTGTTTGACAATTAGTTTGTGCTTTGAATCAATAAGCATAAAATCCTTCATACTAGTGCGGCAATCACCTCGCGCGAACGATGAAAGTTTAGGTCAATCCGTTATTTCAGTTCAAATGCAAAGAAGTGTTGACGAGATTGGCCGTTCATGTGGCCCACAAGCAAATACAAGTTGCACATCCCATTTAAGCTATTACGTGCTAAATAAAGCACATACTCTTATCAAAAAAAAAAAGAGCACATACAACACTAGACGTTCGTTGCTGATGTCATAATATCTGTTGTCAGTGGAGGAATGGAGATTTTTATATTTTAAGTGGTTGATTCTCATACTTTATATTCTTGTTTCAATAGTTAGATCAACAAAAATCAATCAGACACCATCGCCGGGTTCAATCTACGTCAGTTTAACCTTGCATTTATATTTTAAAAATCTATGTTATCATAATTTAAGCTATGTAACCATTTCACTTTTAACAGTACATTAAACATGCATGGTGTTTACGTATTGTTTAAATAAGATAAATGGTCAAATGTTGTGTTTGAAAGTCACTAAGGCCCTGTATACATCCAACCAAAAATTAGCTGCTAAAATTAGCTATAAAATGTCCAACAACTTAGCTTATTGGTAGCTAATATTTAGCTCACACTCTGGCTAAAAATTAGTTGTTAGCTAGGAGAACCTACCTAATGGCAACTAATTGTAGAAAATGATGTATCTACTAAGAATCCAGTTATGTATTAGCTGAAGTACTGCAAACATGTTCAGCTATTTTTTAGCTACCTAATTGTTAGTTAACTATTTTTTAGTTAGAGCTAAAAGATTAGTTTGGATGATAAAACACGGTCTAAGTCAGTGATGTCTTTTGGAGGTAGTAGTATTCATGTATGGAGGAGGTAGTGTGGATGTACTACTTTATTTGGCAAATACTACAGCACGCAATCCATTTCTCCGAATTCTAAAATGATCGCGATGTACTCCGTACAAAAGTTTAAAATACAACTTGACGCATTGGCATCATAAAAAAAAAGGACCTTGACGCATCGGCATGAAACGTTAGTCGCAGCGCAAATGCTTCTCCCCTATTTCCTCAACGGTACAACAGAGGAAGGAAGAAATAAAATTACAGCGTACGATTCACATAAGCACACATCACTAGGGGAACGCAGAGAGCGTGTGTGGAGGGAGGGAAGAACACCATTCCCTTCTTCAACCTCCTCTTCCGACACCTCACCTCCTGCACGCGAATCCCGGACGCACATTTTTCTCACCATGCCACCATGCATGCACTGCTCAAGTTCAGGGATAGTTGACCAAGGAGCGGTAGGTCACCCCGGGCTTCCACGCGGCGGGGATGGCGTTGTTGGCGACGAGCACCCTGCCGGAGTCGGAGGTGAGGCGGAGCCCGAACGGCGCCTTGAGCCTCCTGCCGTTGTTGAGGCGCCACGTGGCGCCCCAGTTGTGCGCCATGGGCGTCCAGACGCCGCTGCCGGCCTCCATCAGGTCGACGGCGTTCAGGTCGCCGTCGTCGTCCTCGAACTCGACGAGCACGTCGAAGTAGAACGGGTTGGCGCCCTGGTCCACCTTGAAGGCGACGTTCACACCGGGGTACTTGCACGGCACCCGCTTGTACTGGATCCTCAGCACGCCCCCCGCGCGGAGCCTGTCGGCCATGCCGGGCTTCGCCATGGCGCCCATGGCGGTGCCGCTCATGTCGAAGTGGGCCACCTCGCCGGGGAACAGCCCGCCCGGGGACAGGTCGGTGATGACGATGGTCACCGGCTGGCCGGAGCACGCCGCGTGGGTCGTGCACTTGACCTCGTAGCAGGCGCCGCAGCCCTCGCCTCCCCTGTACAGCGGCGTGCTCCCGGCCGCGATCATCGAGTCGAACGGCTGCTTCCCGACGGCCGTCTGGTAGCCGCACGCGCCGCCTGCATCCACAATTTTTTCGACGACGACACCGGTCAGTGCACCGCCGACAGTAACCCGCGCGCCGTACACATGCAATGTAGTACACAGGCATGGACGCAAGCAAGAGGTTGCTTGGCGCTAACCTTCGCCGCCGTCGCCATTGGGGGCACCGTAGTACGTTGCACCGGCGCCCGACAGCCAGCCACCGCCGGAGCCATAGGAGGTGGACGGCGACGATGGGGTAGCTGTGTAGTTGCGGTGGGCCTTGGCTGCAGGCGCCGGCTTGTGGCTGACCTTCACAGCAGGTGCCGGCGACCTGTGGCTATGCGGCTTCGGCCTGGGTTTGGGCTTGGACTTGCTGAGCTTGCGGGTGCAATCAATGGGGCTCACCAGAAGTGAGAGCACGACCACTGCAGCCAGCAGTAATGTGCAGAGCTTCGCCATTGCTGCAGCTGCTGCCTTATCTTCCAAGAAGCTTTGCCACTCGGGATCTGGTGAGCTATCTCGATTGTTCTGTTGCGTCCGTGGGCTGCCATTTATAGGGCAGCTCGGGGGAGGCGGCGATGCACAGCAACTACTTTGGGGACGATTCTACCGGTCGATTGAATTATTGGGGAGAACGTGACAAGTTGGTGTGTCAGCGGAAAAAGTCTAAATGGATCGTTTTTTTTCTTTACTGTGAGCTAAAACCATGTATAGGTAACTAAATGGTTTAGATAAATATTAAATAAATGGTTTGTGAGTTCATTTGGGTTTGCAGTGGCCTCTAGGAAAGTGCAATTGCAGCACGTGTAGAGAAATTTAATGTGCAAAGTGTGTACTTGTAGGCCAATAATAGTGTGCCCCAGTAGTTAGGGCTCACAGCTACTAGTATATTGTACTACAAGTTGCATAGTATTAGCGTATAGAACGATCCCCGAGAGATGCTACTCGTAGTGTTCTACTTGCTTGGAAATTTGTCGTCCATATCTTAGATCATATATATACTCCCTAACATGTGTTAAATGAGAAGAACTTAAATGATATGGAAGGACTAAAGTTAAAAAATATTTATAGCGAGATTGCAACACCATTTTTTACAGATTTACTCTTCTGATTGATATTTGTTTATCCATCGGTTAAATTTTCTAACCGTCTGATGGAGTTTGCACGGTGCTGATGTGGTTGGTAAAATGTGTCTATTTTGTTAAATTACTACATATAAAAAATTACTATTTACTTATCGTGTTGTAAGTTTTTGTATTGTGTTATGTCTGATGGATTGAATTTCATCAGTCACCTATGTAGTCGTGTAAAATATGACCGGTAGGATTGAATTCCGTTAGTCATCCAAGGGAGCCATTTGATGGACATCGGGTGGTTGTAAAATGTGACTGATGGAAAGGCATATATTAGTCACTGACAGGGAGACACACCTTTTCTTATTACTTGCAAATGGTAAACACAAACCAGGATTTTCCTCCTTGATCAAGAGGGAGAGGATTAACATGTGGTGATATAGAAATAAAAAATAAAAAGAAATATTATAAAAAGTTGTTTGGTCGCCTTGAAAGCGGTCATGTGCTGATGGTTGAAAGATGGGGAGGACATTCCTCAAGTGTCACATTGCAGGGAAATGAAATTTTAGTAGATAAGATATTTGAAGTAGAAGCAAGAAAGACAGGAAAATTTCTAAAAGAATAAAGTACAAAGTCCTAATGGCATTATTCAAGATGAATTGATGGCATTATGTGATCACTTTCTTTTCATAGCTTGAACTTCAGAACTATAATTATAACACCAAATACTAGTAGTGAAGCCAGAAAGATTCAACAATACATACCTATTCCTTTGCTTAGAGTTTGTTTCAATTTTTTTACTGAAATGGCGACTACTTACCAGGGTTAAAAATGTTTCCTAGAAAAAATAGATCCTCACATACAGTCTCTTTTTGCAGGAATGAAACAGCATGGAAGACTTGGTCATTTTAATGGAAAACTTCCATCAGCATACAGGAAATTATAATATATGAGTAATTTTTAAAATTTTCTTGGAAATTCTATGAAAAGGGAAATGAAATGAAATTTTGTACACTAAACATGGATAATGAAAGGCCCTTCCCCCAATTAGGTAAATGGGTTGAAGTGTTTATTCTTTAATATAGTGGTAGTAGATAATGTAATCATTGTTGCTAGATCTTAGGAAGATGATGAGGTGAAAAGTGTAATTCCTCATTTAGCAGAAGATGATTTGTCTATCTTGCAACAAACAACCGATATTGTGATTTTTATGGATCATTATTTTTAGCAATTGATAAAAATATGAAGCTGTTCCTTTGTGCTTTTTGAGCAACTATCAGGTCTAAAAATCAGCTTACACAAAAGTGAAGTACTTTGCTTTGGACAAGATGGGGAGTATTAAGATCCAATATTCTCAATTAGTTGGCTAAAATCTAGCATCCTACCCTCATTGATACCTTAGGGTTCTAATGCACTTCACTAAATTGAACAACAAGGACTGGAAGATAATTAAGGAGAGGTTTAAAAAGAGATTTAGTGAGCGGAAAAGCAACTATATACTACTAGTCAATACTGACCGATGATAAATTTAGGCATGTCAATTTGACCTATGTCTATGCTTTCAGGTTTAAGACTACCCAATTAGATTGAGCTATATTTTTGGGATGATCAATATATATAGGGAGACATAAACTAGTTAGATGAATGCCATATGCCAACCAAAAGAAATAAATGGATTGCTAGCAAATGCAATGAAGGGAACATGGTTAGGTTTGGAAGGACAAATGGTTGAGTAACCAGCATTTGAATGACCAACGTCCCTGTCTTCATAATATTGTTCACAGAAAACACAAAACAAAAGTTGATGTTACATTCGACTCCACCTAATGTTAATTTTAAGAGATCGTTACTTGGTAAGAAACTAGTGGATCCGAATAAATTAGTTGCATGAATTGCCAATATGCAACTAAATTGAGACGGGTGAAAAATTATTATGGAGCCTCAAAAAAAAGTGAAGCTTCAACAAAGATGTGAATCTCATAGTTTGATTCAATGTATAAGTTGTTGCATACATATAACAAACAAAGAAGTTTAGCATATGAAACTTTCTCTTAATAACAAGATCTTTGTGTGGTATCTAAAGGGGCATCTAAAGGGGTGGTGGGGGTTGTTATGATCACCAAATATAAGCTTGCTAGAAAGAGTTGGAATGGAAAAAATGTGTAGCCTTTGAAGACGAATTAATACCATTTAACACCTCGTTTTTTATTATCATTATGCTAGATTTCACTGTTGTGCCAATCATACTACTTTTAATATTACCCTAGTATAGTTGATATGTGTAATCATAAGATGTTATGGGTGTGGTTTAGTATGAGGGTAAAGTTGTTGGTAGGCTTAAGAGTTAATTTGGCTCAATAGGAATTGTATTGTATTTGAAAAGTGCAAGTGCAACTAAAATCTTGCCCGCAAGTGTTATGCAAGGTGACATTTTGGCTTTGGTTTTGTGCGCTGATGCAGTACTGAAATGGCAACCAAATGTGTATGTGATCTTATCTTGCCATACATTCGAGTTAACAACAATGCAAATTTTCATTACCAATGGCTAACTATTTTTAATCAGATTGGTCAATAACTTGAACTATGTGTATTTTTTATATCACCAAGCAGTGGTGTGCAAAGTAGTCGCAACACAAACCATTGTGTAATAGTTATAGACCAATGAATTTTTGAAAAAGTATGTTGAAGCCAGAACTTTTTGCATTATCTAAAAAAGGCTACTCCTAGTAGATCACTGTTGACGCAAGATTTAGACGAAAATTATGCTCTATTTTTATATGATTTTATATCTCTTCAAGAGTTAATCTTATGATTTAGTCTTATTTTGCTAACAAATAACCCCGTTTTCGAGAATGCTCTTTGTTTTTGTGCAATATTGATTTTTACAGAAAAATAGGGAATAATTGATATAATTTTAAAGATTTCTCGGAGGTAGGATTTATGCTAATATGAGCAAGCTTTGGAATAACAGTTAATTGAAGCCCAATTGAAGGATAAAAGCCCAATAATAAGAAGTTTCTAGAAGATGAAGATTACTTGGAGGACTAAATCCTGAAATATTCTCGGAATTCATGACAACAGCAACTTGTGAGCCCAATTCGGAGACCTTAATCACTTCAAATAAAGAAAGTTTGAATACCAAAGTTGTAGATCTCTTCGAGATATACAATTTAGAGTCCGAGTTTGCCTTATTTGGACTTCGGATGAAGGAGTTATGGTCGAAATACTACAGGCTGTAGAATATGGAGAATCCTATTTTGGGAAGGACAAGGAAGGAAACTTCATCGCCAGGCAAAGGAGTATATGGACGACCGGGACTCTTCTAGAAGCTTGTATATACTTAGAAATAGTTGTTTTAGGTGTTTTAGGACTCTTAGAACCGACCTAATAGCTTCCATGTATAGGACTCTCTCTGTATAAATATAGAGCCTCCGAAGGGGAGAGGCAACCATTGTTCTCCACAATTCATTGTAAGTCGAGAGTCTAGGGCAGAGTTCGGGGGCTACGATCAAGTAACTCGGCGAGAAGGACATCTCGGCGAAAGGAGGAAGCAAGAGGAGGCAGGATCCAGGGCGGCCTAGACCCCTTTTGGTCGGTCGACCCCAGGCATCCCGAGGGCAGATCGAGTTCATCTTTCGACATGTTCTTCGTCAAGTTCATCCCGACGACTATGCTTCAAAGTTCTTGATGTATCTCGAGTAAATCCTCGTACTTCTTATGTTACTTTGATAAAACCTTGATGTTTGATCAATAAAGTTTGTCTTTTAGACTTAGCTTCTTGTTTATGCATGTTCTATGATCCATAGCTTTGCAATGCTTAATGCCAACATGAATCTATCTGGCCAGGTGTTTTAGCGCTTTCATGTTCTTTTAGTAGATCTTTTTATTTTAATTAGTTGATTGAATCTGCTCATGATTAGAGATGGTTAGGATTTACTAGTTCGTTGATTACCTAGTTACTAGTGACAGTAGAGCCCAGGGAAAGGTTCGAGTAAGTCCTTGACATTCATGTTCATGCTTAATCTATATTTGTTGATTAGATCTTATATCAAGGTGGTTCTTAGTTCATAAGTTGTTTGTCTCATATCTCTTGTGGATCCTTTTGCCATGTTAATCATATCGTTCTCGTGTTTTAATCTAGTTCTTGATCTATCATTTTATGCTTAGTTTAGAGTATAGACTAGAGAGTAGATTAGATTATAATTAGAGTAGTTCTAATCCTCTTTTAAAGCTTGTTTAGACCTATTAGAATTAGCTAGTAATTAAGTTAATATTGGATTAATAGTAGTTTAAACGTAATTATCCTTAGATTGACAAAACCCAAGATACTCATCCTGGGAGAAAAGCTACCACGATACTGTACGCTTACAGTATAAGGTTTGGCGTGCTTAAGTGCCATCAACAAGTTTTTCTGACGCCGTTGCCGGGGATAATTGTTGTCTAAAGTTATTATAAATCTTTTATTAACCTTTTTACTACTAGTTTTAATAGTTAGTTAGCTTGCTAATTGTGTTAATCTTTTTCTAGTTGTTTGCTTATAGCCTTTCTAATAGTGTGTTAGTTTCTATCTAGTGTTTAGTTTTGTTTGATAATTTCTAATTCTAGTTGCTTAGAGATATCTAAATTACGTTCTTGTTTCTCTAATTTAGTTTTTTTGTGTTCTTCGTTCGTTCTTAATTCAAACTAACCTAGCAACTTTGCTGTCATAGATCTTTTGTTTTCTGTTTTGTTTTTGTTTTTGTGTGAGATATGACGACACTGTTTGAAGATCTGGAACTTTTGACACTTAGATAGCACTTGACTCCAAAAGCTGCAGATCTGAAGTATCAAGAATCAAATAAGAAGTCGGAGTCAGGATCCTACGAGCTGAAGCCAGGAATCATCCGGATCGCTGCTGCAGACTCGTTCAGTGGAGAAGACGGTGAAAATCCATACAAGCACTTGGAGAAGCTCAACCAAGTGTGCCACACTTTCCACCAAGATGGAGTCCCAGTGAAATGGGTTAAGTGGAACCTCTTTCCATTTACTCTTGTTGATAAAGCCAACAGATGGTACCAAATTGCCTCAATCGAAGCCAAAGGAGACTGGGACGTTCTTGAGCGGAAGTTCCTCACAAGATTCTTCTCTCCACTTCGGGTGCACAAGTTAAGGAAGGAAATTTGGGCATTCAAGCAGAGGGAGAAAGAAGACATCAGTGGAGCCTGAGATAGACTCCAAGAAATGATGATGCAAGGGCCACCACTCGGATTCACGCCAGAAATGTACATGCAGATCTTCTACTATGGATTAACATTAGAAGCTTTTGTGTATGTGAACACATGCGCAGGAGGATCACTGATCAGTAGAACATGGAGTGAAGCCAACAAGATCTTGTCAGATGTCTGCATGACTTGCAAGGAGAACAAAGAGAGACAAGACAGTGAAGTGAAGGAGCCAGTAGAGGAGCACATGGCGCCTACACCAGCTGTTTTTGAAGATCAACTACCTATCAAGAAGACTCCAGTGTCATATGCATTTGACGAGGAAGAGTTTGGAAGTTTTGCACCTCAAGAGGAGATCAAGAGCTACAGTTTATAGAAGTCTTGCTAGTGCGAAGCCTCTGACAGAGTTCGAGAGAATGAGCTATATGCCAGTGGATTTTGGAAATACACTCAAGTGTGCAGGACCACTCCCGCCGGAAGATTTAGTGGAGGAAGAAGAGCTATTTCCACCAGGTATACCACTAAGGAAGAGTTCTGATAGCCAAGATACAGGAGAGATGCTGCAGAAATTATTTCAAGAAGAGGAGCTGGATAGTGACTTTGTCTCTGAAGTAAAGCAAGTAATCGGAGTCAAGCCAGAGTCATCACTTACTGAAGAGGTTATCGTCCAGCTACCGACGGAGGAATCTTCAACTGGTATTTCATGCTCCATCAACAAAGAAGACTTCAACAACATACATTGCTCTATGGAGGCCCAGGTAAGTACGATGAGCTATGAAGTTTATTCTAAGTTATGTGATAAACCATGCTTAGTTTCTACTAATCTTAAGATTAAACTTTCTAGTGATGAAATAATTAAACCTATAGGCTTAATTAAAAATGTTGAAGTTAACTTTGCTAATAATATTATACCAACTGATTTTTATGTAATTAATGTCTATGATGATAATGTTAATTTAATCCTTGGTAGACCTTTTCTTAAGTTGGTCAATGCTGTAGTTAATAATGAAAAAGGAAAAGTAACACTTAACATTAATGGTTTAAAATATGACTTTGATTTCCTACAGGCATCTAAAGTGCCCATTCATCTCACTCCTGATATAGAGGAGATAGAGAGTATTAATTATATAAATGCTTTTAGAGAGCCTTTAAATCTAGTCTTAGAAGGAGAAGAAGAAAGTTTCTTCTCCGAAGAAACAACCATTTCCACTAATCAACTTGAACAAAATATTAAAGAAACCTGAGACATTTCAGTAGAGCCACTAAGTGACCTTAATCAACATGAGGTACCAGATGTAGAGTTAAAACAACTACCTGATGGACTAAAGTATGAATTCTTGGGAGAAGATGAAACCTACCTTGTAATCGTTAGTGATGAGCTTAGTCCAGAAGAAGTGAAGAGGCTGCTGGTAGTGTTAAGGAAGCACAAGAAGGCAATTGGTTATTCTCTAGCAGATCTAAAAGGAATCAGCCCGGCATTTTGTACTCACTGAATCCTAATGGAGGAAGATCACAAACCAGTGGTTGACAATCAAAGGAGGTTGAGTAACGAGATGAGGTCTGTAGTGAAAAAGGAAGTAATCAAGCTCTTAAACGCCGGAATTATCTACCCAGTACCGACCAGTGAGTGGGTGAGCCCAGTCCATTGTGTGCCTAAGAAAGGAGGTTTAACCGTAGTTAAAAATGAGAAAAATGAATTAATCCTACAAAGGACAGTGACTGGTTGGAGAATGTGCATCGATTACCGGAAGCTTAACAAAGCCACTAAGAAAGATCACTTCCCTCTACCCTTTATAGATGAGATGCTAGAGAGACTTGCGAAGAATACCCATTTTTGCTATTTAGATGGATATTCTGGTTTCTTTCAAATCCCTATTCATCCAAACGATCAACACAAGACCACCTTCACTTGTCCATATGGAACCTTTGCTTATAGAAGAATGCCTTTCGGTCTATGTAATGCACCGGCTTCTTTCCAAAGGTGTATGATGGCAATCTTCTCAGATTTTATCGAAGATATTATTGAAGTTTTTATGGATGATTTCTCAGTTCATGGTACAAGTTTTGACCACTGTTTAAGGAATCTAAAGGAATCTAGAGAAAGTACTTAAGAGGTGTGAAGAAGTTGATTTAGTGCTAAACTGGGAGAAGTGTCATTTTATGGTTAGAAGAGGACTTGTGTTGGGACACGTCATATCCGAGAAAGGAATTGAAGTAGACAAAGCCAAAATAGAGACGGTAGAAAAGTTGCCACCACCCACTGATATTAAGTCTCTAAGAAGCTTTCTTGGAGATGCTGGATTCTATAGGAGATTTATTAAGGATTTTTCAAAAATAGCTAAGCCACTTACTTATATGCTTCAGAAGGATATTCCATTTGAGTTCACCAAAGAATGTGAGGTTGCCTTTAGAAAGATTAAGGAATTGCTTATCAGTGCACTGATCATTCAACCACCTAGACTGGAATCTTCCTTTTGAAATCATGTGTGATGCAAGTGACTATGCAGTAGGAGCTGTGCTGGGGCAGAGAAAAGACGGAAAAGTACATGCCATTTATTATGCCAGCAAAACTCTTAATGAGGTCCCAAGTAAATTATGCTACTACAGAGAAGGAGTTGCTGGCGGTAGTTTTTGCCTTTGAGAAATTTAGATCCTATATAGTTAATTCAAAGGTTATAGTCTACACTGATCATGCTGCTATCAAGTACCTACTTATCAAAAAGGATGCAAAGTCTCATTTGATTAGATGGATATTAATGCTACAAGAGTTCGATGTAGAAATCAGAGACAAGAAGGGAGTTGAGAATGTAGTGGCGGATCATTTATCTAGAATGAACCATGAAAAGGGTGGCCCACCAATTGAAGATGCCTTAAGAGACGACACTCTTTATGCGGTTCTAGATAAGGATTCATGGATGAGAGATGTTATAAGATCCATAAGAGGAGAACCACTACCGTATCTCAACTATAATTCTAAAAGAAAAGTTCTGGCTGAGGCGAAGAAGTATTATTGGAATGCTCCTTACTTATATAGATTTGGATCTAACGGAGTCCTTAGAAGATGCGTTTCCAGCAGAGGAAAGAGAGGAAATTTTAAGAAAATGCCACTCTACGGAATATGGGGGACATCATGGACATTTCAGAACCCAAGCTAAGATATGGGGGAGTGGGTTTTATTGGCCAGGAATGCATGAAGATGCAAGGAAATTTGTCGCTTCTTGTCCTGAGTGTCAGAGGTCTGGAAATATAACTTCTAGAAATTCAATGCCTCTCACATATAATGTACAAATTGATTTATTTGATGTCTGGAGAATGGATTTTATGAGACCATTTGAGAATTCACATGAATATGAGTATATTTTGGTGACTGTGGATTATGTTTCGAAATGGGTAGAAGCTATACCATGCAGAAAAGCATCTACGCAAGAATCCATTGAAATGATTAGGAATAATATCTTTCCAAGATATGGAGTCCCTAGAGTAATTATCTTAGATGGAGGATCACATTTTATTGGAAAAAATTTACCAATTATTTGGAAAAGATGGGAATCGAGCATAGAGTTTCTACACCCTACCATCCACAGACAAATGGTCAAGCAGAGACGTCAAATAAACAATTAAAAAATATTCTTAAAAAGACAGTGATTAAAGGTGGTAAAAATTGGTCAAAGAAGCTTGATGATGTTCTATGGGCATACAGGACAGCATTTAAAGCCCCTATTGGAATGACACCCTATCAGCTTGTATATGGAAAGACTTGTCATTTGCCAGAAGAGATGGAGCACAAAGCTTATTGGGCAATTAAGGAATTAAACCTAGATTTAGACGCCGCCTTAATCAAGAGAACGATTCAGCTTAGTACCCTTGATGAAGCAAGATTACAAGCTTATCATAATGCCAGTATTTATAAGGAAAGGGTTAAGAGATGGTTTGATAAGAGAATCCAGAAGAAAGAGTTTAAGGAAGGTAATAAGGTTCTTCTTTACAATTCAAGATTCAAATTATTTAGAAAAGGAAAGTTATAAAGTAAATGGGATGGACCTTATATAGTACATGATGTATCACCTACCGGAGCAGTCACTATTATGGATTTGGAAGGGAATCGATTTATGGTCAATGGTCAAAGACTCAAGGTATTCATCGAAGAGGACAGATTTGAGATTAATTATATTGATACATATGAGTTCAAGGAAGTAAAAGTCCGTTACCATGACCATTATCCCTAGTTATCCATAGCCTTTGTACCCTTGTATATAGATCATCGCAGTTAGTTTCGTGTTTTTCAAAAATTTTCTCTATATATATATTTTAAGTTAGGAAATAAAATCACCGGCAAAACCTGGGGCCCATAGGCCAGAGGGGAGGCCCAGGTCGGCCGACTAGAGAGCCTAGGCTCGGCCGACCAAGGAGTTTTCTGAGTCGGTTTCTGTTCAAATTTTGCTAGCGAAGTCTCCGATGATTTCCATACCAGATTGAGGTAGAGTTTGGATCAGAATCCTCGTTTTGTTTCCTAATCCTGTCGAATCTCTGGAGTATAAAGCCAAGGCCAGACCCTAGCCTTGAGACATCAACTCCAAACACAACCTATCCAAGCACAACAAGTTCTGTAGCAATGGAGAGCCAGCTCGTGAAGAGGGAGGACGAGTCGAGGCAAGAAGAGGCTTGGTCGGCCGACCAAGATGGGCAGGCCCGGCCGACCAGCACCCTGTTTCACGGATCTCATCGCAATTTTCCACAAGTTGTCTTATCTGTTGATGAGGAAGAGGCGAGGGTGCGTAGTTTTGTTAGAAAGCATGGAATTTTAGGGAATTTAGTGAAGCTATCTATTCAACCGAAGGAGATGAAGAATAGGAGGTCCAGAAGAATTAGAGGGATGCCAAAAGTCGTCTATCAAGAGTCATCAGTAAGCTCATCATCAGTAAGCTCGGGAGGTACGATCAACTCTAGTCAAGATCAATCCATGGAGAGCAACCATAGAGAAGGCCCAAGATTAGAGGAAGTAAGCTCCGTCTATCTCGTTCCTCGTTTCAACACCTATCACATAGGAGGAACAGATGAAGTGGACTGCTGCACCGTGTGTAGAGAAGCCATTTATGCCAACATGGTTAAAAGCACCAACATAGTTGAAATGATTGAAGACTTAGAGGGAAGACTTGAGGAAAGAATAGAGAAAACTCGCAAGGATGTCACTGAATTTATCATCAACCTGAAGGAGCAAGTTGAGTCTCTTTGAGCTACATGTATGAGGCAAAGCGACACTCTCTATTCTATCTGGGACCACGTGACAAAACAAGAAGGAGGAGGATATCAACCAGATCCAACTGGGGATGAAGAGGAGGATCTGAAAGTTGCCTAGAGGGGGGGGGTGAATAGGCAAATCTGCAATTTAACATAAACTCGAACCGAAATATCAGTGACAGACCGGTTCCAACCGGTCAGATCGGTTCAACTGATCTAGATCAGTTGAACCGATGCTCACCGGTAGAACTGGACAGCAGCGGAAAGAAATGAATTGATCTCTAAATCTACTAGGTCAAATTTGATACCATAAGTTCCTAGAGCTTTCTTAGGACTAGCTCTTGTAGATCTGAGAAGGGCTAGCCTCAATACCTGCACAAGAGGGAGATCCAAGCAAAACTCTCCAACACAAGGTGGGAGTGACAAGAACACAAAGCAAGTACACGAGACAAGTGATTTATCCCGAGGTTCGGGCACACCACAAAGGCGTCCCTACGTCCTCATTGTGGAGGAACCCACAAAGGGTTTAGGCTCATGACCTTATCCTCTTCTCCCTAATCACAAAGACCGGCAGAAAGATACTTACTATGAGGGGTAATACAAACTTCCCATATCAATCCACACGAGACGGATGCTTCTACGGGCGATGCCTAGCCGTCTAGGAGCACGAAGCTCCAAGAGTAACAAGTCCACCAAATTTGCTTCAAGGGTCACCACAGCTCACAAATAACAAGAGAGAGAGGAGGATGAACACAGAGTCTTGAATGCTCACTCGAAATCTCACTCACTCACACTCACAATCATTGAAGGATTTGAGCTTTTGGGAGTGGAGAGGGAGAAGGAGAAGTGAGTGCTCATGGAGTTTTTTTCTTAGGGATGGTGGAGTGCCAAGAGAGCGAGAAAGAGGGGAGTGAATGGGTATATATACTCCCCCTGTCAAACTAGCCGTTTACTAAACTGTTGCCTTTGGACACAAGGCAGACCGGTTGAACCGGACTGGATAGATGGAACCGATGGGTCAACAGAGCCTACCCATCGGTGCCAAGCAGTCATATCGGTTGGACCGATTGTGGCGGAACCGCCGATTTAATCCGGGCTAAGCACACCTGCCACCTCTGGCTTGCAGTGCGATTAGACCGAACTAAACCCGGTCGTCCGTCGAGAGTCATTCGACCCCCGATATTACCTTTTCCCAGAGGAACCGACATCATACACATCCAGCCCTCAATGGAGCCACAACAGATACATCATCTCAGGCAGTTGAATATAGCATATATAAGCTTGTTTTACAAACCGATTCGAAATAATAATATAAGTTTCAACATATTACCATACGAAAGTCAAGTTTGAATCAGACAGCGGAAGCGAATTTGAAAACGTCTCACAGCGGAAGAAAATACTTTACTAGTCTTCATGCAACGTTGATCGAGACGAGCAGCACCGAGCCCACCGGTACTACCCTCCTCCAAGCAGATGTCCAGATGTCGTCGGTACCTGTTCTCAAAAGGTGGGGGCAAACCCTGAGTACTAATTACTCAGTGGGTCTTAATGGATTGGCTTACGGCTGACGCAAAGCTTGCTTACTAGCATGTGGATCCTTAGCTATTGATTTTAAACAATGGTATATCAATATAAAATATCAAGATTCATCTTTTGCATATAACTCCATAACAACTTGTAGAAATGTAAGCAATACAATACAAACATGTTGTATTTGAAAACATGAGTAACGGACATAATATATTCAAGTAGTTACTACGTTGCCCGATAGTGATATTGGCATTCCCACACCTGGTGGGCATCAGCGATTCGAATCGATTTTTAATTCCCGGGAATAACTATCATGCCAGGGGTATATGCTTACTAGCCATCGCGTTCCCACATATAGCCCCAATCTTAACCTGCCTCATCCCAAGTTCGATTCACTCCCGCCTAGCCCCCGGGTTGTGCCCCCATGATGAGCCTGCCGACATCTCGGTCTCCCTGTCATGAGTACCAAGCTCCCCCGGGCCACCTTCCTCTCAACTAGCGGGTAGGAACGTGTCTCTGTGCTTCGGACGAGCCCAGGAAAGACTTTACCGGTCCCATTTCCCGGATAAGCACTCTAGCAATGTTATGCCGATCAGCAGACGAACAACAGACGGGCCTTATGCGACTCGGGCGGAGCCAAACGCACACCACATAATAAAATTATTCTCCGCCCGGTCTCCATTTAAATCATGAGCATGTGCATAGTATTACTTTCTCAATAGTAAAAGTTTTGTAACCTTTGAAATCACCTACGCGACGAGTGACTCCTTTCACTCGTGTCTACCCGCACCTAGCAGAGCCTAGGCAACTCGTCCTACGACTCTATATATAGGTGCTAGGGCCAGGGCGGCCAGGGAGTCTAATGCAAAGGTTTTCAATCATCTCCTAATGCGGATGCGTAATGAAACCATCAATCATCATATTAGCGGGGAGAATTCATGGTCCTGCCTACCTTTGCTTATTCTTATCAAACCAACAAACTAAACTAGGTTAGTTTGCCGGGTTGTGAGGCTTTGCCCCAGGCAACCCCTTGATCACTTGGACAACTCCTCCTTCCAAACACGACTGATGGGCTCTCCAGGTCGTGTCTGGGGCTTACTTGATCTTCTGGAACACCATTGCTTAAAGTAGCTTCCGTACTTGTTTCTCAATCACGTATCTGCAATAAGCGTTGCTATATGAATGCTATGCATGACACAGTGAATGAGATGCACGATCATCAAGCATACAACTGGTTAAGCAAAATATAAGGCAAACCTCTAGTTACGCATGTAATGGATTACTAGCTCAACCAAAACATCCCGACTGGCACTAGCATTAATATTACTTTTATGGACCCGAAGCAATCGTGTATGTGCAATTTCACAAGAACATATACAGGAATTAAGTTATCGATCATAAACTTAACATGGTGATGTGAGCCGATAAAACATGCATTAGTTATTTAGTCCTTAAGATTACTATAATAAGTGTGGGGGTTTTTATTAGATATACTGGTCTCACATTTTCGATTATTTATGTAAAATTGCATTATTTCTACTATTTTCAAATCAGAGTCACGCCCTTACATGCACCACTTCCTACTCTAGCAATGAGTCATGTTCATAACCTAGAGCTCATATCAAGCCCTTAAAGTCACTTGGAGCATTTTTCACCATAGCAAACCTTTCTTAAATTAAATATATGCTTAACTACAAGACAAGGGCACAATAGTAATTAAACAGTATATGCTAGGGCTACCAAAATTTATACAGAGCCTACACATGTTCACAAGGCTTTTGCCCAAATTTCATAATTTTTGAAGCTCATTTTACCCACATTTCCTATTTATTAAGGTTTTTCATCCATGCACATTAACAGGGGCAAAAAGGTCTTTTCCTACTCAACCATCATATCCATTCTATAGATCTATTTAATAGGAATACAATGCAACAAAGTTTATATTTTTCTGATTTTTATTTGATTTATTACGAATTTCCAAAGTTTTCAGCCTAATAAAACACATTAAATCGAAAATCATAACAGTCAGGGACCTAAACGTGATTATCTATTAACATCAGGGGCTGAGTCGTTAGATCCGCAAGACTCAGTGAATAGTGCATGAGATGGAAACGTGAAAGCAGCAAAGTCCAGGGGCTAAATCGGAAAAAAGGGCTTCTTCTACCTCCGGTCGACAGAGAGGGCGCGCGGCCGCCGGGGTTCTCGCGCGCGGCGCGTCGCGTGGAGGCACGCGCTCGGAGCCGAGCTGGTCCGGGAGCGTGTTCCCGGCGTAGAGGTTCCTTTCCCCAAGACGGCGTCGCGAGAGGAGCTCGGAGCGGGCACGGAACGCGACGTGAACCCGCGCGAACCGGGGAGCGTGGCCGCGGCGTTGCCGGCTTCGATTTGTCGGGTGAGGCGACGAGCGGAGGAGCCGGAGGGTTCCTAAGCTGTGCAAAGAGGTGGCGCATTCTTTGGTTGGGAGTGGACCCTCAGGGGTGGTCCGAGGGAGGCCATTCGCGGTGAGGTCGGGCTTGAGCTCGGAGCGGCCACGGTAGGCGAGCGGTGGCGCGGGTAGGGGTGATGGCGGCGGTTAAGGCGCGTTGGGGACGGTGGGGCAGAGTCGGGCGACCGCGGAGCGCTCGCTGCTGGGAGCAAAGGCGGCCGGAGGAGGCCGGCGCGCGAGCTCGGGGCGAGCTCCAATGGTGGTGACGGCGCTGCGTGGTCCCGGACGATGCGAGGCAGGGGAGAGGGCGAGCCAGGAAGGGGCAGGCGAGTGCGGGGAGAGGGACAGGGTGCCGAGGCGCCCTCCACCTTTTGGAGCCGGGCGGGGGCAGGCTGGGCGGCGCGTGGCCGGCGGTGTGGCGTGCTGGCGAGCAGGGCGCGGCACGTCACGGCGCGGCAGACGCGTGGGCGAGCGGGAGGGGAGGTGGAAGAAGATGAGCGCGCGGTGGACCGGGTCCATAGACCCTGAGTCTATGACAAGCGGGGTCGGGTCGGGGAAAAGAAAAATGGTGCACTGGACTGGGACCACGCAATAACAAAAACAGCTTTACAAAACCGGGGGAACCGGGTGGTTTCCGGTTTGCTACAGTACCATGCCGACTGGTGGGTCCCGCTCGTCAGTGACTCAAAGAAATTCGAAAAACCCCGAAATTGGAAAACTGGTTTTGACCTTATATACAGGTTTTGGAATTTGAGGATTTTGGACACCCTAGAGGCCGAATTTGACAAAACCCAAAATACAAAAGTTGTTCTACTCTTCCAGATCTATAACTTTGTCAAAAGGAGAAACATCAGATTCCAAGTTTAAATATGATTAAATTTGAATTGAACCTGCTGACTCCAGTTTGACCAAGGTTTAATACAAACTTAGAAATTCCTAAAGTCTATTTTATGCTCATTTTCAGAGAAAAAGTATTATACCAATGTTGTGTAGTTTTTAATTATCTACAACTTTCTTATATGATGTTTTGCATGATAGGGACTTTTGTTCCTTTGAAATTTGAATTTTCCTTACCGATAAAGTTTAGGCAGATTTCTGCTTTTTCATTAATCGACTTAAAACTCCACCTAAACCTTTGTGCATGTTACCACACCCAATAACAAAGTTGATCTACATAAAATTGTCTACAAGTTTGTTATAGAGAGTTTGGTCTAAATCACATTTTATTTTGAACTAAGGTCACAAGTGCTCTCAGGGGTTTTGCATATTTCACTGGAAAATTTTCTGACTTCGTGATTTACTAGCCTAGTTGTGGCTCTTCTCTCAACATTATTAAGCCAAATCCTTGACTACCGCCAATCTAATCACGTGTTAAAACTTTTGAGATGCCGGGGGCATCACACCGATCAGTCCAACCGATGGGCACATCAGAGGCTGCACATCGGTTGTAACCGGTCAGATCGGTTGAACCGATGGGCCATCAGAACCTTCCCATCGGTGCCAAGCAGCCAGATCGGTTGGTCTGATCGGTCCAACCGATGGGCACAGAGAAACGGCAAATTTGATTATGAGACTTTGGACTTGAATTTGGATGGAAGATTTGACCTTTGTGAGCTCGATGACACTAGGAGCACTGCAAGTTGGACCCCCCTTAATAGTACGGCGGTTCCTATACTCAAGATGAAAATAAATATAATAACCTTGAACTTGAGCGTGAACCACTATCAATTGTCTTCAAAATAAATGAGGGGCCTCTCCTTTTTCTTGTGATGACACTTTAGCACTTGTTTGCTTGATAATGAGTTTAGACCATCTTCTTTAGCCGGATATATGAGCGAGTAGCACTTTCACTTGATTTTATCATTTTATCACTATATCTATGCTCATGAAAGTCATTAGTGTCTTTTAATGTTTTGTCAACATTCACTAAAACCCTCAGAGGTTGATTGCACTTACAATCTCCCCCTTTTTGGTGATTGTTGACAAACCATTAAAAGTGTTGAGACAAGATAATAGACATAAGCTTTTAAGTAAGAGTATATATGTGACTCCCCCTAAATTTGTGCATGTAACAATTTTCAGTGTTTGGCCTAAAATGCCAACTCATGCACAAACCAAGGGAAAGTGTAAGCCACACCATGCACTTTTACTCGAGGGGTGCACAAACAAGTGTCAAAAGATATACGTGATGTATATGACATGATGAGCACATCAATAAATAGAAACCAACAATACATCACCAACAATAATCAACAACCATGGATAAAAAGATCTCACAACACATCACCATAGAGTACTAATTAAATTATTACAAGTTCGAATTAAGTTCCATCACACACTACAAACATAGTTCATTACATCACAACATCAAATAGGATAGGATAGATAGATGGATAGCTCTCAACACTTCTCACAACTAACACTCCCCCTTTTGGCAACAAGTCACCAAAAGGAGAAGAACGACGAGGTCGCTCCAAACCACTATGGAGCAGGAGGCATCTGAGAGGAACTCCTAGTCTTATTCGGATAGAAACCATACTGCTGAAAATGATACTCATCAAGAGTATCCGCCGGACGATCAGGCACCTCGAGAGGACGAGAAGGGGACATCGGTGCTAAAGGCTCACCACGTGCCTATCTCATGAGCTGCTCACAAACCTCATGCATATGGATGGTATTGTCAATTGCATCATTGCGGTTGTCCCTGTAGATTTTGAATATGGCATTTAACCTATTGAGTAAGGCACCCTGGGATGATCTTGACTGAGCTATAGAACTAGAATGGAGAGGGCGACCTGCTGTAGCAGCACGAGATGAGGACCGATAGCGAGGAGGGAGTGGAGCGGGCTCACCAGAGGACTGTGGAGAGTGAGGAGGAGGAGCATGAGGAATGTGAGGCCTCTGAATTTTCTTAGGCTTGTAAGATGTATGAATCTCAGGTTTGTCAAAACGGCATTTGGTGACCACTTCAATCATTCTCATCACAAAGGGTGCATATGCTAAGCTCCTCTTAGTATCCCATGAATTTGTGAGAATTTCTTTCCAAATCAAGTCAAAGATGCTAAACATAGATGCTTCTCCAGGAATGAGAAAGGCAAGGATAATCTGATTGTAAGAAAGGACATTTGGTTCATTACCTCCTTTGGGTAGAATAGTTTGCCGAAAGAGAGAATTGAGATAGCGATAGTATGGCTTCATATTTGATGTCTCCCACAAATGCTGTGAAGGATCAAGATGAAAGACAGCCGCATCTTCATTGGTTGGGAAAGCAATATCATGAAGAAATTCTCTGTTCAAGTCAGTGTTATCAAATCCAAGAATTTTTGCATACCTCATGTAACTGCAATGATATGGCTGCCCTTTCATAAGAAAGTGAATGCAAGAGGGAGTGCCTTCATCTGAGTTAGCAGGAGTAATCCAAAGAGTAGAATAGAACTGAGCAATCACTTCCTCATTCCAATTATATCTAAACTCCATAATGGGGCGAAGGCCTTTTTCTTCCAAAACATCAAGAGCCCTGTTAAGATCATTATCTTTCATCTGCTTGCACCCTTCCCAATCAATGAAGTGATGCACAAGAACCTTTTGCTTCTTCTTCAAAACATAGCGATAGAAGTGATGTGCAGGGTATTGTGAAACCGTAAATCAGGAATAGAGCTATCTCTCTCAAACTCCAAAGGGTTTGCATATCAGAGAGCTTTCATCTTCTCAAATTTCCCTTTATTGGAGAGACTATATGGAGGAATATAGGTACCAAAAAAGTTCACCCTGGTCAAGGCGAGATCCATGATCGGCTCGGCATCAGAGGGAGGAGAATCAAGCTCATCATCACTGCGATAAGCCGGACCCTTCTTCTTCCTCGCGGCTACTTTCGTCCGAGGAGGACGAGAGGAGAAAGCGGTGGCGGTGGCAGCAGCGGCAGCTTGGCCCTTCGAAACTGATCGGCGGGGAGGGTTCTGACGAGGTGGAGAAAGGATTTCTTCTTGTATCTCATGATCACTCTCAGTGGACTCATCATCCATGGAAGATGAGCGGCGTCGAGGCATGGTGGAGAGAGCCTACGATAAAGAGACAAGCGATTTAGAATGGAGTGTTGAGGCCAAAACATTTTTGTAAAACGGAGATAAATGGATTGATAAAAGAAATAGATAGGAGTGCATATGGCAGGGCCAATTGGTTGGACCGGTCTGGACAGGTCCAACCAGTCGATCATGCCCATGCCGCACAGTACATGACAATGTGCAAGATTTCTCCATCCATTCATCATACCCTTGTAGATCCATAATAATGTGCCACAATGTAGCCTTTCTACCAAGGGAAAACAGCTAGAATGGAGCAGATAGATAGATCGGGCCTCGGGAAGATTATACCTTCGAAAGGAGAGAGTTTCTGACGTGGAGAGGATTCAAAGCTTGGGAAGGAGTAAAAGCCAGAGAAGGGCCTCACGCAGAGCACACCACGGGGTCCTGCCAACCTGCACTCCGTGCTCCAGCGCAAGCAGCGGGGAACGCCAAGGTGGGGACCAGCAGACGAGAGGCGAGAGGAGGCAGGGGCAGGGTCGGGGCTCAGTCGGGGGCCGAAGGCCGGGGACACTAAGTGGGGGCATAGGAATTGGGGTGGGGTGGGGCGAGCGACAGAGAGAAAGAGAGAGCGGTTTTTTTTATATTTCGCCTGCCCCATCGGTTCCAACCAGTCGGATCGGTGGAACCGGTCCGCCAGCAGAGCCTTCCCATCGGTTCCAACGGATCAGACCGGTGGAACTGGTTGGCCAGCAGAGGCTGCCCATCGGTTCCAACCGGTGTGACCGGTTCAACCGATGAGACCCAGAGTAAAAAAACAAGGAGAAAATATTTTTGATGGAGATTTGAAAGGATTTTTGTAAATAATTTTTAGAGGAGAATTGATAGAAACTTGTGTACAGGTGACTAGCCAAAAACAACATCACATAACAATAGTCACTTTCCACAAGTTGGGATCCCACGATCCAAAGAACCAACAATTTAAGGTGGTTAAACATGGGTTCACTAGAATTCTACAAAGAAACAAACAAGTGTGTGTGCAAGGAATCAAACCACGTTACGAGAATCAAAAATATTTAGCTCACTCCTTAAAGCACAAAACCTTTCCTCGTCAAGGGGTTTGGTGAAGATATCGGCTAGTTGATTTTCGGTACTCACATGACAAATGGCGATATCTCCTTTGGCTTCATGGTCTCTCAAGAAATGATGGCGAATGTCTATGTATTCGGTGCGTGCATGTTGCACTAGATTGTTAGCTAGCTTAATCGCACTCTCATTGTCACACAAGAGAGGGATCTTGCTAAACTCACAACCAAAGTCTCTCAAGGTTTGCCTCATCCAAAGTAGTTGAGCACAACAAGCGCCGGCTGCAACATACTCGGCTTCGGCGGTGGATAGTGCAACACTATTTTGTTTTTTGAAGCTCCAAGACACCAAGGACCGACCAAGGAATTGGCAAGGCCCCGTTGTAATCTTCTGATCAACCTTGCAACTGGCATAGTTCGAATCGGAGTAACCGAGAAGATCGAAAGTGGAGCCCTTGGGATACCACAAGCCAAGGTTTGGTGTGTGAACTAAGTATCTCAAGATTCTTTTAATGGCCACCGAGTGGCACTCTTTTGGGTTAGCTTGAAACCTTGCACACATGCACACACTAAGCATAATATCGGGCCTAGATGCACACAAGTAAAGCAAAGAACCTATCATAGACCTATATCGCTTTTGGTCGATGCTTTTACCTTCTTCATTATTTAAGTCGAGGTGTCAGTTTGATGCTAGGGGTGTTTTGGTGGGATTTGCATCCTCCATGTCAAATTTCTTGAGCATATCTTGTATGTACTTGGTTTGACAAAGAAAAGTGCCTTCTTTGAGTTGCTTGATTTGGAATCCTAGGAAGAACTTGAGCTTACCCATCATGGACATCTCAAACCTTTTGGTCATGATTTTACTAAACTCATCACAAAAAGCTTTGTTAGTACTACCAAATATTATGTCATCGACATATATTTGGCACACGAATAAATCATCATTGAATTTACGAGTAAAGAGAATAGAATCGGCTTTCCCTATCTCAAAGCCATTTTTCAAGAGAAAATCCTTAAGGCATTCATACCATGCTCTAGGAGCTTGTTTGAGCCCATAGAGCGCCTTATGGAGCTTGTAGACGTGGTGAGGATACTTGGGGTCTTCAAAGCTCGGTGGTTGCTCCACATATACTTCTTCTTGGATTGGCCCATTGAGGAAGGCACTCTTGATGTCCATTTGGTACAAGTTGAAGTTGTGGTGCGTGGAAAAGACTATAAGGATCCGAATTGACTCAAGCCTTGCCACGGGCGCATACGTCTCTCCAAAATCCAAGCCTTCCACTTGGGTAAAACCTTGAGCCACCAACCGTGCCTTGTTTCTTGTCACCATGCCATGCTCATCTTGCTTGTTGCGGAAGACCCATTTGGTGCCAATCATGTTTTGATTGGGTCTCTCCACTAAGGACCAGACTTCATTCCGTTTGAAGTTGTTTAGTTCTTCTTGCATTGCCAACATCCAATCCGGATCTTCAAGTGCTTGTTCTACCTTAAGAAGCTCCAAGGAGGAGACAAACGAGTAAAATTCGCAAAAGGTTGCTAAACGAGAACGAGTAGTTACCCCTCTTTGAATACTCCCAAGGATATTGTCAATGGGATGGTCCCGTTGAATAGTTTGGTGCACTCTTGGGTGAGGCCTTTGATCTTGCCGTTGAATTGGTCCATTCTTATCGTTTGCTTGATCAACATGTGGCCCTCCATTGTTGTGATCTTGATCTTGGCTTTGCTCTTGATCGTCACCAAGAGCTCTTCCTTGGTCTTGGTCACCATGTTGCTTGAGAGGGTTCACCCTTATTGACAAGGATGGTTCGTCTTCATTTTCTTCATTTTCTTGCACTTGGTTTGCCTGAGGCTTGATTTCACCTAGCGTTAGTTTCTTGATGGCTTCACAAGGAGGCTCTTCCTTTTCTAGCACACATGAGTCAACTTGCTCCTTTTGAGAGCCATTAGTTTCATCAAATGTCACATCTCTCGCTATTTCAACACAACCGGTGGTTTTGTTGAAAACACGATAGGCGTGAGCATTTGAGCAATAACCCAATAGAAAACCTTCATCAACCTTTGGTGCAATCTTTGAGCTTTTGGGTTTCTTGTTAAGTATGAAACACTTGCTCCCAAAAACTCTAAAGTAAGACACGTTAGGTTTGTTACCGGTTAGGAGTTCATTGGAAGTCTTCTTCACGATCTTGTGAAGATATAGGCGGTTGATTGCATGACACGCGGTGTTGACGGCTTCAGCCCAAAACTGATCCGAAACCTTGTACTCATCAAGCATTGTCCTTGCCATGTCGATGAGTGTTTGGTTCTTTCTCTCCACAACACCATTTTGTTGAGGAGAGTAGGGAGCCGAGAACTCATGCTTAATCCCTTCTTCATCTAGGAACTCTTCAACTCCGGTGTTCTTGAACTCTCTACCGTTGTCGCTTCTTATCTTCTTGATCTTCACTTCAAACTCATTTTGAGCGCTTGTCATGAATTTCTTGTGTGTTTCTTATACCTCAACCTTATCATGCAAAAAGAACACCCAAGTGAAGCGAGAAAAATCATCAACAATGTCTAAACCATATTTGTTACCGCCGATGCTAATGTAAGCAACGGGTCCGAATACGTCCATGTGTAGCAACTCCAATGGCCTTGTAGTTGACACGATGTTCTTTGCGGGGTGTAGAACTCCCACTTGCTTTCCCGCTTGGCATGCTCCACAAATCCTATCTTTCTCAAAAACAACATTTGTTAGTCCAAGGATGTGCTCACCCTTTAGAAGTTTGGACAAGTTCCTCATGCCAACATGGGCTAGTCGGTGGTGCCAAAGCCAACCCATATCGGATTTTGCCACTAAACAAGTCTCGGGCGTTACCTTAGTTGTTGTAAAATTAACAAGATAAAGTTTGCCCTTTAAACGACCCGTAAAAGCAATAGAGGAATCCTCCCTTCTAAGGATTTGCACACCCACATCCGTAAAGAGACAATTGTAACCCATCTCACAAAGTTGCGACACGGATAACAAATTGTAACTCAACGAATCAACCAATAGAACATTAGAAATGGATTGAACATTTGAAATAGAAATGTTACCAAGACCTAGAACTTCACCCTTGCCACTATCACCAAAGACAATCTCTTGTGAATCATGTGTTAGTTGCAAGGAGTTGGACATGCTTCTCTCTCCGATCATATGATTTGTGCATCCACTATCAAGCACCCAACTTGAACCATCGGAGGAGTATTCCTACAAAAGAAATCATGCTCTAGATTTAGGTACCCAAAAAGATTTGGGTCCTTGAGAGTTAGTTACAAGAGACTTGGGCACCCACACACTCCGTTTGATCAATGTTTTCTTTGTGTAGGCACCCACATACTTGACAACCATTTTACCACGATGGTTCCAAGTCAGCATATAATCACAAGCATAAGATCTAGAGATGGGAACTTGAGCTTCTTCTTGCTTAGTTGACTTGACTTTCTCAATCGCTTGCTTGCCCTTCTTCACCTTCTCTTGTGATGTGGAGGTTGTCGAGGAAGGTGAGTGGATCTTGTTCATCACATCAAGCAAGATTGTTCCCTTGCCCCACTTAGGGCATTCCTTTCCATCGATGATCTCTCTTGGGTTCACCACATCCTTGAGGCTAATCCCATTCTTTCCTTTGTTGGGTATGGGCGGTTGAGACTTGGTGAGTTCCTTCTTGTACCCTTCTTGGTTCATGTGCATTTCTTTTGTCACCATGAACTTGAGCAACTTCACTTGCTCTTCCAACTTTCCTACCTTGTCACGGTTAGTTGCACAAGCATCCATATCATGATCAAAACACCGGTTACATCCTTTGCTAATGGATGCATTAGAGTCAAGGATTGCCGGTGGAGAAGAAGAAGTGGTCTCCCAAAGCGTGCTATATTGTACTTCAATATCCTTAAACCGGACATTCATGCTTGATAGGCTTTCTTGAAGTTCAACATTAGCACTCTTTAGGTTGTCCATGGAGGAATTTGCCTTAGCAAGATTTTCACCTTTTTCCTCCATGGTAGATTTGGCTAGAGAAAGCTCCCTAGTCAACTCTTCCAACTTCTCCTTATCCTCGGCTAATGACCTCTCTAAAGCAAGGTTTATTTCCCTTTTCTCTAATTTCTTCATTAGCTTTTTGATTAAGTTATATCCTTTTAAACCAAATTCTTTGATCATGTTTTGCTTGGCACTATGTTCATCATCACTATCACTAGAGGATGAGTCATCGCATTGTACCTTCTTGGTTCTTGCCATTAAGCAAGTAATGGTGTTGTCATCTTCATCATCGGAGAGGTTGGTGAAGAGATGTGGAGTTGATGACGGCTTGTGGATAGCTATGCTTGCTATCCTTTCTTCATCGCTTGAACTCTCATCATCCGAGTCCCATTCTTCACCAATGTGAGCGTAGCCTCGTTGTTTCTTCTTGTAGTTCTTGCTCTTGTCTTCCTTGTACTTATCTTTCTTCTTCTCCTTGTATTCTTCCTTCTTCTTGGGACAATCGGCTATGTAGTGACCAAACTCACCACACTCATAGCACCTTCTCTTCTTGTACTTGTCCTTCTTGTACTTGTCACCATATCTTCTATTGTACTTGCTTCCACCTTTCATCATTCTCTTGAAATTCTTGATGAACATGGCCATTTCTTGATCTTCATCATCCGAGCTATCGTCACTTGATGACTCTTCCATCTTTTTCTTGCTCTTGCTTGGCTTGCTTGCTTTGCTAGCTTCCACTTCATTTTTGGCTTGGAGAGCCGCTCCTTTGCTTTCACCATCATTTGGCACAATTGCATTCGGGATTCTTCCGGCGGCCGCAATTGCCGCTTGATCCGTCATCTCATGTTGTTCGAGCTTTCCAAGTAATGTATGGGCATCCATGGCTTCAAAGTCAACGCGCTCTCTAATGATTGTTGCAAGAGTCATATTCTTCAATTGATAAGCTCTAAGAAACCTTCTTGCGACCTTGTTTTCATCATCCCACTCTTCACTTCCAAGACCCCTTATCTTGTTGATTAGGGTCATGAACCGATCAAACAGGTCTTGGAGTGTCTCACCCCTTGAACTAGCTCGATCTTACCAAGCTTGGCCTTGCGGTCACCTTCATGAGCCAATTGGAGTTTGTCCCAAATTTCCTTAGCAATTTCCATGCCTTTGACTTTACGTCGTTCCTCTTCACTCAACCCATTGTTGAGAACACGGGCTGCTTGGGCATTGCGATGGAGGTCTTGCATCCACTCGGGAGTGATCACTTCACCTTCCTTGGGAACATGTACACCTACATTCACAATCTCCCAAAGACTTGGGTGCAAAGAGATTAAATGCATCTTCATATCGGAAGCCCAATTGGCATAGTTTAACCTATCAAGAATAGGTGCCTTACCAATGGGTACGGAAGTAAAATTGGAGGAGGCATTTGACAAACTCGAGTAATCAAAAGGAATTTGAGTGAACTTCTTGTTGTCGGAGCATTTTGACTTCTTTTGTGAAATATCAGTGACAGACCGGCTCCAACCGGTCAGATCGATTCAACTGATCTAGATTGGTTGAACCGATGCTCACTGGTAGAACTGGACAGCAGCGGAAAGAAATGAATTGATCTCTAAATCTACTAGGTCAAATTTGATACCATAAGTTCCTAGAGCTTTCTTAGGACTAGCTCTTGTAAATCTGAGAAGGGCTAGCCTCAATACCTGCACAAGAGGGAGATCCAAGCAAAACTCTCCAACACAAGGTAGGAGTGACAAGAACAACAAGAACACAAAGCAAGTACACGAGACAAGTGATTTATCCTGAGGTTCGGGCACACCACAAAGGCGTCCCTATGTCCTCGTTGTGGAGGAACCCACAAAGGGTTTAGGCTCGCGACCTTATCCTCTTCTCCCCAATCACGAAGACCGGCGGAGAGATACTTACTATGAGGGGTAATACAAACTTCCCGGAGCAATCCACATGAGACGGATGCTTCTACAGGCGACACCTAGCCATCTAGGAGCACGAAGCTCCAAGAGTAACAAGTCCACCAAGTTTGCTTCAAGGGTCACCACAGCTCACAAAGAACAAGAGAGAGAGGAGGATGAACACAGAGTCTTGAATGCTCACTCGAAATCTCACTCACTCACACTCACAATCATTGAAGGATTTGAGCTTTTGGAAGTGGAGAGGGAGAAGGAGAAGTGAGTGCTCACGGAGTTTTTTTCTTAGGGTTGGTGGAGTGCCAAGAGAGCGAGAAAGAGGGGAGTGAATGGGTATATATACTCCCCCTCTCAAACTAGCCATTTACTGAACCGTTGCCTTTGGATACGAGGCAGACCGGTTGAACCAGTCTGGATCGGTGGAACCGATGGGTCAGCAGAGCCTACCCATCGGTGCCAAGCAGTCACATCGGTTGGACCGATTGGTCCAACTGATGGGCACATCAGAGGCTGCACATCGGTTCCAACCGATCAGATCGGTTGAACCAATGGGCCATCAGAACCTTCCCATCGGTGCCAAGCAGCCAGATCGGTTGGACCGATCGGTCGGTCCAATCGATGGGCATAGAGAAAGGGCAAATTTGAATATGAGACTTTGGACTTGAATTTGGTGGAAGATTTGACCTTTGTGAGCTCGATGACACTAGGAGCATCGCAAGTTGGACCCCCCTTAATAGTACGGCGGTTCCTATACTCAAGATGCAAATAAATATAATAACCTTGAACTTGAGCGCGAACCACTTCAATTGTCTTCAAAATAAATGAGGGGCCTCTCCCTTTTCTTGTGATGACACTTTAGCACTTGTTTGCTTGATAATGAGTTTAGACCATCTTCTTTAGGCGAATATATGAGCGAGTAGCACTTTCACTTGATTCTATCATTTTATCACTATATCTATGCTCATGAAAGTCATTAGTGTCTTTTAATGTTTTGTCAACATTCACTAAAACCCTCATAGAGGTTGATTGCACTTACAGGATCCATATGAAGTTAATCGTGCAATCAGAAATCATCCTCTTAATGATCCAGTGGATGAGGAGCACTGGTATGATGATGAGGATTAGGAGTCTTTGCTTAGTCTAAGTGTGGGGAAGTTAGTAGAATTTCCCCATTCATAAATAAATCGTTTGATAAAACGTCTAGAATAAATGAGTTATATATATGTATAGTCTTTATTAGCGAGTTTTTATTTAAAGTCGTTATCTTTTATATTCGTGTCTTAATTGAGTCTATGTAACATATATATTAATAAAGTGTGGGATTGAATAAGTGTCTCGCTTTATTTAAGTTTGTTCTTTATTTTTACTTTGATATTTAATCCTATTTTAGTTTTCATGATTTGATTAATGTGGAGATTACTAGATTAATTAGTAATGCATAACTCATACCTTCAGTTAGAGGATTATGTTTCATAGCTTTGCCAAAGTTTTTGATTAAGGAAAAGATTAGAGGTGTATTTAATTTTTCTTAAAACCTCTCTTCATTGATCAAGTTTTACACCCCTTTGTTAAGAGAGAGTCAAAATTCCTAGTAGAGCTTAGTTTATAAAAGCCAGTCTATAAGCAAGTTATCTCATGTGAGTTTAGTTAAGTTTGATCCCTTTAGAAATTTTGATCTCTTGAATAATCTTGGTCATCTACATTTCATCTTTTGCTAGCCTATATTATTTTCCAATTGCTTATATCATTAGAGCAATTTCTTTTATCCGATAAACCCTTTTATCTCGTTATTTATCTTTACCTATATAAGTAAAGTTTTTGCTCACTAGTTTATTGAGTAAGTTTATAAAATTATAAATCAGAGAGAAGGGAGGGTGAGGTTATGGCGCTAAAATAAAAAAGAGAGAGAAAGAAAGAGAAAAAAATAATATATATATAGGTGTGGCGCCAAGTTAAAAAAATAGAATAAAAAAAAGAGAAAAAGAAGAGAGAGGGAGAAAAAAATGACCAAGTGGTCGAAATAAAAAAAAGAGAGAGATAGTAGAATTAGGAAAAGGAGAAAGGGGAAGAGAAAAAGGTAGAATCAGGAAAGTTTTGGAAAGGTAGAAAGGAAATCTTATCATCTTATTAGTGTAATGAGTAAAAACTTTCACTTTTCCAACCATGTGCAAATTCCAGAATTTATTCCAATTCATTTATTATTGCACATGTCCACTATCTATATCTTCTTTTTCCTTGCCTCTTTATATAAATATTTATTCTCTTATTTCGATGATCAAGATAATTTAAGTTGATTGAATGATCTTTAGAGAGACATCTTAATTAGACAATAAAATAAGTAGCTTTGCTAAACCTTTACTAAGCTCCTCATATATTCCTGTGAGATGAGAGAAAGAGAGTGGAATTTTTAGAGGATAACCATTTATAAAGAGTGCCTTTTTGAGAGCTTGACAAAAGGGATAAGTAATTTCTTGATCTTTAGAAGTTTTATTATTTTTCAAAAACCCTCTCTGATAATTTCAAAAGAAAACCTTGGTATTGCTATGTTTCGTTTGACTTTGATAATTTTTGTGGGGATCTCTATGCATGAAAGTTAGTTTAAAGTCCCATATTATGATTTGAGTGATTTGTAAGGTAAGATTATTTTGAGAAGTAATGATTTAGAATTTGCTTAAATTTAGTTGAGTTCTTTACCGATCTATTTGCTCGAGGACTAGCAAGATCTAAGTGTGGGGGGATGTTGTTGACGCAAGATTTAGACTGAAAATTATGCTCTATTTTTATATGATTTTATATCTCTTCAAGAGTAATCTTATGATTTAGTCTTATTTTGCTAGCAAATAACCCCGTTTTCGAGAATGCTCTTTGTTTTTGTGCAATATTGATTTTTACAGAAAAATAGGGAATAATTGATATAATTTTAAAGATTTCTCGGAGATAGGATTTATGCTAATATGAGCAACCTTTGGAATAAGAGTTAATTGAAGCCCAATTGAAGGATAAAAGCCCAATAATAAGAAGTTTCTAGAAGATGAAGATTACTTGGAGGACTAAATCCTGAAATATTCTTGGAAATCATGACAGCAGCAACTTGTGAGCCCAATTTGGAGACATTATCGACGTTAAATGAAGAAAGTTTGAATACCAAAGTTGTAGATCTCTTCGAGCTCTACAATTGAGAGTCTGAGTTTGCCTTATTTGGACTTCGGATGAGGGAGTTATGGTCGAAATACTACAGGCTGCAGAATATGGAGAATCCTATTTTGGGAAGGACAAGGAAGGAAACTTCATCGCCAAGCAAAGGAGTATGTGGACGACCGGGACTCTTCTAGAAGCTTGTATATACTTGGAAATAGTTGTTTTAGGTGTTTTAGGACTCTTAGAACCGACCTAATAGCTTCCATGTATAGTACTCTCTCCGGAGTATAAATATAGAGCCTCCGAAGGGGAGAGGCAACCATTGTTCTCCACAATTCATTGTAAGTCGAGAGTCTAGGGCAGAGTTCGGGGGCTACGATCAAGTAACTCGGCGAGAAGGACATCTCGGCGAAAGGAGGAAGCAAGAGGAGGCAGGATCCAGGGTGGCCCAGACCCCTTCTAGGTCGGCCAACACCAGGCATCCCAAGGGCAGATCGAGTTCCTCTTTCGACATGTTCTTCGTCGAGTTTATCCTGACGACTATGCTTCAAAGTTCTTGATGTATCTTGAGTAAATCCTCGTAGTTCTTATGTTACTTTGATAAAACTTTGATGTTTGATCAATAAAGTTTGTCTTTTAGACTTAGCTTTTTGTTTATGCATATTCTATGATCCATAGCTTTGCAATGCTTAATGCCAACATGAATCTATCTGGTCAGGTGTTTTAGCACTTTTATGTTCTTTTAGTAGATATTTTTACTTTAATTAGTTGTTTGAATCTTCTCATGCTTAGAGATGGTTAGGGTTTACTAGTTCATCGATTACCTGGTTACTAGGGACAGTAGAGCCCGGGGAAAGGTTCGAGTAAGTGCTTGACATTCATCTTCATGCTTAATCTATACTTATTGATTAGATCTTATATCAAGGTGGTTCTTAGTTCATAAGTTGTTTGTCTCATATCTCTTGTGGATCTTTTTGCCATGTTAATAATATCGCTCTCGTGTTTTAATCTAGTTCTTGATCTATCATTTTATGCTTAGTATAGAGTATAGACTAGAGAGCAGATTAGAGTATAATTAGAGTAGTTCTAATCCTCTTTTAAAGCTTGTTTAGACCTATTAGAATTAGCTAGTAATTAAGTTAATATTAGATTAATAGTAGTTTAAACGTAATTATCTTTGGATTGACAAAACCTAAGATACTCATCCTGGCGAAAAGCTACCACGATACTGTGCGCTTGCAGTATAAAGTTTGACGTGCTTAAGTGCCGTCAACAATCACATACAGGTTCAAATTATTTATAAAAAAATGCAATAGTTTTCAAGCTATTAAGTGGTTTGTGTTTCAAGTATGAACCCACTTTTTTATGAAAAAAAGAAACCATTGATTTTCCATATTTTTTAAATTACGCTTGAAGCCTTGAATCATTGTTGATTGTGCATAATGGACAGTCTCAAATCTCGCCAAAAAGAAAACACAACTTACAAAATTCTACACGTTTAGGCCATGTTTGGTAGCAATGTATTTTCATAGCTTCAATGTATTACTATGGTACATGAGAATACTATTGTATCCTCGGCTAAGGTATATGGTTGCCCTTTAGAAGACTCTATTTTAGAAACAATAATGGTTTTGTAGATACCACAGGGGATTGGAAGGAAATGAAAAGGATTGAGAAAATTGCTAATTCTCCCTTCAGTCCTCTTCAATCTCCAAAGAATGTCAAACAATGTTGGGCCTCGAGCTTCACCTCAATGTCCCTCACACGCTCGCGCACGCCGGCCGTCGCTCAATCGCTCAAGCTCACACGGCGTCGGGAGGAAGAAGATGAACAGTACACGCTCGAATTGGCGACAAACGCCGCGGCCGACGAACGGCCTGTATCTTGGCACTTAGTCAACTCGAGGCTAGTACAATGGAAGGGAGTACACGGGTTTATAGCACCCACACCACGCACACGCACGTGCTCACCACGTCCCTGCCCAACGGCCACGCCATGCCCGCGCAGACCGGCCTCAACGTCCGAGCATGTCGCGCTCTCGTTGCCCTGCCCGCTCCCTTGCGCAACTGACGCCACGCCGAGCTCCACTCAACCCTCCTACCTTCACGCCTACGCTAGACTCGATCAACACCGCGCTAATGCGCGCTAACTCTACTGACGCGGTCGCCACGGCGCTCATGGCGGCCATGGACCCGACCTCGACTTGGTCGTGGACACCGACGCTACGATGCGCTCCTGCACGCACCAACGTGCTCCTGCGCGCTCACCCACGCCACCCTTGCGACCGACACGCACACACACGCACACCGGCTCAGCTGCGCCATGGACGTCGCGCGCACTCCACACGCTCCCGTGCACCTGCACGTCGCGACGTCGCACCCTGGCGCGCACACCGTGAACCAGCGCGTGTTTATTCCAACAAACAAGCCCTAAGAGTTATTTCTCAAGCACATTTGTGTTGAGAAATTATACAATATCTAGATTAGATTTTGAAAATAAATTATGAAAAACATGGCACAAACTGGCATTTACTCATCGAACATATTGGATAGAACGAGCAACAATATCATATCGAAGCACATGATTACGAAAGAGATTAGATCTGAGAGAACGTGAGCCGATTCCGTTACTGGGTCTGGCGAGGAAGTAGAATGTTGACGTCGCTGCTGCGTCGCACGAGCCGTCGGCGATGACTTCCTCCGCAGCGGAAGCAGGAAAACGACCGGTGATGAGCAGTCGCGTGGAGTGCTTTCCACAAACCTTATTTGCCCGCTCCCAGTACAAGATCTCGAAGGCAAAAAGTTCTGGAGACATGCTCTCCCGATCGCAGGTGCACACCAGCGTTCGGGATGGAGAGGGCCATGTGGCAGCGCAGCAATAAGGGCAATGTGACAAAACTTGAGGTTTTCTGGTGTGCTTCTGGAAACGGCTGGTAGGCTGAGACCCACAGCCCGACCCCCCTTCTAGTAGTAAGGTGGGAGTAAAGTGTTATAACATCCTCTTGTTTTCAACATGGTTCTTTGAGATTTTCTAGAAATTATATAATGGGCCAAGCCCAATATATTCAACAATTTCTTGCATGCTTTGCTGTAGTTTGTCTCTGTTCTTACCAAGCCAATTCTAGGATTAGTAGACCCACTATGGCTTAGGCTACCTTGGTGTTGTCCAGAGGATTAGCCAAATTCCTTTCGTCTGTCAAATAATTTATATTCTGTTTCCATTCATCATCCCTCTATAGTCGTTGTCCTGGTCCTTTAGATAGATATTAAATCCAACTAAAGTCAAAATGATGCATTTGTTAGCAAATGTCCGAAGTGCTCATTTTTCTCGTGATGCTAATCAACCCTGATTTATAGAGGGAATAATGCTAGATGATTTATTTCGTATGATTAATATCTTAGCAATAACAGATGAAACTTTGGGGAAAAAAAGTTTATTAAGGAATTCTCTGACAGTAGGTTAATAGGTTACACGTGATTCCAGAGAGGAAGTTATTGAGGTGGATGTCATGATTACTGCTAACAACAACATGAAGGCGTGGCCAACCCTTCGATAATGGAGGTGTGATCAAGTCCACCGACCAAGGATTTGGATAAAGAAATGGAAGCGCACGAGGAGCAACTACTTTCCGTAAGTTCGTTAGGATAGCGCGCTTGGACGAAGAAGAGGAATCGCTGGCCATCTGCTGCACTTGATTCTCCCTTTCCCAGATGCACGGTTGGCCCTAGTTCATCATTCTTTCATCTTTATGCATACCACAGCTCATTACCTGTCGTGCACGAGCAATGCAAACCCAACGATCTCTTGTGACAGCAAGGAGGATGTTTGAATATTGCTTTTTTAACATAAAAAAACACAATAGGAGATTGAGACATTGCAGCTTCCTGCGTTTATGCTTGATTCATAATTTAGAGCTGAGCCATCCGAATCAGTGAATCGCAAGTGCCATGTGATAGGTCGATGCGAGGAACCACTTTATCCAGGCAAAGGGGCCGGGAACCACTTTAGTATAATCGTATCAGGATTTGTATAATTGCAAGAGCTTCTGCTTTGCATCGATCAAACTTCTACTTTCATTTAGTGGCTGGTAGCGCTAAGCATCTCTTGCCATGCATGCGACCTTCTAAAGTGTATACAAGGAATCGCTGAAATTTGTATGTTAGATGGTTTACACATTTTTAAAATTATTTTTTAAGGAATCAACGAGGTAATAAGCTCACCTAATCATTTCCATTCCATGAAAAGTAGGATTAAAATATTACGCGTAGGCCTCTATTACCGATAGACAGTTATCAATATATACAATTTCTAGCAGAAAGAGATAGGATCGTAGGAGCCCACAGAGGACTAAGGCTGAGCCTAACGTCTCCTCTATCTTTCCATTCTCTATCATTATTCTAACTACCTCTCTATTTACGGTATAAAATAGTACCATAACAATACGTAATTTAATTTTAAGAAATGAGTATAGAGAACGTTAGGTTCAGCATAAAACTGCTGAAAAAACACACACGACACTGGAGAAACATGAGAAGTCAACCCTACTCGAGGAACATTAATTATATATTGCCGTGGAACCAATCATCGGTTGGAACCACTGCTACAGCACACAGACAAGTGCTAAACACCAGGGTCTGGTTTTGCGTTGTGTTGAGTGTGGTGTTTATCTTACATGTGTGTAGGAGACAGCCTTGGGCGAACTGACCAAGACATGCTACTTCCTCCCTCTGTCCATGAATAATCCTCATTTGTAGATGGCGTCAAGACCAAAATGAAATGAATATCTACTTATATTTTTATTAAACATGCATCGTATGAAGAGTTATTAAATGCATAGAGTTGTATGCAGTCAATGGCACCTATATGCATGGACATAATGGCTAAATACGAGGTGCATCAACCAGTTCTTCTGCAAATACGTAGATCATTTCTGGACATCTTTTCTTCACTAAATATGTAGATTTGTGTACGGAGGGAGTATTTAACAAGAAGTGTGATTGAATGGCTTGTAGTGTGCAGGTATACCCAGTGGCAGAGCATGGAATAGAATTAAGGAGGGGCCAAATGGACAGATATGAACACCAGGAGCCGACTTGCTATGATGATTACTCATTCTAGCTAGCTTGCTCAAAGATTGATGCATGCAACTGAATAGATGCACTCAATTGTTATGCTCAAAGTCTTGTGTTGAATGGGCCATCTATGCATGGAGTTAAACAAACCGACCAAATCAAGCAGGAGCCATGGCCCAGCTTGGCCTCCAGCAGGCTCTGCCTCTGGGTATACAAAAAGCATGGTGGTCAATGGCAAGCAGCATGAGACCTGCGTGGATCTGCGTCGATGGACGTGTGGTGGCGTTTGGACGAGCTAAGTTTCGTGACCATACGGTGGCATGAGGGTGACCAGGAGGCTCATGCCTATGACCTTGAGGTGTTGAGCATGCAGGAGGCTTGGGCGACCATGCGGCGATGGCCAGTCGACTCGAGTGAGGCCGTGGGTGATCCATCCAACCCTAACACTAGAGGAGCTGCAAGCACACGTGGGACCAAGACGGCGTTGTCATGTGGGAGGTGGACTGGGTCAGATGGATTTGGGCATCCAGGCTCACGGTGAAGGGACACGCATCAAGGTCTGGAGTTTGTTGGTTCTCGTGCAAAACCAACTGGAGGATTCTTTGGTGGTTTGTGCCTCAAAACTATCAAGGAGGGAAGAAGAATTGAAGACAGTGTCGATCAAGTTGAAGAGGGACGGTGATGATCTGACGTTGTGGCATGTGGCAGAGACCGGAGGGCGAAGTCAAGGTAGGACAAATGCGCGATAGTTTTGGCATGGAGGCCGGGCTTGCATCTTCATCACGTCTTAGAGTGTGTGCTGAAAACACCACACTAGAGGTTTTAGGGATTTTCCTCAAAACCACGGCTGGTGTTGGTTTATTTTGTTGTTTTCTAAAACTGTGGATGGTGGACTCAAGTCAGAGTACGTGGAACCATCGCAAAATTTGCATTGAGGTGAAGCAAAGTCATGAAGGTTTTGTGTCGTCATGAGTGTGTTTCTCATCGCAAAACATTCCATGAGAAACACACTAGATGAAACCAACATGAATGTGTCATCTTGTATTTTTGTTCTAGAAAGTCTTGAAAATGCCCATGGCCATCAATTAGAATATTTTTCTAACAACTTTTTAGAAGCTTGCAAGTATTTTTTTTTCTAAGTTTGAAACCTTATCATTTGTTTACCATGTATATTCTAAACTAAAAAAATATCTATGGCAAACTAAAAAAAGATTATATCACTCAAAACGTCCTTGAAAACTTATTGTAAGTTGTAACCAAGGGAATAGTGGAAACTTAAATGGTTTTGAAAGTTGAGGGAGGCTTGTTGTGCGGTACTAGGCTTCTTCGAGGAAGAAACAGACTCCGGGAATAGTTCAGGGATATATATATTAGAGTTTCCTTCCTTCTTTTCTTTCTTTCTTGAATTTTTTTTATATTTATTTTTTTTTTGCAGAAATAATTTTCGGTCTAAAAAATTTGCAAATCTATACCTATAACGCTATTTCGGACGGCGTTATTTAAAAAACGCTGCGGCACAGGGCGTTTTTTAAAAAACGCCAGAGCACGTAGCGTTATTTAAAAAACGCTAGCGGATCGGGTGCTACACTGGCAGGGGTGGCAGGCTGGGCTAGGCTTTGGGCCAGGCACCCAAAAAACGCCGTCATTGGAAGCGTCATTTAAATAACGCTTGTTGAGGCAGCGTTTTTTGAAAAACGCTATTCGAGGCGGCGTTTTTTGGACATATAGGGCACGGGTCGTCCTCTTCTCTTTCATTTCTCGTTCCTCCAAGTTACTGCACCGCGCCGCCACCGTGGAGGGCGAGGCTGCCTCACCGCCCGCCGCAGAGGAGAGGGAAAGGGAGAGGGAGAGAGAAGGAGAGGGAGCGGAAGTGGAGGAGGTGAGGGTGCGGCGCCGTAGAGGGAGAGGAAGCAGGGAGGGGTGAGGGCGCGATAGAGGGAGAGAAGATAGGAGAAGAAGAGGAAGGGAAGTATTTTTCTTAAAATTTCGGGTATGTTTTCTCAAAATGTATTAGTTTACATTGTGAGTAGTTTTGGTATTCTTAGTAGTAGTTTATATAGTAATAGTATTAGTTAATAATAGATGTGCCGCATAGTGATAGTATCAGTACTAGTATTAGATAAAATTAGTATTAGTTTTTAGTATTAGTTCCTCGTAGATCGGCATTTCTAGTATTAGTATTAGATAATATTAGTATTAGTTTTGATACAGTGGTAGCTTATACGCTTATTTACATGCATATTTAGATATTTTTAGTTGAATAATAGCAGGCTTAAATAATATTGTTAATAGTCATACATTTTGAATAGTTTAATGATTATTGAGCGCAGAATAGTTTAATAGTAGTACCATAACCAATTATTTTGAATAGTACTAAATATTGTTTTTGATGTCGCATTTGGTCAGGCATGTCAGATAAAACATATTTTCAGATATTGTATGGTGAAGGGGAGATACGTTATGGTCAGTTTGGAGCAGATGTCATTGGGTTTCCGTCGGTAACAAAAGGGGTTGATAGACCGAGTGAGAGGTCATTCCGTTCATTGTATAATTGGTTGATGAAGTGTTTATTGTTGAATCACGATGAATGGGAATTAACCATCTTAGCGGTGAGCAGTAGAACGCACTCCCCGGTATATTGGGAATCAGTTCCAGTACCAAGTACCAGAGTATGGAAGGCATTTGTTGAGACTACCACGTAGCGTGGTTTACCTCTGATTATGTTTGTGCAAGCACAGAGGAAGGTGAATGCTAAAACAGGAAACCCACAGGGCTCGGATGAGGCCACAATTGTTGAAGAAGTTGTGGAAAACAATGAGAATAACGATAATGAAGCCGGCGCAGATATTGATGAGCAAGATGGAAGAAGTGAAGTGGTGCGGGAGCCAAGGGGTGAGGTAGACGAGGGGGAAGAAATTTCAGGTTTGGTTGAACAGATGCAGCGAGAGGATACTGAGGCCGATGTCCCTGTCGACGAAGATTCAGATCATGAAGATGATACATTGAACCAAATTCCAAGTCAATGGGCCAACTATGATAACTCGCAACTTGCAGTGAATGAAGGTGAAACGGTGCCATGGGAGTACAGTGAGAATGAAGTATCCGTGGGAGCTATTTACCACAGCAAGATTGAACTGAAAGAGCCCATTGAAAGATGGGCGGCTATGTGCCCGAAGAAGGAGTATTAGGTTGTGAAGAGCAGTACAAAAGTGTGTGATGTGAAGTGCATACGAGATGACTGTTCTTTTAGGGTGCATGCATATTTGGGAAAATATGATACTTTCTGGACAGTTTCAAAAATTGATCACCATACATGCATTCTTGAAGAGCTTGAGAGTCACCATCGTAACTTGACACCTAATTTTGTGGCTCGGCATATGTACTCGAAGATAGTAAACAATCCTGGGTTTGAGCCGAATCAAATAATCAATAGCATAGAGGATGACTTCCAGTATAAAATAAGTTACAGCAAAGCTTTTAGGGCAAAACAGAAGGCCTTAGAAATGAGATGGGGAACATATAAGGCATCGTACCATAACCTCCCACAGCTGTTGAGCACACTCTATCGCCAAAACCTAGGCAGTTGCTATGAGATTAAGCACTACACTTTGCCTCAGGACCCAACAAAGCGTGTTCTTCAGCGTGCTTTCTTTGCATTGGGGGCGTGTATCAATGCATTCCAGTACTGTCGCCCGGTGATATGCATCGACGGCACCTTCCTAACAGGGAGGTACAAGGGCACAGTGCTGACAGCCATTACGGCTGTTGGAAACAATCAGGTGCTCCCAATTGCGTTTGCGTTTGTAGAGGGTGAGAATGGGGACAGCTGGTATTGGTTTTTAGACAGGATTAAGGCATGTGTTGTTCAGAATCGGCAGGATGTGTGTGTCATCCATGATCGCCATAAAGGCATTATGCAAGCGGTGCAAGATTTACAGGAAGGATCTGTAGAGAGTGGAAGAGCACCAAAGTGGATTGATTTGAAGAGTCGGTGGGGCATGAGACATATGGGAGCTAACTTTCAGAAGCAGTTCAAGAACAAGAAATTAACAAAACTTTTTAAGAGGTTGTGTAGACAGAATCAAGAGAGGAAGTTCAATGCATTGTGGAAGAAACTTGATGAGTTCACGAAAAAGCAGTCTGCCGAACTACGTAGGAGGGGTGTCAACTTAGAACAGGAAGAGCCCATCGCCCTGGACGATGTGGGGCTGGATGGTCCTAATGTGCAACGAAGGCCTGGTCGTTCGGTACAGTCATTTTTTGAGTGGATTGAGAATGAGCCAACGGAGAAGTGGGCTTTGTTGCATGATGAAGGAGGTGCGCGTTATGGTATTATGACCACAAACCTCGCCAAGGTGTGCAACTGGGTCATACGTTGTAGCAGAAGCATGCCACTTGTTGGGATTGTGGAGTTTTACCTATACCGCACAACCCAATACTTTCAGGACCGTTATGAATTACCAGAGAAGTTGTTTTTGGACCACCGCGAAACATACGGGCGGAAATTCGCAGATATTATAGCCAAAGCAAACCAAAAAGCCGCAGGACATCATGTGAGGAACATGGGTGTCGCTGAGCGTCGATTCGAGGTTCTTTGTCGGGACAAAGGTCGAAGGAGGGGCAATCATGAGAGGCACATCCAAGAATGTGTCTTGTACAATGATCATTGCGTGTGTAGCTGTCAGAAACCGAGATTATACCACAAGCCATGCACACATGTCATAGCTGCATGTCAAGAAGTTGGTGGTTTATCTGCCCGTATGTTCGTGTCGCCGTATTACATGAAGGATGCAATCTACCACACCTGGAGGCATGAGGTATATGGCTTTGCTATTGCGGGTAGTTTCACTACTACTCCTGAGGGTCCTCCTGATTTCATACCCAATCCTCACCCTGACAAGAAACAGAAGATAGGGCGTCACAAAACGCGTCGTATTCGCAACGACATGGACGCCTCCGAGGCTGGGCCAAGTATTGTCATTTGCTCCAAATGCAACTAGTTCGAGCACAACTACAAAAAATGCAGCAATACACCTCAAGAAACTGTGTCGAACATATTCGAGGCTGGGCCATCGAGTTATGGTCGAAACAACTAGGGTGGTGTTATCTAGGGGTACTTAATAGTATTATAAACTCTGGTTATGTACTAATATTATGAACTTTGGCAATGTACTAGTACTATGCACTCTGGTTATGTAATAATACTATGAACTCTGTTTATGTACTGCTGTTATGAACTCTGTTTATGTACTGCTGTTATGAACTCTGTTTATGTACTACTGTTATGAACCCTGGTTATGTAATAGTATTACAAACTCTGGTTATGTAATAATATTATCAACTCTATTTAAATGCGGACTAACGATACCAAACGTTGTGCAGCGATGGCCGCTCCAGACGTGTACGTGACTTCTGAGCTTCTTGATCCCACGATGGACAAGAAGCATCAGTCGTACTTCAGTGCGGTTTTGGGGACCGAGCTTGGCCAGGTTTGCACACGTGCCCCGATGGAGACGATGGCCTTGGACCATCGTTGGTTACCTAGGTTAGTTTGTATCTCATCTATGTCTTCCATTGATTTTAAATGGTATGCAACTAATTTGTGTGCTTTTAGGCTATCCGCCGCAGGACTACTACCAGTTGTTCGGTTGGTAGAGGGAGAAGGGCCGCGTTTCAACTACGACTACTCCCTCCTTGGAGCACTGGTGGATAGGTGGAGACCAGAGACACACACTTTCCACTTTACGGTGGGCGAGATGGTGCATACGCTCCAGGACGTCTCCTACTTGCTGGGGCTACCGTTGAGGGGTGAGGCCTTGGGCCCCACGGATGTTGGTGCAAACTGGCGTGACGACCTGCTTGCTTGGTTCGTTGTTGTCCAGCATAGGGAGATGGCACCCCCCTACAAGGACTTTCCACAGACGCAGAAAGGTGGTCCACCCAAGTGGTGGATTCTCCAATTCATGGTTAGTATCATATATCGGTGTATAGTACGCATGTTTTGTGTATCGTGTAGTTAACATTTATTGAACAAATGTTTACAGGCAGGCGGAGATCCGAGATGGTGCGACGAGGTACGAGGTCGCGTGACACTTAGAGGCCTACGTGTTGTGGTTGATGGGGTACGTGCTGTTCTGCTGCTCCGCCGGCAACGTAGTGCCCAAGCACTATTTGGCGTACGCACGTCACATTGCCGACGCACCACTGGAGCAGGTCCCATGATTTAGCTGGGGATCAGCAGTCCTTGCGGCCACCTACCGTGGGCTCTGCACGACTTGCATGAAGAGTGCCGTAGCGGAGCCTCTGTTCGTGGGTTGCCCGCTACTCCTGTAGCTCTGGGCTCACGAGAGGTTTCAGATTGGACGCCCCTCAATCGACCTGGAGCCATACCACAGCTACCCCCAAGATGACATAGACACCCCAACAATGGGGTCTTTGTGGTGCCACCGCCGAGTACGTCACTAAGTTCCTTAAAACCTTTTTGGTGTGCTTAACTAGTTTTTGACGTAACGCCCTCCTTTCATAACTTGTGCAGCCTTCTTACGCTCATATCCAGACGAGGAGGTCGTACCCTGATTTCGTAGGACAGTTCGACGTCCTACGTGATGATGAGGTACGTTGGACGCCGTACTCTCAAGATACTTTGGCAGCTCGCGCACCCGAGGGGCTCTCAACATTGTGTGAGCGCGACGCGGCGTATTGGAGGACCAGCAGACCACTAGTGTTCGACATCTACGTCGAGGAGCACGCTGTGCACCGCATGCTTCGTCAGTTTGACTTGTACCAGGAGCGTGTGTTGCCTCAGTGCTTGCTGCTACCGCACGTCCACCGGTGAGTCCATAACTTTGTCTTTCACATCATTGACATGCACATATACCCGAACATCATAGTATGAATGGAACAATATCTTCTTACAGGTTCACTAGACAAGGTCAGACCATTGGCCAAGTTTGGGCACCACGCCTTCAGGAGTTCGTGGCAATGTGGGCCACAGCCTTAGATGACATCGTCATGGAGGGCAGGCCACACGATGGTGTTGCTTGGGGTCAGTACCTTCGTTGGTACCTCCCGCACACACGGATTCGTGTCTTGTCTACTTACACAGAGTTGCCACAATGCACACCAGCGATCACGGATAGGTACCCTGCTACGAGGGACCAGGGAGCGTCTTTAGCCGTAAGTTTCTAACTTAACTGTCGTATACGCATTTGAACTCTTTCAAGATTGTACTTTATTGTCATCTAATGCAGTATTCTTTTATTCAGCACGACGCCGTCGGGCAGATCCACGCAGACGTTGTCTCCTATCGCCAGCGTTCGAGTGCCATGACGACACACGAGCACAACACGGCGTACGACAAGATAGCTGCGCTGTGTACACGGGTGATGAGGTCGATGTCATGCCATAACGACGACGTTGCCCTACCACCACAGCAGCCAAATGCACCACATCAGCCAATGTTCAGTGCACTGGCCCCCACCGCACCTCGACCACGTTCTGTGCCGGTGTATGAACATACACCGCTGTGCAACTACCAAGAGCTAGGTATACGTCCCAACTTTAAAATTTGCTAAAAACTTGAACGAATGTTTATTAATGTAGGTATGCAGTATAGGACCTATGTTGGGTCCTCCTCTAGTACGCCACAGTACTACCAGGACGTCACGGCCCTATCAGACCACGACAGTCGCTGGGGTAAGTGCCTTTTACCTACCAAATCTTTTACATAATGTTATATTTAAATTCTAATATGTGCACCTTCACGCAGGAGTAGACTCTACCTGGACCCCGGAAGCTTCAAGCAGTCGAGGTTTTGGTGAGGCTTCACATAGTCCTGGAGGCGAAGCAGAGGCGATGGCACACATGTACTTCATGAACAGGTCGATGCCTGATGTGATGGGTTCCTCGCAGCTACCGGACGCGCCACTCCACGCCACTCGGCCATCACAGGAGCCGGCAAGCAACCAGACCCTCCCACAGGACAGACGTCCGATTCGAGCACCTGACCACTTTAGTCACGGGTATTGACACATGCATGAGGCCACAAGAGCTGCGCGTAGGGGCAAGAGGCGTCGTTGATAGCTGGTAGCACTGCTTTTGTGTGACTTTTACCATGCATGTCGTACTATGCCTTCTCTGACGCAAATGCTGCATCCCTATTGATGGCTCATAGCATTTTCAGTTCGACGTGAACGCTTAGCTGTCTACTGCCAAATAGCCTTTTTAGTTCGACATGACCACACCAATAGACGTTAAGTACGTTCCTCAGTTCGACGTGATGACACCTTCACAGGATACCTGTCCATAACGTGGCTTCGTAGCCTTTTTTCAGTTCAATATGACTACACCGCTGCAACCTTTTTAGTTCGCCATGACACCAACTTTATAGGCTTTTCATTTTTACAAGACCATTCAATTCCTTGACCTCACGGCCACCTACAAATACATAAACTTCACGCCTCTCATTCAACTCACGCACACGACACATATCCTCCCACTGAGCAATGGCGGAGCCGGGAAAAAGGAGCCGTGTCCGAGGACGAGGCCGAGGCCGAGCCCGAGGCCGAGGAGGGAGTGGTGGACGGCGTCGTAGCCACGACTTCCTACAATTCCTTTCACTATATTTCAAATTTAATTATTTCCTACACTCGTGCATGAAAATTTACAAATATAGCAAACTCTATGTGAAAATTAGAACTACAACCATGTCTTCATTAAAAAAATGCTCAGTGCTTCTTCAAATACCATTTGATTAAAAAAAATAAAAAATTTCATAACTCTTCTTAAAAATAGCCATACCAATTGAAAAAAGCTTTCTCAACGGCGTTTTTTAAATAATGCTCACTCAACTAGAGTTATTTAAATAACACTCTCTCAACAGGCGTTTTTTAAATAACGCTCACTCAACTAGAGTTATTTAAATAACACTCTCTCAACAGGCGTTTTTTAAATAACGCTCACTCAACTAGAGTTATTTAAGTAACGCTCTCTCAACGGGAGTTTTTTAAACAACGCTTTTTCAAAAGACGTTTTGCTGTCAGCGCCGCAAAGCCGGCCATACGATAGCTGCCACGTCGGTATAACGCCAGTTGCGCGGGCGTTTTTAAAAAACGCCATTCTAAATAGCGTTATAGGTATAGATTTGCAAATTTTTGAAACCATAGTTTATTTCTGAAAAAAAGAAATAAAAATAAAAAAAAATTCTTCTTTCTTTCAGGTCCGGCCCACCTTGAAGTGTGGAATCAGCCCACTTCGGTGTCATTTTCTATTTGATTGATTTGTGTAGCGTATTCGAATCTGATAGAGCGGGATTAAAGACCAATCCTCTCAATGGATTCTCCCTTTTTGTTGTCTGTTAATTCTTCTCCACCCTCCAGCACGAACACCTGCAGGATGTAGATTAAACGGACCTGAAATGGACATGCATGTAGTGTACCTCGGTATTGCTCGTCATCGCCCGATCGTTCGGCAGATGGAAAGGCCCAGCCTCCCGCTGAAATCCGTCATCATCTCAGGTGGCATGCATGTGTAGCACAGCCACGGCCATGACGGCACAGACCGGCATGTAGCTTCGCGTCCTTGAGGTCAAACGAGATCACCTGCTGGTTGCTTTGGCGACCCCGGCCCGTGGATGCAGACGAGTCCAAAATCGGAATTCATACCTGCAGCAAGCCAGCAACTCTCCAAATACCAATCGACGACGAAAGGGCAACAATGGCGGTTAGGCGGATGCAAGCCACCACAACAAGGTCGCAGGACATGAGATTAAAATAAAGTGCGATTAATAACTGTGCTAGATTTGTAGGCAAAAAGTTCCTAGATAGATTTATTATTAGCATAGACACGCATGCATTGTGATTGCTATATGTCGCTGCGGCGACGGAAACGTGATCCGTCGCTGAAGCATTTCTTCCTTTCCCGGTTTCTTAATATTTTCGGCTCAAATTGTATCCTTTAGACCCATTTCACTATTCCTATTATATTTTTTTCGTTGTTTTATTAGTCCCATTGCTTCGTTTTCTATTCCGTTTGCTTACTTGTTTTTTTCCTTCTCTCCTCTTCCTTCCGTTTCCTTTCTTTTGTTCCTTCCTTTATCTTTTCCTCTTCATTTTGTTCCCCACTTTTCATATAGTTTTTATCCTTTTATTTTTTATCTTATTCTTTTCTTTACCTATCTTCTTATTTTCTTTTTCATTTCTCATTCTTCCCTTATTTTTTATATTTATATTTTATTTAAACTCCCTTATTTTCTCTTTTGTGTTTTCCTTTCATGTTTTCTTTTATTTATTTAGTTAAGGAGATATGTTCTATGACTTTTGAGTACTTCCGATCATGGACTTTGTTAGTTTGAAACAAGCTCTATGGATGTGTTAGGCAATGATGTTCTAGATAATTTTTTTACTAATATATCAACACTAATGATGTGATGTTATTTAGAATTTTTAGGAACTCTATTGAAGTTAACGCCACTCAAAGAAAGTTTACATCTCTATAGCGATTTACGTCCTTCTACTATAATTTCCATTCTTTGTTGTTTCTTTTATTTTTCTTCTGCAATCTTGCTACCATGAAAGATCAACACAATTCATTTACCAATATTTAGCGCAGAACTTTATTTGGGCATAAACACAACTAACTTCACCGATAGAACAATTCATATTGCGCATATAACTTTTAATTTCCTGCATACTTTTTTAGGTATAGAACAACAAATGTTGCCTATGCTTTCTATTTTGGGCGCAAAATAACTAATATTGCTTGTACAACAATGCACATAGAATATTTTACAATACATAGAATATTTTATTTAACATGTAGAACAATCCACTTTGCAAACTTTTCGTTTTAGACGCAAATTAACTAACACTGCCCGAAAACATTTTTATACAGTAAAATTATAATTCTATGTATCTAATAAAGTGCACCCTGTGTATCTACACTTTTTGTTATTTGTAGGTCTATAGATATTTATTCTATTAGCTAGTATAATTTGTTCTGTGATGTTGAAAATAATATTTTTAAAGAGGCTTATTGTATATTTATATTATCTAGTGTGTGATATTATGTTTGGAGTAGTATTGTTTGGGAGGGTACAAAAAATAACTTTTTCTGAAAGCTAGAGCATTTGCTTGTAAAGATAGGATGTGTTCTTCTCGAGAACTTTTTTCTACATATGGAACATTTTGTTCCAAAGCTTGAGTAATTTCTTCCTAAAATATCTTTTCGTAAATCTGTACCATTTGCCAAACCTCGGGTACAATCAGAAATTAATTTGAATGTTTCCGCTACATATTTATTTCAGTTCTAAACTTTTGTTGCATGCGTAATGTTTACATTTTCGTTTTCCCAAGTCCTGTCGTTACGCGTCAAAGTAGTTCTGCTGCTGAAAAGTGCGTCATCGGAGAACAGGCCGGTGCGTTATGCTAGCCCAACTAAGAAAACGGCCCAATCTCGATGCCAAAGTCCGACGGAAGCCGAGCCACCCCTTTCAGCGACGAAAAGACAGTTTGTCGCTGCTGCGAAGCACAGCAGCACCCCGCATTTTTTAGATAACGGGAACGCTCAACACCATCAAATAGGGAAGGGAGATCCTAAAGTGAGATCAACCAAACGAGAGAATAATTGCATAGACACCGATTCCAAAATGCGGCGTGCTTGGAGAAGCTCTTGTTCAGATTCTTCGTTTTGTTGCAACTTAGGTCCACCGTCGAAACCAGTACGTTCCTCTAAGAAAAAAGTATACATAACCCTTCAACGTTTTATGCGTGGTCTACTTCACCATCTAATTTATAAAATCAGATATTTAACACCTTGAACATTGAGAAACCAGAAAAATAATCTCTTTGTAGTGATTTTGGAAGGTGGTTTTGCCACATCAGACAGCCACAGCCACATGGACGTGGGCAGAACAGAGTGGCGGTGGGCTCCATTAATTAGGTATACGGTCTCTTTCCCCTCACTTCTTTCTCCAAAGTCCAGACCTCACCTGCGCTGCGCATGGCGAGGAGGACACGCTGACACGGAGTTTGCCGGCTCCTCCACGCGCCCGCTGCCGGCGCCCCCGCTTGCCCAGCAGCTCGCCGGCAACTCCCCGCGCACCCGCTCGCCCATGCAGCTCACTGGCAACTCCCTGCGCACCCGCTTCGCCGGTGTCGGCTCCTCTCTGCCACTGCTGACGCCGCTCGAAGCAAATTCTCCTCTTTCTCGCAGCCACGCCATTGCGCATGGAGCCGACAAGCTAGAGCAGTGCCGCGTGCAGCCAAGCCCGTGGAGGACCGGCGAGCGGCGGGGGGCAGTTCGGCGGTGAGCCACGAGAAGGCACCGACAACCGACACGAGCTTCAGAGCTTGTGGTTGTGCAGGAGGTGAGCGCGGGGAGGCACCGATGAGCGCCGCGGGCGGCGAGCGCGGGAGCCGCTCGCGAAGCGCCGTGGCCGTACGACTGTGTGGGAAGCGAGCGCGGGGAGACACCGAGGATGCGGGCAGCGAGCGCGGGGACACGCCGAGGAGCATCGCGGGCCACGGCTGTGCGGGTGGCGAGCGCGGGGAGACGCCGAGGAGCGGCGCAGACCTGCGGCTGCGTTGGTGGTGAGCGTGGGGTGGCTCTGACAAGCTGGAGAGGCTGCGCAGACAAGTGACCTGCGGGGAGGGGCCAGCGAGCTGCTTGGGTAGGCGAGCTCCGCATCGGCGCATCCTCCTCTTGCCATGTAAGGCGCAGGTGAGGTGTGGAGAAAGAAGAAAGGGAAAAGAGACCTAATGGCTTATAGATAGGGCCACTGCCACGTGGTTGTCTAATGTGGCAAAACCACCATCTGAAACCGCTCTAGGGGTTATTTGTCCTGTTTTCTAAAGTTCAAGGTGTTAAACATCCGGATTTGTAGGTTGGGGGTGAAGTACACCACATATAAAACGTTGGGGGTTACGTAGACTTTTTTTCTTCCTCTAAAGAGCACCTGCAAAAAAGATTTTAGGTATGCATTTATCAAAAAACACCTCATTTCTTGAGTGCCTGAGAGCCCAAAACAGCCCTGCTGCGCTGGACAGTAATAACGACTCCTTTTCCGGCCCCCTTGTTTTACCCAACCGCTGAAGAAATGTTGCATAGATTGTGGCGGACTAAATTCCCAAAGTCGTGTATACCATATGCCATAGGAACTTAGCGTATTTGCAATTAAAAAAGGTGTTCAATTGTTTCAGTCGTACAACAGAAACTGCAAGATTTATCTCCAGTTACGACGTGGTAAATTATCTTTCGTTAAAATCACCCCTTCTTTCAAGCTAGCACAGAAAGATTTTGATCATCAGTGGTAACCTTGTACGCCAAATTTCCATCGACACTCTGATTTTAGTATTGACAAAAAAAAACTATACATCAATCTCACAGGAAAGTTACCGCTTTTATGAAGATGCCATTTAAATTGGTCATTGCCCTCTGTCAGGTGTAAATTCAAGATTTCCGCAACTAGGTTCTCCCAACTGTGAAGATTGGACCCTACTAATGACCTTCTTAAGGACACATTAAGTGGGGATGACCCAAGTACTTCTGCTATCGTTGCGTGTTTTTCCTCACAATGTTAAAAAGTTATGGGAATTGGTGCTTTAAAGCTGCACATTCGAGCCAGATGTCTTCCCAAAACCTTAGTTGGGTCCCATTTTTTAAAATGAAGGATCTCTAGTTAAGAAATTGATCCTTTACCCCCATTAGACTACTCCAAAACTGAGAGTTTTCTGATTTTCTCTCCAATTGATCCAAGTTTTATTTCATAGATATTTGTTTCTCAGCATACGCTGCCACATTCCATCTTCATTAGCTAATTTGAATAGCCATTTACTTAACAAACATTTGTTCTGGATGTCAAGATCGACAATGCCCAAACCTCCCTGATCTTTTGGTTTGCATAGAGTCTCCCATCTTGCTAGTCTATATTTTTTTCTTGTGTTGATCATTTTGCCAGAAAAAACGTGATATATAATAGACCATTTTTTTAGTACTCCTCTTGGGACCTCCAAAAAGGGCATCTTGAACATAGGCAAACTTGACAAAACTGAGTTTATCAGAACCAGTCGTCCTCCTACAGAGAGTAATTTTTCGTTCCAACTACTAAGTCTTTTTTCAAACTTTTCTTCCACTTATCTCCAGTCTGCATTACATAGCTTCCTATAGTGCATTGGAATGCCTAAATATCTAAATCCTAATTTATAGCCGAACAATTGAGAGTATGGTGATTCAACATCCTTTGCTTGGCTGAAGCAAAAAAATTTCACTTTTATGGAAATTGATCTGAATACCCGAAAGCTGTTCAAATGCACATAGGAGAAGTTTCATGTTTCTAGCCTCTTCTAAATTGTGGTCCATAAAGATAACAGTGTATATTGGAGAATCAATAAGCCTCCGTCTATCAAATGCGGGATGACACCCTTGATATGACCTTTGATCGCCTTGTCGAAGACCTTTTCTTGTTTGGAAGTAAAGTCCCTGTTGGTCATTTATTTTTATGCCTACATTCCTGCCTTGAACAAAAGATTTAATCCATCTACACCAAATAGGGGGAAAACCTTTCATTCGGAGTGTTTGCTGTAAGAAGTCCCACTCCACTTTATCATAGGCTTTCTCAAAATCAATTTTGAAGATCACACCATTCTCCTTTTTCTTGTGTAGTTCATGTAAAGTTCCATGAAGAATGATTGCACCTTCCATATATATTTGCCAGGAAGAAATGCTGTCTGGGAAGGCCGAATAACTTTTTGGGTCACTTGTGATATCATGTTAGTAGCCACTTTTGTGAAAATTTTAAAACTTACATTCAGCAAACAAATAGACCTATAGTGCTGGATTTGTTTTGGGTCCGTAGATTTTAGCAACAGGATTATCATTCCAAAGTTGAGATTATTAATATTTAACATACCCTTGTGGAAATCCTCAAAGAGAGCCATCAAATCATTTTTTATACTGTTCTAAAAAACCTGATAGAACTCTAATGGAAACCATCTGGCCCAAACGCTTTATTACGCTCCATTTGAAAAATAGCTCTTCTCACTTCCTTCTCCTCGAACTTCCTGGTCAACATCTCATTCTCAACGGTTGAAACTTCAGGGATGTCCGTGATTTTTGTTTCATCCAAAGTCAACCGTGAAGGTTCTAGCAGGCCAAACAGAGCTTTATATAATATGTATATGTAGTGATATACTTTTTTTTTAGTTCAGCATCACCATAAATTAACCCCTCTTGCGTCGACTCATTGTTGTTACGCACGACATTCATAAATTCTCTGCTTTGTGTATGTCAGTAAAAAGAAATCTCTTTGCCAAACTGCTAGCTAGTGCTTAGTAGGAGTAGCTACCTTTTTTTTTGAGAGGAGTAGGAGTAGCTACCTAATCGACTAAGACGAGATAACGGCAACGCCCGGCCTTGGCCCTCGGGGGCACATGCTGGACGAGGCCGACGAACTCGTCGCCGGTGCGCGGCCCACTGCTTGATGCCTTGATGTCGTCGCTCCAGCAGCCGCGGACCATGACGACAGTGCAGGGCTGGTGGAGCTCGTACATGACGTTGAAGTCATGCACCTCGATGCATAGTTTTAAATATAGTTACGCTATAGCTTTTCGAGACCAAAAGCTACGCTATCACGATGTTTGACGCTATAAAAACTATGACCGATATAGTCCTGATTTAGCTGTACTATTTAGTAAAACTATAGCGCTATACCTGCCGCTATATCTGCCACTATTCCTATTTCTCGTAGGGAAACCAAAATAGTTACACTATTCTTAACTGTAGAGCTCCCGAAGTACTGAAATGAGATAAACTAAAGTCTAGAATTTTTATGTTATAGGACTTATGTTATATCTATCATGCCACGTACTATTGTTATGGATATGAACTATATCTTTCATTTATTCATGTGTGATATGTGACGGTGAATTTGTGATGGATTTAAATGTCACGTTATTTATTTAGTTGTAGTTGTGTAGTGTGTATCCATTTGATATTTTGGATATTTTAATATTTATGTTCAACATTTATCCGTTCATCAAACTATGATTTTATATCAATTATTCATATATTTCTAAATTTTTTTGAAACCGCTATCTGCCTGTATAGCTCCGCTATAGGTTTGCCGTAGATTTATAGCTTCTGGAAAAAAAATTACCGCTATTGTGGCTATTTAAAACCATGCCTCGATCGTCGATGTCGACGGCGACGGCGCCGAGCCACCGGGGCGGCGTCGAAGCGCACGCTGTAGTCTGTGCCCGCTGCGGCCGAACCGGACGATCGCCAGGCGGCCGCTCTCGCCGTCGCGCGGTCGATGGCGTCGTCCACGCTCCACGGCCTGGGCCGAGTGCAGGTGCTTAACGAGGTGCATGTTGTTGGCAAGCGCTGGCGTGACATTATCGACGAGCGCACACCGGAGCGGCATGTTGTTAGCAACTCCCCCAATTACACAAAGACAACAGCAACAAGTAATGGTGTGCTTCAGAAGCGAATGAGCTCAGAGTACAGATACGAGAGGAAAACAGGGTAGGGAATAAGTAGCAAGCAAGGAATCGAGATAGATCAGAATGTACATCAGGGAAGCTTCCGCCATAGGGGAGAAAAGGACGTAGTGGAGGAAGGAGAACGGTAGATGCAGTACGAGTTGGAATACTCGATACCCTTCCTGGACTCCTACTGTTCCTACCAGTATTGCTTCATTGTGTCCTGATTGGGGCTTGCCTCAGAAAGCACCGACTACCGGCCCATAAATCCCAAGGCCATATTGTTGACATCCCCCCTTCTTAAGATGATTCGGCTTGCCCCCAAGCCGATGTACCGATTCACAACCACCGGGATCCCAGGGAAACTGAATATGACTCTCCATTAAATAGAGTAATGCGTCAGCTATCTTCAGCCCAAATGCATTAGTGAATTGAAGGACCTCTGCTGCTCTAGGGAAATCATAGTTGCATGAAGTATTTCCTTCATCGTGACTGTGGTCCCATGGAAGCTTATAGAGAAGAATATGGCAGCAGCAAGTCATCAGGTGCAAGTGAAAGAAGTTTTGTGGCACATCTCCTGGACAACTTGTCCTCTGCACATTCCTCTTAGAAATGTACTGTCGAAGCCATTGTAGAATTGTCCATCCTCTCTCGAGAAATATTCAACCCACTTGTAGCGTCTCAGCAATTGAGCACTGGTTGCAATCCTATTTGTTCCACATACCAACATGGTAGGACACAATGGAATAGCCAAGTCACTTCCTGACACAATGGAATAGATGTGTATGTCTTTGGTGATCATCGAGGCCACATGAGCTTGGAGCTTGTTGGCAACGTCCCAGCCTGTGACATCTAGGATGGCAACACATTGAACAACGACTCCTATGTCTTCATGCGTGGCCACTAGGGGCATCATGTGTGTGCTCCAATTGCAGTATCCTCCACACACATATCAGAGTTGAGGTCCTCAGATGCAACCTCTATGAGAGCAAACTTGACCTCTACTTGGTTGATGCTGGTGTCGGCAATGACGGGCAGCCGCGAACTGGTGGTGGATGATTCACTATCGACAACGCTCAGAACAACAACCTCGTCAGCCATTGTAGGAGCTACAAAGGGTGGCCATGTCTAGAGCGTGCTCCATGGTGGTGAGCGCAGCCGCTGATACTAGGAGCTCATCATCAACATCATGGCCTGTGATAGCCGAGATAGTGATAAAATCGTTGAGAGTGGAGAGTGAATTTTCCGATGTGTCACCATCCTTTGTGCCCACTGAAACATCCGGTTCCGGAAGAGTCCCAACTGTATCTCCTAATGGAGATGTGCCTGTGTAGGCAATTTCCAGATCCGACTTTGAGCCTGGTTGATTCTGGCATGTATCGATGTAGAATTCGATCGGGACTCAACCTATCGGATCCGGCTTCGGAAGCTTGTAGATAGTATGCGCAGTTGGACCACTATCAAGATTCGAATACTTGATTCGCAAGCAATTAGAATCCTTATGGACCTTTACGAAGTCAAGGCCCATTAGTGGAGACTATATATGCATGATGGAGCACGGCTTAGATAGACGAGACCTAACTGGTGCTGCGTGAGAAGCCAAAAATTTCTGCGAAACCCTAGCCGTGCCCTAATCTAGTCTCTCAAGATTCCTCCTGCCAAGTTCGTGGTGCTAGCACGCCAGAATTCGACGTGGCCTTCTCGCATGTGTGGATATCGTAGAGGCGTTGCTACTGACTGCTACGCTATTCAACCGACTGGTTTCGAGAGCGACCGGGTGGTTCTTGATTGAGGTCGGCAGGGACGACTCAGCATCGGCTCATCTCACGGCAACCACTCATCGCTGCACGACTCAGCACTCGGCTGCTTCGAATCGTCTTCCGCTGTACTGCGTGTCTAGTGATAACGATCTATGATCTATTACTTTCTACGTGTTCCTGTGTTTTACGACATAAATGAAAAACAGTTTTCATGCTACGGTAGCCTACCGTCCATCTGTACAGCCATCGGAGATATTCTTGTCATGCAATTCGCCAAGAGCTTCTGCAGCATCATGGCTTGAATGGAATGCAATCCAAGCCAAAACAGAACCGGTTCCCAGACACATGTAGATGCTCCAGTGGCTCCAAATGGACAGAACAATTGATAGAGTACCTCCTCGGTGATGGGATAGCAAGCATGATGAACTGTGATGTGTAGGACACGGCTTGGTGACCTCTACTCCTGTGGAGTCATTTCATCAAATAGGTGGCATACACGCTTCTACAGACTGCTACCCCTGCCGAAATATAATCTCAAATCACACCAACAAATCAACACCTTCCGTGTAGTTTTTGGTTGGTAGATAGTATCACCGACACACACTCTCTCTCTCCTTCCCTTTCAGTTTTGGTGGCACTGCAAGCGACCTAGTGGATTTTTGTTAATTTTGGATGTTTGAGATCCTATATGGCTAGGTGTGTTGCCTGTAGAAGCACCAGTTTCATGTGGTGCTCTAGGAAGTTCTTATCATCCACTCATTGAGCAAAAATTACTAAGTGAACTCATCTTTATCTTCGTAATATATTGTTTCAAGTGTTTGTTTAAATTTTCAACTTTAGCCTATTCACCTTCTCTAGACTACTTTCAATTAGTATCAAAACCGTATCCTCCAAACTAACGCTTCACAATGTGAGAAATCGGTCCCGAGAGATCTGGGAAACCAAAGAACCCACATGATCCCTTGATTGAGGATATGTGTCAGAACCTAGGGAACTGGGGTCCCCAAGACATTGTAGTACTATGCAACCAGGGCTTGGAGACGTCATTGGCTTGGAGGATAGGTCCAGTCCCAGGTTGGACCCCAAGGGGTTCGGGGCTGCCACATGTCCTGATAGCACCACGCGCTGCAAGCAAGGCACTTCCAAGCGGTGGCGAGAGGCTTGATCAGGTAGAGGAGAGGCATGAGAGGGAGAGTGGTGATGTCGTTGGTCCCCATAGGCCGTGGCACAATGAAGAGGCATGAGCGGTGAGATGGTTAGGGCACTCCCTCCGCATGTTGCTCGGACTCAGGGACATGGCAATGCGCCCTCCAAACCAGGATGATGTCAGTGGAACTATTGGGCAGTGTCACCATCCGCTCCCTCAGGTGGATTTGGGAGGATGAGGTGCGGTCACTAACACTTGGGGCAGAGGCACGGTTTGGTGGTTGGACAACAAGGTTAGGGTGTGGTGTGCCACTAGCAGCTGGGGCTTGCAGATCAAGCGCACCACATGGCGTGTGGAGCAATGACGACCTAGGCGGTTCACTTTGTAGCGAGATTTAAGGGACCGGACCATCCGGTCCAAGGTTCGAACTATCCGTCTGGATTCTAGACTAGCAAAAATGCCGTGTGTTGCTACACGCATAATCTAGTTATAGCTTATGGCGCGTTGGTCTTGCATTGAGTGATGTATCGATGTGCCTTCCTAATGTGGTATGTCCAATGTGTTTTTTTTTTCGATTTTGATGTACGATGAAGACTATAGTTTTGACACCAAAATAAACCATAATTGTTGAGTATAGATGTAGAACATAAATGGTGTGCTGTTTTTTTTGGTGACGTCAATTGGGTAGGAAAGTTTATCTCCTTAACATTTCATTTGATATGTAAGATGTCTAAAACGGAGGTAGTATGAAATTTGATATGTAAGATGTCTAAAACGGAGGTAGTATGAAATTTAGGTGATCGTCTTCATATGGTCTGTGTCACGGCGCCCTAACTGAGTTATTCAAGTCATATTGTTTCAACGATTGTATAATTTATTTATTTTTTGCTTTCTATCGATATTAGAACGTTGAAAACATAATTTATGTGCGACTTGAGATCTGTTTAGTGTGGCTTCCTCTTGCTGTCTCAATTTCAATTTAAATTTAATTTAGTTTTGGATTAGAGCTAAAATGAATCCCGCTCTCGCATATGCCATATATTTTTAGCATGCCCGTGTCCCCAAAATTTCCCCGGTAGTAAGCATCTTTGCTACCAACTCATGTATGTATAATTTAACTTCCCCGCTTCCTTTCCCGCATGATTCAGTTTTCTTTTCTCATGTTTACCAAGCCTGTCATAATATGTTCCGATGATCAAATTGACTGGTTATAAGTTTGCTAATCAAAAGTTAAATTAACGATGTGGTATTATTGTATTGTGTATGTATAATATTTGTCTTGGGCCCATAATTGGGCCATCGGCGTCCAACAGGTGGCAATCTGCACAGGAACGGACTGAAGGGGAGACAGAGGCAGGGACGGGCTGAGAACATTGCTGCCCACGGGGGTACCGGTTTAACCGGCGCTCGGCTGGCACTCGCCTCCCCCTCGTCAGAACAACGCTGAGCTCACCGGAGTTCGCCGGAATAAGGGTTTCCGACCTCCGTTCGGGAATCCAAGGATACCGGCGCGAAGAGTATACCGAGGGGTTTCCGCTCCGGGGGTTTCGGGTGGAAGGAGGTGAGTGAAACAGGGGCAGCCACGGGCGCCATGGTCGCCGCCCTTGGGTGCTCGTGGAGAGCTCCGCTTGAGCGAGCGAAATAGAAATTAAGGATGGGCGAGGGTAGAGGAAGGTGTGGAGGTGCTCACCGCCGGTTTAATTGGGCCGGGGTGGCCTGAGGGCGGAGAACGCCCGGCGACCTTGCTCTTGGCAAGAACACTGATAGGGCAAAATTGGAGGGTGGTAGAAGAGGATCGGCGGAGCGGGACGGCTCGGTGCGGGGACGGGGAGTGCCCAGCGCGGCGCTATCGTGACGCGGCGGGCAAGGACCAGGCAAGAGGAGGGGGAAGGAGCTGGCCTGGAACGGGGCATCAGAGCATCTAACCTCCTGTTCTGTAATTAGAACACGGATGCGAGAGGCGGCGCGGAGCCACGGAGAGCGACGGGCTCATGTGGAGACGTGGAGGGAGACGATGGGAGACTGGCGGAGGCTCGGAACGGACCGGGATTTAATATTATAATAATATAATATTAATATTAGGTATAGATATAGATTTCAACCGAATTTTCTTTTATTTTGGAATCCGAAATGAAAAACTAAATTCTCTACAACTTTCTTGTACAGTGTTTGACCTAGTTCAAACTAGAAAATTATTTAAATCCTAGGTTTCTAAATCGGGCTTGTATTTGTCCAACAGAAGGGCTCTTTTTATTTCTTGCATGGTTCAAAACTTAAGTGTTTTTGTACAAAGTTCACAATAGAAAAAATGTTCATAATGTCATGATCTTCAAACTTTTGTACTCGAAGTTTCCCATTAAAGGTTATTTGCCTCAGTTAAATTTGAATTACTTGAAGGAGGTTGGATAAACTCTAGATTTCTTCATTGAGTTCATTTTGTTTGTAGTTTGAAAAATATGGAGTCTTAGAGAGAGTGTTTTGTACAAAATTTTTCACAAATTTATTTCTATACAAGTTTGGTATACAAACTAGCCGGTTCATTTTAGTTTATGAACTGCACACTAAAACAGTAGCAAGGGACTGCAAAAATTCAGAGTAAAACTTTAACCATGAGTGAGTCATGGTGTGACCAACTAGAGTTGAAAAAGTAGGAAGATTTGGACTTGAGTCATTGAATACAAGTTCTGTAAACTTTAGGTTCTATTTGTAGAAAGTTTTCTTCGGAAATGTTTATGGCACCATATGAATTCAAATTCTTGCAAAAGGGTTTATTTGACCCCCTAATGTTATCAGGCCTTTACCACTTTGCAAAAGAGGTGGAGAAGAGGGGGGAGAAGAGTGAAATAGAAAATATAAATATAAATAAAAAATTACTTACAAATAGGCCCCACATGCATAGAGAAGTAGACCTTACGTAGTTACATGTGAGCCCCTCCTAGGCAGGCCTAGGGGGATCAGTGCAAAAACAATGTGTATACACTGTACATATGTATTTAGCAAGTGTAAATTTTATTTATTTTAGGAATTCTGAATACGTATTGTAGTTTTGAATACCCATCATATAAAGTCTGGCCTGTCTATGTATCCTAGACCCTAATGAGACATGAGAGAGGTTTTGGATCTATATGCTAAGCCAATTTTCAGGGCATAAAGTTTGAAAACATATGTCACACACGATGCCAAGTTAAAGTCAGGTAGTGCATTTTGTTCTCTTTTTTTCTAGGGCGAGATGAATTCTAATTAGTTGGAAAAGATCTGATCGTGACCGTCCAAATTTTTTTTCCCTGTTGGATTAGCGTTTCTTGTGTTCCATCCGAAAGACAGTTTTGAGCCGTCGCTCATATAATACCATCTGTCGAGACTGTAACCGTTCGACTCCAGCTAGCGATCCAACGGACGTGGCTGCAGTCGGGCCAGAGCAGCACCTATAATAGTCTAACACTAGTATCAAGCTCCTGGGCTTGCCCACGGTAGCTAGCCATTGGTAAGGATTGCGATTGCGACGGAATGAAGCTTGTGGCCAATGGCAGAGACAATGATCATCTTTGGGCTGGGGAAAAAGAAGATTCTCTTCTCTCCTTGATTGGTAGCAACAGTTTTTGAGTCAAGTCAATAATCCCAGTGAGCGTATATGCTCGTCTAGAGTTACCACTTTTCCTCTCTCTCTTTTTTCCATTTACGTTTCTTTTTAGTTGGATTCCCAGAATTCTCACCATATATAAATAAAACTTCTGCGCAAACAAGTTTGCTATTAATTAATTTCGCGTGGTGAGATAAAAAATAGGTATAGCCCTACTTATTTACTAGTACTAGTACTACACTATGGATACTTTTGGAACATACAGACTTGTTTTACCATGCAGTGCAGGACATCATAATAAGTTTGAAAAAAGATACTACAGTAAGCTCAAAATAGAAATAGGGCCTTAGTTTTACAGCAACTAACCCGCCCTGAATGGTCAATTCTTAGGTCTGATCTCAAGTCCCTCCAGAATTAGGCCTTTCTTCCAATTGCCTCCATATCTGGTCTCCTTCACGCTGGCGCAAACCTCTATGTCTTCGCATCCATGGTTGTACCAGTCTCCTAGCTCCACCTCCATCCAGCCGTCGGGCCTCTCCTGAGGAAGCCGAGGAGGAGGAGCAGCATGAGCGGCGTCCTCTTGGTGGCCTGCGTTGCTCTGTAGCCGGATTTGGTGGGTTGATGTGTCCTCGCCGACGCTGACCGATGCCACCTGAAGAGGAGAATCCAGGCCGTAGCAGTCGTCGTCCATCTTGAACACCAGGTAGGCTGCATAGCGCGTGTTGCCTGAGAGCACCCTGCTTGCTATTCTACCGGAGATGTCCAGCCAACAAACCGCCAACAGTTCAGCGCATGCTGGGAACCTGTATATGCATGTCTTGAATCAAACTTAAGCTAAGGTGGATTCATTTGCAGAGGCGATCCAGCGAGACGACTAACAAGAACAACAGAGACTACGTTAGAACAACGACATGTTGGTTCCATTGGGAAAATTTGCTCATATTATTCTCGGGAAGTCAAAATGGGGATTGCTAGTTCGTTGAACTCCGGCGGTTTAGAACAAGTTTCATTTTTGTTTTTGCAACTTTCTCCTTGTAATAAAAAGCTATAAGCTTATACACACAACATTTACATATAACTGTTTCATGTTTTTGGAGGAACATATAACTATTTTAGATAAACTGCTCATGATAATTTTTATGCATAACTTTTTCACACACTTGCTTTCTAGCTAGGACAGGCTCTCGATCGATGACTTCTCAGCACAACTTCCATTCAGAACATTTATGCATAACTTTTTTTTAGGGAGATTGGTGTTTATACCCCTACTAGCAACTCTAATTGTGTTTTTACCTCTCGTTTTTAAAACTTTAGTGATTTTACCTTTACGATTTTAAAACAAAGACTCCTATTTACCTCTATTTCTAACCATGTTAGATGCAACTGGACTAAATCATTTAAAACAAATAGAAAAAACTATCGAAATAGGAGGAATAGACTTGAATGCCACTTATACTTTCACCCACGGCCCACTGGAGTTCCACCGGTAAAAACCTAGGCACATTGTGGCTTGAGTACGGCGCGGCATGGAGAGACTCGGCAGGGGCGACACAGTTGACTGGGTGCGAGCTGCCGCCGCCGGCGCGAATAGGGGTATTATTACAATCCATTACAAAAAACTAAGGGCAAAATTGTCTATTTATGACTGGTATTTTGGCATCGGAATTGATAGTGTTAAGAAAATAAGGGTAAACTCTATCTTCGAATTGAAAACATAAAGGTAAATTCATGAAGTTTAAAAAATGAGGGCAAAATCACCATTAGACTTCAAAGCGAGGGTATAAACACCAAAGCTCCCTTTTTTTTTTAAGATAGCAATGAAGTAAAAGTTCAAATTAATTTGATAACTTTTCAGCACAATATCTATGGGTGTGGTTAGAATATATGACTTGTCAAGAGAAATTATATACTATTGTAAAATTTTCTAGACAACATATACACTTAAGTTGTTCACTCTTCAGAACAGCTAGCTCTTTCGACATTGTTTTGTACAAAAAAACTTATCCATAACAAATGATGAACTAATTTCTGTAATGAAGTTTGTTTCTTTGAATCATAGAAAACTCTAACAAACAAAAATTATAGAAAAAAAGTTTAAGAAACTTCTTATATAATTTATAAACTAAACTGTAAAATTTTCAAGATAGAGTCAGCATATATAGATCAGGGTTTCTAAAATATACTAAATCTCGATGAGATCCTGGCCTTGATTCAGGTTCATGCCTAGCAATCCCCGTAACTTAGGAGCGCACTTCAATTTTTCTCTGAAATATAATTAAAATTGATTTTCTTTGCTGACAATAAATGCCTGCATGCATGCTTTGGCGGGGTAACCTTGAGTCTTGGCGCGGGACCCAGCGCCAGTAGTCCGGCGTGTGGACCCAGATAATGTTCATAGCCCTGGCCGCAATCATGTAGCTCTTGGCGCCGGTCTCCCTGTCCAGCCACGCGCTCTGCATGAGTCACGAGCATACCAGATCAGGTCAGCTAGTGGATCGATATGACATATATTTTTCATTTTAATTTTTTGATCAGTTAGCTAGAGTAGAGGGATGGGGCGAATGAGTCAGACCGTGAGGCCGTCCTCCAGGAGGGCATGGGTGCCAGAGAGGCGGAGGAAGAGCTCCTTCTTGGACCGCGGCGGCGCCGGGTAGACGAGCGGTGCGAGGTCAGCCGGGAGGAAACGCGACCAGACGGTGTCGGAGTCAGCTGCCGCGCGGAAGGCCGGGGACACCGTGGCCGCGATGCAGGCAGCCCGCGGCCCCGCGACGGCGCGGGAGATCACCGACAGCAGGACGTCCTCCGGAAGCTGGATGTCCTCCATCTTTCTTTGTCGTCTGGGGCTCTGGGCTATGCCAGGCAGCTGCCTTCAACTTCACTTGGACCAGGAGCGTACGTACGTGCAGTAGATGATGAGCTTCGTGAAGGTGTTCATGGGGTGGTGGGTGGGGCAGAAGAGGAGTTGCTTGTGTGGGGCAACCTTTAACTCTTCACTGGCCCACGGAGGCTTAGGCTGCATAGTTGCGATATGCACTCTCAGCGGTGCTCATGGGCCCGCACCCGCGGGGCTCACGCGGGGCTGCTCTTCAAATCTCGTTCTGTATTATTGTTTCAATTATCCATCTCTCTGTTTACAGCGCAATATTTATATTAAACAGTGCAAAACAGTGTTTTGAAGGACCCATTTAAAACTATCCCTTGGAGTCAGCTTGATGCGGATGCACACTGCGCGCCGAGTAAGGTTTGGGCTCCACCAAGGGGCGCGGCACACTGGTGTTAGCAATTTTGCGCGTTACACTTGGCCGAACAACTATATCTCTCCGACCAAATCCCCTGCGATTTCGATATCAATCAATCTCTCACTATGGCGTGTGACGTAGAATGTCTCAAATGATAGGTCGTTGTGCTTTTTTTATATCAAATTAGATTTTTGATCACGTTATTCAAAAAAATTTAAAGATGAAACATTTCATGCACACAGGAAGTATTATATGGTAAACAAAATTATAATGAAAATAAACAATAATTATAAAATTTTTTTGAATAAAACAAGCCGAATCAAAGTTGATGAAAAAAAATCAAACGACATATAATTTAGGACAAAGAGAGTATAACTCTTTTAATATTATTTGATGCTAACTTATATCGTACCGCTTTTAAATTCTACGGCGTGCCAAGACAATTAACCTTTCATTTTTACACCTTCAATTTGTGACTTTTCAACATCATGATGCCTGAAAGCTTACAGCACACGCATCGTTCCAAATGGATGTCATATCACCATTTAAGGCTCTATACTTTTCAAGAGGTATAACCTGCCGCTTTTACAAAGCTGTTAAGTCTAGGATGTTTCTACACACTTGACTTTTGCTACCCGTGTTACAGTACATTACGGCGAGTAGTACCTCTCAAAAGAACTCATCCCTAAGTCACACAGGTCCAAGAAAGATCCTCTGTCACCCGCCTCGCTGCCTGATTTTTTTATGACTCTAGCTTGGTTTATGGGCACGTTAAACACACCTCGAGGCTGCGGAAATACTCTGGAGCCGTCCGTGCACAGAATCATGCGTGGAGCTAAGCTAGCGTAGAATTGGAATACGGTAGACCGAAGAACTATTTCTCTCGCCAACCAAGTCCACTGCAATTTATGCTTCACTAAGTCTTCCACGGTGGCAATGTGATACGAAAGAGCTTCCTCTGTCCCAAATTATAGACCATTTGATTTTTTGACACCAAATTTAACTCTCTCAGCTTATTACAAAATTCATAAAGATATGGAAACTTTTAATGCATACTGAAAATATATTATATGGTAAACAAAGTCATAGTGGACATAAATAATTATATAAAAGTTTTGAATAAAATGAGCCAGCCAAAGTCGCTGTCAAAAAAGTCATAATTTAGGATAAAGTGAGTATAACTCTGTTAATATTATTTGATGCTAGCTTTTATCATACCTGCTTTATATTCTACGGCGTGCCTAGACAATCAACCTTTTTACTTTTACACTTTTCAATTTAGTGACTTTTCAACATCACGTGATTCTAAGCTTCCAGCACACACATCGTTCCAAATGGAATGTCATGTCACCATTTAAGGCTCTCTTCTTTTCAAGATGTATAACCTGCGGCTCTTAAAAGCTGTTCATGTCTAGGTTGTTTCCACACACTAGACTTTTCGCTACCCTGTGTTACATTACGGCGAGTAGTACCTCTCAAAAGAACTCAGCCTAAGTCACACAGGTCCAAGAAGTATCCTCTGTCACCCACCTCGCCGCCTGTTTTTTTATGACTGTAGCTTCGTTTATGATCACTTTGCGATGCATTGCAAGTTCACAACACATATGGTAAACAAAATCATAGTGGACATAAATAGTTATATAAAAGTTTTGAATAAAATGAGCCAGCCAAAGTCGCTGTAAAAAAGTAAAATAATCTATGATTTAGAACAAAGAGAATATAATTCTTTTATATTCTTTGATGCTAGCATATATCACACCGCTTTATATTCTACGGCGTGCCTAGACAATCAACTTTTTACTTTTACACCTTCAATTTATGACTTTTCAACGTCACATGAGCATACCCATCGTTTCCAAATGGACGTCATGTCACCATTTAATACTATGTTCTTTTCAAGAGGTATAACCCGCCGTTCTTAAAAGCTAAGTCTACGAAGTTTCCTTACACTTGACTTTCGCTACCTGTATTACGTTACGATGAGTAGTACCTCTCAAAAGAACTCAATCTAAGTCACACAGGTCCAAGAAGTATCTTGTGTCACCCGCCTCGCCGCCTGGTTTTCCATACGACTCTAGCTTCGTTTATGGGTACGTTGCAATGCGTTGCAAGTTCACAACACACCTCGAGGCTGCGGAAACACTCTGGAGCCATCCGTGCACATAATCATGCGGGGGAGCTAAGCTAGTGTAGAATTGGAATATGGTAGGCCGAACAACTATTTCTCTCGCAAACCAAGTCCACTACAATTTATGCTTCACTAAGTCTTCTACGGCGGTGTGTGATACGAAGGAACTTCCTCTGTCTCAATTTTGACACTAAATTTAACTCTCTCATCTTATTCAAAAATTCAAAAATATATGGAAACTTTTAGTGCACACTGAAATTTTATGATATGGTAAACAAAATCATAGTAAAAATAAATAGTAATTATAAAAGTTTTGAATAAAATGAGCCAGCCAAAGTCACTGCCAAAAAAGTCAAATGATCTATAATTTTGGACAAAGGGAGTATAGTTCATTTAATATTCTTTGATGATATATATCATACCTCTTTATATCCTATAACGTGCCTAGACAAATTAACCTTTCACTTTTACACCTTCAATTTGTGACTTATCACGTACCTACCTGAAATCTTACAACACACACATCATCACAAATGGCTGTCATGTCACTATTTAAGGCTCTGTTCTTTTCAAGAGGTATAACCTGCCGCTCTTAAAAGATATTATGTCTAGGAGGTTACCGCACATTTGACTTCCACTACTGTGTTACGTCACGGTGAGTAGTACCTCTCAAAAAAAAAAAAAAAAACTCAACCTAAGTCACACATGTCCAAGAAGTATCCTGTGTCACCCGCTTGACCGCCTGTTTTCCATGACTAGCTTCATTTGTGGGCACGCTGCGATGCGTTGCAAGTTCACAACATACCTCCAGGCTGCGGAAACGCTCCGGAGCTGTCTGTGCACAGAATCACGAGGGGGAGCTGAGTTAGCGTAGAATTGGAATACGCCAAGCCGAACTAACTATTTCTCTCGCCAACCAAGGCCACTGCAACTTATGCTTCACTAAGTCTTTCCAACGTGGCATATGATACAAAGGAACTTCCTCTGTCCTAAATTATACATCGTTTAACTTTTTTAACACCAAATTTAACTTCTCTATCTTATTTAAAAAATTCATAAAGATATGGAAACTTTTATGCACACTGAAAGTATATTATAGCCCAAGGTCGTCATCCGTTATGAGAATTATTGGGGGGAGACAACGACTTGTCAGGACTCAGGAGACACCGGAAGTTTCCGAGCTAGAAAAAAAGCATCCGAACTGTCTGTCTAAATTGTAAGCAGGAGGGAGAAGGAAAACAGTGAGGAATTTAGCACCGAACTAACTCTATAGCAGGTTGCAAAAGCCCGGTCGCACACCTTTCCTTAGCGCGCTACTATCTATCAAGATCCGATAGGTTGGGGCTAGCTGCAGCAGAGCAGCAGCCATGGTGGGCGTTGGGGAGATGGTGGCCGCGGCTGTCGTCAAGGAGGCTGTTAGCAAGCTGTCTGAGCTACTACGGGCTGCGGTCCATTATCCGGGCAAGAGGATCCAGTGCTTCAAGGAGGACCTCGAGGAGATGAAGATCACGCTGGAGTCCATTACGGCAGCCATCGCGGATGCAGAGACGCGGTCCATCAACGACCACACTGCGCGATTGTGGCTCAAACGCCTCAAGAAGGCGGCCTACGAAATCTCTGATATCTTTGATGAATTCCAACCGGCAAAGCTGCAGGGCCCTCGATTTTGGCAGGTATATATCCTCTTGATTTTTATGTTTTTTCCGGTGAAGATTCATTTATAGGCGGTGGCGAAGCTAGAGCAGATTTGACAAGGGTGCGCTTGCCTTGTAGGTGCATAGAAATGAGCTATGAATGTGCTGATATGGTGAAATTTTGACTCTTATAACTAATGTTAGAAATTTTGAGAGTGTACGTGCGTGCATCTGCAACATATTATGCAACTCCGCACACTCTTTATAGGTTTAGCGGTACGCTAAGAGGTAATCGAAATCATGGGGCCAGCCCAAATACCTCTTCTCCTTCGCCCCTACAGCTTCTCCCCGGAATAGCTATAAAGAACGCTACATGTCCAAGATTCCCTTTTCGCGCTCGAGCTCGTGTCTCTTTGGGCGGTCAAAGGTTCTTCGCTAAATAGATCTAAACTACTCCTAGGATACATATGCATAATATTCATATCATTTGCCCCCTACTATTGATAGAGCTAAGCATTGTCCTTTCTTAGCATTAGGTTGTGCACTTTTGCATCGTATATAAAAAATCAAGACTGAACTGAAATGTCAGTTTTTCTAATGTTCGGTGTCAGTTTCGGTTTTAGTTTACGTGGAGTTCGGGCAATGGTGTTAGTTCCAATTAACAACTGAGCCCCCACCGAATCCTTGCGCTCCTTCATGTCCTATTGTTCAACACCTCCCCAACCTAGTAGCCCATCAAAGCCCAACCCCATTAACTCAACCCACCAATCTCCAGCAGACATGCACCCTAACCCCAACCCTAGCACTACTCACAAATCGCCATCACACTGGTGCGGCGGCTTGGTGGGGCTACAGCCTGCCCTCGGCTGCAGCTATGCAATGCCCAACAATAGGGATGAAAACAACCAGAATTAGTCGGGATAACCCCTCTCCTATTTTAATTTTCACACTTCATCTCGAAAACGGGATCATCGGGATTCGGGAGTAGGATCGAATGAGGGGATGAGCGAGATGACGAAAACAAGCTAAAACGAATGGAAAAAAATCAATAACAGTCGGGAATTGATTTGAAAAAACGGAAACAAACAATGTTGCATAGAATACATGTCTCGATACCTACATTTGACACAAAATAATATTGTGATGTAAAATAATATTGCAACACAAAATCATAATATATTACTATTGTCAAAGCAAATAATAAATCATAGGCCAGATTGTTGTGACGTGGCATGGCTGTTTAGGATGTTATATGCGGGTAAAGGCGGGAAGCCCCGACCAAAAAATAGAAAAGGCGAAAACGATCAGAAAAACAACAAAAACCTTTTCATCCTATTTTCACATTTGCCAAAAAAAAAAAGGTAAAAACGATCAAGATGCCTATAAATATTGTTAGAGTTTGTAAAGCGGTCTGGCCCAATTCACCCTGCCGGAAGCCCATGAAACCACCGCCCAATTGCGAAATCGGGACGGGACGGAATGATATTTATCCTGACCGTTTCACCTCTACCTAGCGTGTTTACGCGGTTGGTGGCTACAGCGGCAACATGGTTTAGTGTGTTTACGAGTAGGATGTAAGCAGGACTACTCGCGGGTTTGGTAACGTAACTAAATACCCGTAGAGCCCGCGTAAAAATAGTTTGCTGCCAAACCCGCAAACATGTCCGCTTATATTCCTACTTACAAGGCGGCGGCCCGCAGCGAGTGCAGCTGCAGGTTTAAGGCGGTGGCATGGCGCTGGCCACCGACTAGAACAGCTACGGCAACACGGTGCTCACTGCTGGCCAGCACAACCACGGCGGCGACAGTACGGGGATAAGGAGAGCGATGGTGTCGGTAGCCGAATGACAACGCGATACCTGCCACTAGGGCCATGGCCCTAGTCTTGGTCTTTGTTGCATTGAGTCTATTTGCAGGGTGTCACATCTAGCAGAGAACTAATGAGAACTAATAAGCTACAAATCATACGTTCGTGATCTTGGTATTGCTTCTTCAGGGTGTAGAAGCTTGCAGGACTTCAAAGTGCATCAAGTTCCCAATAAGATTTGCTTCTCTCGTTTAAACCGGCATCTGCCCTTGATTATACAGTCATCAAGGTAGCTAAATAGTAAGCATGCAGTAAATATGTCTCCAAGCTAAACGTTGCTGGATCTTCTCGGCCAAGAGGAAAAATTATTCGCTCCCCAAGCAATCTTGTTGGGACTAACAGTCACTGGCCCTAGCAAAGGCAACTATCAATTGTGTGATAATACCAATCTAGTTTTGTGCAATTTGACTTAAACTTGAACCATAATTTTTTGTCGAATACGCTGGAGTGCTGTCTATCTTTGTATTAAGAAGAGAGAACTTGACAAAGCGAAGTACAAAGCCGCAACTGCATAGGCTGGGCAAACACGACACTGGCTACTCCCGAAAACCACTACTTAGGCTGCCAAGCTCCGTCGCACCTGCGTGAGCCCAGAGATACCCCCTCGTCATGGATGGTCTGGCGAACCGAGGCCACATCAGAGGCGACGTTTCTGAAACATCTAGCGTTCCGCTCCTTCCAGATGGTCCACGAAATCAAAGCGAAGGGGGAGTCGACTCCCACCCGACACGAAGCAAACCAAAGCGTGAACCATAATGATCCACGTCGTACCATCATACTATACTCATATTGGAAATTAGTTGAGGGATATATATGATTTATATATAGGACTGCACATCGAAATTCGATAAATCTAGAATGGACCAACAATTATAATATTTTCATAGATTTTTATTAATTAGATAGTGTATTTTAGTATAATTATGTTTTTTTAAAAACACCATATCACCGTACCATATATATGGTATATGTGTATTATGCATCAAGTCGAGTTAGACTTAGAATTTGGCCCTAGTCTCAGGATAATCCCAGGTCCGCCACTCCGAGCAGGTATGTCATAGTCTACACATTTTGGTGTAAACTAGACCACGAATCAAACAAAGTAACAAACCAACACCAAACTGCCCAGCTCCTCTATTTGCTTTGCACCGATCGGTTCTCAATCTCCCATACACCAAACAACCGAACCAAATCATCGGTTCCAACCGATTGCCTAGCCCTACTTAGCATAATAGGCACATCTCTCTCAATTCACCTCATGCCTTTTACATCATCTATAATACCCAAAATCATTACTCGCTCCAGGTCCAAATTAGATGTCGTTTACGATAGCAACACAATCTCAAATAAAATAGTTTGACCAATGTTTTATACTAATAAATAAATATTATAACAAATTTATACTTTTCTAAAAGTGTTTTTAAATACAAATCTAATTAAATATATAATTATCAAGTTTCAAAACTAAATAATTTAAAAGTTATTTATAGCCAAAGCTTTAAAAGTTGGACTTGAACCCTGTCCAAAGCGACATCTACTTTGGACTTGGAGGGAGTAGGGCTCTAGTTCCATTGTAGCCCATGTGATACCCTCTAGTGGAATTAATCACACATTAACAGACTAAGTAGTTCAGAACAACTTATATCCCTTTGTGGTTTCAACATGAAGGAAGGATAAAAGCGTATGAGAGGTGTAATGCATACACATGCTCTTGGACATAATGTGTTTGATATGGCTAGATCTAAGAGAAACTCACGCCAGGCTAAAAAACCTTGGTTATTTCAGGCCTAAAATTCGTGCCCACGACTCTCCTTTGGGTAGGACAGACTTATTTGTCAGGCTTGCTTTTTCAGTGAGAAAATAATTCAAATAAATGATTCGTGCTGGGCTTGGATTGATCCAAAAAAAATTTGGGCCTGTGTTCCTATATATGGTCAAGCTCATCCCTAAAATGGGCATGGGCTGAACCAAGCCCATCGAGCAGAAAAGTGCAGTGCATAAGCATAAAAGTGACCGCTCAACAATGACACGAGTCCTTCACCATGTAAGAGTATGTTAACAAAATTGGACGTCGTTTGTATTGAGCCATGTGGACAATTCATAGAGCATGTGGTTGTGACATGAATCTCAATTAATACATATTAGAGATCTTCTAGCATCCTTTCCTCATACAAGATGAGGACATGGCTAATGTGCGTATGATCAAGGCCTAACTCAAGAAGTTCCAAACCTAATCCGAGTTGCAGTCCTGTTGGTTCCCGAGTCCATCTCGTCTACCAGAAGCTGTTTGTAGTAATTGGGCCATTTATAATTTTCTCATTTGGACTTCATTTTGGGTGTTCTGTATATGCACAAAAAGATAAAGAGACAATATTTCTAACCCAACTGGTCCTATGTCAAAATTCTTTTGGAGTAAGCAAGAATAATAAATAAAACAAGATGATGCCCAGAATCTGCCAACGTGTTGCGACACCTACTTTTAGACCTAAAGACCTTGTACAATCTAGGGTTGCTCGGCCACCCCCTAGCCCTCTGTCAGTCCTCTATTCTCTACTAAGTAGGCTTCATTAGTTCATATGGGTTTTACTTAGATCAATCAATCATCGAACAGTGTTGTCGTTGAACGGATTATGAGACCTCATCTAGTGCAATTCAGATCATGCTCTTCTTCATTCTTGCTTGTGTTCTCAATTCACCTGCAGGAATTAGACTTGTTGGCGAGAACAATCATGGTATGCATGGTTGATAATCGATAGAGCAGTGATGTAGTGATTATAAAGATTTGATACTCTTATCAGAGTCTTAGATCATCAATGTTGAGTTCTCTACCGATTGACATATCTAACGGAAGATCAGATAGCCTAACCTATCTCATCATTTGGTATCAGCCAAGGTCTTGTTTATGTGTGGGAGGGGGGGGTGGAAATGATGAGGATATCATTGTCACTATAGTGTACGGTTCAATCCTGAGGCCTATGGACACCCTATGGTATAGGGTTCGACCTCAAGGCCTATAACTACGGTGATAGGATCCTCTGTAATATCCCACCTAGCCTTGCAAGGAAGGAGGAAGCCACCCTTCTCCACTAGACTAGTCTTTTGGGCAAATGGATCCCTCTCCTACTGGGTGCGCTAAAGCAACTGTTAGGCCTCAAACAACCTAAAGTTATTGCGCTTGGCCAACCCTGTATGGGCTAGATTTGTTACAAGACCCCACTAGCAAGTTGTATGCTCCCTTATATCCAAAGAAAATAAACTACAGGCATACCATTAGGCAAGCTCGCACTACATCATCAGATGTATCTATTGGCTTTGTAAAGTGTTGATTACGTCTGTGGTAATTTTATTCCTTTTATTGGAAAATCATATATTCCCATCATATATGCCGAAGCCCCCTTAATACCACCTAGGACATATCTTGGAGCATGTGACCTAGCATCATATTTCGGAAAAAGATATTCCTATTGACTCACAGGTTCCAGCTTGATTTCTTCGGGCATTCGAGATAAATGGAGTCATAAATCTTTGTATAGGTTGGCTATTTTTTCTAGCAACTTGGAGAGGTTGGTTCACCCAACTATCATCACCATATCTCAATAGTGTTTGATCTTAAAATAATAAGATTATTCAGAAACATCATGTTGTCATTAATTATAAAAACTGTAATCCGGGATACATATATTTACAAATAGGATGGGTTGGGCTGCATAATGGAAAAGGGTATTGGTACTGGCCTAAGAGGATGTTTCTGTTTTCCATCTAGATTTATTTTTTCTAGTTAATTTTTGGTTTTTCTTGTAACAGCTCAGATGCTCACATACACGCACACACACTCACAATATGCATGCATGCTTGATCTACACCTATGAATGCTTGATGGATAGTCTTGTGATTAACAAAGTCACCACATATACCTTACTATTGAAGGGCCCGTCTCTAACCATAAAAAGAATAATTAGCGTAGAATGTGAGCACCCATGTTATTTCAGAATTTGAGCCCTTGTAGGCAGGCAGCTTCCACAACCTAATCCAACTGACCTTACATATAGTTTCTCCTTTTTAATTATTTTAATTGTATTTCAAATCCAAACCATGATTTTAATGTTCATGCCGGGGTAATTTGGCATTTGTATGGTTTTCAAGTGATTTCCATATACCAGAACACACTTATTTAGCTGTTTGTCCATGTGTTTTTTATCTCAAATCTCCACAGCCAAACTGATCTATGTTAATTACTATTCAGTATTAAATAATTGAGGTACATCTGCAGTATTAGTTAAATCTATGCTATCGTGTATACATATTTGTAGCCCTTGGGTTTTTCTATCCATATGCATACTTTCACTCTAAAATATACACATTGCTTGCTGAACCCATTGTTTCAACAGGTAATGTTGAGCGGTGAAATGTCCAATAAAATGAAGAAGATGAATAAAGAGTTGAGAAAAATAAGAGAGCAGCGGGATAGTTATTGGACTGGGTCCATACCTGAGCACAATAAGGTTACCAATGAGGAACGAGAAACAACATCAATTGAATCAAACGTGATTGTTGGCCGTAGAGCTGAGAAACAATCAGTCATTAATATACTGCTTAGCTCAAGTTACAAAGCATGTGCAACTAATACATATCCTCAAGAAACTAGTCAATGTACAGTTATCTACGGGCTTGCTGGTGTTGGTAAGACTGAACTAGCAAGATTGGTGTTTAATGACGAAAGAATCCAGTCGGCCTTTCCTCAGCGGGCATGGGTTTACTTGCACCGACATTTCAAAGAAAAGGATATTGGAAGAGCTATAATCTCTGTAGTTGAAAATAGACCTTGTAATCTTGAGATTCTTGAATCTATATACCAACATCTCAAAAATGTGCTCCTGCGTAGATGTCTCATTGTATTGGACAATCTTTGGAATTCAAGTCAGTTGGCAGGATTGCAGGGTATACTAGGTAGCAATGTCTCGATTTTAGTTACTTCACGCAGAGCTATTCACTTGAATACACCCAAAGCAATATTGTTCCCCTTGGATCCTTTGTCAAACAATCATAGCCTTGATTTAGTTAAGCAAGTTGCATCCTCATATTTTCTTGAAGGTGACATTTCAGATATGAAAGAAATTGTCAAAAAGTGCAGAGGTATACCTTTGGCTCTCAAAAGTGTTGCATGCCTTTTGAAACCAGGAAGAAGCGTCAGGGAACTGTTGAGATTGATAAGAGCTAGATTTCCGCCAGATTATATAATTACAGATATCGATGTCGAGCAAACTGTTCTTGAATCCCTTAAGCTGACATACCACTTCGGCATGAGTTCGAGGCTCAGGTTATGCTTTGCTTATTGTGCAATTTTCACTAAAGGTCATGAGATTGATAGGGATGACTTATGCCACCAATGGATTGCTCTGGGGCTATTTGAAAACCCATCAGAGGAATCATCAATAACTGAAAAGATAATTGCAGAAGAAGAAGTCGGTCAGCTATTGGACAGGTCATTTCTTCAAGATTTAGGGCCGTCTTCGGTGAGTTATTATCTTTCAGTTACACGATTGTGCAACTCTCTGTAATAGCATCATGCTTTCTTCCATTTATTAAACATAGCGATAGGTTAGTATCGAGGATGAGACTTTAATTTTCTCATCAACTTGAACACACAGAAAAATCGACTCATACGTACACTAATTATACTATTCAGACTATGTACTGAAAAGTGGCATTGCTTAATCCATTGGGTCAGTTTTCTTTTGTATTTATTGAGCGTGGACAGTTAATATGAACATGTTTTGGCTCTCCTTTATATTTATTGAGGAGTCGATAGTTAAAGGTAACATTTCTTAATTTCTTAATTTTTTTCTACACTTACATGTAGCTACCCCACCTTATCTAGCAGCTATCTGATTTGGATAATGGAGAGTATCCATTAAGCATGTAACAAACTACGACAGCTAACCCGTCGTGACCAAATAAATAATCTAGCAACTGCCGCCTTAATCTACCTGACTTTGCGTGCCTAAGTCTATATCCCTGTGTCAGGTTTAATGTTATTTCCCAAACTTCGTACAAAATTTGCTCATAATACTATTGTGACTGAAAGAAACCACATACATTAATCTTAATACGAACATGCTAATTTTGAAGCTTAACCAAAATAATTTTAATTGAGCCCGTGATTTCATTAATCTGTTGAGTTACTTTTTCAGATTACGAAGAGTTCTGAAGCTCCTGCTAAACTTAAGATGCATGACTTGGTACACGACCTTGCTAAGTTAGTTGCTGATGATGATTTAGTAGTTATCAATCGGGAGAATGCGGTATGCACACCTAATCGACCTCGTTATGGCTTGGTTTTTGATTGTGATAAGGAAAACTTGCATAAGAATAATCTGCTTACTGGGTTAAAAGCTCTGCACATAAAAAATTGTCCTGGACTAAAGTTGAAATGGTACGATTCCGTGTTTGTCAAATGCCTGCGTATGGGTATCTTGGATATTAGCGGGCAATGTACTGAGAAACTTCCTTCCTCGATTGGAAAACTGGTACAGCTAAGGTACCTCAATGCTTCAGGAATACAATGCAAGAAGCTTCCCGAAGCCATTGGCACTCTGTCAAAACTACAATATCTGAGTCTACACGGCAGTAGTATTTCAGCACTACCAGACTCTGTGACCAAATTGGGTCAGTTGATGCATCTAGACATATCAGACTGTGTGGATCTACAGACATTGCCAAAGTCGTTTTGTGAACTTGGATGCCTGTGTTTTTTGTCCCTAAAGAACTGCTATCATCTATCTTCATTACCTGATGATCTTGCCAGACTACACAATTTAGAGAACCTAAATTTGTCAGGCTGCTCCTCCCTCTACATGTTGCCAGAATCCGTTGGTGGGTTGGAATCCTTAAAACAATTGGACCTATCAGGCTGTACGAAACTCGCCATGCTTCCGTATTCTTTCGTTAGACTTACTTACCTCCAATACTTAGACATCTCAAGCTGTTCTGAATTAGATGTACCTGTTGATGCTCTGAACAAGCTTGTCAATTTGAAGTATTTACATATGTCATCTTGCCCAAAACTTCTAGGTCTACCTCAAGAATTTTGCAGCCTTAAACATCTCCATACACTGAATCTCTCAGATTGTAGAAATTTAGCAAATTTACCGGCGAGGCTGGGACAAATGGAAAGCATCAGGTTCATTTTGCTCGATGGCTGTGCAGAATCTGTGAGGAAACCCATTCTGCAACATAGGCTGGGTGCTGGTCTGCAGTCCTTACCAGCATTTGTCATTGAGACACCGGTTGGCAGCATCAGCAGCAACATTTCCCTACTCAAGCTGGAGAATTTCTCTGAGCTGGAACTGTACCGCCTCGAGAACGTGCAGACAGTTGATGAGGCTGAAGCACTAAAGATGCCAGGTAGATCAGGACTACGTAGTTTGGGACTGATGTGGACATTAAATGTTGACCGATCCGTTGAAGACGAACCCCTGCTTCAGGCACTTGAGCCACCCAAAGATCTTCAAAAGTTTAGGGTACAAGGTTACATGGGCGAAAGGTTCCCTAAATGGAGTGTAGAATTGGGTTCCTCCCACAGGAGTCAGCTTCACGAAGTAGGATTAATGCATTTTCCAATGTGCAACAGTTTGCCGCAGCTCGGGCAGCTTGCAAATCTCGTGAAGCTGCACCTATGCCGGATGCCCAAAATTAGGAGATTGAGCAGAGAATTATGTGGTAACACTGGAGCACTCAGGAGATTGCAAAGTTTCACTTTGGAATACATGGAGAACCTGGAAGAATGGTGCACCTCTACTACGACATCTACTGGCCAGGAAGGGTTCATGTTCCCCGTGCTTCAGGAACTGAACATATACCATTGCCCTCAATTAACTATGAATCCCTATCCTCCAAGAGACATGAAATGGGAAGTAAGAGCAAGTAGTGGAGCATCGCAACAGCTTCTTCAGAAGGATGATGTGATGCAATCGTTGGCAGAATATATGGGCTTGCGGTGTCCACTTGGTTACACCACCGAGCTGCATGTCAGTGGCTCCAGTAGCAGCATTTCTCCATGTCTTCCTATAGATGGATGGAAATTCAATGGTTCTCTCATCACTATAAACGGTTTGACAAGTGATTGTTGTAGTTTGAGCGACACATTGCTAGCCAAAGGTAACAACATCCAGATTATAGCTAATCTAGAGATTTCAGGCATCGAAGATGCAAAAGGCAGCTTGCTTGAAGAAGTTGAATCAGTTGCATATTGCACCCGATCTAGCCTTGCCAAATCATGGTCACATTTGTTTCCGCATCAGCGACCAATTGTAAATAGCGGAGCATCTCCACATTTTATGGTGACAGGTTATGCAAGTTGTGCACTCGATGGTTGGATTGACAAAGTGACCTCCTTTCTTGGCAACCTTACACGGATCAACTTGGAGGACATGCCTATGTGCGAGCGCCTACCACCACTAGGTCAGTTACCAAGGCTGCAGGAGTTGCGGCTTAAAGGGATGCCTAAAATCTCAAGAATCGACAGGGACTTCTGCGGGAGTGACCATGCGTTGTTCTTTCCAAGGTTAAGAAGGTTTGTTTTGAATGGTATTATGGTATGCCAAACCTTGAAGAGTGGGTGACTAAGGTGTCAGGTACAAGGGAGGATCATTGTGGCCAGGAGAAATTCATGTTCCCTGAGCTGGTGAAGCTGACGATATGGAACTGCCCCAAGTTAAAGCCGAAGCCATGTCCCCCAAGAGCCAAGGAGTGGGATATAAACAACAGCGATCAGGTAATAGCGTCAACCTATGACATCAACAGTGGAGGTGAGCTTGCGATGACTATGCTACAAGTATTGCTATGCAAAGTTCCTCACAGTGATTGGAATTTGCTTCATCGTCTGCCTGGGATCCAAACCTTGGCTATTGTTAGCTGCCACGGGATGGAAGCTTTGCCTGAGAGCATTCAAAACCTTTCCTCACTGCAATCGCTGACCATAAGTAAATGTCAGGGCCTCAAACAACTACCAGAATGGTTGGGGGACCTCACCTCCCTTGATAGGTTGATGGTTGTGAGTTGCCACTTATTGGAGTCCTTAACAGCTAGGCGTTTGTCTTTCCTTCGGTCGCTCACTTTGAGCTGTTGTGATAGACTGGCAGCACTGCCCGGGTGGATGTGTGATCTCAAATCACTCGCCAAGATGACAATTGAAGGATGCAAGAGCCTTAAATATTTGCCTCATCTTTATGGACTGGAATATCTACTCATTGAGTGTAATGATGAACTAGAATGTTGGTGCAAATCACACGATATGTTCCCTCAGACCAAAAGGAAGGTATATTCCCAGCATTGTATCTGCATGCAATTCTATGTTTCTAACAAAAATACGTGATGAATTGCATCTGGCTTGTTATTATTTTGTAAAATGTCACGCATATTGTTTTATTATACTAGTTCATCAACCAGTGTTCATAACTGTTAGAAAATTTGAGGCCCACAACCAATTTAAATTCCTTATGCTTGGTGTCTACTTTGTATATTTAGTAACAATACCAATATAGCTAGCTACATTGTAATCTTTATAGTTTTTTTGATAGATTTCAATTATCCCAATACTTTATATTTGACTACATTCTCGTTCAAAGTTCCCCACCCCTTTGCAATGCACATTCACGTGTATCCGACAGGCATTTGATTGAAATCTTGGTTACTACAAGGACATAAATATGCATTTTAGCCTGCACCATATCCCCTGAGATGCCATATTCAATTTATCACAGAAATGTGTGTAACCATATATTGTTTCTAAAAAATTATGTAGACATATTATAATGTAATTCTTTATGATGGGGAATTAATATTTTAATATGGTTTTTTTTTGTCATCGGTACATGACATTAAGGAAACATCTTCCATATTTGCTATAAAACTGCGGAAATCAATATGCATGTATAGATGATATTCATGTTTTTCCATATGTCAATAAATGCAGAAGTGGATAATTTAGAATTGTGTACATGGGTTATTTTGTGTTATTTTTATAAAATAGTAGTGATGGGTAAATTAGATGCAGATTAAGGGGGTACTTTAGATTGTTTTAAGAATTGTAAGTGTGTAGTTCAGATATAGATTTATAAGGTTACTTTAGATTACTTTCATAATGATAGTTGCCAGTAATATATATGAAGATTCAGGGGTTGCACTAGGTAATGACAGAGATGGGTAATTTTGATCTCATGGCTGGTTTTTGGTTTACAAAATTGACTGTCACATGTTGTGCTTTTTGTGTGACTTGTACGATTTCTTTTCTCACAAGTGAGGACGATTAAACATGTGTAATTAATAAATTATATAAGACTCTTACTCTCATGTTTCATAAGACTTGTGTTGAAACAACTTTTGTGCATGCTATATATGCAGCGCTTCTGGCTGGAGAGTCCTAGGGGGAGCAACAACCAGATCTTACCAGCGAGATCATTACATATACTTTGGGCACATGATGATAGATACTGGAGGTTACGTTCTATTCCTGAGTCCAGGTACGGTTCTCAGAAATCAAAAGCTGATTGTTTGAAAAAAAAAAGGAAATCAAAAGCCTGATAATGCTAAGCCTTGTGCAGGATTAATTCACACTAGAATAAGCAATCAGAGGGGGTGAATGATTATGGCAGCTAAAAATAATTTTTAATATTTTCTCTAATTATAAAACCTAATTAAATCATGTTTCTCGAAACTGGACAGAACAATGTTTTGTTATTAAAAATTAAAATTTCAAATTCCCTAACTTCAATGAGAATCAATGCATTGCTAATCACATGCACATTAACATTGCCCTTTGTCATGCTAATGACTTTGCATTGCTAATTTAAATTTAAACCAAATTTTCATCATATGGTCGATCTCGCACATTTTTTTCATGTGTGCTCTGCTCAAAATGAAAAGGTAGCATAATATTTTAAGAGTAAAATTCATGTACAGTCCTAAACTAGTACGGGTGTGTCATCTAGGTGTCTAAACTTTCAAAATGTGGATTCAAATCCCACAACTTACTAATCGGTTCACCCATGTCCCAAGTCTCATGTTACAAAATTGGATGTATTTTGGTTTTTTATTTAAATTCTGCCAGCGTGGCGGGTTGACTGGAGGAAGAAGTGGACCTCAACATGTGGGGCCCACATGTCAGTCACCAACTCAGCTTCTCCTGCATCTCTCTCCCCTTTCTCTCTCTCCTCTATCTCACTCCCCTCCATGTTTATCCTTATTCCTTGCTGGCTGCCGGCCGACCCTTCTTCGGCGCCATCCCTGCATGGGCCTCCTTGCCAGCCATGAGCCGCCATCCTCTTCCTTAATCCTGGCATGGCCGCCCCTATTTCTCTCATCCTTTCTTCCTCGGCCCAGTCGTCGCCCTACCCCCATGCGCCATGGCGCCGCTACCGGATTGCCCTTCCCGGCTCTTCCCTGTTCCACCGCGCGGTTGTTGTGAGCAAGTAGGCGGCGGCGGTATGGCACGTGGTGGGGTGGAAGGTGCGGTGGTAGATCTGCTCCTCTCCCAGTGGCCTCCACCCCTCTTTCCGCCACCCTTGCTCCTGCTCCGATCGTGTTGGATAGTGGCGGCCACCTAGGCAGTGAGTGTTGGTGGTGGACAAGCATGCAACGGTGGTAGGGCACACATTAGGGTGGAAGGTGCGGTCGCGGCCCTGCACCTCCTCCGATGGAGCCAGATGGCGGCGGCAGCATAGGCAGCGGGGAGGCCGGCTAAAGGCGAAGGCATGGTCACCCTGGCGGCACCTAGAGCAGAGGCGGCCTAGGAGAGGGAGGCGCAGGGAAAGGGGGGACAAGGGGGCGTTAGGGCTCGGTGGCGGAGCAGGGTCTGCAGTACGTGGCCTCGCAGCGAGACCGGAGCGAGGGCCCGACGCCGGTGGCTGGTGCACGGTTAGTTCCGGCCGCGCTGCTAGGCAGTGGCGGCATTAGCCTGAGCAGTCTGGGCGCATAGGCACAGATGGGTGACTAACATGTGGGCCCCTTACCGGGTACACATCATCGCTGAGTCACCATGCCATGCTAGCAGTTTTAGGTCTTAATATGAGACTACCTAGGGTGAGCAATTAGTAAGTTGTGGGACTTAAATATGCATTTTAGAAGTTTTGGGACTAGATGACATGGCTAGACGAATTCAGAGACTGCCCATGAATTTTACTTATATTTTAAAGCATATTGACCCTTGTAAAACAAGAAAATCAAAATTGTTGCACTATGTTAAAATCGTTACCATACATGCCAGCTTATCTCTACAATTTGTCGCCAGCAACCACGTTAAGCTTAGGTGGTGCACAGGAACCACCTTAACTCTAACAAAGCTCCTTTCGTTCCATTAAGAATTAAGATGAACAGTAGAACACCATTTTTTTCTTAATTTTTCAAGGTGGTGCACCACCATAGATTTGGAGCTAGCTCCGCCCCTGCAGCGATGGCAAGTGATAGCAGGTGTGTAAGGTTGTTGCCAGATTTTTTGTTTTGTTGAGATATTTATTTACCTTCCAACAAGGTCCATGTGGCAGTAGATCACATTTTAATTACTGGGGCAGAAAATAAATTGTTGACATGACATTCCTTCCTTGTCATGGCAACAAATAAAATAATTATCTCAGTGGTAAGTAAGATCCTTTGAAATGAGAAATAATGAGATTTGACAGTTCACTTCCTAATAATGTGGCAGTAGATCACGTCTTACTACCATGGCAAAATTTCAAATTTATTACCATTTTGCTTATTTTGTTCGTTATTAGGTTCGCATTATCGATGGAGCTCTTAGAAGTCTGGTGGCTGGTGATTGATGGCTGGGTCCCTGTAGAGTTCCTCTCCAAAGACACTAGCTATGATATCTACCTTATTTACAAGCTGGCAGATGAGCACGATGGCCTCAGATGGGGGCAATCCTCTGTAGAAGTGGATGGAGTACAAACCACTGATACCATTGTTTCCTTTGTCGATGAAGATGCCGTGCGTGTGGATGTTGTGGCTTACCCAGTAACCCGTTCCGAAGGTTGGATGGAGCTCTGGCTTGGTGAGTTTGACAATAAGCATGGTGATAGTGAGGTAAAAGTAAGCGTCTCAGAGAGAAATGATACCTATGCCAAGAAAGGGCTCATCATTGAGGGTATGGAGATCAGAGCGAAGAGCCTGGCTATTAGCTAGAATGAGGGCTGCCTGTCTTTTAGTTTCAGTGTTTACCTTATGCTGATATGGAAGTTGTAATGCTAGAATCTATTTTACAACAAATTCGGTGTACATTAGAACTCTAACTCTCGTTCAAGAAACAGTGTTTATACAGCAGGCCCTTCTGTAAAGATGACTGCAGTGGTTCATGACAGCCATGAGCCGTGGAATGGTCCTCCCATCCCGCAGCGAGCTTGGAGGACCATTACAATACAAGACAGGCACTACTGAAGAAAGAGGCTTTGGTCCCAGCCATGCCCTGGTTAGAAGTTAGAACCAATGCTGACGCAAGCATCAGTAATGGTTTAACGGTCGGGAGCCTTGGTAACACCTTGATTTTCAAATTTCAAGTTTGAATTATTTCAATTTGATTTGAGTGAATTTATCCCATATTTTCATATGAACATTGATTTTTATTAATTAAATTAATAAATAAATCATAAGGAAACATGTTATGAATGCATTCATGTTGGTACATAGTGTTTCTTGTTTGTTGTGCATTTGTGTGCTCAAATATATTTAGTTGTGCATTTAAACATTTGAAATCTATTAATTAAACCACTAAATAAAAGTTTCAGTGAGAAAAGTTCATTGTCCTCCACCACCTCTCTTTTTCTCATTTCAGCCCGCAGCCCATCTCTCCCTTCTCCCTTCTTTCGCCAGCCAGCCCAAACCATGGCCCAACTAGGTGCACGCCATGACACCCCCCGCCAGGCCACGTGTCACCAGCAAAACAAAGCCGCACTGCCGCTTGCTCCATGTGTGCCACATCATATCAACCCATCGCCACACGAAATCCCATTGCCGCTGCCCGCCTGGGCCTGCCTAGCAGGCCCACCTCCTACCTCCAACGGCCTCCGCATCCCGCGCGGGCACGCCACGCCGCCCGACCTCGACTCGGTCCAAGCCCGCGTCACCCCTGCTCCCTCACGATCTCCACACGAGTCCAAAACATTCCACTTCGCATCGCGCACACCTCCCCGCACTCTGTTTCCAACACCAGCCACTGCACCAATACTAGCAACCTCTCCCCACCATCAAGCTCGACCGGGTGAGCTTCACCTTCACTCGCCACACCTCATGCACCCCTCGGTTTCCTCTCTCACTCGCTCTCAGTCTGTCACTGTGCAGCTGCAGCTTCCGTCCACCACCGTGTCACCGATGTGCCTCATTGCCACCGGCGCACCTCAATTCCCCTTCTTTTCCCTCACATCGTGTTGCTGCCGTTGAACCCTACCTCTCTGTGCAGATCCATCGCCACCGCCATTGAACTCCATCACCACGAAGCCAACGACCTCAAGAACCGGACCCAATGCTTGCACATTGAGGTGAGAAAGCTTGCCCACCCATCCTTGCCCTTAATTACACCCTCGTTCACTCGTAATTGCTTGCCGAAGTGAGTCCTTTCCCACTGCCATGAAACCCGTCGTTGTGCGACCACCTCTAGTCATGAGCCGCCATCCTCAACCCCCTAAACCACTTTGCTGTCACATGATAAACCTCCCTAGTTAAACCTTGAAGCCCTGGACCCCTGGACGTGCCGTTCTCCGGCGAAGATATGCTATGCCAGCAGCTGCGGCGCTATCCCTAATGGTCGCCACCGGTGTCAAACCCTAGCACCTAATATATGCCGTCCATTACCCATCACAGTCCACCGCCAAGTCAGCCTAGGGAATACCGATTAGCACCGGAAAACTTTTCTTTAATCAACACACGGTTACTTTTCGCAGAAACCTCCTATCATCCAATTTCTACTCACAAAATGACCCAAGGCCTATTTGTTCAATGTGTTGGGCTTCGCAGTCGAATTTGAGTTCTTTTCCACCCTCAAACTTTTGACTTTAGTCTAGTTTACATTCATGGAACAGTTAATCATGCTTAATTAAATGCAAATAATTGTTTTTAAATCAATTAAAATCATTTTAATTTTGTTCAAGACTTAAATAAATATTTGGCACATAATGAACTTAGAACTTTCATCTAAAATGACTAAAATGTCCTTGTAGCTTTTTAATGCTTAACTTAACCATATTAAATCCTTTTTAATTAAGTCTTGAACCGGTCGTGATAACCAGTAGCACAACTTAATAGGACTTTTAATCCATGTTTGTGATGTTTGGTGTGTGGTTCATTTCTAGTTTAGTGTATTGAATGTATGATTGTCAATGTGTAGTTGACGAGCAGTTTGAGGAATTCGAAGAGCAAGTTGTTGAAGACCCTGAGGAGTTCGTTGAGGAAGGCAAGTGTTCATAGACCTATCTTATGTCCCTTACATTAAGTATTACATTTCCCCATCTTGACATCCTCTAACCTAAGGATGACTAGAGTTATTTTATTTGTCCTTGATTCAACTATGGGAAGGGATGTGATGTGTAGCTTGGCTAGTGCTCTAACTTAAGTAATGAACATGATGACTCGACCGTCAATGATGATACAATCGTAAAAGGTGACTTTTTAGCAACAATGATTGGGGACCTAAACTTGCTTTTGCAAGGATTCTCATGTACTCCACCCTAAGGACTAGCTCAACGAGCATCATCCAAGTTTAACAATGCAACCATAGGGGTAGTATAGGACATCCTTGGCCAAACTAATTTTATTTTGATATGCTTGGCTAACTAATTTGATGATCTAGAGTTGGATAGTTTGCTGAGCCAAAAGGGGCTTTCCCTAGCCAGTGGAAGGTGCAGTGATTTATTTGCTTTCTTGTTATTCAACTCCTGGAGGGGAAGTCCTAAATTGATAAACTAGAGGAATCCTTAAAAGGCGGCTACACTCTAGTGAGTCATTGTAAAGGCCTTGTAATAAGACCATGCCGACCTACAAAATGTAGTGGGTAAATGAGGAGTCGCAACCTCAAGCACCAAGGGAATCATGACTTGTGGGTAAAGTGTACAGCCTCTCAAGAATGTTAATAAACTGATATATCAGCCATGCTCGCAGTTATGAGTGGCGTGGACCCTCATAGACTAGATGGTTACTTGTTATTTGGGTTGTGATGATGATTATGATGCAACTATTATTATTCTGATTATTCTGGGACGATGTTATTAACCATGGTTTGAGATTAAACAAATATGTTCTTACTAAAAGATTGACTAATAAAAACTACCACTTAAGCCAGCTCCATATATAGCCAGTCCACATAAGCCTAAACGGAAAGCATGTTCTTAACACTTGCTTTTACTTTTTCAACCACTATGTTTCTACCAATGCAACCACTGTTCAAGTGATGAAGAGGAGGTGGTGCTTGCTCAAGTGTTCCAGGACTACAATAAGTTCTAGGCTAGCCTCAACATGTATTTTGTCTATTTTTTGAATAGTTAGGGGAATTCAAGTTACTTGATTATTGTAACTCGAGGTTAAAAATCAAATGACTGTGACAATTAAGTATTGTAAAATGAACCTCCCCCATTCCAAGCAAGAATACCGATACAAGAGTGAGAAGCCATGTGTACTTAGTAAGTCGAAATGCAAGATCAATCCCATATATAGAGCTAGGAAGTTGTTGTAGCACCCCTGCGGTTTAGTCAAGCAAGCACTTTAGCTTCGGGCAATATTTATTCACTAATTTTGGGAATTATTCAAAGGTCTTAGCATATTCTTCTTTCATCTAATTGTGGCCCATGACAAACAGTTGAGTAGTCTGTAGAAACTTGATCTATATATGGAAATAGAAAAGGATTAAAATACACGAGTGGTCCTCGAACTTGGTTAGGTGTGTCGGTCACGTTGGTCCCTAAACTTAGAAAACTAAAAATTCGAGTCCCTAAACTTACCTCGGGCGTCATCTAGGTCCAAAACCTCAAGTGGCCCACATGAATGGTCCACCTTCTTCTACCCCGCTCACATGTGACATGTGGGACCCATATGTAGGTAGGTAATTATTTTATTTTTCTCCACCTTTCTTGTCTTCCCTCGGAACTCCAACACTGCTAGGTATCCTTCGCTGCTAGCCGCACTTATATCCACCTAGTTCAATGCAGGAGACAAGGGGTTGTCACCTCTACATGTAAACGCTACCAGTTGAAAGGAACATGCCAGGATATCCGACCTAAGTGGGGAGGAGGTCAATTTGGTTGCTAATTCGCACTAATAAAACCTAGGGCTATTTAGTGCATAAGATAAACCTATCGCGTCCTACACATGCTAGTTAAGTCTAAAGTTTATCTATGCGCTCTCTAACTTACCCAAAAACTTGCTACCTAGAGCCAAACCTAATCAAACTAATAACGAAAGCTAAAAGCACACAAGAAAGTAATTGCGGCAAGTAAACAGGTAAGGGAAAGGGGATGCAAACTCCCGAGGAGATGTGGAGATTTAACGTAGTTCACCACTAAGGGCTGGGCTCACCACCAAAGGCAATATTTGAGCCGGGCACCAATACTCTTTTGATCACGTCTTGCGCTCGCCACTAAATGGCTCACGGTAAGCAAAGGCCAAGTGCCACTAAGCCACCAAGGCTTAGCCACCGCCACCACCCCTCTCGGTCACAAGGCACCAGATTCTTTGCTACGGAGTTTGTAGGGTCTCCTCGTCCCCACACAAAGTATCGCTACTGCTTCACACTAAGAAAGAGGGTCTAGCAACGATTACAATGTGGCTTAGACTGCAGCCAAGTCTCCTCTAATAGCACACGTAGGAGCTACACTCAAGAATAGCTCATAAGCTCACTCTTACTAAGTTCTAACCTAGCTTGAATCATGCACTAAGATCACTTTTGGTGGTTGGAATGGTGGATATGCTTGGAATACACCTCTACACTTGTTGTGGTCTACAATAGCTCGAACTCACTTGAACTAGCCCAAATATGAACTAGCTATTGGCAAAAAGGCTGCCAGAAAGTGCCTAGATCGGACAATCATGTCTGTTCACTTTGGCGTACTTCGGACTGTCCGGTCTGTTGTACTTGCCAACTAGCAATTGCACTAGCTGTTGTAAAGTCCGAAGGTTTGTCTAGTCTCCCAGACCGTATTGTCCGGTCCGTTGAAAGCCTTGGCTGCTTCATTCTTCATACCTTCGGTCAAATATGTCCAACTGTTTGTCCGGTCTTCTAGACCGTGTTGTCCGGTCCATGTATTCTTGGTCGTTTCCACTGCTTCATCCTGAAGTTGCCTAGTCCATTGTTTTTTCTAGGGTTTGGACTGTCCGGTCTTCATAGTTTGCCTAGCTTCCAAATCTTCTGCCCTTCGGGAAAATTGGTCCAAAGGTTTGTCCGGTCATATAGACCATATTGTTCGGTCCTCACAAACCCTATGCGGAACCTCTGTTAGGGTGGTCCTTTGGGCCTTGCCTTCAGATTTTCTTCTTCTTCATCCCTAGACCAAAACACCTGAGAATGTGCATCTAGATAAACTTATTAATCCAAATGTTAGTTGTCAATCAATCACCGAAACACAACTATGAAAATATGGGCATATGAAGCCATTTTCCTTACACCAGTGGTGCATGCATCCACTTTGCCACCACAACTGGTCTTCCTCCTCACTGTCATTCCATCTATAGCTTGCATTCACTTTGCCGCAGTTGACCTCCTCATCGTTGTTGTTTGTACCATGCCCTCGTGATCTATGCATGCTCGTTGCATTACTGCTTGCACTGGTGGAGGGGAGCCAGTGGTGGAGGAAGGTAGCCACATAGGAGAGCCGACAGCAGGAGGGCCATGTGTGCCTTGTTGTCCGCGCCGGTCCATCAGAAGGAAGAAGGGGGAGTGGTGAGAAGGCTGGTGTAGAGGACAACCAATGTGGAGTCGGACTGGTAGGAGGAGGGATGTCGTTGGGAGGAGTGCTAGCGGGGGAGAAAAGGAGCGGTGAAGACAATAAAAAAATATCCACTGGTTCCACGTGCCAGAGGTAAGGGAGAGAGAAGAGGTATGAACATTATATGTGGACCCCACATGTAAGGTCCACATAATAAGCCCTGAGAGAGAGTGAGAGAAGCGGTTTTTGACGCATATGACGTCTTAGCTAAGTTTATGGACTCGAATACCTTGCTTTCTAAGTTCGGGATCTACATGAGACACCTCGTCAAGTTGAGGATCACCCATATATTTTACTCTAGAAAAAATAAACTTTTTAATTGCCCTACTTGTAGTGCATGCACCGATAAAATAATCCCCAATCATAAATAAATATTTAGTTGACAGATAGTTTGTATACTCAGAGCCTGCTACTAAGTGACTTCAGTGTAATTATAAAATTATTAAGATGAATCACGCATTTTGTAAGCGCCACGGCAACACACATATATTGAAAACTATCATTTTTTTTTCTAATTGCTAAGTGTATGAAAAAAACGGCTAGTGAAAGGGGCAGAGGCACACATAGCTGAGTAGGGCCATGGCCCCTAGTTAATTTTCGAAAAACACTTATGTCTAGTATATTTAAAAATAAGCCTCCACTCAATTAAATGTTAGGCCCCTACTCCTCTATTTCTCAATCTTGAAATGCTGAAAGTAAAAGCTCAAAATATTACTCCTTCCATCTCAAATTGGAAATGGTTGTAGCTCATTTTTTATTTGTCCACATTTATATGGGTATTGACGAATCTAGACACACATTGAACATACATACATAGAGCAATGAATGAATTTAGTAGAGGCATAGAACCTTGTACAATTTAGGATGTAGGGAGTAGTACTCCTTTTAAGAATGAAGATGTTTTTATCGCTGGTACTACGGCAGTACAAATCCACTTGTTATTCCCATGACATATATACAATACATATAAATATTTACTTTTTTCAAACTTGAGCCTCTTGGCTGAAAAATAAAATAGAGAGATGTTTTTTAGCTATGAAGATTATGAAAAATACAATGTGTAACAAAATTGATGATAAATTTTTTAGCTTTAGCCTTATTTGCTTTGTTGAGAAAGAAATGTTGTTTAGCGAAATTTCTAATGAGATCATTGTTGATCGTTTCATAAAATGAATGGCCGATATGGGAAGGAGTTGAAGGAACTATAAATACTTCCTTCTATACCATTGAAAATTCACCAAATTCGCTATGTGCCATCGTTGAACCCACATGTCATTGACACAACCGATGTCATGAAGAGAATTACATATTTTTACGGTGGCTCAAAGGGAATTAACTCGTACTAATATATTTGCATTCCTTAATTTAGAATTTATATGATAGATGATTCTAACGTATGTTTTCTTTATGCAGGTTATATTAGAATATTTTTTATTTACTTGTACTTTGGAACCTAGAACTATCTTTTATGAGAAAATCAACTAAATTTGCATATTTGTGAGTCATGAGTGTATAGTCATATTTGACGAGCATAAATAATACGTATTTATTAGTATATGAGTACGGATTTTTTATGCTCCCACTCTTTTTTTTTGTCCTAGCTCCACCGACTAGTATGAGAATTGTTGCATGTTAGAGTTTCGGACCTATGATTTTAGCAGCATGGGAGGACATGAACCTTCCGGTGGCACCACCATGGGAAGGTGAGGAAGTAGGCGAGAGAAATATGAACATTTGTGAAGAAATCTGAAGTTTCTGGATTTAATTAGGAGAGATACGGATCAGCTGAACATAACAAGGGTGCCTGGAATTTTGTGATAGATGCACGTGCAATACGCACGTTTTATGAGATGATCGGTCAGTTTTAGGAAGGAAGAGAAAGAAGAAGAAATTAAAAGGAATGATAGAAAAGTATCTGGTGAGTATGAGTACAAAATGAGGTGAAAAAAATAAAAAAAAGTGGATAAAACATTTTGCATCTATGGGTTTTGAGCTTTTTTATTATTTTTCAATCTTTTTCAAACTACGCAGTGGAAATAGCGTGAGGAGTATACTTGACTTTCTTAGATAAAAAATATTTTTGAGAAAACTCGTACTTTACGGCGTAGATAGAAAGATAGATAGATAGACGCTGAACTTGCATAGGAAGCACAAATACCTGGAAGTTCCATGCGATGTTGGACCGGTGGTCGAACAAAAAGGAATGGACTATTTATATGTGGGCTGGTCGACCTGCCCTGATTGTATCTTGGAACCAACGTATCCCGCTACATATACGTACTCCTAGATACGGAGTACTACTCGTAGTCTCGAACTCCTTTTGGAGTATATCGGAAAGCAAACCTGCCGCCACAATAATGGCGGACGACGGCAGTTTCGGCCTCCCCACCGACGCCTTCGTGGAGGTCCTGCAGCGCCTCCCGACGAGCTCCCGGCGACGACGATTCCGCCTCGTCTGCAAGCACTGGCGCGACGTCATCGACGAGCGCACGTCGGAGAGGCAAGTCCGCACCAAGATCCTCGTTTTCACCGTCGGCCGCGGCGACTCCTGCGCGTATGTCTTCGACGACGAAGCCGAGCGCCCGAGACACGAGTGGACGTACCCGCGCTCCGGCAAGCGCGTCGTACACATTGTGGGCACGTGCAACGGCTTGCTCTGCCTGCGCGAGTGCGGCTTCTCTGGCCGCCTGGCGTCGGCGCCATCACGGTGGCCAACCCGATCACCGGCGAGACGCTGCCGGTCCCGCCGCTGCCGCCGTCGTGGCCGCGGGGGCCGTTCGCGGAGCACGGCATGCACAGCTTCGGGTACCACCCGACGACGGGGCGGTACAAGCTCGTCCGCGTCCCGTGGTGCTGCGGGCCGCCGGCCGCCACGGCGCTGGTGCTCACCCTCGGCCATCCGTCATGGAGGGAGGTGCCGCTGCCCGCCGCCGCCCCGAGCGGGAGGAGCTACTACACCCGCGGCATCGTCAGCGTCGACGGGTCCACGTACTGGTTCCGCGATGACCTGCGGGTGATGGCGCTGGACCTCGACGACGACGAGAGAGCCTGGTGCCTCGAGCCGCCGCCCAAGACCTCCGTGAACGGCGTCAACGATTACTGCCAGCTGACCAGCGGCTGGGCGCGTGGCCAGGCGGTACATGCCCGGGCTGACAAAGGTGGAGGTGTGGATGCTAGTGCTAGAGGCCCGGATGTATAGCCTCGTCGATCCGAGCGACTTGGATCGGGGGGCGTGGATCACGGCGCCGCAATTCCCGCACGGCGAGTACCTCATCAGCGGGTCACGGGAGAGCGCGCTGCTGTGCCGGCGCAAGGTGGCTGATCTTCTCACGGCCCGCGACGGCAGGAAGCGCAACAAGGAGCGGCGGCCGCGGCCGCTGACGGGCGGCGAGAGGCTTGGCATTGACGAGATTTTCGAGGTTGGTGGATTTTTTTAGGACGGCCAAGACCTTCGCCTAGGTTGAGACTCTGGAGCCATTGCCGTCTATTCTCGACTTCAATTCTCGTGTGCAATGAAAAAGAGCGAGTTGGGAGAAGACGAAGCTAGTGTGAATGCCGCCGCCGAGAGAGAACGAAAGAACGTGCAGGACGTTGCGCACGGCCTCCTTATTTCTAGTTAATGTTATCATTAGGTATGTGCAAATGCAAACACTCTCCTCTACTATCCGGTTGTGCATCACAAGTTACACGTTCATAACTTTTCACGCGCATACGCTCTCCGAGAACTCGCGCAACCCCTCCCCACCACTAGAACTCACTATCGCGTATGAGTCGTGACTAGACAAATGATACATTCCTTTTTTTGTTGTTGTTGCCAAACTGTATATATTGAATATTAGATACGTGAACAATATTAAACGAAAAAATAGCCACCTATAAAGTTGAATATCTCGCTGAGCTTCATAAATTCGATATAGAGCTTGAATCCATTCCATGTCATTTGAAATATTTAAGGATTTAGAATTTATAGATCCAAAAGCTTATATCGGATATTTGAAAACCCCCTAAATGATCTCAAATAAAAACTATCAACTATGAAATTGTATATCTCATCAAACTATACAATATATTATGTTATAGATCATGTATCCATCCGAAGGTTATTAGAAAAACTCAAATATTTTAAATTTTCAATTCTAAAACATATATTAAATGTTTGGGCTCCTAAACTATTTCAAAGCTCAGACCAAAGTATCAAAGCTGCGGTCATTGAAAGGAGCTTGGAGTAGCTGTGTCGGCAGCAACATATCTAGCCTGTGTTGGATTAGGATATGATAGAACTGCTTGCGAGAGGGCCAAAACACTATAGAGGAACCCAAGAACCAGTACGTGTTGAAAGTCGACTTGCAATCCAACCGACACCTTTCAAAGTTGGCTTTAAAATAGCCAATTAAACTGAGAGAGGAAACAGCAGGGAACCAAAATAGTGGTGTTTTCCATATCACTAAATTTTTGCCTAGAAGTAGTAGAATCCTTCGATGCCTGCTCTAGAACCGACGGTGATAGCTAGATTCAACGCCCAAAACTAGTGGTGGAGGGGGTTTCCCAATTGCCAAGGCTTGCCGATTTTGTAGTATTGAGAAGAGAAATAGGAGAATAGAAAGTTTAAGCATGTCGTTGCTCATCTAAACGTATTTAAACTATCGTCTACATATGTGTAAACACTCATATGTTGTAAATTAGACCCTAAGCCATAAGTTAAATGAAACACCACTTTAAACAATAAAAAATCATTTAAACCATCAAAACCCATTTAAATTATGCATTTAAACGTGAGTTCCATATGTTTAAACAATTGTTCAATTCATGCATCATAATATGAGATTATCTAATATTTAAGCTAGTTGTTAGAGCATAGTTTACAATATATTACGTATTGGCATGTACTCATGTGGCAATATGAGAACTATATGTATAATATCTTTATCTATAGTATATATATTCTAACTGTCTATATCTAATTATGTAATTGAATGCATTTTCAAATCATACATTAAAAATGATGAAATGGTGACATTTTTAATACTTACTAGTGTAGATGCATGTGCGGTACGTACGTCATGAACCATATGCCAGATTGCATACTTAACGGGCTTACGCGGATCATGTGAAGAGCGAAGGCATCGAAGGAGCTGACCGGATGGGCAATCAAAGAGGGAGGGAAAGAAAATACAAAGAAGGAATTAATGTTCACTTGATTGATGTCCTTCCTTTTTATTATTCTTAGACAAGGAAATTACTCGATAGGTATTGGTACAAGATGAAGTGAGAAATAACAGATTAAAAGGTGAAAATTTTTTCTTTTATCGGTTTTGTCCCTTTCCTTTCCAATCCTTTCCACATGTGCAGTGGGCCTATGTGAGGGGCACAGAGGTTTTTGTTAGGTGAAAAATAGTATTAAAAACTCGCTCTTATAGTATAGGAGATTATCAATGCGGTAAAAAAGAAATTAGAGTAATTTGGTGCTTTCTTATAAACGGTCCCATGTGGCTCCATCCATATCATCTTTATGTGACTTAACAAATAAACGTCTATATATTGTCTTTTAAGTTATCACATAATAATTTTAAATTTCTTGATCAATGCATAGAACAAAATAAATTGTTAGGTATACATGGCAACCATAACTCGTACAACAGTGTGTATAAATGATCTCATAGCTTTATATTATATGTTAGATTAATTATGAGATGGTTGCTTCACTAAACAACTATATCTCTTTGCCTCGCCTCCATCTCTCACTGCATAACATGGTCTATGTAACCACTGACTTGTAGCAATGAACTTGCCGTTAGAGGTGTATAGAGTATAGTATTTTGCCCACAACAGTGTGATATGTCTTGTGCATATACAACCGTAAAAGGCGATATATAGATTAATTATACAGAGGGACCTAGCGCAAACATGCTCCTCAATTAGTGGTGCGATCGGTTTTGTAAGTGACGACGTCACTTCTATTCTGATTAATCAGCTCGATCATAGATTGTCGTGATGTATGTCTACACTGTTTGTAGCACATGGGGATAGTGATCCCGGCAGCGACTAAGCACCTTCCTACAACGTATTCGTCAGGAAGATGGTCTCTTTCTCGTACTACTATTCGATTCTTTCTTGTACACGTGTAGCTGGGCGACAAGCGCCTTGATTCGTTAGGCGCTTTGGCTCACATGCACACTGATCAAGTTCAGAAATACCTCCAGTACGTAGACATCAAGTACAGTGGCAAATTTCTGTACTACCATATATGATATTGATAACCCTTTTAGAAAATAAAATAGTTCGATTATTTGTCAATATATAGAACACCATCATTTGTGTCCACATTCAAAGCCTGATCACTATCGCTTTTGTCTGCTTTCATTGAGACCCGTATCAGCCAAGGTCTCCAAAAAGCCAGCGCACAACATGACGGGAGAATTGATTACTAAGTCACTGGGAGAACAGCCCAATCCGTTCATTGCATCTGTCCCAGCGCCAAATGGAACCGGGATTGATAAAAGAATCAGTCCTGTTTTCAAAGCCCAGGACCCTAGGGGCGCTATGCGGGGCACTCGGGGATGCATCAATCCCGGTTGGGAACGCCAGTGACCCCCGGGGGAGAATCAGTCCCAATTGGTAATTTTGTCCCGGTTGGAACAATGGTGTGGAGGATTTTAGAACCTCCCTTCCCGCCATATCTCGCCTCCTGCACGGCGTCCTATATACTTCCGGGCCGCCGCCGCGCGCCATCTCCTCTCCTCTCCTCTCCTCCGTCCTCAATGGAGCACGTCGACGCACGGCGCGCTTCAACGCAGTAACCCTAGAGGAGCGCCTCGCAGCGACGAAGCGCATGGATCACCGCCACCTCGAGCAGTGGTGATAGTGGAGGCTTGGCACACTCCGGTCATTCTCTTGCACCGCCGAGCTCCTCTTGAACAGTCGCCTCCGTCGCCGTGCTGCCGCCGCTAGGAGGAAGGCAGACCGCGCCACCACCATGTCTACTCGCCATGAGGCGGGCTCCTCGGCCTCTACCGCTCCCATCACCGCCGAAGCTGCCATTCTGGACATACTACAATCGCTGGACATGTGGTGGCAGCGCCAGCACCGGTTGTTGACAATGACGAGATCGATTGGGCGGCACTGATGGCTGAGTCATCCGGTGAGGAGTAGAGAAAAAATTATGTAGAAATCAGTGTCATATATGTAAGAACTAGTATGTAATCGTATCTATATGGCCTTGTGTTGAATCTTGTGTTCAAATATCTGAATGTGTTGAATCTTGTGTTCAAATCTCTGAATCTCTGAATGTTGTGTTCTTCAACGGGTGCACACTTTGTGAAAAAAAGAAACGGGAGAGCTTTAATCCCGGTTGGTAACTACAGCCGGGACTAAAGCTCTAGCGACCGTTGGGCGGGGGATTTCCCTTTAGTCCCGGTTGTTTATACGAACTAGGACCAATAGTCTGAGGGTATTTAGGCTCCCTTCTTCCTCCCCTTGCCCGAGCCATGAGCAGAGAGCTCTCTATTCTTGGTTGGCGCCATCTTTCCTTCATCTAGGGGAGGTGCTGTCCATTTTTTCCCTCAAGATTTCCAAGATTTCACCCATCCAAGTGTTCTAAGAGTTTTGACACTTACTCCTGCTCTCACATTGCACTTTTGTTTTGATAGATTCTTGTTTTCTTTCTCTCTCTGTATTTTGTATACATGTACATGTTCTTCTATTATTGGACGTTAACGGTTAATAGAGAGAGACTGATGGGGATGACACGTGGAGAGATAGAAAACATTTATTATGACAAAAAGTTAGAAGTGTACATCTTGACATTATGACTTCAATTAACATAGCCATGCTTTACATGAAATGTACATCTGACCGCACATATTTCAAACTCCACTGTGTCTACAGTGCCAACACCGCACATATTTGAAACTCCACTGTGTCTACGGTGCCAACACCACTGGAGTGTGGCATCTGCTGGGAGGGACTCACCTCTAGCAGCACCTGCAATGCCTGTCCTCACCGTGGCTCATGGTGGGGTGTGAGTCATGCGGTTCCCACACTGTTCAATCTATGGAGAAGTTCGTTAGGATCTTCTCACACCTTAGCAGTTCTACCCGTGTAGTTTAACATTGAGGGAGTTTAGGATTTTCTCACAGCTCAGAAATGATTGATATACAACTACAAAGAGCTATGCGAACCAGGGCACCAAAGCAGGAAGTGAGTATATGGGGAGGCATTGCTAGAGAGTTTTGAGATTGTAGTGTGATGGGCTGAGAGTTTGAGGTGCTATTTATAGCCGAGGAGGCACCGACACATGCACCTTTAGTACTGGTTGGATAGAACAACCGGGACTAAATATGTTTGATTCATAGGATCCAGAGATACTAAAAGCCAAAAGTGCAATAATACACCTACCTGTTCTTCTGGATTTCCCTGCCTCTCTTCTGGATTGCCTTGTCCGCTCTTCTAGATTTCTCTAAGTGAGAGTTTAGGATCTTCTCACAGCTTAGAAATGATTCATATACAACTACTAAGAGCCCTGCGAATCAAGGCACATAAGCTACAAACAAGTATATTGGAAGGCATTGCAGGAGAATTTTGAGAATGTGTGATGGGTTGAGAGTTAGAGGTTCTATTTATAGCCATTGAGGCACCAACAGAAGGGTCCTTTAGTACCGGATGGTTGCAAGAACCGAGACTAAATGGGCCAGACTAATGGGAGACAAAGGAATCCAAGGACAGTAAAAGCCAAAAGCGCAATAATAATACACCCAAGGGGTCATTTTGTGCCGATTCGTTGCTGGAAAATGGATTCGAATGCAATTTATACTATTCATAAGTGGTATTTAATTGTCCATAAAGTTGAATTATAAGTGGTATTTATCTGTTCACAAAGTTAAATTATAAGTGATATGGTTTCAGTAAAAATGTTGCACATGGACAGGAAATGGATATACAGTGCAGACCAGTGGCTCAAAAGAATTTATTGATGGTGTGCACCAATTTCTCAGTACCACAGAGAGGCACATGGACTCTAGTTTTACTTTGTTGTCCATGCAGAGACTGCAAGAATGAGAAAGATTATTCCTCGCCAAGGTATATTCAACTGCACTTGATGCAAAGGGGTTTCATGCTAAACTATGTGTGTTGGACAAAGCATGGAGAATTAGGTGTTATGCAGGAAGACGATGAAGCAGACTTTCACGATCTAGACCATGCCGAGTATTCCTTTCTTTGCAGATACTACAACGAGTGATGCTGAAGGTGTTGAAAATACCGATGCTTTAGGTGAAATGCTACAGGCTGCAGAGAAGTATTGTGACAATGAAAATGTTAGGAAGAAGCTAGAGCGCGTGATGGAGGATCATAAAACCCCGTTGTACCCTAGATTGTAAAAGGGGCCACAAGAAGGTGCGTAGCACGTTGGAATTGTTACAATGGAATGCAGCAAATGGTATATCGGACAAGGACGTTTGCTCAGTTATTAAAACTCATTAAAGATTTTCTTCTAGAGGGTAACAAGTTGCCTGAGACAACATACGAAGCACAAGAGCACAAGACAGAAAGAGCACCAACCAAAATAGTGGCATCCGGATTGATGCCATAGATAATGATGGACACAAGAACACATACTATGGTTGCATAGAGGAAATATGGGAACTCGAGTATGGCCCTTACATAAGGATCCCTCTATTTCAATGCCAATGGGTGATGTTAAATGGAGGTGTCATGATTGATCCAAACTATGGTATGACAACCGTTGACCTCAACAATATTAGATATATAGACGAACCTTTCATCCTAGTAGAGGATGTCGCTTAAGTTTTTTTATGTCTACAATACCCAAGAAGAGGTTAGCAAAGCACAATGATCAATCCTATGGTGAGTCAAGGCGACACATAGTTTTTTCAGGCAAAAGAAACATCATGGGAATTGATGAGGTCAACGATGAAAAAGATTACAATAAGCTCGATGATATTCCTCCATTTTCAGTACTAGTTGATACAAGTGTATTATTGGCTAGTGAGGAAGCTCCTTACTTGCATAGCGATCATAATGAAGGGACACTTGTAATGAGGAAGTATATTACTGTTCCAATACGAGTTGTAATGATTAAACCTATTGTTGGCTAGAGAATTCTAATGTAACAATTGTTTTCCAGGTGTTGTATACAAGGATAATAGTTGTTTTCCTACTTAATAGTACCCGTTAATAAATTCTAATTCTACAAAAAACAGATAGCCCTAAAGGTCAAAACAACCGAAGGATATTTAGTCCCGGTTGCTAAGTACAACCGGGACTAAATAGGCTTTAGTCCCAGTTTTAGTTATCAACCAGGAGTAAAGGTCAAAACAACATGGACTAAATGTCCCCCATAGGGCCTGGGGGTAAGACATTTAGTCCCGTTGTAGTTACCAATCGGGACTAAAGTTCCTTCACAGGGCCTCGGCAATAGGACATTTAGTCCCGGTTAGTAACTAAAACTAAGACTAAAACTATTTAGTCTTGGTCGTAGATACCAATTGGGACTAAAGTCCCCCTCCCACCAATTACATTTCCTCCCACCAATTACATTTGGTGGGACTTAGTTTCGCGTGCACATTCACTCATTTTGTCTTCCATTCTGTCGCTTTGCCTCGTTGTCCTTGCCTCCGCCGCCGCGTTGTCTCCATCGCTGTCCCCACCACGCCGTCTCCGTCCCCGTCGTCCACGCCGCCGCCGCCGTCGTGCGTCGTCTCCATCCCCATCCACGCTGCCGCCGGCTACTGTCCACGCCGTCCCCATCCACACTCGCCGCAGGTACATTGTCCTTCCCTACACCGCTGCGTCCCCGGCCTCGCACCGCCGTGCGCACCCCACCCTCCCGCACCCTGGCTTCCCACGAACCACCACAGCCTGGCTTCCCAGCCTCGCGCCGCCGCACCCCGGCCTTGTCTCGCACCGCCGCCGCACCCCTGCTTCCTTTGTTTATTATTTATCTTAATTATTTATGTAATTTGTTATGTGTTATTAATTATTTATGCAATCAATTTATATAGTGTGATGCTATGTATTTGTACAATTATATGTATTAGTAATTATAATTTGTCATTCTCCTTTTGTTCATTATTTATGTAATTTGTGTAATTATTAATTATTTATGCAATCTGTTTGTGCAATTATATGTATTGTCATTATCTATTTATAAATGTGATTATAATTTGTGTAATTATATGCAATCCATATGTAAATGTGATGTATGAAAAACAATTTATATGGAAATGGAAATGTATATGCATAGAGAAAGTAGAAAAATGGACAATCGTGAGGACGAGATCGTACTTCAATAGATGATTGTAGACAGCACGCACGACGAAGAAAATGCTAGCCACTACACCGATGTATACCTCAACCTTGAGAACGAAGACATTGTCCTTCCCGACAATGTAAACGAAGACACCGGTGCTCCTAACGATGTAAATAAACATATCGATGTTGTCACCTTATTCGTGAACTGGACATTCGTGTGTAGTAATAATTTTGTTTTGGTTTTTTATGTTTCTTAGCAATCCGCCTCTGGTTCGAAGAAGAAAACATTGCGCAGAGGTCCAATTGGCATGAAGAACTTTGAGGGGACGTTCATTATTTGAAGAATTTGGAGAAGATGGACAACCACTCTCACCGACCGTAGCCGCAACTAAGTTTGTGAACTACTGTGGCTATCTCGTCAGGGACCACATGCCCATCAGCTTTTAGACATGGAGACCCAATTGTGTCAATGATCCATTCGCAGTTCCAAAAGCTCAAAAGACCATGTTATGGGACGCTGTGAAGTAGAAGTTTAACATCCCTGAAGAACGACAGAAAAAGGTTGCAGATTGGACTCTAAAGAAGATGGCCGTGCAATTTCAGACCCATAAGAAGAAGCTATATGAAGCCTTCATGAAGCATGGGAAGGTGCCTGACTTACAGGCCTTCCCAAAGTAAAGGGGAACACTGGGATGTGTTCCTAAGTTACAAGCGATCGGAAGAGGGGGAGGCACTTACTACCTGAAACAAGGAGAGCGCTACAAAAAAGGAATATCACCGAGGGCTCGACTCGGGTGGTTACAAAGCACGTGCTGAGAAGTGGGCCAGGATGGAAGCAGACCTCGAGCAAAAAGGTATCACCTTGCGATGCACGGCTAGCCAGAACGCTTAAAGCGTTGGTACTATGCCCACCATGGAAGCCTCACAGAAGATGATAGCCTGGCATACAAAGACGACAAGGCAAAAGAGGTAACAAAGAGAGTGGTTGAAGTTGTCGAGAAGTCGATGAGAGGTGAATTCATCTCCGACAGGGAAAAGGACGAGCTAACTCTTGTCCTTCAGAACGTAGAGCACCCGGGCCTGTACAAGAGGATATTAAAATTTGCCATGGAAGTATGGCTTTGCTGTGGATGCAAGAGTCATATAAAAGCCGACATAGAAGCAAGGCCATACAAGAGGCAATGGGTGCGTAACTTGGAAAATGAACTAGCTCAAACCAAAGCATCTATTCCTAGCAAGGTCGTACGTCAAGTGGCAGCGGCAATAGACTCCATAAGGATGCAAGGGATACTGCCTCCTCCTCCTGCCGACATGCTTAGACCTAAGCACTCAGGCCGTACAAGAGTATATGGAAGTAGCTGTGCTTCCACGGAGCTCCCTGATTAGCCATACCCCGCTGGATAAGATTCAACATCGAACGCGTTGTGAGCTTCATATACCAGCGATGAACCTGACCACTAGGATGGCTTATGGTATGGCTTCACCTCCTCTGTTAGGTCAGGGATACCACGGTGAAGAGATTCCAAAAGGGTACTCAGGTTGTCAGCGTGGATAAAGTGTGTGAAGGATATGGAGACTTAGAGCTCCCAATCCTAGGCAGGTGATGGAGAAAGGCGATTGTCAGAGGCTCTCCTACGGATTCATTCTATGGAAGAAACCGTTAATTATAATTAGAGGTGATCATACCAAGGCAATGACTATAGGTAGGGCTCCTCCACCACCAGGCTCTCCACATGGAAGCCCCTCACCTACAAAGAAGAGGCTCTCACCTCCAAAGAAGACCCCCTCACCTGCACGTAGGAGCCACGAACCTCCACAGAAGAGCCCCTCACCACCTCCACTCAGCAGCAAGAATGCCCCTCCAAAGAAGGGCCCCTCAGGTGCACCACCTCAACCGACTGGGACAACAAAAGAGTCAGAGCATTTCACATCAAATAAGCAGCTCCTCAGTTAAGATGAACGACACAAAAGAAGCTAGCTTATGACTTAACTGAAGAGGAGTTGAATGCTCATGTGAAAGAGGATGTCCCGAAGCAAATATTCAGCGAAGAGAAGTCCTCCGAAAAAAACACTGATAGATCCGGCTACGAAATCCTTCTTTGTTAGCATGAGCAAAAATCCCAAGAAACAACTTCTATCAGACCATGATCGCACAGTTCAGAAATCCTTGTGCGCTAAAGCATCATAAGAATAATGAGAAGCCGCCACAGCTTAGGACAACAGCCACAAGCCTACTCTTGTCGTGCCCCTAACCATAAGAAGATCCGGAGAGAATGGCTAAAGAAGCTGGCATTACGATAGAACAGCTGCTGGGGCATGAAGAAGTTGAATCAGCGAAAGAAGTTTGGAAATTTGAGTCTAGAAAGGCACTAGTGCACCTAGATCTTGTCAAAGAACTGCCAACATAAATGCGTAGATTACATGCCTGGTACATGAAGAAATCTACAGCCGATCCGTACCACCTTATTGGTGTACGTGTGAAAGATACAGACTACTTCAATGGCGTTGATGTGTTCTATCTGGATTTCAAAGATATTTATGAGATATACCATCGAGGCGCACTCGATATCTCTCTCGTCAGCTGCTGGGTTCTGTAAGTGTGCTTTCATGCATCTCTCCTTAGGCGTCTATATATTCATCGTTTACGTGTCATCCTCACACCTACTTCGCACTGATTGCAGGGACAAAGATCCAAAGGTACTGCAAATCACAGATTTACGATGTGGGCTTCATGGACCATGTTGTGATTAACCAGAAGACCATAAACGGACCATCGTGAGATAGTAAGGCAGAGGGTACTAAAGTTTTTTGTCAACCAACATTTCAAGCAATTCATACTTTTACCTTACAAATGGGGGTTAGTGTCTATTATATTATCTCGTACCTCGTACGTTATCCATTTATAATTGTTTCGTCTAATATGCTCTCTATGTTTAACTTGTTCAGTTTCTACTAAATATTGCTTATTTTAGAGATGGAAACTGGAATTATTAATATGCTTGACTCGATGAGGAAGCCAACATCTGACTACGACAAAGTCGTGGACGTCCTTAACGAGTATTTCATATCATTTCATCTCAACTATCTAATATATTCATGGCATTTCATTGTCTCAACTCTGTTATTCCTTGTTATGTGCAGTGCATGGAGAGAACTGCGCGAAAGCCAGCCAGGCTTAGAGCAGAACTTTTAAACCAAACTTTCCAGTATGAATACATGACTGCATGCGTATCGTATCTTCTTTGCCAATAATGTGTACTAACTTTTTATATTCCAGTGTTTTAGACAGGGTCAATATGTGGATACTATGTTTGTGAGTTCATTCACAATTGCATGACACAGCGTGATATGCGTGTACTGTAAACATCGGCCGCAATCTCAATAATATTATCTTAGCATTCTGATTTAGTATGTTATTGATTGTTTTTATCAAATGATAAATGCGACGAACGAGGGATAAACTCCTCCCTGAAGATCAGATCAAGGCGGTCCAAGAAGGACTTATGGGGTTCGTAAATAAAAAGATCATCATGAAAACCGAAGAGTTTTTTTGACACTAGAGAACCGCTTCCGCCACCCCTTGATTACGTAACAAGTCCAGAAGGCGCAAATGGACATTATAGTTAGACATTGTATATCTTTGTAGTTAGTTGTGTAAATATTTCTGCATATGTATTCTCTTTACTTAAGCCTAATATATGTACATTTACATACATATAATGCATTTAAATATGCCTAATATATATATATATATTTAAATTTATGTATGCCTTTAAATATGACTAATAGATTTAAATATGCATATATATATATAGTAGATTTATATAAAAAAAATTTGAATGTTGATGATTTAGTCCCAGACGGTAACACTAACCGGGACTAAAGTTCCGCAGCCACGTGTGCGCCTTGTCACCTTTAGTCCCGGTTTGTAGCACTAACCGGTACCGTAGGAGTAAGCAGCCATGTGGATTGCTGACGCGAGGGTAGCTACCAACCGGAACTAAAAGTGCATTTTGACGCGAGGGTAGCTACCAACCGGAACTAAAGGTGCATTAGAGATTTAGTCTAACTTCCATAGTCCCGGTTGGAAATCCGGGACTTAAGGGGATTTTCAACCGGGACTCATGGCTGTTATCCGTTAGTGAGTTGGTAAAACAAATATTGCAAGCAAAATGAAATTATACTATGGGATGTCCAACATAAATAGCTATAGTACACATGAAGCATCAAGCACCAGTTTAAGTGATTTCATTAAGAATTGGTATGTAGTTAGATTATCAAAGGGATTGCACACATTTGCTGGTGTGTTTTGATGTCTCCGATTGCAATGCATGTCCTACTTCTTTATGCCGTGGATTATGCAGAATTCAAATATACCCAACTGCCAAGCAGGGATGCCACTGTCTGCGGAGTCGGCTACCCCAAAAATCTTGCCGTTTGACAATAATCCTATTTTTCATCTGATTGATGTCTTCTCTGCCACCACTATATACACCCACCACCTACCTTATCAGAAGCCACTCGTAGGCTCTAGCATCGCTGCATCAGCACCCATGACGCGCCCATCACTGGAGTGCCACTGCCCGTCGGCCGAAATCCGACGATTTTGTCATTCTTAACCGGGAAAAAATCTGCATAATCCCTTGGTATTTACGTGGCAGTTTATTACGCTCTTTGACCTTTAAAACCGAATGTTAAACACATTAAATTTTATAAAACCGGATAAATAGTCCCCGATCGGTTTTGGGTGGTGATTTTGCCACATTGGACAGCCACGTGGGTGTCGGGTGCCACAACGGCAGGTGGTCCCAACCTGTCAGCGATACAAGTCTCTTTCCCTCTCCCATACGTGGATACATCCATCTCTCTCCTGTGCCAAAACGACGAGGATGGATGGTCGGTGGCTCCATGCCCATCGTCAGTGCAGCCCCTACCATCGCTGGTGAGCGACCTCCCCCTCCTGACGGTGGCCACAGCGATGGATCGGAACTCGGGGGATCTTCAGCTAGCTCGCGCCACCGCCAGCAATGGAGATCCACTGACGCAGGGGAACTCAATCCTCCCCACCGGCGAGTGTGGAGAAGTGGCAGTGCTGCAAAAAGACTGCGGTGGACATTGTGGGGCTCTAGTACACACGCAGGAACACGAGATAGGTAGAGGAGGAAGAGGAAGGAGTGGAGCTAGCGTGGCAGCTACAGCATCGGAAGGTATGGCAGCATGTAGGGGAGAAGAGGAGGGGGAGCAGCAGGTGGGCATGGCGGTGGCGGTGGCGAGCTCGTGGGGAGACAGGTGTTGGCGAGCTCAACTCATGCGCACTGGTGACGGCATCAGACGGCATGGCGGCTTGTGGGGGAGAAGAGGAGGGCGAGCGGCAGGTGGGCTCACACGCAGGCTCACGGGCGGGCATCGATGAACTCGCGAGAAGATAGGCGGCGGCAAGCTCACCTCACGCGCACCGGCGGCAACCTCACGCGCAAACAGAGAGGAAGGCGGCGGCTTGAGGGGGAAGGGAAAGGAAGGAAAAAAAGAAATAACTGCTAAACATTGATGAGTGGGCCCATGTGCCATGGTGGCATCCTAGTCCAGCGTGGCATGCCACGTAATCAAAACCAACATCCAAAACCGCCCTAAGGGGTTATTTATCTAGTTTTACAAAGTTTAATGTTTTAAACATCCGGTTTTAAAAAAAGTCCGGAGGTGGAGTAGACTACTACCGTAATATCAGAGGGTTACAAAGACTTTTTCTTTCGTAACCTATTGGGTTGCCCCTTTTTTCTCTTTTCTGATTTTGTAGCAACCAAACCACTTCTGACAATGACTTTGTGGGCCCTAGAGTTTTAAAATGAGGGGGGCTGTGTCATGTTAGGATAAAATGAGAGCATTCTAGCCTTTTTCTATTTATAAACAATAAAGTAAATTTTATCCGTAGTCTCTAAAATGAGAGCATTCTAGCCTTTTTCAAGTAGGTCCAAATGAGCGTAGACTGACTGCATGGCATAATCAAGTGTGCTAAGATTATCTTACAATACTGAAATTCTGACAATTAGAAAAAGCAAGTGCCACAGGTGAGCAAACCTCTAATTTAATTGTCATCAGATTAACATCTAACGAAACAATAACCAGAACCAACATCTATTTAAATATTAATATAATTATAGGACAAATTAGAAGTGAATGGAGATAAACAATTGGCAATTCAAGTTTCAAACATTCAAGATTCAGTCAAAAGGACAAAAGACAGATATAAAAATAATAACAAATTAAAATAGACTTTGTTGCTGTTATTCACACAAAGGGTCAATGACAGAAAAGATCCTAAAAAGGTCAAGGGCATAAATCAAGAGTGTTGTTATAGGCACATAAAGTACATTTTGTTGCTGTTACTTGAAAGCAATTGAAATGTAAAATCCAAGGTTAAATGGTGTTAATCTTAGTGAAAAGAAACCACAAACCATGCATTTTAACATGCATTCTAAGAAATCTATGCTTCTCTATTCTAGATCCGCTTCTAATGGAGGGCTACTCATGGGGCTTGAGGTCAAGGGCTTAAATCTTTGATGCAGTCATCAAGAGACCCCCTCTAGAAGGTGGTCGTCCTCTATTCACACGCTAGTCCCAACCAGTTGGCTTAGCCGCTTTGCAAAATATCATTTACAGTGGCACGGATGTGACAATGGGACAAGTCCAGGGACCGCGGATGAAATTCACTCTAAACAATAGGAATTAGTTTATATTTGGCCCCTTATCTCCTGTCTAGTTTTAACTCTCAACTCTAAAACCGTTTACTTTTGGTACCTTAACTTTTAATACCATCTACTTTTAGCCCTTATACGGTTTATGGCTGATGTGGAAGTGGTGTTTATAATTTAGATAAGAGAAAATATATAAATGAGGGTAAAAATGTTCAAACATAACTAAAATAATCTATACTATAAAAGAGAGAGTTTTTGAAAAAAATCTTTTTTATCTACAATGGTTTCAATGTACCCTTTACATTGGTCTCACTATGCAGATCGGAAAGGGTGGGAAAGTGTTGAAAAGGATTTAAAACCGATAGAAGAAAAATATTTTCTCACCTTATTTTGTACCAATACTCACGGGTACTTTCCTTGTCTTAGAATTAACGAGAAAGGAAGTACATCAGTTAAGGAAGTCTCACTCCTTTTTAATTCATTCTTATTTTTCCCTCGTTTATATTACCCGGCCAGTCATCTCATGACATGTGTGGTTGCACGTACGGTTATGCTAGTTTAGAAAAAAAAATCCTAGAAATAGCTTCGGACACAAATAATCTGAAATAACTACAGCTCATGAAAAAATTCTATAACCTTCAATTGAAGTATTAATATTTTATTTCAAATTATTATTTGAATATTTTAGAACATATATGATCACTATTTGTAGGATTTTTTCTAATTTTTTTAGTGTCATCGGAACGGAGATAATCCCCACCTAAATTTTCATTATGTGATTAGCCCAAAACGGTCTGAGATTACAACAAGCAAAACGGGGATTACAAAGGAAGAGACACCAACAACTGGCGATTGTTGACTAGCACACGCACAAGAGCAACATACTCGCCGGTACACCTAGGCCATTTCTAAATTTTTGGATGTGATTATGTATTTTCCTCTTATTTAAATACTTTTTCACACGTCTAAATTAAAAAAAAAACTAAACCACTTTGACTCCAAGTGCCAAAAATAGATGGTATTGACAGTTAGGGTATCGAAATTCGAAAGTAGATGATATTAGAGTTTGGGGTCGAAATTAGATAAAGTGAAAAGTTGAGGGGCTAAATGTAGACTAAATCCAAAGAAAAAATATGATGTAATTGAAGTTTTAGGTTACTGGTGGATAAGAAACATTTTTTGAAAGATTATTAGAATAACCAAATATATGGTTCATTATTTCGCGTAATTCTAAAGGATACGTGCAGTGTCGAAAACGGAAAAAAAAACGTCGAAGCGCGCGCACACACACTTGATGCATTGGCATTCAACATTTGTCACGACTCAAATAAGATTTGAGATTAAAAAAACTCAAATAAGCTTCTCTCCGTCTTCAAATACAGCAGTACGGCACCAAAAAAAAAAAACAAGCTGAAGAAACGAAATTACATGCATGACTCTCACCGTCACACGTCACTTGGGGACTGCAGAGACCGTCTTGAGGGAGGGAGGAACGCCATTCTCTTCTTCAACCTCCTCTTCGTCCTCTGATTTCGGACATCAGACACCACCGCCTCTGTTTAACACTCGGACGCACATTACCGCCATGGCGCCATGCACTTGCTTCAAGATTCCTCTCTTCAGGGAATCAGGGGTAGTTGACCAGGGAGCGGTACGTTTTCCCGGGCTTCCACGCGGCGGGGATGGCGTTGTTGGCGACGAGCACCCTGGCGGAGTCGGAGGTGAGGCGGAGGCCGAACGGCGCATTGAGCCTCCTGCCGTTGTTGAGGCGCCACGTGGCGCCCCAGTTGTGCGCCATCGGCGTCCAGACGCCCTGCCGGCCTCCATGAGCTCCACGGCGCTGAGGTCGCCGTCGTCGTCCTCGAACTCGATGAGCACGTCGAAGTAGAACGGGTTGGCGCCCTGGTCCACCTTGAAGGCGACGTTCACGCCGGGGTACTTGCACGGCACCCGCTTGTACTGGATCCTCAGCACGCCGCCCGCGCGGAGCCTGTCCGCCATCCCGGGCTTCGCCATGGCGCCCATGGCGGTGCCGCTCATGTCGAAGTGGGCCACCTCGCCGGGGAACAGCCCGCCCGGGGACAGGTCGGTGATGACGATGGTCACCGGCTGGCCGGAGCACGCCGCGTGGGTCGTGCACTTGACCTCGTAGCAGGCGCCGCAGCCCTCGCCTCCCCTGTACAGCGGCGTGCTCCCGGCCGCGATCATCGAGTCGAACGGCTGCTTCCCGACGGCCGTCTGGTAGCCGCACGCGCCGCCTGCATCCACAATTTTTTCGACGACGACACCGGTCAGTGCACCGCCGACAGTAACCCGCGCGCCGTACACATGCAATGTAGTACACAGGCATGGACGCAAGCAAGAGGTTGCTTGGCGCTAACCTTCGCCGCCGTCGCCATTGGGGGCACCGTAATACGTTGCACCGGCGCCCGACAGCCAGCCACCGCCGGAGCCATAGGAGGTGGACGGCGACGATGGGGTAGCTGTGTAGTTGCGGTGGGCCTTGGCTGCAGGCGCCGGCTTGTGGCTGACCTTCACAGCAGGTGCCGGCGACCTGTGGCTATGCGGCTTCGGCCTGGGTTTGGGCTTGGACTTGCTGAGCTTGCGGGTGCAATCAATGGGGCTCACCAGAAGTGAGAGCACGACCACTGCAGCCAGCAGTAATGTGCAGAGCTTCGCCATTGTTGCAGCTGCTGCCTTATCTTCCAAGAAGCTTTGCCACTCGGGATCTGGTGAGCTATCTCGATTGTTCTGTTGCGTCCGTGGGCTGCCATTTATAGGGCAGCTCGGGGGAGGGGGCGATGCACAGCAGCTACTTTGGGACGATTCTACCGGTCGATTGAATTATTGGGGAGAACGTGACAAGTTGGTGTGTCAGCGGAAAAAGTCTAAATGGATCGTTTTTTTTCTTTACTGTGAGCTAAAACCATGTATAGGTAAATAAATGGTTTAGATAAATATTAAATAAATGGTTTGTGAGTTCATTTGGGTTTGCAGTGGCCTCTAGGAAAGTGCAATTGCAGCACGTGTAGAGAAAGTTAATGTGCAAAGTGTGTACTTGTAGGCCAATAATAGTGTGCCCCAGTAGTTAGGGCTGACAGCTGCTAGTATATTGTACTACAAGTTGCATACTATTAGCGCCCGGACATAGAACGGTGCCCAGGAGATGCTACTCGTAGTGTGCTACATGGCTGGAAATGTTTCGTCGATATCTTAGATCATATATATACTGCTGGGATCCAAATAGGACATGTGTTAAATAGGATGTTGGCACAACATTTTTTAGAAGAGCCTAACTGATATGGAAGGGCTACAGTTAAAAAACTTCTAGAGCGAGAGATTGCAACACCATTTTTTTAAAATAATGGCAAATGGTAAAAATAGAAAAACTAGGGATTTCCATCTCTAGAAAGAGGGACACGATTAATATACGGTGATATGAACTAAAAAAAATATACATGAAAGATTGTAAAAAGTTATTTGGTCCACTGGAACGTGATCAGCATGTGCCGATGGATTAAACATGGGGGGATTGAGACATATTCCTCAAGTGTGTTGTGAATGCAGGAAAACAAAATTTTAATGGATAGTTCTTTGAAGAAGAAGCAACATACGAAAATTTGCAAATGAATAAGCACAAAATCCTAATGGATTACCTCTTGAAATTCATCAATTTTTTAGAATATTACTTGCTATTTCCGATGGCTTGATCGCATTATTTAGGACATCCTCCTCTTTATAGCTTGAACTTCAGAACAATAATTCTAATACAATATAGTAGTGAAGCCAGACAGATTCAAAAATACGGGTGTATGTCTATCTTTGTTTAGTGTTTTTGCATATGTTTACTAAAGTGGCCACTATCAGGGTTGAAAATGTTTAGAAAAAAAAACTAAATCCTGGCATATAGTCCTCTTGCAAGAACGAAACATTGTGGAATGCATGCTCATTTCATAGCAAAACTTCCATCAGTTGAATAGGAAAAAAAACTTCTGGGTCATTTTGAAATTGGTTTGAAAAAGTTTATGAAAAAGAGGAAAATGGAGCTTCTTACACCAAACTTGGAGAATGAAAGCTCCTTCACCAATTAGGTGTAAATGTATTAAAGTGTTTACTCTTTAATATTGTGGTAGATAAGGTGACCACTATTTCTAGTTAAAGAAAGATGGTGATGTGAATGAGGCAATAGCAGACGACGCCCAAAAGATAAGTGTGGCAGTGAACCATATTCATACATTGTACCAAAAGAAAGATTCAAAACAAAGACATCATCGAGACGTCCAAAAGTACCTCAAATGAAGAAAAACTTGCAGAATACAAACTAAATCAACAATTGAGAAAAATAACCTGCCAAACAAAGCAGAAGCATAAATCAGTGGTAGTAAAACATTAGAGTTTAATATAATACAAATATACAAGTGGACTAGTGTCTAATATGGAGTCTAGAGTTTTACCACTAATTCTGTTGCGTCTAGCGGACCTTGGCAACTAAGTATTCCATCTTCCTTCTTTTGAAATGTCCTTTTCATAGATTCAAGATCAATTCTTTTGAATATCTTCCACTTGTAGAACCGAGACGTGCGACTAGAAGAGGGTGAATAGGAGCACTTAAAAACTCAAAATCACAACCCCCAATAAAATGCTCCACAAAGCTCAAGAGAACAGAACTAGGCACCGTCCACTGAACAGATACGTGCCTAGCAGTGCAGGGGTGCCGTCCACTGAAAAGATACGCACCAATGCAATAGAACTCAAGATCCGACCAAGAATGGCACACCGTCAACGAGACTTTGCAACAAACCGCCACACGACACTCACCACACCGAGGTGTGTCTCACTGACTCACAGCAAGCAAAGAGAATGGTCTACTCACAGCAAGCAAAGAGAATGGTGTAACAGTGGGGAATGCAAAAATCCAAAGCAGAAACACAGCAGAAAAACCAAACTGGGAAGAACGCAGCAACTCCCTGGCTAGACCGGACTATCCGATGGCCAGCACTGGACTGTCCGGTGGCACGACCTGGGTAGAGCCTCACACTGGACTGTCCAGTGGGCGCTGCAAGACAATCCGGTGGAACCAGACTGTCCGGTGGCCTCTGCCGGACTGTCCGGTGGCCTCTGCCGGACTGTCCGGTAGAGTCGCAGACATGAGGTTTTCCAACCCAAACCAGACCAAATCTTGTCCAATCTTCACGAAATTTTGCACAGGCTATCTGGACCCTATTACAAAGCTTTTCCCAAAAGATCAACGTAAAATGATCAAGGGATCAGCGGGAATTTCAGATTTCGTGAGATGTCAATCTTTGGGCAAGAAAGGGGAAAACACAAAGGTAACTTGTTCATGGCAATCCAGCGGGATTGAGATGAACTAAATCATGATCTCTACGTCCTAGCAAGTCCAAAACATCAGCAAGGGAAGGGATTCAAGCTTGGCCAACACAAACACCCAAAAGCCAAGGATTGAACCCAAAAACCAAAGAGAGAGAGTGAGGAGAAGAACACAAGGTTGCTGCACGAATTTGCTTTGATTAAGTGCCCAAGATGGGTCTAAAGATTCAGCATACAAGCAGAAATTCGTCCCAAGCAACCACCGTCACCTTCCCTCATGATTAGGAGGCTAAATCATACTTTAACCTCCCTAACAATGGAGCTCAAGGCTTAAGGACGAAAATCACAAAGAAAAACCTAATCTAGGCAGCCAAGTGTCACTCTAATGACCTGCCTTGGACCTATTTATACCCGAGTGCTGTTTAGACAGTTTTACACCTAGGTCCCTACAACTAGACAAACCCTAAGGACTCAAACGAAAGATTACAGGATATTTCAGGACGGACGACCACGATGAAGTCTTGATCTTCGTAAGTTCCACGCAATCCTTGGATGTTCTCCACGTGTCCAGTAGTCCAATCCGCGATCCGCCCCTGGTTTTGAAGTTAGAAATCGGGAAACTTTAGGAAGTCTCCGCTTGGGCCGGATTTGGCCCATCTTCTCTATCTTGGCGACTCATGGCCCAACTCACCAAGGCTTGGGTAGCTTGGGTGACGGTTTTGAGCTGAAGCGGCCAAAGCCTCCCTCGCACTCCTTGACGCCATGCATTCGGGTTGGAGCACCGCGGTGGCGCCCGGCATCCCCAGTCCATTGGGGCAGCCTCGCAGTCCTTCGGAGGACTTACTCCTGCCGTCGCCGTGCCGCTCCTCCGTGTACTGAACTCCCATGGCCGACAGACACCGAGCATGCCTCTTAGTCCTTCGGAGGACTTTCCTCTATCTACCTCCAGTCCATCGGAGGGTCTCCTGTCCATCGGAGGTCTTGTGCTCATGTCCATCTAGGTCTTCGGCTTCTGTTGACAATCACTCATCACTCCAGAGGCAATGGAGCCGGTCCATTGACTCTCAATCTCCCCCTTGATGCGTGCATTGTCAACACCTTCAACCTGTAACCTGAAATAGAACAAAGACAAGAAGAAAAGCGTAAAACCGAAAAGAAAGAAGAAAAGAAGAAGTTGCTCAAGATGCCCAAAAGCCAAAGACAAGCAGAAATGGGTAAATTGAGACAACAGAAACAAAGCCAAAGATCGACCCCCTAAGACAAGGGAAACCACTCAACACAGTCGATACAGAAACAAAGCCAAAGATCGACCCCCTAAGACAAGGGAAACCGCTCAACGCAGTCGATCAAACTAAAGCATGACTCCTCAAGAAAGAGGCAAACTAGCTCAACACAGTCATGTTTAGGCACAGCATCGGCTCCTCCAGAAAGAGGCAAAAGGCTCAACGCACCGATGCAAGAGCATGCTAAAAGCTCCCCCTCAACTAGATCTCTACAGAGTCCTCCCCCTTGGTCCATGAATTTCCCTTGGGAACATCTCTCCCCTCAAGGGTCAGCATCTATTCTCTCCCTCTTGTTGACAATGGACACATCAAGGGTTCATAGAATTCAACTCCCCCTGAAATGGACAACTCCCCCTCAAAATATGCCATGAAATGCAGGAAGTGTACCATGAAGAGCTCAGTAGGGATGAAAAGCTAGTAAATACAAGTTCTAGAATACAGAGCAAGTGAGGGCAAGGAAGCATGCAAACAAGCTCAATTGAATCTATCTTATACAGATCAGGAGCATGTTTTTCAGGGTTGTTGAAAAGAAAGCATCACCAACACGAATAGCATCTAGCAAGATAGGCATGAACAGCAAGATGCTAGCAAGACATACAAGGTGTGCTACTCTCAACCAAGGCATATACAACAGGCCATAAGCAATTTAGAGACTTGCAGATTTCAGATTTCGCAATTTTTAACTTCAAGCAAATCAGATCATGTGCCAGGGGTTATTCACTTGTCTTTGCCACTTCTTACCAACCAATGCCAAGCCTAGGTTCAGAAAACCATCAGAAGTTTAAGAGCTGGTAGCAGAGGGGGGCAGGAGCTGCAGCCGGTGCAGTGGCTCGTGCATCACCAGCATCTACTTCGCCTTCCTCATCTTCAAAGATGGGAGCGCCTTCTTCATCATCACCTGAAAGCTCAAATGCAGGGGTTGTGCAGGGCATAGATTCATCAAAGGAAACTTCACAGGTCTCAACCACTTGTTTGGTATCAGGGATCCACACTCTATATGCCCTAGAGCTAGAGGCGTACCCAAGGAAAATGCCATCCAAGCAGCGAGATTCAAATTTGTCCAAATGCCCTCCCTTTTTTAGCACAAAGCATTTGCAGCCAAATGCACGCAGGTGCTTGACGCTAGGCTGCCTACCAAACCGTAGCTCGTATGAAGTCTTTCCTAAGAAAGCTCGTAGGAAGATGCGGTTGGTAATGTAACATGCCGTATTCATAGCCTGAGCCCAAAAGCGTCGCGGAGTCCTATGCTCATCAAGCATCATCCGCGCCATCTCAACAAGTGTGCGGTTCTTTCGTTCCACGACACCGTTTTGAGTTGGGGTATAAGGAGATGAGAATTGGTGATCAAGACCTAGGTCACGACAAAAGGTTTCGAAACGAGAGTTACGAAATTCTCCGCCATTGTCGCTGCGGATAGCCCTCATGGCCTTATGACTCTCATTCCTTAACCTCAAGACCAGATCCCGAACAAAACTGAAAGCCTCATCTTTGAATTCCATGAAGAACACCCACGAAAAGCGAGAAAAATCGTCTACTACCACAAGCACATACCACTTCCCACTGACCGACTGTACCCGAGCAAGACCAACCGTGTCCATATGCAGCAGCTCACCCGGGTAAGAGGTCATCACCTGATTGACAGGTGCATGAGAAGCGGCAACCATCTTGCCATGACGACAGGGGTGGCACACTAAGTCCTTTTCTGCTTTCGAATTGGGCAATCCTCGGATCAGACCCATCGAGCTCAACCTGGCTAGCAGATCAAAACTCAAATGGCCAAGCCTCCTATGCCACTTCCAAATATCAGTAGAAGGACTAGCAACCAAACACCGAGGAGGGACAGAAACAGATGCAAGGTCAACCTTAAAAACCTGCCCATAGGGCAAAATCCGACAAACAAGGTTTTCCTTAGCATCAAGCACACGAGAAGAACCCTCCTTAAAGCGAACCTCATACCCTTCCTTGAGAAGTTGCGAGATAGAAACCAAATTGAACCCCAAATTCCTTACCAAAGCAACTTCTCTCAGGGAAAGCTTGCCAGAAAGAGCAACAGAACCAACACCCAACACTTTACCTTGACCATTATCCCCGAATGTGATATATTCTTTGGTGCTCATGGGATTAAGGCTGGAGAACTATCTGCGGTGCCCTGTCATGTGCCTAGAGCAACCGAAGTCCATGATCCATATGTTTTCCAGGCCTCGATCCTACAAAATCAAGGAAAGTGAGAATGAGCAAATGGTCCGGCACTGGGGTTAGTGAAACTGTTGAACCAGTGCCGAGCCATCTGCTCAAAAGTGGGAAAAGCACAGTCAAGGTAAGCATCACGACTATCTGGGTACCCACGACCTCCAAAGCATGAGCTCTCAAACCCTCTACCAAAGCCTCGGTCACGAGATCCATAGCCATGCTGAAAACGACTAGGAGCTCAACCGGCAAAGCGTCTCAAACCACCAGGAGCACGGGCCTGAAAGCCGCCTCCTCTCTCACCATGAACAAAGCGGTCTCTTATCTCACCTCAATGGGGAGGATCCTGCCTACCACCCTGGTAGAACTGATTCGAATTCCCCCAGGCTCTCTCCTGCCTCTCAACTCGCTTCCTCCTGAAGCAAAACTCCTCCAAGTGGCCATTCCGCTAGCAAAAGTCACAGTGGTAGACATGCCTCTTTGGAGTGGGGTTAGGTTTGGCCTTGGGCTTAGGTGGAGTAGTCTTGGGTGGAATAGGCTGCTGGACTCTCTCCTTGCTCACTGGAGGCTTGAGAATCTCAGTCACTACTCTGTCCAGCTTAGCTTGTGAGGGCTTAGGTGTCCAGAACTGCTTCTTTGGGGCAGCCTTGGGAGGCTCGTGGTAAACCGCATCAACATTAGGGTTAGGCTGAGGAGAGGCAGTCTTAAAGCTTCATTTGGGAACTCTTCTTCTCACCCGAAGTACTGCACTCTCCTAACCCAAGTCCACTCATATCACCCTCAGCTCTCTTGGTGCTCTCTAAAATCATCCTTAGTTGGGGCTCTCTAGCATACATCCAACTAAGCACCTCTCTCAAGCGGTTGTTCTCATCAACCAAAGTCTGTTTCTCTTCTCTCAGATCCTCCAGAACTAGAGTCTGGGCAGCACAAGTGGGGCAATCTAGAGAGGGAATAGACGGAGCAGACTTCTCTAACTTCTTAATGGTGGTATCCCTATCCACCAACATCAACCTCAAAGTGAGACAGTTCTCACAAGTGTCAGGGGGTGCTGAAAGCACCTCAAGGTCAGCTCTCAACTGCTCAAGCTCACTCTTCAAGGTAGGACAGACCATGCACGCACCCAAAAGCGTGGGTCTAGCCCTAAGCTCCTCCAACTCCTTGAGCTGTCCCTCACACTTCACTTTCAGCTCTGCTATGTCAATAGTTAGATGAGGGCACATCTCACACTCAAGCTCATCACTCAAAATAGGCTCATCCAGTTTAGACTAGAGCTTGCCTAACTCTATCTTTGGCCTATCTATCTCCTCTACCTAATGAGCATACTTGCTCTTCTGCTCACAAAGGTCACTCATCAAAGACTCACAGGTAGGGCACTCAAGCTCACTAGGCTGGGGTGGCACACTCTTCAGCCTCTCAATTTCAGCTAAAGCATCAGCTAAACTCTTCAGCCTCTCAATTTCAGCTAAAGCATCAGCCAACTTGGCTTTCTGCTTCTGCAGCTTCTTGGCTGCCTTCTCCAACATCCTGTCCTGGGCCTTCAACTCACGACTATTGGCCTCCAACATCTCAAGAATCTTAGCTTGTTCAGGAGTTACCTCTTCATTGGAGGAGTCGTTGCCCTTGTCGTTCTGGTCCTCAAGGGCCATGGAGCAGAAGGATCTCCGGTGGACCTTGTGCCTGCGCTTGGACTTGGTGGAGACGAAGCAGAGTCTAGCTGGGCCTTGATCTCTCCTCTTGTCCCGCTTGGTGACGATCTCCTCATCGCTTGAACTTGACGAAGACGAAGAGGAAGAAGAGGACGGTCCACTGCAAAGTCCTCCAAGCTCGGCAAAGAAGGCCTTGTCCCGCTTCTGGTTGTCCTTCTAGTAGCTCTTGAAAGCCTTCCTGAAGTTCTTGATCTTGCCAGAGCGGTGCTTGGAGTGGCCATGCTTGCCGTAGTCGCGCTTGCCGGAAGTGGTACTTGTCGGAGTCGCGGGAGTGCCTCTTGCCCTTCTTGTAGTAGTCATTCTGCTTGTTCAGGCATTCGGCGATGAAGTGGCCGACCTCTTCTCACTCGAAGCACTTGGGCCTCTCGCCCCTCTTTTTGCTCATCCGGTTGTCATAGGCACGCTGAAAGCGGCTAGACACTAGGCAAAGATCATCATCCCCAAGTGACGCTAGCTGCTCCTCTGTAACAGACATAAGAGCAGAAAACGAAAAGATGTGAAGCTGGGGGTTAGTAGCAGGCCTCACTGGAGGGAGAAACCAAGGCCAGGCTCTTATAGCCAGTACAAGCGAGAGAATCTCTCAACTTGTAATCCACCTCTGTGGCCTTGAGTTTGCTGTAAAGCATCTCCACTCCAATTGTGTCATAGGCCTTAGACTCGATGATCGAGTTAACCTTGATCTCCCATACCTTCCTGTCCAACGCATACAGCAATTTGACAGCCTGCTGATGGTCGGTGTAGGGGATCCTCTCAGGGCTGGAGTTAACGCGCAACTTGTTGATGATCGACTGAAAACGACCAAATAAGTCATCGATGGACTCACCACGCTTCTGAACTGAAATTCTCATATTCGTGCTTGTATGTCTCAATGAGACGCCCCTTGATAGTAGCAGTGCCCTCATGGTGTGCACTCAGCAGGGACCTAGATCTGACGGGCAGTCTTGAGGTGGCTCACTCTCTCATAATCAACCGGACCAAGTCCTGAGAAGAGAAAGTTAACAGCTTTGGCATTCGCCTCATGCTGAGCCACAATCGCTGGGGTAGTGCGCTGAGCAACTGGAAGCACCACAAAGTTCGCACTCTGAGTAGCATCCCATATGTCCTGACCCTGGCTAAGCAAGAATGCCCTCATCCTACCCTTCCAGTAGGAGTAGCCATCGGAGCCAAGGACCGGAATCTTCCCGGAGTGAGTCATAGTTGCTACTGGTTTCTCACCGGTAAAGGTATGAAGAAACCTAACTGGCTCTGAATACTAATTGTAGGACCGAGACGTGCGACTAGAGGGGGGTGAATAGGAGCACTTAAAAACTCAAAATCACAACCTCCCAAGAAAATGCTCCACAAAGCTCAAGAGAACAGAACTAGGCACCGTCCACTGAACAGATACGTGCCTAGCTATGCAGGGGTGCCAGTCCACTGAAAGGATACACACCAATGCAATAAAACTCAAGATCTGACCAAGAATGGCACACCGGCAATGAGACTTTGCAAAAAAGCGCCACACGACACTCACCACACCGAGGTGTGTCTCACTGACTCATGGCAAGCAAAGAGAATGGTCTACTCACTAGCAAGCAAAGAGAATGGTCTAACAGTGGGGAATGCAAAAATCCAGAGCAGAAACACAGCAGAAAAATCAAACTGTAAAGAACGCAACAACTCCCTGGTTGGACCGGACTATTCGATGGTCAGCACCGGACTGTCCGGTGGGACCAGACTATCCTGGTGCCTGCTAGCCGGACTGTCCGGTGGCACAGCCCGGGCAGAGCCTCACACCAGGACTATCCGGTGGGCACTGCCGGACTATGCGGTGGAACCTATACTGTCCGGTAGAGTCGCAGACAGGAGATTTTCCAACCCAAACCAGACCAAATCTTGTCCAAATCTTCACGAAATTTTGCACAGGGCTATCTGGACCCTATTCCAAAGCTTTTCCCAAAATATCAACATAAAATGATCAAGGGATCAGCGGGAATTTCAGATTTCGTGAGATGGCAATCTTTGGGCAGGAAAGGGGAAAACACAAAGGTAACTTGCTCGTGGCAATCTAGTGGGATTGAGATGAACTAAGTCATGATCTCCACGTCCTAGCAAGTCCAAAACATCAGCAAGGGAAGGGATTCAAGCTTAGCCAACACAAACACCCAAGAGCCAAGGATTGAACCCAAAAACCAAAGAGAGAGAGGGAGGAGAAGAACACAAGGTTGCTGCACGAATTTGCTTCGATTAAGTGCCTAAGATGGGTCTAAAGATTCAGCATACAAGCAAAAATTCATCCCAAGCAACCACCGTCACCTTCCCTCATGATTAGGAGGCTAAATCATAGTCTAACCTCCCTAACAATGGAGCTCAAGGCTTAAGGATGAAAATCACAAAGAAAAACCTAATCTAGGCAGCCAAGTGTCACTCTAATGACCTGCCTTGGACCTATTTATACCCGAGTGCTGTTTAGACAGTTTTGCACTTAGGTTCCCTACAACTAGACAAACCCTAAGGACTCAAACGAAAGATTACAGGATATTTCAGGACGGACGACCACGATCCGTCCCCGGTTTTGAAGTCAGAAACCGGGAAACTTTAGGAAGTCTCCGCCTGGGCCGGATTTGGCCCAGTCTTCTCTATCTTGGCGAGTCGTGGCCCAACTCACCAAGGCTTGGGTAGCTTGGGTGACGGTTTTGAGCTGAAGCCGCCAAAGCCTCCCTCGCACGCCTTCGCGCCACGCATTCGGGTTGGAGCACCGCGGTGGCGCCCGGCATCGCCAAGTCCATCGGGGCAGCCTCGCAGTCCTTCGGAGGACTTACTCCTGTACAGTCGTCGTGCCGCTCCTCCGTGTACCGAACTCCCATGGCCGACTAGACGCCAGAGCATGCCTCCAGTCCTTCGGAAGGACTTTTCTCTATCTACCTCCTGTCCATCGGAGGTCTTGTGCCCAAGTCCATCTAGGGTCTTTGGCTTCTGTTGATAATCACTCATCACTCCGGAGGCAATGGAGTCGGTCCATTGGCTCTGACCACTCAACATTCACTACCATCAAACCATTAAGCCAACCATCTGACATCTTGTTTCACAATTCAGTTTTAGTAATCTTCATGGCCATAAAAAGGTGTTTCGACTGATGTATTCATTACTAGTAGTAGCAACACCAACTCAATTAGACGCTAAACCATGGAAATATTATATGCCTCTTAAGTTCAACCATTTTTATTACTAGTCTTACAAGGTCATTACAAACATTGAAATCGACAACTCTTCTTACACGAATAATGAAGGTTACTAACTGGTCTTATATTGCTTTACGATTATGGGCTAGCCTTCCTATATTTCTGTCCCGTCAAAGGCTAGGGCCATGTTTGATATAACACTGACCACTAGCTATTGGAGACAGAGAATCAACAAAATTCTGGACATATAGGTGGCTTGACTAGAAAAAAACATTCCGGATTTGGCTCCCTCTTTGTTCTCGTTGGTCCCAAAGAAGGTAATTAAAAGTAGAACGGTGGATTTAGACCCTTCACAATAGAGCTTGGGTGTGTGACATCCGCGGCACTTTAACAGTGCAAGTGCTTGTTGATTACCTGTTGGTCTAAGATTTGGTAGAAGGCGTGGTTCTCTAACAGGATGTGCCTAGGTCAGCATCTTTGGAAGCTCACCTAGTCTAACCATTATAGATATGGAAGAGTTAGGCACCCCTAAAGTGTACGTTCTTCACTTGGCTTGCAAAGAATAACTAGTTGTTGGACAGCAGATTGTCTTCCTAAGCAGGGGCTTCCACATCCCACAGTGTGTCCCCTCTGTGACCAGGCAAACTGAGAGCAGCCATGTTTTCTTGTGGCAACTCTGGATCTTGATCCTTTTGTCCTTGAATTTAGCCTCTTTGTTCCTTTGGCTACTGATACCCGCTTCGTTCACTTGTGGGCGCGCTCCGTCAAGAAGGCACTGAAGGAGTTAGGGGCTTAACACACTTTTTATCCTAGTGGCATAGGAGATTTGGAAATTTCGTAACTCATGTGTGTTTGAGGAGTCTCAACCGAATGTCCAGTAGCTTCTCCAAATAATAGGAAACGAAACTTTTCTTTGGTGTATGGCTGGAACGGTCTAGGTCGTGGTTTCCTTTTCTTCTTGAGATGTCTGGTGTGTGGCTGTAGTGTTCGTGTTTGGTGTTTTCTTCTACCTACCCTATGTACTTGGTTTTTTCCACCTTAAATGAAATGACGTACAACTCTCTTGTGTTGTTCGAGAAAAAAATGTTACTTTATCATCATCAAAATAAAAATCATCCAAATGCATCTCAACGAGGCGAGCAAGCTTATTCACATCAAACTTAGGACAAGATTCTCTTGGACCAAGGCAAGGAACACAAGTACAATTCTGAGGATACCTCATTCAATTGATGATCGAACTCTGTTGCAATAGCATCAATAGTAGCATAGAAGATATCAACACAGAAATAATGATATTGAGTGATATTTTTCTCCCTTATTTTCCTTGATCAACCAAATCTTAGTACACTATCATCCATATTTGGTACAGGGTACCATTTTCCTGGTCAAATGCTTTGGTTCTTCAAGTAATGGCTCATAAACTTCACTTCTCAAATTGACCAAACAAATTTTCACATCAATAACCAAAATCATGGACTCAACAATATTTTGGTCCTTGTTTTACAACAGAATAGATAGTTCCTATGTTGTGCAAAGGAATTGCAACATCATCTTCATGTTCATGATAGACACAAGGCTAAAAGACTCCATGGTATGCACTAAACCTCCTGCTCTTGATGGATTACATTGCTCATCATGTATGACAGATAGAACTTCTTATTTGCATCAATCTATATAAAATAGACAACTACTCATCTCTTACTTTATTACTTTGGTAACAGCATTATCACAATACTCTACATGTTGTTTCTGAATCAATCTAGAAGATATTTTTGCATTTTTAGGACAATCATCAAATGTCTACCCCACTTCCGCATTTTTTAGTTGTACCGATCAAGAAATTCTAGAAAATTGCCTTTGTTAAATAAAGAATCTTTTTCATCATGCCATGAAAACAGCTCACCTAGCAATGTATCTTTGGTATGAGTTGTAACCTATGTTTTACACTTGCCCTTTGATATGATCAAAGTCATTAAAGTGTCATTGCTGCTCCATTACAAACACTATTTGTCCCACCAAAATGTTTCCAAAATATTAAGCAAGCACTCTTCCATTGCTTCAAACCAATTTTTTATGGGCCTCATAACCAAATTTATCATTATATTTGGTATTTCTAGAAAAATATAACAAGCAATAATTCCCTATATTTCACATCATTGTATTCCACCTAATTATATTATTTAAACCAATCTCTTTGAAGGGTTGTTTGGAATGAGAGAGAAAATTCCCTGTTCCTATATTTTCCATGTGAAATTGAACTATTTCCTATGAAATTCCTACACAAGTTCTGTGAAATTTCTGCATTCAAACGGGCCCCAACAGGTCCTATTATCCTATGCTTTAGGAAAATAATAACCACTAGGTTGAGTTATACTTTTTTCCATAAAAGCCCTCCTAACTTCATCTCTAATATTAGGAACAAATTGATCATTGGAATACGACGACCTAAACAGGGATATGATATGATTCGAATTGAACTCAACTATTATACCTTATCATTTGTGTCTTCATATTCTTGATCTTTTTAACTAGCATTGGTACAACATCCTCTTGGCCTTCTGTACCAGTGTACCCCAACTGAATTTCCACCACCTCTTCGCACTTATGCCTTATGACCAAATCCACTTCCATGAGTAATAGAGTTTGTGCTGCTGAATGCCCAGTTAAATAGTTCTTTAGATCTACAAATAAGTGATCAGATTGAAGTAATTAGTACCATAAATAACTAAAATCTACAAACATCTTTTTCTACACTACTGCTGCATGTCCCTACCTCTTGTCTGTTGTAACACCCTGAATTTTAGAACCAAAATTTTTTTTCTAAATCCCTCCATAATTCAAAATCGACTTTCGAAAATCTAGTTCGTTTAAATTGAGTGTGCTAATATGAGCCCAACAAAAATCCCAATTAGCCCAAAGTATTTTAAAATATTTCTTAACAAAAATCCCCTATTTAAGTTTCCCCAAAATCCACCTCAAAATTCCTCCACAAATTCCAAATGCCAAAATCAGAAAAGAAAAAGGGAGATCTTTTTCCCTCTTTCCCTCTCCTCAGGCCGCTAGCCCCCTCTGACAACCGGGCCCCGCGCCTTCTCCTACTGCCATGTCTGTCCCTGCCATCGGCATCTCCTCCCTCCTCCCCTTTCTCCCTCCTCCACCGGGCGGACATCATCGCGCCGCGCGCTCCCGCATCACGACAACACCATCCTGACCCCCACCTCCATCGCGCGCCGGCCCGGCTGCATCTCTATGCCACTTGGCCTTCCATCTCCGCGCCGCATGCACCTCCCACCGCGCCGACGCCAACCCACCAGGCATGCGCACCGGGTGCACACCGTACCATGCCTGTAAAAGCACATCCGTGGCTTGGACCTGCGTGCGCCGCCGCGACCAGCCCCCGTCCAACCGGGCGTTGTTAGCCGCGGATGCCATCTCCTCCTTCTCCCCTCTCTCCTCTCCCTGGAATGCTGCCAATGCGCAGAGCTGCGCACCATAGCGCTCCCAGGCCAACTACAACCTCCCGCGCAATTTTCCGTCGTCGAGCCATTTCGGTTCGATTGCTTCCACCATGAGCACCTTGCCACCTCTATCCATCTCTGATCGGCTCCAATTTCCCCTTCCCCTGCCTGCACTGGGCTGCCCACGACGCTCCTCGGCCGCGGCCATGGGCGCCCGTGCCCAGCCCTCTTCTGCTGTTGCTCTCATGCCAAGAACTGACGGTATTGATTCACCTCCACCGCCTCCCTTCCCCCATGCCGTCGGATTGACGAATGGCGAGCTCCTCTGTTCCGCCACGGCGGCGCGTGAGAGCAAAACCGGGCGTGAGTCTCTCCGTTCCCATCGTCCAAACCGCCCCCTCCCTGTTAAGCCTGCAAGTGGGCCTAGCCCCTTGATCTCCACGGGTACCCAAGTGGTGCACGCCATCCGTTCCCTGGTGGATTTGTTGCCAGCGGTTCGATGCACACAACCGCCTTGTGATTGGTTAGGCTAACCACGTGAGTGCAACCCAGATATCAAGAATGGTTCAGTGTACCATTAATCTTCTCCTATCAATTTACTCCCGAATTAATGTCTAGATCATACAAGCTCCGATTCCGTTGTTTTTTTTTTCTAAATTCATCTAAAAACAAAATCAACCACCCATATTAATAGCATGATTTTAGGAGCTTCCAGAATCCGGTTACAAGTCGGTACCCCATCTGACCTTCTAGGCGTGGACCGTTGACACCGGTACGAAGCTCTGCTCACGAGCAACCTCCAGATATTTTTGGTTCCTTCGGAATTAAAAATACGATTTTATTTTTCAGTTTCCAAATATTCAGATTTTGGAGTATTCTAGAAATATTCCTTTTCTTTTATTTTTCCAAATATATATCTTCCTCCCTTCAAACTTCTATATCTCCTGCGTTTGAACTTCGATTCTAGCCATTCCTTCACCAAAATTCATTTAAGATCAAGCGCTATCGACCCATACATTACACATAATCTTTTCATCTGGCCGGAAGCCGCCGTCATGCCACCATGACGCCGTCCCACGCCCAGTCAGTGCTTCGCACCGGTCGCACAAATATTGTGTGCCTGGTGATCGATGCCGTTGATCTCCTATTCTTCATAAAGGTTCCTGTCTTAGTCTATCCGAGCTCTGAATTCGGATGATGACAATACCAAAAATTATCTGAACCTTATTGTTCTCTCAAAATCACTCCACAAATAGATCTTTTTCCAAAGACACCAACATGGGACCGCCACCCCATCGGCGTCACCGACCCCGCATCTCGTGTCCACCACCCATGCCTTGGCGTCTCCGTAACTGTCGTTACCGAGCCCGCCAACTCGTCCGAAAACTCGCTACACCTGAACCACTCACAGCAATGCCACCAGTAAGAACCCCCGTTGCCTCAACCCTAGCCCTACACTATCAAATCCGTTGAGCTCATATCATGCCTCGATTTGTGTGTTTCTTGTTTGTGCTCGTAGGAAGACCCAGAAAGGCCGAGGAGTCCCATCACTGGGACCTTCAACCATGAAACTGGAGATAGCATACTGATCATACGACAGCCCCTCACCCATCAAGTAGCAAGGTAAGTCCACTGGAATCCCCACTTGATGCATAAATTTCCTATGTTTTGCAAACACAACCCCTGGCCTGATGATCACATTAAACTTGCATGTTTTGCTTGCTAAGGTAACACCAGCAAAATATACAGCCAACTAAGCCTACTTTAGACATAGTGCGCATAGGTGGGATCACTCATTTAACTTATCTATCATAATCTTGATGTTATGGATGTGGAGTATGGAGGGTATGAGAAAGTGGATGTGTGTGTGGTTTTTGAAATAAAATGGGGAAGAACCCCGGCAACCGACCTTATTGGAATACGGCTACATGCTGAAACAGCCATAAGGGCAGGGTATGAACGGAGAACTTAGCTACCTGCGGTTACCCCTTGTCTCGGGATTCATGGAGAATATCGGATAGGTGGATTGCTAGCGCTGTCGAGCATTGCAAAGTTGGAATGGTTCTACCTGAGCTCTCCGTAAGGACCGTTATGATTTTCATCTTACCTGACTCTTTTAGTACAACTACTCGCTCTGTATGAGGCATTGGCCAGGCCCAAGCTGGAGTGGATAGCCTAGTAGCTTCTGTGTTGGCGCACAAGGGGCTAGGGAAAGGGTGGGTGTCAACGGAAGTACCGCGGGGTACTGGATTGACTTGGATGCCCGAACCCCTAAAGTTCTGCTAGGTGATGAAACAAAGTCAATGGCTTGGTTTGGAATTCGGGCAGTTACGACGGTAATGTGCCGCTGAGTCCAACTTGTGGGAATTAGTACAACATCTGATCAGAGTAAAACCTATTCGAATAGTCCGTGTCCACTAGTATGGATGAGTTACGGCTTGGTTCTTCATCTAGTATGTTTTCCTAAACTAAAATGGATGGTTTGGATGAAAGTGGGACATGGTACTCGGTCGTGGAAGAGATAAGTTGGGCCGCTCGGACCACCAAGTCCAGTGGCAAAACCCCTTGATGATAAAAACCCTGTTTTAGAAAGAATAAACTTGATATCTAGCTCGAACCCTACATACAAAAGGTTTTTATGCAAAAACTCTCTCTGAGCTCCAGATATATCATGCATGTAGAGTTAGCTACACCCAACTCCTTATGGAGGAAGGTAGGCTACTGAGTACGTATGTACTCACCCTTACTTTTTTATTATTTTTCTCAGATGGACATATATTGGTCTGAGAACGAGTAAGGGTTACGACCTGCTTCCCAACTGTGGCGTGAGAATGATGTGCCTACGTTTTATATTCCGCTGCTTAGATTTCCAGGGCTGCGCCCCTTTGTGGTCCGACCCGTTTAGGGCGGATCTGTACCACTCTGATGTAAGAATGTGATTACCAAACCCTAGGATGGTAATAAAGCACATTATAGTCCCATTATGGAAATTGGGGCGCTTCAGGTGGTATCAGAGCCGTAGTTGGCCTGTAGGACGTAACACTAAGGTTGAAAAAATGTTTTGAGTCCAAAACTGTTTGAAAATTACCTCTGCTACTCATCTTACTCTATTTCAAAATGTTTTGGCCCTTTCTTACCCCAATAGCGTTCAGCAACCAGTCAAGCCTCTAGCAGAAGGAAGCTGGTGTTGACGGTCGTAATATCACGATATCAACCTTCAATTATCCACCAAATGAAGTGAAACATCTGGACTAACCCCTACTACTAATGAGTTCCACAAGATGTACATGAATATTTGGATGCAGATACCAAAATACTCACAAAATGGTTGAAAAGCAGATCAAATATCAAAGATGGGCAACAATGGTGAAAACACCATGGCCGCCCTGGCCACCCTCCAGTGCACAAACAGTCCCTGGCCAGGTGGCATGACCTCCTGAGCACCTCAGTTGCCACGTCTTCGGTCCAACATGCAAACAAACACAAAATGGTGAAGATCCAACCATGCAAAAGAACATCCAGTATATCCAAGGGTCAAACGGTGTTGGAACAAGGATTGGTGATGTCAAGGATCTGAGGGAACCAACATGCAGCCAATCAGGGAAAAACATGTGGACTCCCGGCAACATGACGTGGCCGCTCGGCCACCCCTCGGCAATATTTTTCACGTGCGTCAACTGTTTCAACCGCCAACCGACACGAGGGAGCAAGATGAAGCATCGAATCACCTAGGTCGGTGAATCCTATGGCCGCCCGGCCATAGAGGGTGGCCGCTCGACCACCGACCTTGGTCGACCGGCCACCGACTTACCCTCTTTACCGACCTAGTGTGTCTATAAATACCCCCCTCACTTTCTAGGCTATAAATAGACCCCGAGAGCTCATTTGTAGATGTGTGGAGTTGAGTTCAAGTTCTATCTTAGAGTGCTACACTATTCCCTTAGTAGTTAGGATAGTCCTGGGAATTAGAGTTGAGTCGAGCTTTGCCTCGGAGTCTCCGGAGTTATCTTCGAGTCTATGGTAAAACTCTTGTATCTTTTGGATTCAGATTATCTTCAATATAATTTCAGTTATATTTTACTCTAAATCTATCTCCTGCGAGTGTGGTGTACATTTCTTTGCACACTTGCTAGGCATAGGTTGTGTTTAACTTTGTTATTCAATTCTTGTTATTCTTGCCGATGCTATAACTCAACCCTAGACTTAGACGCTAGGCTCTGGCCTAGATCCTCTCCTCTGATCAAGGACGATGTATTGTTGTTCAAGCTCCCCTTGAACATGTTTATAGTGTGCCATCCTCTCCACGCAGCTTTGCTTGGTAGCCCCACTCGGTGACAGCGTGTGGTGTGCCTGTGTACTCCAAGCCCATCGTTCGGGAGGCCCTTAGGTGTTAGCTAGACTCTCCTTCGGGACCAACTATCTACCCCTAGTACCCTCGAGACTCTAGAATTTCGCTCGACGCAAGACCCTGACTTGTTAATTGAGTTTCTTAGTTATTCACGGATAGCCTTTGCAGCCGATTAGAATTAGAGTTTGGTGACTTTATCTCACTCGTTGTCCTCCCAGGTAACTATACCTTTTCTACGGATATCTTTGATAGACTTACCTCTCCCTCCATACACCTATCTTTATCACGTTTACCCCTGTTACTACTCGCTGGTATAATTTATCCAAGTTTACAGTTATTTTGACTTGAGTATATTCAATTACACTCTCTGGCCTACCGCTTCCCTGTGGATTTTATGATACTCGGAATACTCTGAGTGAAAAGGCTACAGCGAATCTCCGTGCGCTTACGGAGTAAAATCTGTTACGCTAAGAGGACGTCAACAGCTGGTAGCTTCAGCGACACACCAATAAAGCCGGTATACATGGATGGACGTGATGGATCGATGTTAAAGGAACTAGTGCCCGCCATGAGACACATCACCATCACAAGGACACATGGCTCAACCTCAAGATATGGACCACCCTAGTCAAGCGCATGACCCGATGGATAACCAGAAAGCGTGCAGCATAAAATAAGGAAAGAAAGGACATGACCCTGCTCTCTCGCTTAAATTGGCCAAGTGGTACAATACAGTTGAAGAAAGGCCCCCCCCCTTGGAACATTGCATCGGCAACCCTGCGCCATCTAGCACCAAGGATGCTAGGAACTACAGTAGAAAAACCCTAAAGGAGCTACAGGATAATGCCAGCTATCTGCATAAAAGCTCACCCAGAGGACCCTTGAAACCCCAGAGTAGAGTAGCCATGGCAGAAGAAACTCCAATCCTCCCCGGCCGCCCAGTGCTACTTAAAAAGAGAAAGCGCATGGACCTCCCAGTAGAGATCCCAGTGTTGGAAGGCATACCAGTTACCTTCCCCGAGCCTGAGAGCCAGCCAAACCCTCCAGAGTCTCTCCCAACCATCCACCTAGAGCTAGCAGAAGCCCCTCACCCTAAGGAAGATCCCAGCACCCGAGCTAGAGTGCCCAGAGTGTCTAGAAGAGAAAGAGCTACCTAGAGCCCTACCTCCAAGTCCTGTCTCTCCAAGCAAACTAGAAGCTCCACCACCAACCTCGTCAACCGAAGCAAGGATAGAACCCTCAGGCATTGCTTCGCCCAGGGGACTAACTGAAGAAGACGACCCAGTCATCGCAACTCAGCCACTACTAGAGGACGTCATCGACATCAGCTCAGATGACTCAGAATGAGGTCCCCGAGCCTAACAGGGAGTGAAGTTGCACGGTCCGAAGTTAGCTGTGTCCAGTGTCCCTCTTACAATGGGGTAGTGAAGTTTTTCCTTCGCTTTGGTTAGCACCCTTGTAAGAGTTAACCGTGTAGATTGCGTGCGTTGTAGATGTGACTTGCTTGTTTGTGTGTTGTGTAATAGTTTTAGTCTAGGCTGAGTCATGTGAGTCTCGTACAGATGGCAACAACTGGACGTGTCAGCTCATGTGAAGATGTAAAATGTTTTCCCAAGCTTTTAAGGGATACCATAAGGTACCTCCGGATACCCTAAGTACCTAGCCAGAAAGATAATCGAGAGCGGAGAACAGAAATGGATGGTCTCCTTGTACATCAAAGACAACTGCGCCCTCAAAGGATGGCATTCCACAGCCACCGGTCACCGGTTTGTGGACGCGTGTCATGTTACAGCTCATGACACAATAAGGAAGTTGTGCTCCACATATCATAGGGCTATCCAGGACACCCCTATGAGATTCTTCCCACCCTTCAACAAGTTGACCACAAGCTGGGCCAGGCAGATTGAAGTCTTGACGATAATGAAGGAAACCGAGGATCCCATCATAGCCTACCTTGCTCTTCATCTACAAGCCCGGGATGGTAGTATGACATGCTGAGCCTCATGCACGAGAGGTTGGTAGCTCGCAATCGGCTATCAGAGAACCTCCTATCCCAGTACAGAGTCAGGCCACCGTACCAAGGGCTAGGAACCAACCTTGGTTCAAGCAGTACTTTGACGAGAGGCTTAACTGACCCCCTGCTATCAGCTACCAAGGAGAATGCCATACCAGATGATGGAAGGAGCAGCAACCCCTCCTAGGATTGTGTTTTGGGAAAGCCATCTTTTCAATTGTGTCATGAATTCTGGATTTAGGAGATCTTGTGGGATAAACACCTACCATATGTTAGACAAGGCATTGGCAAATTTTTGTGGCAATTGGAGTTGATATACTTATGCTATCATCACATTTACAATTTTTCAGCCTTGGACTGTAGCTTTCGACGTCGACGTGTCCTAGCTTGGCTACTAGGTGCTTTGCAGCTTACAGTACTTTCCCGTGGCACTAGAGCTTATGGTTCGACTCGTATCAATTCTGGTCTTCTGGACATTTCTAATCTTCAGTGGAAGGCTACGACGTGTTTTACACCATAGCATCTAGTACTTACTGACACGGAAAACGCCACCAGAGAGAACAGGGCTTCGGATGAGTTTTCGTCAGCGTTATCCTAAATGTTAAACAATCGGTCATCCTGCATTTAGTGTTTAGACCGTTTAAACGGTGTTTACACGGATTTAAACGGTATACATGGTTCTGTACTATATTATTAAAATATACATATTTCTGCTTAGATAATAATAAAATATCATAACAAATATAAATATTTATGCATCTAAAAAAATAAATTTGCATATCTATACATTCAGCAAATCTAATATACATATTTATATATGTGTAATATAAGATATTTATATTTATGCATGAAAAAACTCAAGTGCATATGACATTATTCACCTAAACAGCATGTTAAACGGTGGACTCCGTTCTGTTTAGACCGTTTAACACCGTTTTTTACCGTTTAAACGGTTAAAACCGTTTAATTGATCGTTTACACCCTAAATAACGCAGCTGTGCACCTGTTTAGCATTTAAATGGCCGGCCGTTTAGGCGAACACTGGTTTTAGTTTAACATGCAAATCGGCCAACACTACACCCAGTATTGATTATGTCTTTAGTACCAGTTCGAAAGATCGTAGGCCCAGAGAAGCATAAGTTCTGGTTGATAATATGAACCGGTACTAAAATGTATTTTTTTAAAGTACTGATTCGTAATACCAATCGGTACTCATGCTCGTGAAGATTTTTAACACCGATTGTTATTACCAATGGTACTAAACAAATACTAAAGCTTTACCAACCAGTGCTAATTAATATTTTTCAGATGCTTACAATAAAAGCATCGGTCTGAGTTTGAGCCCCAACAAAACATGTTTTTCAGCTTTTTTGCGAACCGAAACTTGAGAGCTAGCTAAAGCTACGGTGATAGACTCCGGTAATGCTTCTTCAACGGTACCACTACATGCAATGCATATATACTTCTGTTTCCCGAGAGCTCTAGTTACCGTCCGCTTCCTAGCTTCTAGTGTTTCTTTATGGCACTGTAGCCCGTGGCATCTGGGGGCCTTGTGTTTTTCCCCCGAGAGCTCAACTGCTCAAGTATTGGACTGATGCTAGCACCTGGTGCCACTGAGAGTTGTTTCACGAGCACACTTCTTGCATGCTTTGTTGTAATTTGTCTCCGTACTTACAGAGCCACATTTCTCGGATTAGTAGACTCACTATGGTTATGCTACCTTGGTGTCGTCTAGAGGATTATTAGTCAAGTTCCTTCCGCCTGTCAAGTAATTTTTATTTGGCTCCGATTCATATATCCTTTAAAGTGGCTTTTTATCCTTCACAAGTTTAGCTAGATAGTAAATACAACTCTAGTCAAAATGATGCATTTTTTTTAGTAAATGTCCGAAGTGCTCATCATATTTCTCATGATACTATTCAATCCTGATTTAATCATAGAGGGAATAATGCAAGATGTCCGTCAATAACACAGATGAAACTTTGGAAAATATTTTCATGAAGGAATTCTCTGACAGTAGTAGGTTACACGTGATTCCGAAGAGGGAATTATTATTGAGGTGGATGTCATGATTACCACTAGCTACCAACAACATGAAGGAGAGGCCAACCCTTCGATAATGGAGGGTAATCAAGTCCACCGACCAAGGATTTGGATAAAGAAATGGAAGCGCACGAGGAGCAACCACCGTGAGTTCGTTAGGATAGCGCGGTTGCACGAAGACGAATCGCTGGCCATCATCACTTGATTCTCCCTTTATCAACCTACAGTTCATCATTCTGTCATCTTTATGCATACCACAGCTTATTACCTGTCGTGCACGAGCAATGCGACCCGACTACGGCCACCAGTCTCTTATGCCAGCAAGGAGGTAGATGTTTGAATACCCTTTTTTTTTAACATAAAAAGCAAATAAGAGAATGAAATATCGATTCATAATTTAGAGCTAGCTGAGCCATCCAAATCATGTGCCATGTGATCTGTCGATGTGAGGAACCACTTTATCCAGACAAAGGGGTCGGGAATGCAACGAACTAGAATAATCGTATCAGGATTTATATAATAATTGCAAGAGCTTCTGCATTGCATCAATCAAACTTTTACTTTCATTTAGTGGCTGGTAGCGCTAAGCATCTCTTGCCATGCTATACCTTCTAAAGTGTATACAAGGAATCGCTGAAGTTTGTATATTCTATATGGTTTACACCTTTTTAAATTATTTTTTAAGGAATCAATGGGGTTCTAAGTAAGCTCACCTGAACATTTCCATTCCATGAAAAGTGGGATTACAAGATTAGGCGTAGGTCCCTATTACCGGCCGGTAGACAGAGATCAATGTACAATTTATAGCAGAAAGAGATTGCAAGCCATAGAGGACTACAACTGCTGAACACACACACACACACTCAACACCGGAGAAACATGAGAAGTCAACCCTATTCGAGGAACATCAATTGTTGCCATGGAATCGATCATCTGTTGGAACCACTGCTACAGCACTCAGAGAGGCGGCGCCAAGCACTGGGGTAAGACCGGACAATGACAGTGAGGGTGGGCAATATAACAGCACCTGAATAATTTCCCTGGTACTACCACAAAACTGATGGACCGGGACCGGTTAGTTTCCGGCACTCGTGGTTGGCCTCGACCACCTACATTAAGCAACCTCGAATCAAGTTGGCAGTCTGGCAGTGGCAGGGAACAAATGCAGGTTCACACAAGAGGTTTGGAAACTCGGATTGAGGGTGAAGTGAACAATTACATTGACCTCATACTTTATGATAAGCGATAGCGGGATGATTTGGAGCTTTTGACATGTTAGCTTGCATTTGCTCATGTGTATGGTTAACCAAAGTGTGTGGTGTGGTGTTGCGTTGCATTGAGTGTGGTGTCTATATTACGTGCGTGTAGTCTTGGGTTGAGTCGAGTGGACTAAGATAGGGTCTCTGACAAGATGTGTGATTGCATTGCTTATGGTGTGCAGGTATACAGATGGCATAGTGGTCGACAATGAGTGGCTTGAGACGTGCGAGGATGCACACCGGTAGCAGTGGCGGTCCTGAGATTTTAGGGTCCCGAACGAGATTTTAAACAGGGGCCTTGATATTACTATATATAAATGTTATTAATAAAAAATCAATATGTTCAGTTAAAAATCATAATCTTAATAAGTTGTTTACGCTCCTAAGCGATCTTTTGGCATTGGGGAGTCTTGCGCCGTCACCTCAGCTGATAAGGTGTTTATAGTTTGAGAAGTCACTTCTCATTCTAAAAATTGATTCATCACATGAATTTTGATAGGCTGATCACATTCCCGGTGTTAGTATTCAATATTAGCCAGTGAGGAATGAGATGTCAATGGACTAATCCATTTAGTTTTACTAACCAAACAAAAAATATTGAGTAAGGAAGGAACTATATTCTCAAAATCATACACACTACGAGCATTTGTATGGTGGGAAATAAGAGGTGCGATAGGGAAATAGAGGGTGAAATAACCTCATCCGATATCTATCATGTACCAAAATTTATCACATTCCATATCTCTATCCCTATCCCAATCCAAACACCATTTGCATGTTCATTATATACCTAAATAAAATAATTTTACACTATTAATATTATTTGTGTACATGGAGTGGGGCCCTAGACCTGAGGGAGGCCCGGATCGGCCACACCGTCTGACCCCCCTCAGGGCCGGCACTAGCCGGTAGATCGTGCGGCGACGTTTAATGACCTAAGGTGTAGCAACCTTACGATGGCATGAGGGCAAGCAAGAGGCTCATGCCTATGACGACCAAGGGAGGCGCGTGTGCATGAGGCTCAGGTGAGCATGCACTGAGCGAGGCCATGAGTGATCCAATCCTGACACCAGAGTAAGTAGCTACAAGCATACATGGGACCAAGAGTAGGTTCTCGTGCAAAGACAACTAGAGAAGGATTTGGTGGTTTGGGCTTTAAAACCATCGATGAGGGTTTCCATTATGTTGGTGGTTCTTGTGTGAGACGGTTTAGCGGTTTTCCTCAAAACCACTATGTTGGTTTCGCCATTTTTCTAAAACTACCGATGGTGGACTCATTATTGTGTGCTTCGGAGAAGTCTAGTGTGAGAGGTGGAGAGCAGTGGCTCTTGTTTCTTGATCTTCATGCCATCCAAGTTTTGATTTGTGTTAGGAGTGGCTTATAACCGAACCTCCTCAAGTAATCCAAGAATCAATATGTTATCGCGGAAAATCGGACAACGATCGTATGGCAGCCAACACACGATGAGGCGGGAGATTACGCGGCTCGACAGGACCCGCGGTTTGGGAATGGCCTGGCTTGCGATGGTCACGGGCGTGCCACCTGGCTTGATCTACTAGCCAGGGAGGGTGCGATGAGCGTTGTGGTCATCGAGGAATCACCCTGCAGATGCACAACGTAGCTAAACATTAATTTCCAGCCAGATCCGTCGGATTGGCTTCCGACGGCCATGCCAATTGGCTCATCTTGTGGATGAGTGTCTTCTTGTAGGGTTAGTAGATAAAATAATAAAAGTAACGAGTAGATAATAAACCTACCTAAGATCATGATCTAGACGATTAACCATCCTAGATCGGTAAACCTCCAAAGAAGTTCATCTAAAACAGAAAACACATCTAAGGCATGGAAAGACAGGATGCTAGGTGCATTATAGATCTACTCGAGTTGCCATATGCATATGTTGCAAGCGCATATCATGGATTGTAGCAACCGGGCAAGCTATATACACTTAGCCGCATGATTTCAGTCTATAGCGTTGAGCATAAGAAAAATAGTATATTGATAACACACGGGATAACTAGCAAACCTTGCCATTAAAAACGCTTCAGTACAAGGTCTATCAAGGTAGTCGATCGTAAGAGCAAACATCCCTAACACGATCTTCTAGAGAACACATTAGAGCAGCATGGCGTTTACTTGAAAAAAAACCTTAAGAATAAGGGAGGCGATGCGCCGAAAGTTGGTGGCTCTTGACGTCTCTTAGCGTAACAAATTTTACTCCAAAAACGCACGGAGATTCGTTGTAGCTTTTTCACTCAGAGTATTCTGAGTATCGTAAAAATCCACAGGGAAGCAAGAGCGAATAGTTGGAATGAAATGTCGAACCTTAAATAGCACTATATAACTTAGATGAATACAGCTATTCTTACAACGGGGGTAAGATAAACAAGGTAGTGTATGGTGGGAAGAGTAAACATGGACCAAAAAGTCACCAAAACTAGGTATAGTTGCCTGGGAGGACAACAAGTGAGATTAAGATATCCAAACTCTATTCCTTAACTGCTGCAGAGGAGTATTCGCGGTTGAACTAAGTTAATCAAAAGCAAACTAGGGTCTTGCGTCGAGCGAAATTTCAGGCTACACCGAGCAGGCACTGGGGTAGATAATTGGCCAACCGAACGGCAACTGGCTAATGCCTACGGGCTTACCGAACGAATGGGGTCAGTTTACAGAGGCTCCCTAATGTTGTCACCAATAGGGGCTACCAACCAAATCTGCGTGGGTGAGATGGTATGCTAAACTAGTGATCAAGTGAGAACTTGGTCACTAAAGCCTATCCTTGATCAGAGGGTGAGAGCTAACTTAACCTTAGATCAGAGCCTAAGGACAAGTTTATAGCACCGGCAAGTCTAGCAAGATTTGAATAACATAAAGAACAACAGGCAAGTATAAGAAATAAAGTAAAGTATAACTGAAAGATAGATCAATGATGTATATTATACTGGAGTAGCAAGAGTACAAAAGATAGAAAGGATACAAGAGCTTTACCAAGACTCGAAGCTAACTCTGAAATCCCTAAGGCAAAGACTCAGACTCAACTCTAACTCCCAGGACTAACCTATTGCTAAAGACTAAGACAATGGTGTGTTCCACTCCACTTCCACACTTTACAATGTGAGAGCTCAGGGGTATTTATAGCTACTAAGGGAGTGAGGGGTCTTATAGAGTCGGTATGGCGGTTGTGGAGGTGGTTACTACTGCCGGGCAGCCTGGGTAACCCTTGGATCCACAGCCTCTTTGCATGATGGTCCATCTTCACTCCCCAAGTCTGTTGTAGGTCGGTTGACTGGTTAGAACATGTGCTTTCTTCTGAACCATTGGATCTCACTTGTGTTTCTTCCTTAGTCGCAGGATTGAAGTCCCTCAGATTGCTGACTTCACCAATCTAAGTGCTGGATCGATGAGGTGGTAAGCCTTCCGGTACTTAACATGTTGGTTTCTCAGCTTGGACCTTGGAATTGTGTTGACATGTCTCTAGAGTGCATGCAGGTCGAAGATGGGCCTGTTTGGACACATTCCTAGGACGGGCGTCCTGGGGGAGGCTGAGCGGCCTGGCCCACTGGTCAGGGTCTTCCTGACTTAGCCATATTTTGCCTATTTTCAGCTGTTATTGTGCCTGCAACCAAATATTCAACACAACTCAGTGGAACTATGTCAGTAGCAAGGGTTAATCTATACTTTGATGTGTTTTCCTTCATTTTCATGGATAGTTGATGGTCGAGAATGGTGCAATAACGACCGTCAACTAGTGGCAAGATAAAGCTAGGAGGACAACAAGGTGAGAGCTCATATTCCTGATGAGAACTTTCTTTTCTATGGTGAGCTAGATAGACTAAGCTAGACCAACACGTTGCTCTAACTGAGGTAATGACTTATCTAGTTGTCCAGGATACTTACTTAGCCACCGAGCCTACTAACCACTTTCGGGCACCAGAGTGCTGATAACCCAGACGAGAAAGGCGGGTGTCGCAGTAACTCAGGTGTGCTGGCTACAAGCAACCTGAACGATGGGGGTGGACTACACAAGGTACACTCCCGCTGTCACCAGAAGTACCTACCAAAGCCATGTGTGCCTACTCTACATGCACACCCGACTACCCAAAACTACGTGGGGTCTGAGAACTTGCGAAACCAAGGTGGCCACAAACATAGACACCACGTCTACAGTTGAGTAGACACTACTTCTACTGAGGCTATCAGGTAGAAGTATACACAACCGTATAGTCAAATGCTATAAAGAGCATACGAGGAATCTATAAGCATAACAAACTAAATATTCATTACCTCTCAAAACAACTCTAACTATAGTTTAAAAGCTATTGTGCTATGGCATGATTAATACCAAAAGCAATAATGTAGATGCTCACATAAGTATAGAAAGATAATGCATTAAATAGCTCAAGTCTTACAGGAAAATAAAGATACAAAAGAATTCATACCGAACTCCTGAAGACGGCTTCGGAACGACGGAACCCTACCTCTAACTCCTAACCAAACACTACTTTCAGAGTGGAGGCACCACCCGTAGGGCGCCTCCTAGAGAGGGAGAGAGAGTTCACATGGGAATGGTACATGTGAGAGAGAAGGGGTGCGTCTCTATTTATAGATGGAGGAGAGGGGAATATTGCTAGTGCCTACATGCAAAATTCCTCCTCCAACTGCTCCTTGGCCGCCACTTGTCCCCCTAACCAACCTAGGAAGGTCAGTAACAGTGTCCTGCACATGTTGGCGCTGAGAACCAGTCAAGAACTGACCTCTAGATCAGCACCCCACTCTGAGGCCTCCACGTGTCCCTGACGGGGATGAACCGCGCCGGCCGAGCGGCTCCCACACTCCGGCGTGCGTCGTCTTCCCCCGGGCCGCCACGTGGCAGGCGCAGATTGGCTCGGGGCGCTGAGGGCGGATCGCAATCCACGTCCCCTCATGCTGGCCAATGCCCGCTCACCACTTGTCGCTTCCTGGTCATTTCCTGCTCGTGCCAGGTACAGAGGGGTGGTGCTGACGTCATGCTGACGTCTGCACCGGCCCCTAATTTTGTATTTTTGATATCTTTTTCATCTGAACTCCAAACGAGGTAAATAATATGTCCATTGGAATCGTCTTGACGGGCTCTTTGCAATAGTGTAGGTCTTGAAGGAATTTGAGATACTTCAGTAATGGTGTTATTTGCAAATCTTATCTCAAGCCCTTTCATGTGATAATTCTCTCCTGCTCTAAATGGTCTTCTTTTGGATGGAATGTGAGCTTCTCCCTGTTATACACCGAAAACCACCAAAATTCGTGGAATTCATCAGTTTTAGGTAAATACCGCACATAAGTTTATCTATACCACATTTATTCACCGAGGAATTGAGGGTCGAAATAGCGAAATGACGACCGTCAACAGTTAGTGCATATGTCAATGCATATGAAACAAAAGGTTGATTGTTTAGGGAATTGGTGAGGTTACACACACTAGAGAGCACAAATGGGGGTGCAAAACATTGTATGTGCAATGTAGACGTAGCCTAAGGAGATCGATATAGGATTATTGTTTGTTTGCATCAACATGAACTAAATTAATATTCCCTTTTCTCATAATGATCAAGCAAGAAATGGAACCTCGTATCTATGTTTTAGGTCTTGGAATGTAGGTGTGTAGGGAAAATGGCCTCCCATGTCACACTTCCATAAATTTGTTTCGGTAGTTGTTTGAAAAACAACATTTAGACTAATGAACTTGTCTAATTGCATATTCTTATGTGTTTAGGTACAAGGGATGAAAATAAGAAGACGAGGCCAAGGCAAGGCCCAAAGGGCCACCCAAAGGGGGTTTCTGCTAACTGTTTAGTGGATAGGGGTCGAAGGTCGTGCCCCCCATGGGTTTCAGGGCAGCACCAAAAAACCTAATAGAATTGTGAGGACCAAAAGTTACAACCCTTATGGCCTGACCAACCCTTGGACCATTATTACCGAAAGTCAGCACTTGAGAATCCCTGATTTACAAGGACCGAAAGGCCCTGCCAAGGCACTGAATGCTGGTTGGACCATTTCAGTTGGGGATGGGGAAAGGACCTTCAATCCATATGCATACAAAAAAATGGTTGACTAATTTAGCACAAGGACCAAAGGTCCGACCCTCTGTAGGATCAAGATTACCGGCTAGAGGGGGTGAATAGATGGTTTTTTCAACAGAAAACAAAGACACTAGGAAAATTTAGTTATAACCACAAGAGAATTAAATCTTCTAGCCTAAGTTGAGCTAAGTGGGTTTGCAACCTAGGATGACAAGATAGCAATTCAATCTCTAGTAAAGTAATGCTCAAAGTAAGTACATGAAAGTAAAGAGAGCCAAGGAATCACCACACAAGAGATCGAATTTTTTCCTGTGGTATAGTTGACTTGTCGGTCACCCCTAATCCACGTTGAGGTGGATTCAATGACTTCCAACCCCTCTATCAAGAGTCCACTTGATCATGAGCTAGCTTGGATCAAATAACCGCTCCACACCTCAATTCTACTAGAGTTGCTTTTCACCACTCCGGTGAGGCAAGCACCAAGCCTCTCACAACCACCACCAGGGCTCCTCCACAATATTTCTTGGAGAGCTCCACGGCAACCACCACCAAGCTATCTAGGAGGCAGCAACCTCTAAGAGTATCAAGACAATGACCTTGCTTGATGATCTCCCTAGTGCCCCAAAGATCAAACACTTGATGCTATGCACTAGGTGGCTCTCAATCTCACTAGAATGCAATCCCAAGCAATATGAGTGAGAGAGAGGTGAGGGAAGGCTCAAAGATGCTCAACAAGTGTTCCAAATACCCAAAAGAGGATGCTAAGCACCGGCCTCCTTTTATATATAGCCCTCCTTCCCTCAACTAGAAGTTATGTGCTCGACTCGCGAAAACAGAGAAAACCCAGACCGTCCACAATACAAGCCTCAGATGGTCCACACTTGAATCCCAACAGCTAGTTTCACATTTAAAGCTAGTTAGACCTACCTAAAAATTGAACTACGGATGATCCACCTCAGAAGGCCCGAATGGTCCACAGTTCAAAACTTTTAGCACACAGAAGCTCTGGCGGGTCAGAGAGATCAGTACTGCAGACGGTCCTGCAGCTAGGTGCTGGACAGTCTGCAGTTCACACGATAAAACCGATAGAACCTACCAAGGTTCTGCCCAACCTCAACTCCTCAAGGCAACAACTACGAACGGTTTGCACCTAGGTGTCGAACGGTCCACGGTTCACGAGTCAAAAACCAACAGATCCTTACGTACAGTCTGCCATCCAAGGCCGGACAGTCTGCAGTGGATATTTGAAAAAACGACAGGGAACACAACTTCCTAATGGGATTTTAACGCTCAACTGCGGACAGTCCGCCATAAGGCTGTAGGACCGAGACGTGCAACTCGAGGGTGGGGTGAATAGGAGCACTTAAAAACTCAAAATCACAACCCCTAAGAAAATGCTCCGCAAAGCTCAACAGAACAGAACTAGGCACCATCCACTAAAGAGATACGTGCCAAGCAGTTCAAGGGTGCCGTCCACTAAAAGGATATGCACCAATGCAATAAAACTCAAGATCCGACCAAGAATGGCACACCGGCAACGAGACTTTGCAACAAACCGCCACACGACAGTCACCACACCGAGGCGTGTCTCACTGACTCACAACAAGCAAAGAGAATGGTCTAACAGTGGGGAATGCCAAAAATCCAGAGCAGAAACACAGCGGACAAAACCAAACTGGGAAGAACATAGCAACTTCCTGGCTGGACCGGACTGTCCGATGGCCAACACCGGACTGTCCGGTGGGACCGGACTATCCGGTGCCGTCTGCCGGACTGTCCGGTGACATGGCCCGGATAGAGCCTCACACTAGACTGTCCGGTGGGCGCTGCCGGACTATCCGGTGGAACCGGACTGTCCGGTGGCCTCTGCCGGACTAGTCCGGTAGAGTCGCAGACAGAGGGTTTTCCAACCCAAATCAGACTAAATCTTGTCCGATCTTCACGAAATTTTGCACAGGCTATCTGGACCCTATTCCAAAGCTTTTCCCAAAAGATCAATGCAAAATGATCAAGGGATCAGCGGGAATTTTAGATTTCGTGAGATGGCAATCTTTGGGCAAGAAAGGGAAAAACACAAAGGAAACTTTCTCGTGGCAATCCAGCAGGATTAAGATGAACTAAGTCATGATCTCCACGTCCTAGCAAGTCCAAAACATCAGCAAGGGAAGGGATTCAAGCTTGGCCAACACAAACACCCAAAAGCCAAGGATTGAACCCAAAAACCAAAGAGTGAGGGGGAAGAGAAGAACACAAGGTTGTTGCACGAATTTGCTTCGATTATGTGCGCAAGATGGGTCTAAAGATTCAGCATACAAGCAGAAATTCGTCCCAAGCAACCACCCTCACCTTCCCTCATGATTAGGAGGCTAAATCCTACTCTAACCTCCCTAACAATGGAGCTCAAGGCTTAAGGACGAAAATCACAAAGAAAGACCTAATCTAGGCAGCCAAGAGTTACTCTAATGACCTGCCTTGGACCTATTTATACCCGAGTGCTGTTTAGACAGTTTTGCACTTAGGTACCTACAACTAGACAAACCCTAAGGACTCAAACGAAAGATTACAGGATATTTCGGGACGGGCGACCACGATGAAGTCTTGATCTTCGTAAGTTCCACGCAATCCTTAGATGTTCTCCACGTGGCTAGTAGTCCAATCCGCGATCAGCCCCATGTTTTGAAGTCAGAAACCGAGAAACTTTAGGAAGTCTCCGCCTGGGCCGGATTTGGCCCATCTTCTCTATCTTGGCGAGTCAAGGCCCAACTCACCAAGGCTTGGGTAGCTTGGTTGACGGTTTTGAGCTGAAGCCGCCAAAGCCTCCCTCGCACGTCTTCGTGCCACGCACTCGGATTGGAGCACCGTGGTGGCCCCCAGCATCCCCTGTCCATCGGGGCAGCCTCGCAGTCCTTCGGAGGACTTACTCCTGCCATCACCATGCCGCTCCTCCGTGTACCGAACTCCCATGGCCGACAGAAGCCGAGCATGCCTCCAGTCCTTCGGAGGACTTTCTTCTCCATCTACCTCCAGTCCATCAGAGGGCCTCCTGTCCATCGGAGGTCTTGTGCCCAAGTCCATCTGGGTCTTTGGCTTCTGTTGACAATCACTCATCACTCCAGAGGCAATGGAGCCGGTCCATTGGCTGTCAAAGGCCCAAACAGTCCTCAGTGGACAATCTCGCTCAACACAAAAACAATGAGTTTCTGCCCACCAAAAGGTTAGCCCTGCGGACAGTCCGCAACACTGTCTCAGATAGTCCGCAGCATAGAAACTCATCTCTCTTTCAAACAAGCTTTTGAATAGAGTTTTTCTTTCACAAACTGAAGCGCAGTTAGCCCTCATGCAATGTCATCCACTATATGAGTGATGAGGCACTATAAGTCCGTCAAGTAAAAGACATTGACCCCTCTTGATAGTACATCTATCTACCCAATTAATCTGGTCAATTCTCTTCTCTAAACACCACTTGACCAGTCAAAACAAAAACCTATAATATACCTTTGCCTTGAGCTATCCATCGCCAAGAATCAACTCTAGCTTCCAAAGTTCCCGATGTAGCTTTCTTTGTATGAACCACCCTACATTCTCAATCTTCTCAAATAAATTGTTAGTCCACGCACATTGCCATTAATTACCAAAACACCAACTAGAGGCCTAGATGCTTACAATTATGCTTTTTCAATAAGTTGATGCCAAAGGGGGAGAAGTACAAGAAGTTGAAGGTGAAGCAAGAAGTTGAAATGCAAAGATCTAGGGGAACTCACAAATGGATTCATTTTATTTATATCCTTGCATTTGTGGTGGACCGAGTTGGTTGCTTATATTTTGTGGCTAACCGCTCTTATTATGATATTTTCTCTATTGCTTTGGTCACCATTTTGTAGGGACACTCCACCAAAATTTTCTATCAAACTATATGTGCACAAGTTCATTCTCAATCTCCGTGCACAAGTTCATTCTCAATCTCCATGCACATATTTTGGGGGAGCTAGATATGGCTAATTCATTCTTCATGATTGGAACTTCACTCATGGATAAGTTGTTCAAAACTCAATCTCAAATCCTTCTTATGCCGTTGGTATACGAATGATTTGATTGTCTATATTTAACTTCTTGAGATAGGCTGTCAAGGCCGGACTATCCACAGTGCTAACTGGAGTTTGGGTCAAGGAGCTAAAGGTTTCTACTAGTGGTTTTCTTATGAACGGCGGATTGTTCGGGCCCCTTAGGGAAGACTGTGCACTGGTCATTTATTTTGGTTCCTCCAGTGATGTAGTGTCCCTGCTGTATCTTCTGCATGAATGGTGGACAGTCTGGGCCCCCTAGGGCGAACTATCTGCAGTTCATTTTTGAGTGACTCTTGGCCATTTGGAATCCTTGTTGAGCATTCTTGAGCCATCCCTCTCCTCTCTCTCTCTCACTCATATTGCTTGGGATTGCATTCCAGTGAGATTGAGAGCATCCTAGTGCTTTGCATCAATTGTGTGAGCTTTGAGGCACTAGGAGTCCATCAAGCAAGCATGATTGGCTTGTCACTCTTGGAGGTTGCCGCCTCCTAGACGGCTTGGTGGTGATTCCCCGTCGAACCCTTCAAAGAAGATTGTGAAGGAGCCGCGGTGGTGGTTGTGAGAGGCTTTGTCCTTGCCTCACCGGAGTGGTGAAAAGCAACTCTAGTAGAATCAAGGTTTGAGAGGTTCATTGACCAATCTAGCTCAAAGATCATACAAAGTCTTGATAGAGGAGCTATTGGATGCTTTGAATCCACCTCAACGTGGATTAGGTGTGACCGGCAAGTCATCGATACCACGGGAAAATTTCGGTGTCTTGTGTGGTGATTTCTTTGCTCACTTTATTTTCTTGCATTTCCTTTGAGCATTTACTTTACTAGAGATTGAATTGATATCTTGTCACCCTAGGTTGCAAACCCACTTAGCTCAACATAGTCTAGAAGATTAAATTATCTTGTGATTCTAATTAAATTTGCCCGGTGTCTTTGTTTTTAGTTGATACCATCTATTCACCCCCCCTCTAGCTGGTAACCTCGATCCTACAATAATCGTAGCTCATCAATATCTTTAGGTGGAAGAGTAATCTAGTATCGAGTACCTTCACAGACTTTCCAATATCTCTGCCATATTCAAGGAATGTGCAATGAATAAAAAGATAATTCCAAGTTAGTTCATCCAATGTGTCCATGAATCCATCCAATATACTCAATATTTTTACTCCCAAAATTAATTCCACAACAACACCAGAAAATTCCACAGTTGAAAATAAGGTCACACATCAAACCCTAACCATGAAATCCACCATTTTGCAACCAAACATGATGCTGAAGATTCTATTAAGATGGCATTCTCTCTACTGCCAACGGTTTGCGTCCTGAAGATGGAAGGTCCACCTTTGAACATCTCAGATACACTAGAAAGACAACTGAATATGTTCAACTTCTCATCTATACTGCGAACAATCCGGCTCGAGGTGGTAGACGATACGCCGTAGCAAAACTGCACTGCCCGATAAGCTGTTTTCCTTTGCATAAGTTGAACTTTGACAAGGGATCATTGCTCACATATGGACTCAAGGGCTGCAATAAGAGTTAGTAACCAAACTTGAGTATGCAAAGAGTACACCAACACAAATGATATGAAGTAAAGTGCTATAAGGATGACTTAATCAAAAATAGAGAGAAAATACCCAATTAAATGGATACAAAGGATACTTGAGACCCATATGAGCATATTGTTGCATGCATTTTCCAATCTCAAGGCACATTTGAGAAATCCATCACATTAAGCTCATTTCTCAATTTGAAAAGCCTTGATTCTTCCAAAGGCTTTGTGAAAATATCGGCCAATTGATCCTCGGTGCCAATTCCATAAATTGAAATATCACCCTTGGCAACGTGATCCCGAATGAAGTGATGACGAATATCAATATGCTTGGTTCTTGAATGTTGAATCAGATTAATAGCCAACTTAGTTGCACTTTCATCACCACAATAGAGAGGCACTTCATTGAATTTAATACCAAAATCCAAGATTTATCCAAAAGAACCTTCAAGAGATGATTACGAACATCCATGAACTTCACTTTCTTGAATTCCACATAGATAACTCATAGAATTTTATCCATTCATCATGAGCTAGCATTTAGATGGACAATCCAAGCACAATCCAAAACACTCAATCTAGATGCCTTCAATATAAGGTAAACCACTATGACAATAGGCCCAAAATTACCAAAAGCTCTCATAAAGAGAGATGGCATGAAAGTCCAATAGAATCAACTTATAGCTATATGAACCAAGAAGTCAAGATTTATATTCCATATGAAAACCTCATTTAATCACTCAATGAGCTACCCATGACAACAAATGCTTCACTTGATGTGATATTCGTGAGATAGAGATTTTCAACAAGAAACCCCAATGAATATGCCATAATTTCCATTAACATCAAATAGAGTTTCTTCTCTTGCCATACACACCAAAGGGGAGAAACATCATATTCGGTGCACTATCTGGAATGCACATAAACATTTATAACCAAATGTTGCCCCTTTGGCCATGTGTCCCACCTACAAAAGACAATCAAGATCTTTTAGGTACCCAAATTTGTTTGGGTCCTTGGATGTTAGTCACCAAAGCCTTAGGAACCTAAATGGCATTCTTTTTAGCACCAATTATAGGTGTGCCAACAAATTTTGCACAAAACCTTTCGCATTCTTAGTAAGAACATAGCATGAAACAAAAAGAGCAAAGGATATATTCTTGTTACTTGTGGAATCTTTATTCACATGACCCACTTTGTGATACTTGTGGCAAGTTTTACCGCACTCCTTAGTGAAAGTGGTCTTTTGTGGAGCAAAGGCATCCTTACCCTTCTTGGGAACATACCCAAGACCTTCATGGTTAAGTGAGCACTTTTGACTTCCTAAGATTAAATTCAAATTTGTCGTACCACCATAAGCTCTTTCCAAATCAAGAGTAAGAGATTCAACTTTCTTCTTCAATAACTCATCCTCAACAATAAGAGTGGTATCACATGAAAAACCATCACTGGTAGAGGCACTAGTAGAGGGTCCATTGCCTGCGGAAGTTTCATTGCTCATTCCAAAAACAGATGTTGAGTAGCAAGGTGCATCTTGTGAACTATCCACACCACATGTTTCAATTATTTTCTCTTTGGACTTAGTGAATTCATGAACAAGTTGAGTATTGGCATCCTCTAGCTTGTCATGTCCTTTGAGATTGTCATGAGAAGATTTTAGCTCTCCAAGGGATTCTTCAAGATCCTCATTTTGCTTCTTCAATGCTTTGTACTTCACTTTTTCCTTGTGCATGTAATCATCAGCCTCTTTGAGCATGCGCACAAGATCATCATAGGTGTACTCCTTCTCATCCTCATCTTCATCACTATCATCAATAGTTTCATTTCTTGCCATGAGACAATGAGGAGTAGAGAAGAGTGAAGGTGCTTCTTTTATAGCAATGCCGGCCACACCCTTGCTTGGCTTGCCATCATCATCGGAGTCTAAGCTTGCATCAAAATCCCACTCAACAAGGTAGGCTTGGCCATTCTTATTCTTCTTCCTATGGTACTTCTTCATCTTCTTCTCATTGTCACTATCATCATTATTCTTCTTCTTCTTGCTTGGGCAATACATAGCAATGGGACCCTAGCTCATCACACTTGTAACACTTTCTTTCATCAAAAGGATTTTTCTTTGATGACTTGCCTCTTCTTCAGTAACCCTTCATTCTCGTAAATTTGTTGAATCTCCTAACAAATATTGCCATTTCATCATCATTGCCACTATAACTATCTTCACCATAACTTTCATCTTCAACATTTGATTTTGAAGCTTGAGCCTTGAAAGCCATACTCTTCTTATTTCCATCAACCACTTCACCATGAGCTTCTTATTGTGACCCCTTGAATATGTCATGTGTGAGTACTTCACCCAACACTTTGGTTGTTGTTGACGCAAGATTTCGACTAAAATTATGCTCTATTTTTATATAATTTTATATCTTTTCAAGAGTTAATATTTTCATTTAGTCTCGTTTTGCTAACAAATAACCCCGTTTTCGAGAATGCTCTTTGTTTTTGTGCAATATTGATTTTTGCAGGAAAATAGGTTATAATTGATATTTAATCTTGCTTAAAGTTTTCATGATTTGATTAATGTGGTGATTACTAGATTGATTAGTAATGCATAACCCATATCTTTACTAGAGAATTATGTTTTATAGCTTTGCCAAGGTTTTTAATTAAGAAAAAGATTATAGGTGTATTTAATTTTTCATAAAACCTCTCTTCTTTGATCAAGTATTTCATTCCTTTGTTAAGAGAGAGTTAAAATTTCTAGTAGAGCTTAGATTATGAAAGCTATAAAAGGACCAAGTGGTCGAACTAAAAAAATAAAGTAGAATTAGGAAAAGGAAAAAGGGGGAGAAAGAAAGAAAAAGTAGAATTAGGTTAATTTGGAGAAGTAAGAAAGGAAGTCTTATTGTCCTATTAGTATAATGAGCAAAAACTTTCACTTTTCCAACCATGTGCAAATTCCGGAAAGAATTTCACTTCATTTATTGCACATGTCCACTATCTATATTTTCTTTTCCTTGTCTCTATATTTATTTATTTACTCTCTTATTTCGATGACCAAGTTAATTTAAGATGATTAGATGATCTTTAGAGAGATATCTTAACTAGACAATAAAATGAGTAGCTTTGCTAAGCCTTTTCCAAGCTCTTCATAAACTCCTGTGAGAAGAGAGAAAAGAGAGTAAAATTTTATAGGATAGCCACTTATAAAGAGTGCCTTTTGAGAGCTTAATAAAAGGGCATAGTAATTTCTTGATCTTTGAAGAATTTTTGTTTTCTAAAAACCCTCTTTTATGATTCTGAAAGAAAACTTTGGCATTGCTATGATTCGTTTGACTTTGATAATTTTTGTGGGGGTCTATATGCGCAAAAGTTGATTTAAAGTCACATATTATGATTTGATTGATTTCTAAGGTAAGATTATGTTGAGAGGTAATTATTTAGAATTTGCTTAAATTTTAGTTGAGATTTTATCGATCCTTTGCTCGAGGACGAGCAAGATCTAAGTGTCGGGATGTTGTTGACGCAAGATTTTTCGACTAAAATTATGCACTATTTTTATATAATTTTATATCTTTTCAAGAGTTAATCTTTTGATTTAGTCTCGTTTTGCTAACAAATAACACCGTTTTCGAGAATGCTCTTTGTTTTTGTGCAATATTGATTTTTGTAGAAAAATAGGTTATAATTGATATAAATTTGAGGATTTCTCGAAAAAAGTATTTATGCTACAAGTCCAAGTAGGTGAGATGATTAATTAAAGAAGAGCAATTAAAGCCCAAAAAAAGGCCCAAGCCTATTATGGAGAAGGTTCCGTAGGATAAAGATTGCTTGAGTATGAAGAATATGAAGATAAGGAAGGTTTATCGAGAATCCAATCGAAACTCTAATTAAATCTCGAGATATTCTCGGATTTCAGGATAGCAGCACCTTGCGGGCCCAATTCGGAGACCTTACCGACATTAAATGAAGAAAGTTTGAATACCAAAGTTGTAGATCTCTTCGAGCTCTACAATTTAGACTCAGAGTTTGCATTATTTGGAATTCCGATGAGAGAGTTATGGTCGAAATACTAAAGCCTGCAGAATATGTAAAGCTGATTTCGGGAAGTACCAGGACGACCGGGAAGATGTCCAAGCAAGGGAAGATGTGGACGACCGGGACTCTTATAGAGGCTTGTATATACTTAGAAATAGGTTTTTTATGTGTCTTAAGACTCTTAGAACCGACCTATTAGATTCCATGTATAGTGGACTCTCCGGAGTATAAATATATGGTCTCTCAAGGGGAGGGGCATCATTATTCACCACAAATTCATTGTAAGTCGAGAGTCTAGGGCAGAGTTCGGGGGCCAAAGGGGTTCAACTCGGCGAGAAGGACATCTCGGCGAAAGGAGGAAGCAAGAGGAGGCAGGAGGCCTGGTGGTCGGCCGACCCCTGGGGGTCTAGCTCGGCCGACTAGGGCCCTCCCGAGGGCTGCTCGAGTTCATCTTTCGACATGTTCTTCGTTGAGTTTATCCCGACGACTATGCTTCAAGTTCATGATGTATCTCGAGTAATTTCTCGTACTTCTTATGTTACTTTGATAAAACCTTGATGATTTGATCAATAAAGTTTGTCTTTTAGACTTAGCTTCTTGTTTGTGCATGGTTATGATCCATAGCTTTGCAATGCTTAATTCCAACATGATTTTCTAGCCAGATTTAAATGTTTTCATATTCTTTTAGTAGATCTTTTTACTTTAATTAGTTGATTGAATCTACTCATGCTTAGAGATGGTTGGGGTTTACGAGTTCGTCGATTAACTGGTTCTAGTGACAGTAGGGCTGGAGAAAGGTTCGAGTAAACCTTTGACATTCATGATCATGCTTAATCTTTGCTTAATGATAGATCTTGTTTCAAGGTGGTTCTTAGTGCATAAGTTGTTTGTCTCATATTTCTTGTGGATCTTTTCGCTATGTTTAAATCATATCTATCTCGTTTATAGCTTAATACTTGTTTTATCATTTTATGCTATAGTTTAGATCTCTTTTAGACCGTAATTAGAGTATATTTAGAGCATAATTATTAGACCGTAATTAGAGTATATTTAGTGCATAATTAGAAGTATAACTAGAGTAGTTTTAATCCCTTTTTAAGCTTGTTAAGATCTATTAGAACTAGCTAGTAATTAAGTTAATATTAGATTAAAAATAGCCTAAGCGTAATTATCCTTAGATTGACAAAACCCAAGATACTCATCCCGAGGAAAAGCTACCACGATACTGTGCGCTTGCAGTATAAGGTTTGACGTGCTTAAGTGCCGTCAACAGTTGGAGAGGTGGTCTTCAAGTCGGATATCACAAGCAAAGTGACAATTGTATCATATCGACTTGGAAGTGATCTAAGGAACTTATAAGAGAAGTCTTAATCTAGAACATCAAATCCAAGAACCTTTGGCTCATTTACAATCTCATTCAACCAATTGAACATCTCAGACATACTTTCATCCTTCTTCATAACAAATTGATCAAATTTGCCCTTGTTTAAAGTTTGGCACTCTTGACCTTGGTAGTGCCCTCATGAATTTCCATGAGGTTGGTCCAAATCTTATATGCGCTTTTGAGATTCTTAATGTGACTGAACTCACTCATATCTAGAGCATCATACAATACATTCATAGCTTGATCATTGACAAGAATGTTGTCCTCATTGGTAGGAGTGAGTGTGCCTTCCTTAAGAACAACATAACCATCATTCACAATCTTTCAAATCCTTCCACCCATAGCTCTAAGATGTATCATCATTCTCGTTTTTCAATAATCATATTTGTTCCCATCAAAACAAGGTGGTTTCTCCACATGAATATTGCTTCCACTAGCCATTACTAAACTCCAGGTTGATTAAATCCGTAAATTAAGGAGTAACCTGCTCTGATACCACTTGTAGAATTGAGATTACCAGCTAGAGGGGGTGAACAGATGGTTTCAACTAAACACAAAGACACTAGGCAAATTTAGTTAGAACCACAAGAGAATTAAATCTTCTAGCCTAAGTTGAGCTAAGTGGGTTTGCAACCTAGGGTGACAAGATAGCAATTCAATCTCCAGTAAAGCAATGCTCAAAGTAAGTACATGAAAGTAAAGAGAGCAAAGGAATCACCACACAAGTGACCGTATTTTTTCTCGTGGTATCGATGACTTGCTAGTCACCCCTAATCCACGTTAGGTGGATTCAATGACTTCCAACCGCTCTATCAAGAGTCCACTTGATCATGAGCTAGCTTGGATCAAAGAACCGCTCCATACCTCGATTATACTAGAGTTGCTTTTCACCACTACGGTGACGCAAGCACCAAACCTCTCACAACCACCACCAGGGCTCCTCCACTATCTTCCTTGGAGATCTCCACGGTAGCCACCACCAAGCTGTCTAGGAGGCGGCAACCTCCAAGAGTAACAAGCCAATGACCTTGCTCGATTATATGCCTAGTGCCCCAAAGATCAAACACTTGATGCAATGCACTAGGTGGCTCTCAATCTCACTAGAATGCAATTCCAAGCAATATGAGTGAGAAAGAGGTGAGGGAAGGCTCAAAGATGCTCAACAAGTGTTCCAAATTCCCAAGAGAGGGTGCCAAGCACCGGGCTCCCTGTATATATAGCCCCCCTTCCCTCAACTTGCCGTTATGTGCTAGACTCGCGAAACAGAGAACACCCAGATCATCCACAGTACAAACCTCGGATGGTCTGCACTTGAATCTCAACGGCTAGTTTCACATTTAAAGCTAGTCAGAGCTGCTTGAAAAATGAACTATGGACAGTCTACCTCACAAGGCCCAAACGGTCCGCAGTTCAAAACTTTTATCACACGGAAGCTCTCGCAGGTTGGAGAGATTAGTACTGCGGACGGTCCGCACCCAGGTGACGGACTGTCCGTAGTTCACACGATAAAACCAATAGAACCTACCAAGGTTTTGCACAACCTCAAGACCTCAACTGCGGACGGTCTGCACTGAGGTGTCGGATGGTCTGCGGTTCACGAGTCAAAAACCAACAGATCCCTGCCCAAACTCTAGAGGAGTACTGCAGGCAGTCCGCCATCCAAGGCCAGACAGTCTGCATTGGATATTTGAAAAAACCGACAGGGAACACAACTTCCTGGTGGGATTTTAACCCTCAACTATGGATAGTCCACCCATAAGGCCCAGACAGTCCGCAGTGGACAATCTCGCTCAACATAGAAACTATGAGTTTCTACCCACCAAATGGTTAGTGTAGGACCGAGACGTGCGACTAGAGGGGGGTGAATAGGAGCACTTGAAATCACAAAATCACAAACCCCCAAGTGGAAACCGAAACTAAGCACCGTCCACTGAACAGATACGTGCCTAGCAGCACAAGGGTGCCGTCCACTCTGAGGATACGCACCAATGCAAGAAAGCTCAAGATCCGAACAAGAGTGACAGCGGAGCAACGGATTTTGCAATAACCGCCACAAGACACTCACCGCACCTAGGTGCGTCTCACTGACTCACAATAAGCAAAGAGAATGGTCTTAAGGGAGGAATGCGAAAATCCGTAGCAAAATCACAGCGGAAAAACCAAACTGGGAAGAACACAGCAGCTCCCTGGCAGGACCGGACTGTCCGGTGGCCAACACCGGATTGTCCGGTGGGACCGGACTATCCGGTTCCTGTTACCGAACTGTCCGGTAGCACTGCCCGGACAACGCCTCACGCAGGACTGTCCGGTGGGCGCTGCCGGACTATCCGGTGGAACCGGACTGTCTGGTGGCCTCTGCCAGATGGTCCTGTAGGGTCGCAGAAAAGACTTTTTCAAATCCAAACTTGATCAAACCTTGTCCAAACTTCACGAAATTTCGCACAGGTTATCTGGACCCTATTTCAAAGTTATCCCCAAAAGATCAACTCAAGGTAACCGCAGAATCAACGGGAATTTCAGATCTTGTGAAATGGCCATCCTTGGGCAAGAAAGGGGAAAACACAAAAGAGGCTTGCTCGTGGCAATCCAGCAGGATTGAGATGAACTAAGTCATGATCTCCACGTCCTAGCAAGTCCAGAACATCAGCAAGGAAAGGGATTCAAGCTTGCCCAACAAAAACACCCAAAAAGGTGAGGATTGAACCCAAAAACCAAAGAGAGAGGGGAGGAGAAGAACACAAGGTTGCTGCACGAATTTGCTTCGATTAAGTGCCCAAGATGGGTTTAAAGATTCAGCATACAAGCAGAAATTCATCCCAAGCAACCACCCTCACCTTCCCTCAAGATTACGAGGCTAAATCCTACTCTAACCTCTCTAACAATGGAGCTCAAAGCTTAAGGACGAAAATCACCAAGTGAAAACTAATCCTAGCAGCCAAGAGAGCCTCTAATGACCTGCCTTGGACCTATTTATACCCGAGTGCTATTTAGACAGTTTTTCACTTTGGTCCCTACAGCTAGACAAACCCTAAGCACTCAAACGAAAGATTACAGGATATTTCAGGACGGACGACCACGATGAAGTCTTGATCTTCGTAAGTTCCACGCAATCCTCGGATGCTCTCCACGTGGCCAGTAGTCCAATCCGCGATCCGCCCCCGGTTTTGAAGTCAGAAACCGGGAAACTTTAGGAAGTCTCCGCCTGGGCCGAATTTAGCCCATCTTCTCTATCTTGGCGAGTCGTGGCCCAACTCACTAAGGCTTGGGTAGCTTGGGTGACGGTTTTGAGCCGAAGCCGCCAAAGCCTCCCTCGCACGCCTTCGCGCCACGCATTCGGGTTGGAGCACCGCGGTGGCGCCCGGCATCCCCTATCCATCGGGGCAGCCTCGCAGTCCTTCGGAGGACTTACTCCAGCCGTCGTCGTGCCGCTCCTCCGTATACCGAACTCCCATGGCCGACAGACGCCGAGTGTGCCTCCAGTCCTTCAGAGGACTTCCTTCTACCTCCAGTCCATCGGAGGGCCTCCTGTCCATCGGAGGTCTTGTGCCCAAGTCCTTCTGGGTCTTGCTACTGTTGACAATCACTCATCACTCCAGAGGCAATGGAGCCGGTCCATTGGCTCTCAATCTCCCCCTTGATGAGTGCATTGTCAACACCTTCAACCTGTAACCTGAAATAGAACAAAGACAAAAAGAAAAGCGTAAAACCGAAAAGAAAGAAGAAAAAGAAGAAGTTGCTCAAGATGCCCAAAGACCAAATACTGGGAGAAAAGGGCAAATTGAGACAACAACAAAAAATAAAGTCAAAGATCGACCCCCTAAGACAAGAGAAACCGCTCAACGCAGTCGATCAAACTAAATCATGACCCCTCAAGAAAGAGGCAAACTGGCTCAACACAGTCATGCTAAGGCAAAGCATCGGCTCCTCCAGAAAGAGGCAAAAGGCTCAACGCACCGATGCAAGAGCATGCTAAAAGCTCAACCTCCCCCTCAACTAGATCTCTATAGAGTCCTCCCCCTTGGTCCAATATCTCTCTCTCCTCAAGGGTCAACATCTCTCCCCCTTGTTGACAATGGACACATCAAGGGTTCATAGAACTCAACTCCCCCTGAAATGGACAACTCCCCCTCAAAATATGCCATGAAATGCTGGAAGTGTACCATGAAGAGCTCAGCAGGGATGAAAAGCTAGTAAATACAAGTTCTAGCATACAGAGCAAGTGAGGTCAAGGTAGCATGCAAAATAAGCTCAATTGAATCTATCTTATACAGATCAGGAGCATGTTTTTCAGAGTTGTTGAAAAGAGAGCATCACCAACATGAATAGCATCTAGCAAGATAGGCATGAACAGCAAGATGCTAGCAAAACATACAAGGTGTGCTACTCTCAACCAAGGCATCTACAACAGGCCATAAGCAATTTAGAGACTTGCAGATTTCAGATTTAGCAATTTTGAACTTCAAGCAAATCAGATCATGTGCCAGGGGTTATTCACTTGTCGTTGCCACTTCTTACCAACCAATGCCAAGCCTAGGTTCAGAAAACCATCAGAAGCTTAAGACAAGGTTTTGGTCATACACAGCCTAATCCAAGTTCAAGCCAAAGTGCAAAGGCAAGCTATCTCAAACTAGATCAGTGTGACAAGTGAACCCTCCTGAATCTTTTCAATTTAGCTCATAGGACAGCACTTGTAAATCACATTAATTCAGATTTTAGATATGAACAAGGTGCCATAAATGCTTAGGCATCAGTGCAACACAGGCATACGACTAGCATATCCAAGCATGAAAAGATAGCATAGCATTCAACATTCCTACACATGCTAGGTAGCCAAGTCAAGTGGTGATCATGGTTTTTGATTTGGAAGAAGCAAAAGTGACTGAGCTCACAAAAGATATTAGACAGATTCATGGAGCTTAGCCAACCATGATCATGCAAGCAACTGTACAATCTAGCACAAGCAAGTACTAACTTGGCATACCAGAAGAGCTCTAGTGCTAGTGAAAGTGAAATGCATATGTTACAATGCAATGCATGGTATGAGACAAAATGCAAGAGAAGCAAAGAGAGAAAAGAAAGAAAAAGCAAAACAAAAACCTAAACTATACCAAAGTTACCCCAACCTAAAAGGGGTAACAAACACCAAGCTCCCCACGCAAGTGAGCAAATATGATGAGGTCTAAGGGCTTGGTAAAGATATCGGCCAACTGGTTCTCAGTCTCTACATGGATCAAGTCTATATCTCCCTTCTCGTAGTGATCTCTCAAGAAGTGAAACCTCACGTCTATGTGTTTGGTTCTGGAGTGCAAGACGGGGTTCTTAGCGACAGAAATAGCAGAAGTAGAGTCTACTAGGAGAGGGATCTTCCTAAAATTGAGACCAAAGTCGCTCAAGGTGGTCTTCATCCAAAGCAGTTGGGAGTAGCAACTAGCAGCAGCAATGTATTCAGCTTCTGTGGTGGAAGTGGCTACGCTAGATTGCTTGCGTGAGGACCAAGAGACAAGAGAAGAACCGAGAAACTGGCAGGTGCCGGAAGTAGACTTGCGCTCCAGCCGACAACCCGCAAAGTCAGCATCCAAATACCCTCTAAGAGAGAGCAACGAAGCTAAAGAAAACCAAAGTCCAAGCTCAGGAGTGTATTTCAGATAACTGAAGATGCGCTTCACTGCTTGACGATGTGATAGCCTTGGTGAGGCCTAAAAACGCGCACAAAGGCAAACCGCGAACTGAATGTCCGGCCTGGTCGCCGTCAGGTACAGAAGTGAGCTGATCATCCCTCGGTACTCTCTTTGGTCCACCACCTCCCCTTCTTCATCCGCATCAAGAGCCGTCTGTGTTGACATGGGAGTCACCATGGTCTTGAGATCTCCCTTGTCAAACTTCCTCAGAATGTCCTTCGTGTACTTGGCTTGATGGACAAAGGTTCCTTCTGGGCCTTGGTTGATGTGAAGCCTGAGAAAGAACTGAAGCTCACCCATGAGACTCATCTCGAATTCACTGCTCATCTGTTCAGCAAACTTAGACACCAAAGCGTGAGATGAACCACCAAAGATAATGTCATCAACATATATCTGAACTAGAAGGGTGTCACCGCCACGACTCAACAGAAACAAAGTCTTGTCTACTGAACCCATCACAAAACCAGACTTGAGCAGAAAGGCTTTCAACCTAGCATACCAAGCTCTTGGAGCTTGCTTCAGACCATACAGGGCTTTTCTCAACTTATACACCCGGTCTGGAAACTTGGCACTCTCAAAGCCAGGAGGTTGTCTCACATAAACCTCCTCCGCTATGTAACCGTTTAGAAAGGTTGACTTGACATCCATCTGCTACAATTTGAAGCCTTTAGAGGCAGCAAAGGCAAGCAGAATCCTAATAGCCTCTAAACGAGCTACAGGGGCAAAGGTTTCCTCATAATCTATCCCCTCCTTCTGACAGAAACACTGGGCTACCAATCTCGCTTTGTTCCTCACAACCATCCCATCCTCACCCTGCTTGTTCTTGAAAACCCACTTGGTTCCTATAGGGTGGCAATTTGGTGGAGGTTCAACTAAATCCTAGACATGGTTTCTCTCAAAGTTCTCCAACTCCTCATGCATGGCGTTCACCCAACTAGGATCAGATAATGCATGTGACACATCCCGGGGTTCGAAAGAAGCAACAAATGCGGAGTGACAGAAAAAGGCCAGAGAGTTAACCGAAGAACGTGTGACACGCTGGTGTAGGTCTCCAATCATCCTGTCTAGAGGGTGATCCCGCTGGACCTGCCGAGATGGAACAATCTCGGAGGTCACCTCCCCTGCGTCCTCAGCGGGGCCAACCTCTGCTCGAGCTTGTGGTCGGGGGAGTGAGGAGGAAGCCGTAGGCAAGGGTCCTCCTTCATCTTCAGAGATCGTAGCAGAGGGAGCAGGAGCTGCAGCCGGTGCAGTGGCTCCTGCATCACCAGCATCTACTTCGCCTTCCTCATCTTCAAAGATGGGAGCGCCTTCTTCATCATCACCTGAAAGCTCAAATGCAGGGGTTGTGCAAGGCACAGATTCATCAAAGGAAACTTCACAGGTCTCAACCACTTGTCTAGTATCAAGGATCCACACTCTATATGCCCTAGAGCTAGAGGCGTACCCAAGAAAAATACCATTCAAGCAGCGAGATTCAAATTTGTCCAAATGCCCCCCCCCCTTTTTGAGTACAAAGCATCTGCAACCAAATGCACGCAGGTGCTTGATGCTAGGCTGCCTACCAGACCGTAGCTCGTACGAAGTCTTTCCCAAGAAAGCCCGTAGAAAGATACGGTTGGCAATGTAACAGGCCGTATTCATAGCCTCAGCCCAAAAGCGTCGCGCAGTCCTATGCTCATCAAGCATTGTCCGCGCCATCTCTACAAGTGTGCGGTTCTTTCGTTCCACAACACCGTTCTGCGGTGGGGTATAAGGAGATGAGAATTGGTGATCAAGACCAAGGTCACGACAAAAAGTTTCAAAACGAGAGTTACGAAATTCTCCACCATTGTCGCTGCGGATAGCCCTCATGGCTTTATGACTCTCATTCCTTAACCTCAAGACCAGATCCCGAACAAAACCAAAAGCTTCATCTTTGAATTCCATGAAGAACACCCATGAATAGCGAGAAAAGTCATCCACAACTACAAGCACATACCACTTCCCACTGACCGACTGTACTCGAGCAGGACCAACCGTGTCCATATGTAGCAGCTCACCCCAGTAGGAGGTCATCACCTGATTGACAGGTGCATGAGAAGCGGCAACCATCTTGCCATGACGACGGGAGTGGCATACTAAGTCCTTTTCTGCTTTCAAATTGGGCAATCCTCGGATCAGATCCATTGAGCTCAACCTGACTAGCAGATCAAAACTCAAATGGCCAAGCCTCCTATGCCACTTCCAAATATCAGCAGAAGGACTAGCAACCAAACACCGAGGAGGTCCAGAGATAGATGCAAGGTCAACCTTAAAAACCTGCCCATAGGGCAAAATCTGACAAACAAGGTTCTCCTTAGCATCAAGCACACAAGAGGAACCCTCCTTAAAACGAACCTCAAACCCTTCCTTGAGAAGTTGCAAGACAGAAACCAAATTGAACCCCAAATTCCTCACCAAAGCAACTTTTCTCAAGGAAAGCTTGCCAGAAAGAGCAACAGAACCAATACCCAACACTTTACCTTGACCATTATCCCCGAATGTGATGTACTCCTTGGTGCTTACGGGGTTGAGGCTGGAGAACCATCTGCGGTGCCCTGTCATGTGCCTAGAGCAACCGAAGTCCATGATCCATATGTCCTCCAGGCCTCGATCCCGCAAAATCAAGGAAAGCGAGAGTGAGCAAATGGTCCGGCACTGGGGTTAGTGTAACTGCTGAACCAGTGCCGAGCCATCTGCTCAAAAGTGGGGTAAACACAGTCAAAGTAAGCATCACGTCTACCTGGGTGCCCACGACCTCTAAAGCGTGAGCTCTCAAACCCTCTACCTCCAAAGCCTCGGTCAGAAGATCCATGGCCGCGCTGTAAACGACTAGAAGCTCGACCGGGAAAGCGCCTCTCACCACTAGGAACACGGGCCTGAAAGCCGCCTCCTCTCTCACCAGCAAAGCGGTCTCTCATCTCACCGCGACGGGGAGGACCCTGCCTACCACCCTGGTAGAACTGATCCTGGTTCCCCCAGGCTCTCTCCTGCCTCTCAACTCGCTTCCTCCTGAAGCAAAACTCCTCCAAGTGGCCATTCCGCTGGCAAAAGTCACAGTGGTAGACAGGCCTCTTGGGAGTGGGTTTAGGCTGAGCCTTGGGCTTAGGTGGAGTAGTCTTGGGTGGAACAGGCTGCTGGACTCTCTTCTTGCTCACTTGAGGCTTGAGAATCTCAGTCACTACTCTGTCCAGCTTAGCCTGTGAGGGCTTGGGTGTCCAGAACTGCTTCTTTGGGGCAGCCTTAAGAGGCTCATGGTAAACCCCATCAACAGTAGGGCTAGGCTGAGGAGAGGCAGTCTTAAGCTTAATTGGGGAACTCCTCTTCTCACCCGAAGTACTACTCTCTCCTAACCCAAGTCCACTCATATCACCCTCAGCTCTCTTGGTGCTCTCCAAGATCATCCTAAGTTGGGGCTCTCTAGCATACATCCAACTTAGCACCTCTCTCAATCGGTTGTTCTCATCAACCAAAGTCTGTTTCTCCTCTCTTAGATCCTTCAGAATTAAAGTCTGGTCAGCACAAGTAGGGCAGTCTAGAGAGGGAATAGGGAAAGCAGACTTCTCTAACTTCTTAATGGTGGCATCCCTATCCACCAACATCAACCTCAGAGTGAGACAGTTCTCACAAGTGTCAGGGGATGCTAAAAGCATCTCAAGGTCAGCTCTCAACTGCACAAGCTCACTCTCCAAAGTAGGACAGACCATGCACGCACCCAAAAGCGTGGGTCTAGCCCTAAGCTCTTCCAACTCTTTGAGGTGTCCCTCACACCTCACTTTCAGCTCAGCTATGTCAACAGCTAGGTGGGGGCACATCTCACACTCAGTCACATCACTCAAAATAGGCTCATCCAGTTTAGACTGGAGCTTGCCTAACTCTACCTTCAGCCTATCCATCTCCTCTACCTGATGAGCATACTTGCTCTTCTGCTCACAGAGATCTTTCATCAAGGTCTCACAGGTAGGACACTCAGTCTCACTAGGCTGGGCTGACACACTCTTCAGCCTCTCTATCTCAGGTAAAGCATCAGCCAACTTGGCTTTCTGCTTCTGCAGCTTCTTGGCTGCCTTCTCCAACAACCTATCCTGGGCTTTCAACTCACGACTATTTGACTCCAACATCTCAAGAATTTCAGCTTGCTCAGGAGTTACCTCTTCATTGGAGGAGTCGTTGTCGTTGCCCTTGTCGTCCTTGTCCTCAAGTGCCATGGAGCAAAAGGATCTCCGGTGCATCTTGTGCTTGCGCTTGGACTTGGTGGAGATGAAGCAGAGTCCAGCTGGACCGCCTTGGTCCCTCCTCTTGTCCCTCTTGGTGACGATCTCCTCATCGCTTGAGCTTGACGAAGACGAGGAGGAGGAAGATGATCCGCCACACAGACCACCAAGCTCGGCGAAGAAGGCCTTGTCCCGCTTCCAGTTGTCCTTTTGGTAGCTCTTGAAAGCCTTCCGGAAGTTCTTGATCTTGCCGGAGCGGTGCTTGGTGTGGTCACGCTTGCCGGAGTGGTACTTGTTGCAGTCGCGGGAGTGGTTCTTGCCCTTCTTATAGTAGTCGTTCTGCTTGTTTGGGCATTCGGCAATGAAGTGGCCGACCTCTCCGCACTCGAAGCACTTGGGCCTCTCGCCCCTCTTCTTGCTCATCCGGTTGTCATAGGCGCGCTAAAAACGGCTAGACACCAGACAAAGCTCATCATCCCCAAGTGACGCCAACTGCTCCTCTGTAACAGACATAAGAGCAGAAAACGAAAAGTTGTGAAGCTGGGGGTTAGAAATGGCCTCACTGGAGGGAGAAGCCAAGGCCAGGCTCTTGGAGCCAGTACAAGCGAGAGAATCTCTCAACTTGTAATCCACCTATGTGGCCTTGAGCTTGCTGTAAAGAGTCTCCACTCCAATTGTGTCATAGGCCTCAGACTCGATGATCGAGTTAACCTTGATCTCCCATACCTTCCTGTCCAACGCATACAGCAACTTGACAGCCTGCTGATGGTCGGTGTATGGGATCCTCTCAGGGCTGGAGTTAACGCGCAACTTGTTGATGATCGATTGAAAATGACCAAACAAGTCATCGATGGACTCACCAGGCTTCTGAACGAAATTTTCATACTCGCGCCTGTAAGTCTCAACGAGACGCCCCTTGATGGTAGCAGTGCCCTCATGGTGTGCGCTCAGCAGGGACCAGATCTGATGGGCAGTCTCAAGGTGGCTCACTTTCTCATAATCAACTGGACCAAGTCCTGAGAAGAGAAAGTTAACAGCTTTGGCGTTCGCCTCATGCTGAGCCACAATCGCTGGGGTAGTGCGCTGGGCAACTGGAAGCACAACAAAGTTCGCACTCTGAGTAGCATCCCATATGTCCTGGCCCTGGCTAAGCAAGAAAGCTCTCATCCTACCCTTCCAATAGGAGTAGCCATCGGAACCAAGGACCGGAATCTTCCCAGAGTGAGTCATAGTCGCTACTGGTTTCTCACCGGTAAAGGTATGAAGAAACCTAACCGGCTCTGATACCAATTGTAGGACCGAGACGTGAGACTAGAGGGGGGGTGAATAGGAGCACTTGAAATCACAAAATCACAAACCCCCAAGTGGAAACCGAAACTAAGCACCGTCCACTGAACAGATACGTGCCTAGCAGCGCAAGGGTGCCGTCCACTGTGAGGATACGCGCCAATGCAAGAAAGCTCAAGATCCGAACAAGAGTGACAGCGGAGCAACGGATTTTGCAATAACCGCCACAAGACACTCACCGCACCTAGGTGCATCTCATCGACTCACAGTAAGCAAAGAGAATGGTCTTAAGGGAGGAATGCGAAAATCCGTAGCAACATCACAGCAAAAAAACCAAACTGGGAAGAACACAGCAGCTCCGTGGCAGGACCGGACTGTCCGGTGGCCAACACCTGGGCCAAACTGGGAAGACTTTAGGAAGTCTCCGCCTGGGCCGGATTTGGCCCATCTTCTCTATCTTGGCGAGTCGTGGCCCAACTCACCAAGGCTTGGGTAGCTTGGGTGACGGTTTTGAGCCCAAGCCGCCAAAGCCTCCCTCGCACACCTTCGCGCCACGCATTCAGGTTGGAGCACCGCGGTGGCGCCCGGCATCCCCTGTCCATCGGGGCAGCCTCGCAGTCCTTCGGAGGACTTACTCCTGCCGTCGTCGTGCCGCTTCTCCGTATACCGAACTCCCATGGCCGACGGACGCTGAGTGTCCCTCTAGTCCTTCGGAGGACTTCCCTCTACCTCCAGTCCATCGGAGGGCCTCCTGTCCATAGGAGGTCTTGTGCCCAAGTCCTTCTGGGTCTTGCTACTGTTGACAATCACTCATCACTCCAGAGGCAATGGAGCCGGTCCATTGGCTCTCAGTTAGCCCTGCGGACAGTCCGCAACACTGTCTCGGACGGTCTGCAGTACAGAAACTCAGGCCTCTTTTAGACAAGCTTTTGAATAGAGTTTTTCTTTCACAAACCAAAGCGTTGTTTGCCCTCATGCAATGTCATCAACTATATGATCGATGAGGCACTAAAATACCGTCAAGTAAAGGACATTGACCCCTCTTAATAGTCCGGCTATCTAGCCTATTAATCCGGTCAATTCTCTTCTTTAAACACCTCTTGACCGGTCAAAACAAAAACCTATAATTTACCTTTGCCTTGAGCTATCCATTACCACGAATCAACTCTAGCTTCCAAAGCTCTCGATATAGCTCTCCTTTGTATGGACCAACTTATATTCTCAATCTTCTCAAACAAATTGTTAGTCCGCACATGTTATCATTAATTACCGAAATACCAAATAGGGGCCTAGATGCTTACACCCTCCACGGTTGAATAGAGCGGACCATTACAACAGGTGACATGAAGCAACGCAAGCCAGGAGATAGAAGGACCAAAAGGTTTGACCCTTGAATAAAGAAGCAAGGTAGGACTATTTGGGAAGAAGGTGTGAAGTATACAGCAGTTGGGAGTTACACTGACCATAAAGTTTGACCAATGAAGGTCGAACAAAGCCTCAAACCATTTGGGAGCAAATGGCTAGTCCAAAGGCTAGCTGGCGAGTACAAAAGACTAGGTGGTCCAATGTATGCTTAAAAGTGTTGGTCCGGCCATTTGATCCATATACTTTTCTAGAAGTTTGTTGCCTAATGGCTATTTGGACTTTGGGGGTCTATATAAGCCACTCTGCCCCGGCTATTTGAAGTGAGTTGGAACTACTAAATATCACAATTGTAGAGGTGTATTCCAAGCATACCATCCACTCCAAACACCATATGAGTGCTTAGTGCTTAATCCAAATTTGATCGAAGCTTTAAGAGAGTGAGCTTGCAAGATCTTCTTAGGTATAGCTCCTGCATGGGTATTGGCAAGACATAGATGTGCCAAGCCACATTGTAATCATTACTACACCCTCCTTGGTGTGGAATGGCGGCGATACTTTGTGCACGGACAAGTAGACCCTTCAAACTCCATAGTGAAAATCTAGTTACATATGACCAAGAGAGATAGTGGTGGTGCCCAACATATTGGTAACATGGTGATAATTAGCATTTGCTTCTCGGGAGCCTCGGTGGCTAGTGCAAGATGGTGATAGAAAGAGTCTTGGTGCCTGACTCATTTGCCTTTTGTGACAAGCCCTCATGGACGTAACCTTTAGTGGTGACTTAATAAATAAACATCTAAATTATGATATATGCATACAATTAAAAGAAAATTGTGAGCTATACATGGCAAAAAATAACTTGTACAACAATGCACAAATGATCTCATAGCTTTACTAAACAAATATCTCTTTGCCTCGCCTCCCTCTCTTCTCACTGAAAAATAAGATGGTCTATGGGACCACTGACTTGTAATGTACTTGCCGTTAGAGGTGTATAGAGTATTTATTTACAACAGTATGAATGTATGATGTGTTTCCTGCATATACAACAGTAAAAGGCGAGGGACCTAGCGCGAACATGCTCCTCAATTAGTGGTGGGATCGGTTTTGTAAATGACGGCGTCACTTATATGCTGATTAATCAGCTCGATCATAGATCGTCGTATGTCTACACTGTCTGTAGCACATGGGGGAATAGTGATCCCGGCAGCGACTAAGCACCTTCCTACAACGTAATGCCACCTAATCCTCAATTGTATTAGTCAGGAAGATGGTCTCTTTCTTGTACTACTGTTCGATTCTTTCTTGTACACGTGTAGCTGGGCGACAAGGGCCTTGATTCGTTAGGCACGGCTCACATGCACTGATCAAGTTCAGAAATACCTCCAGTACGTGGCCACCAAGTACAATGGCAAATTTTTGAACTACTATATGATATTATATGATACTGATAATCCTTTTAGAAATTAAACAGTTCGATTAATTGTCAACAGAGCGCCAATCAGTTGTGGCCATTCAAAGCCCCACTATTGCTTTTGTCTGCTTTCATTGAGACCCGCATCTGCCAAGGTCTCCACAAAGCCAGCACACAACATGACGGGAGAATTTATTACTAATAAGTTGCTAAAACAAATACTCATGCAAGCAAACGAAATTATATGAAGGGATGTCTAACATAGTTATTGTACATGAAGCATCAAGCACCAGTTTAAGTGATCTCATTAAGAATTGGTCTGTAGTTAGATTATCAAAGGGGTTGCACTACATTTGCTGGTGCGTTTTGATGTCTCCGATTGCAGTGCAGGTCTTCTTTATGCCGTGGATTATGCAGAATTCAGATATACCCAACTACCTAGAGAAGCCAATATTTGTGGAATCGGCTACCCCAAAAATCTTGCCGTTTTGTAATCCTATTTTTCGTATGGTTGATGGCCTAGCAGGTTGCCTTGCATTGCCATCTCACCCACCGCTCCGCCCACTCCACCCTCGATTGGCAGCCACTCATGAGACCCCCCCCCCCCCTCTAGCATCAGCACCACGTGCAACCAAAATTCCGTAACAGCACAAAATTGCCACACCCATGACGTGTCAATCGCTGGAGTGACTGCCCGTTGGCCCCCAAATCAGAGGTTTCTGTCATTCTGGTATATGGGGGTTGCCCTTTTTCTCTTGTCTAATTTTTCTAGCAACCAAACCGCTTCCGATAATGACTTTGTGTGCCATAGATTTTTAAAATGAGGGTGCTGCCATGTTAGGATAAAGGTAAAGTCTATTTTCAGACCCCGTACTTGCTGTGGTTGTCTAATTTCATACCTAAAACCACAAAACTAGACAAAATACACTCTGAACTATCCAAATCCAGATGAAACACCCCATGGGTAGTTTTCTAGGTGGTTTCGCTGACATAGCACTGCGGGCCCCACAAGTCAGGACAAGGGGTCCATCTTTCCTTCTCTCCCTCTCACTCATCTCCTCTCACATGCCGCCGTCTGCCACTTGCCGATGCCCCAGTTCATCGTCGCCGCATGGCACCCCAACCGCATGCGGCGTGCCACAACCGCCTGACGCCACCTGCTTCCTCATATGAGCCGTTGTTGTCTCCTCATGCACACCTCCTCCTCATGTCTGCCACCACCAACTTTCTTATACGCATCACCGCCGCCTCTTCCCTTCCCCTGCCCACGTCACTGTGGTCACCTCTAACATCCATGTAAAAACCATGGTATTTTTACGATTCTCATCTATAATCATGGTATTCAAGTACCATAGTTTTTACAAACATTCAGTGTAGGGACTAGACAGTCTAAACGGCCATTCAAATGGCGTTTAAACGGTAAACAGGACCAAACTGTTTAGGGGTAAATGGTCCATTAAATGGTTGACCATTTAAATGGTCAAAAAACCGGTATTAAATTGCCTAAATAGTCTAAACATAACAAAGTTAAACGTTATTAAACGGGATAAACAATTGTTTATGTTTAGGGTGAATACTGCCAAATTCACTTGAGTTTTTCATTCATGAATATGGCATATCTTATTTCATTCATACATAAATATGCAAACTTGATTTGCTACATGTATAAATATGTATATTTATTTTTACATGCATAAATAAGTATACTTACTAGAATATTTTGCATTTATAAGCATAAATATGTATCTTTTGATGCTATAGTACAAAATTATTTAAACCATTGTAAACTTACACGCCGTTTAACGGTCTAAATGTTAAACGAAGGGTGACCGATTGTTTACCTTCAGTGTTTAGGACAACATTGCGAACATTGCTTCCAAATAGGCTGTAAGGTTTAAATTCTTGAGGCAGTCATCAAGATACCTCCTGTAGAACCAGTGGCGGACCTAGGGATCGAAGGAAGCCCAAGCAAAAATCCATGTCAACGATTTCCTCTTGTGATTTTACTCAACCAAGACAGGAGCTTTACTATCAAATGCATTATTACACCATGTAACTTGTAGCCGGCGCCTAGGCAGGCGCCCAGGCTTGCCCACACGTGGGTCCGCCACTGTGTAGAACTAGAAGGTGGTCATCCTCCGGAAATCTATTTTCATAGATGAGAGAAACTTGCTTGGAGACCATTTGATAAGCCTCACATATGGTTGGCTTAGCCGCATTGCAAAATACCTTTAATTTTATAGTTACACTGTACGAAATTCATTCTATAAAATATGATGTAATTGAAGTTATAGGTCACCGGTGGATAAGAAACATTTTAAAAAATATTGGAATAACCAAAGCTATGATTCATTATTTCGCAAAATTCTGACAAGGTGCAGTGTCCAAAAACTGCAAATACGTTGAAGCACACAACTTGATGGATTGGCATTCAACATTTGTCACAACTCAAATAAGTTTTGAGATTAAAAAAACTCAAATAAGCTTCTTCCCTTCCTCTCAAATACAGCAGTACGGCGCAACCAAAAAAACGCTGAAGAAACGAAATTACATGCATGACTGGCACCGTCACACGTCACTTGGGGACTGCAGAGACCGTCTCGAGGGTGGGAAGAACGCCATTCCCTTCTTCAACCTCCTCTACTCTTCTGAGTTGAGACACCGCCACCGCCTCTATCAACGCCCGGACGCACATTACCCGGCATGCGCTTGTCGAGATTCCTCTCTTCAAATTCAGGGGTAGTTGACGAGGGAGCGGTACGTTTTCCCGGGCTTCCACGCGGCCGGGATGGCGTTGTTGGCGACGAGCACCCTGCCGGAGTCGGAGGTGAGGCGGAGGCCGAACGGTTCCTTGAGCCGCCTGCCGTTGTTGAGGCGCCACGTGGCGCCCCAGTTGTGCTCCATGGGCGTCCAGACGCCGCTGCCGGCCTCCATGAGCTCCACGGCGCTGAGGTCGCCGTCGTCGTCCTCGAACTCGACGAGCACGTCGAAGTAGAACGGGTTGGCGCCCTGGTCCACCTTGAAGGCGACGTTCACGCCGGTGTACTTGCACGGCACCCTCCTGTAGAGGATCCGGAGCACGCCCCCAGCGCGTAGCCTGTCGGCCATGCCGGGCCTCGCCATGGCGCCCATGGCGGTGCCGCTCATGTCGAAGTGCTCGACCTCGCCGGGGAACAGCCCGCCGGGGGACTGGTCCGTGATCACGATGGTGGCCGGCTCCTCGGAGCAGGCCGCGTTGGTCGTGCACTTGACCTCGTAGCAGGCGCCGCAGCCCTCGCCTCCCTTGTACAGCGGCGTGCTCCCGGCGGCGATCATCGAGTCGAACGGCTGCTTCCCGACGGCCGTCTGGTAGCCGCACGCGCCGCCTGCATTCACATGATCGATCGCATGTCAAATTCTGGGCGACAGAAACAGAGATTGCTAGAAGAGGAAGTTAGTAAGCGCAAAGGCAGCTACGAACCGTCGCTCCCGTCGCCGTTGGGCGCGCCGTAGTACGTGGCGCCGGCGCCGGACAGCCAGCCACCAGGGCCGTAGACGATCGACGACGGCGGGTGTGTGGTGGTGTGGTTCCTGCGGGGAGGCTTGGCCGGCGCCGGCCTGTAGTTGACTGGGTTTGGCTTGTTGGCCTTAGGCGCCGGCTGCCTGTGGCTGTGGCTGGCATGCTTGCGCTTGGTGTTGCCGAGCTTTCGGGTGCAGGCAATGGGGCTCACTAGGAGGGAGAGGACGACCACGGCGGCCAACAGCAATGTGCAGAGTTTCGCCATTGCTGCTGCTTCTATGCTCAGAGATCACAATTGTATATGAGCTATATACGCTAGACTAGAAGATGGCAAGCTCGATCGATTGTTCTTCAGTGAGCTGCAACTCTGGCCACGAGACTGGTATTTATAGGCCCGCCTAGCTATAGGGACTAGGGAAGCATCGATACACGACGACACTTCCATTACTTTTGGGGGGTGATTATTCTGCCGGTCCAATTATTGGGGACAACGTGGCAAGTTGCTGGGCTGTGAGTACAATTGGGGGAATAGCCTATATATGTGGTACTATGAGAAGTACAATTGCTAAACACGTGTAGTAGAGAAGTTTAATGCGTTTAAGTACCTACATGTAAGCGAATGTTGTTCCAGTAGTGAGTGATAAAACCTGTAATGCAGGTTCGTCTAGCAAACGAGTCTACCCACCAATATAATCTGTAAATTGCAGCGTTTGAGCGTTCTAATGTGTCGGTTACAACTTACATGTACCTTAGGACACGTGCTGCGTTGGTGACGAAAGTTACTTCTCTGTAATTAGTCTGATGCATCTTTAGAAATGAATGTCTGAAGCTGGAATTTTCTCTATTATCTAAAAATAAGAGACCTTTTGCAGCAAGTATCTGCAAATTTGCTGTTTAAGGTTCATATACTAGGGAATAGGGATTCAAATTATGTAAAGTGATTTTTTGGGGGATGGATGATGCTGAACCTTAAAAATCTATAATTACAATACTATACATAACTCATTTCTCTAGGCAGACGCACTTACCCAGCTACCTGTAAAGCCAACCCATGTGGAAGTACACAAACTTAATTTACCAAAAGGATTTGTATGTGGAATCAACATTTCTATAGTCGGTTTCTTAAGAAATCCGTTTGTGTAATAAGAATTGCCCAATTCCACTTGTGGGTTTCTTGAGTTTACACGCAGTCAGCAGCTCACACTCTCAAGACATCACTAAGATATCCACGCACGGCCTATAATTTATCGCACTAGTGCAAATAAATTAAATGGTGCTATCGTCTATGAAAAATGATTTCAATAGTAATTTTACAAAACTAAGAAATAGGTTGTAACACATTTCTAAAGAGAGGAGGAGATGCGAGAGAGTTGAGAGAGGAAGATAGAGAACATACATTGGACTTCACATTAAATAAGCTAGTTGTTTCTATTTATTTCTCGGTAGATTGGGACCATAGTTATGCATTCCATTGGAATTTGGCAAGTCCCTTCTTTGTTGTAGGAAAAACCTCAAGCGCTAGGTGGCATGGTTCTAGAGGTTTCGACTTGTAAAGAGAGTTTCCTATGCTTATTCATAGGACAAACAAATCTTACTCACCTTGCACAAAGCAATGGCTGAACAACAATTTGGTAACCATTTACATATAAATATATTGATCCCTAGGGTAAGCCCCTCCTGTTTCTAAAAAAGATAGGTGGCACTCGGCTCCTCGACATTCCCTATTGTCCTATGTCTTTCATGTGAACCCAATGAGGGCAATGGATAAGCATTGTGCAAGGATTCCACCAACTTCAAAGCCAGGATAATTTCTTTTGTTGAGGGATACAATTAAATCGAAAGTCGCATTCTCCTATGTTTGTAAAAGGTAGGTATCTGGATTGCAAACCATGGGGGTACATAGGTTCAATAATAATTATGTCCCTTAATTAGCTAAATATATGTCCGCTTTGTCTTGATTTCCCCTTTTTGTGTATAGGAAGTGAAAAACAAAGTACTCCCAAGTTTTGGAATATAATGAAATAATGAGATTTTTGGGATAGATTAGTTGTGAATGCAAATTATCATATTCTCTTGTCTTAGACGGTGGGAGGCTATGTTGGTTTGTCTCCATAACTGGCAACTGGCTCTTCAATTCTGGCAAGCTTCTATGGCAATTAAGGAGGACAAATGCTTTGTTTTCTTATAATATAGGATGAATTTTGATAGCTTCGTTCCTTTATGAAAGTTGCCTAAAGGGGGAGTAAATAGGCAATCCTGCAAACTTACACAAACTTGGAACGAAAATCTATGGCACACCGGTTCAACTGGTGTGGACCAGTTCAATTGGTCGGGTCGGTTGAACCGATGCTCACCATTCCAACTAGTGAGAAGCGGATAAACACGAATTGATCTCTAAACCTACACAAGTAAATTTGATACCGCAAGTTTGTAGAGCTTCCTTGAGGCTAGTTCTTACAGATCTCAGGGGGACTAGCCTTGAAGCCTACACAAGAAAGAGATCCACGCAAAACTAGCAAAAACAAGGTGAGTATGCTTAAGAACAAGATGAACACGAAGAACACAAAGAACCACAAGCAAGCACACGAAACAAGGATTTATCCCGAGGTTCAGGCACATCACAGAGGCGTCCCTACATCCTCGTTGTTGAGGAACCCACAAAGGGCTTAGGCTCACGACCTTATCATCTTCTCCCCAATCACCAAGACTGGCGGAGAGGTACTTACTATGAGGCTCAAGAGCGGACATTACAAATTTTTTGGAGCACACCACAAGGAGATGGGTGCTTCGACGGGTGACGCCTAGCCGTTTAGGAGCACCAAGCTCCAAAAGTAACAAGTCTACCAAGATTGCTTCAAAGGTCACCAAAGCTCACAAAGAACAAGAGAGAGAAAGAAAGGATGAAGCCTTGAAAGCTCTCTCAAGATCTCACCAACTCTCACTCACAATCAATAGAGAATTTGAGCTCAAGAGTGTGATGCCCTCGGCATCTCAAAAGCCTTGACATGCGATTAGATTAGCGTTAATCAATGATTGGACTTAATCATGCTTAGAGAAGAACAACAACTAGGCTAGTAAACCACTAAGTCAAAATTTTCAAGTTGAACTTGCAAAACTCTCCGATGCTTGCTTGAGACATTTATACATTTTCATGCAAGACATCGAATACAAAAGTTTTAGTTCAAGATGTTTCCTTCAAATATGCTATTTTGACTGTTTTCAAAATCAGATGTTAAGGGGCTCAAAAGTTCGAACCAAGCCCAGTTAACCTAGACTCAGAAAATTTTGCTAAGTTTAGGGTCGACACTCCTTCCCAAATTTCATTCTGAAATTACTTTCGATTTGACTATACAACTTCAAAATCTTCCTTTCTATGAAAGGAAATTAAACTCATCACTTTTCAAATGCGCTAGGCCTTGATCTCATTGGACTTCATTTGATACCCCAAAGCTTGAAAACAAGGAAGACTCCACATAAATTGAAACTGCAGTTTTACCAAACCTTTGAGTACAAATGTCCTTGTAGTTCAAACTATAACATGATCTAGCCTAAGCTTTCTATAGAAAACTTGTATACAATTTAAACCTTTACAACTTTGGTATTTTGTGTGTTGACATGCATAAAGGTTTGCATGGTGTTTTAGGTCATTTTCTGTCTTCTAGTGGAATCTGTCAAACTAGGCCTGAGTGGAAAATTCAAATTTTGAGTAACCAAAAGACATGATCATGCAAAACTTGTTATATGAAAGTTGTAGGTAATGAAATTGTGAACAACATTGGTATAGAAAAGTTTTCATGAAAATGCACCTAAAATAGACTTTTATAATTTCTAAGCTGAGGGTTTCAGTTGGTCAAACTGGGGTTACAGCTTTTGAATTCAAATTTCTCCAACAATTTGAATATAACATGGTAACACAAACTAAAACAAAGTTGTAGAGCATGAAGTGTAGATCACTTCTTGTGTTTTGAATTTTCACCAATTCGGCCGTTAAATGTTTCAAAAACTCGAAATTCAGACAAGGGTTCTAGCAGTCAAACACCATTTTGCTATTTTCGAATTTTCTTTCCATTCCTTGTGTCACTGACATGTGGGCCCCACACGTCAGATCCCCGGCCGGTCAGGATGTCGACATCCTCGAGTGGGTCCCACAGCTCCATACTTTCTCGCACCCGGTCCATAGGCCAACTTTATTCTTCTTCGCCCTGGTCCCACCTGTCATTGGCACCAGGTCCACGGACCGCGTCCACGCACCCCGGCCCTCCTTCCTCCCCGCTCGTCCACGCCCACGCGGCGGACGGCGCCTGCCGCGCCATGGCCGCTGGCCCCTGCCCAGCTCCCTTCAAGCCGAAGCGAGGCCGAGCTCCGCCACACTCGCCTGCCTCCCTGCACACTCTCTCGCCTCACCCCTCCCTGCCTCCCCTACGGCCGCACCAGACTACCCCGCGCCCACCTCCCTGAATCGCGCAGGGTGTGCGCCAGAGCCGCAGCCGCCATGGCCTGGGCTCCTTGAGCTTGGCGTCGCCGCGACATCCGGCCTCCTCAGCCCCCAATCCCTTGCGCATCACGCTCGCCTCACTCCTCTCCACCATCCCCGCTACTCTTCGGCCTCCGACATTGCCTTCTCCGCCCCTGCCCGCGAGCGCCACCACCAGCGTCGTGCTCGTCCGCGCCTCCCCGCGGGGAGCCATCACTAGGCCACTCCCGCGCCTGTAGGCCACCACCGCCGGACGCGCCTCGGTCTCGCGCACCCAGAGCAGAAGGTGGCATCGCCGTTCCCCTCTCCGTTCAGTAGATCGGGCCGCGACCACCGAGCTCCGTACGCCGTCGCCACCTACAGTTCAAGCCGCGTTCCCGAGCTGCTCCGACCTCCCCGCACGACGCCGCCTAGGGGAAAAGCTCCCCCGGTGCCAGGAACACGTCCCAGAGCCAACACGGCTCCAAGCGCGCGCCCCATGCGACGCGCAGCGCGCGAGAACCCCAGCCACCGCGCGTCCGTCGCCCTGTTGAGAGGTAGAAGAAGAGCGCTTTTTGCAGAAGAGCCCTTCCCATTTTCGCTATTCTATTTACTATTTACTGGGTCTTGTGTATCACTGTGCAGGCCCATGGAGTTTAAGCATAAACCTGTATAGGTCCTCGGGCTGTGGGATTTTATTTTTAAATGCCTTATCTTGCTAATTAAACTTTAAAAATCCACTGAAAATTAAAGAAAAATCATAAAAATACAAAATTTGCTGCATTATGTTCCTTATGAGTAGATCTACACAGTGGGTTAGGCCTTGCTATGTGAAATGACTATTTTGCCCCTGCTTGTGTGCATGCATTGTTTTAGAAGTTTATTAGCAAAAGTGGGCTAAATGAGCTCCAAAATTTATGAAATTTGGGCAGTGGCTAAATTCTAGTATATGTGTTCACATGTATTTCTGATAACCCTAGCATGCACTGTTTAATTACTGTTTTGCCCCCACACATGTATTTTGTGCAATAAGTGAATATGGAAATCATGGCTATATAAAGCTTGTCCAGAAAAATGCATGGAAATTATATTCTACTCATTTGGTCCAGTGAAGTCTAGAAATTAAGTTCCCTATGTTTTGCTTGCTAGTTGCTATTTGTTTTTTAAAATGGCAAGTGCTGGGGTGATTTAACCAATAAAATAGGAAATTTTATTTAATCTGTCCTAAGAATTCCACCAAAATTCATATGACTTGTTATTGTAGGAGCATGCTGGTGTGAATTTTCCAGAATTACTGGTTGGTGTTATTTGAGGATAAACACCACAACTTGTGTAAAAATTTTCATAATCGGAGTAACTAATTAACTAGTGCTAATTGGAAATGACTTGATCTTGTTGCTTTACATTTATTTGTGCTAGGAGTGAAGTTTCGAGCTAGTAGTCCATTACATTTGTAAATAGAGGCTTGACCGATGCTTCGCATGCATGTGGTATGAAAAAGGACAATTTAATTTGATACGTGATTATATGCTAGATCCATGTGTTGCTTTGTGAACATCTGATTTTATGAGTGTATGCTTATTCTCTGTCCCTAAAAGTACTCTTGCTTAAGTAGGTTTATCAATCACCTTTCTATCCATGAAATGAGTGTCCAAATGTGTGCTTGAAATTCATTCATCACATTCACTGCATTTTGCATATCATTCATATAGCAACGCTTATTGCAGATACGTGATCGGTACGCAACTGCGTCGAGCTACATCAAGCAACAGTGGTCCAGAAGACCAACTAAGACCCAAATACCACCTAGAGGTCCCTGAAGTGGTATTTGGAAAGAGGAGTTGTCCAAAAGATCAAGGGGTTGCCTGGAGCAAAGCCCCACAACCCGACAAACTAACATTTGCTTAATTTGTTAGTTTGGTTGAAAATAAGCAAAGGTAGGCAGGACCATGATTTCTCCCAGCTAATATAATAATTGATTGTTTGATTACGCATCCGCATTAAAAGTTGATTGAAAACCCTTGCATTAGACTCATTGGCTGCCCTGGCCCTAGCACCTATACCTAGAGCTCGTAGGACGAGTTGCCTAGAATTGCTAGGTGCGAGTAGACACGAGCGAAAGGAGTCACTCGTCGCGTAGGTGATTTCAAATATTTCAAAACTTTTACTATTAGGAAAGTAATATTATGCTCATGATTTAAATGGAGACCGGGCGGAGAAAAATCTTATTTTGTGGTGTGCGTTGTTGTATCATTTGGCTCCGCCCGTGTCGTTTAATGCCCGTCCGCTGTTCGTCTGATGATCAGCATAACATTGCTAGAGTGCTTAACCGGGGAATGGGACCGGTAAAGTCTTTCCTGGGCTCGTCCGAAGCACAGAGACACGTTCCTACCCACTGGTTGAGAGGAAGGTGGCCCGGGGGAGCTTGGTACTCATGACGGGGAGACCGAGATGTCAGCAGGATCGTCATGGGGGCACAACCCGGGGGCTAGGCGGGAGTGAATCGAACTTGGGACGAGACAGGTTAAGATTTGGAATATACGTGGAAACGCGATGACTAGTAAGCATATACCCCTGGCATGATAGTTATTCCCGGGAAATCGATTCGAATCGCTGATGCCCACCAGGTGTGGGAATGCCAATATCACTGTCGGTCAACGTACTAATTACCTGAATATATTATATCTATTACACATATTTTCAAAATGCTACATGCTTGCTCTACTATGCTGTTTACTTTTCTGCAAGATATTATGATGGAGATATATACAAATGATGAGACTTGTCAGTTTATGATATTATACCGCAAGCTTTGCGTCAGCCGTAAGATAATCCATTAAGTCCTACTGAGTAATTAGTACTCAGGGTTGGCCCCAACCTTTTGAGAACAGGTACCGACGACATCTGGACAAGTGCTTGGAGGATGATAGTACCGTTGGGCTCGGTGCTGCCCGCCTCGATCATCATTGCGTGAAGACTACTAAAGTATTTTGTTTCCACTGTGAGATGTTCGTGAAATCGCTTCCGCTATCTGATTGAACTTGTCTTTCGTATGACATTATGTTGAAACTTGTATTTTATTTCGAACTGGTTTGTAAAGTAATTTACTTATACTCTATTTCAACTGTCTGTGATGGTGTAACTGTTGTGGCTCCATCGTGGACTGGATGTGTATGATGTCGGTTTCTCTGGAAAAAGGTAATATCGGGAGCCGAATGACTCTCGACGGACGACAGGGTTTAGTTCGGTCTAATTGCACAGCAAGCCAGAGGTGGCAGGTGTGGTTAGCCCGGATTAAATCGGCGGTTCTACCACAGAGGGTGAGGATAAATGAATGCATGAGGAGCTGTGGTCTCAGGTTTGGTGGAGTGCCAAGTGAGAGAGAAAGGAGTGGGTGAAGGGATATATATACCCGGATCCATCCAACTAGCCTTTTGGAACCGCTACTGGCTGGCGCAGACCATCAGTTGAACCGATGATCCGACCAGTCGATTCTAGATTGGCAGACCGATTGGACCGACACGGAGGATTCAAACGAAATCAACAAAAATGGCAGACCGTTTCTAGAATGGCAGACCGGTTGGATCGATGGTCCGACCGGTAGGCAAACAGATTGGACAGACCGGTCCTAGAGAGGGAGACCGGTGGGTCCGACCGGTGAGCAATCAGAAACGGCAGGACCGGCTCTGGCGAATGGAGATTGGTTGGACCGGTGGTCTGAGAATATGTATATGTGGATCTTGTGGCTAGGAAAATGATTTTTTTGAAGAGATATAAAACCTTGTGAGCTTTATGACTCTAGAAGCACCGCATGTTGGACCCCTCTTGATAGTACGGCGGTTCCTATACTCAAGATATAAATAAGAGGTACTAAGGCTTGAATGATCTTGAGTGAACCACTTTGAATTTTGATTTGAGAGTAATTGAGGGACCTCATTTCTTGCTCACAAATAATCTCTAGCACTTGTTTGCTTGATATAGAGTGTAGATCACTTTCTCTTGCTTGATATGCATGAATGTAGCTCTTTCACTTGATAGATCACTAAATTCATTGCTCATGAAAGCATTAGTTACTTTTAATGCATTGTCAACATTCACTAAAACCCTCTTTGAGGTTGATTGTACTTACACTTTGTACTCCAGGACTGAGGGAGTATACATGAGCACAAGGTTGTTGAGATTGAGCCACATCATAATTTACTCCATCCATCCATAAAAGGAAGCAATCCTCGTGTTTAAAATTTGTCTAAAAAATACAACAATTTTAGGCGTGGGAGAATATTAAAAGGCTATGCAATTAAACAAATATAGTTGTCGCACTAGTAAATAATGAAATTTCTTTTGTGCATGAATCAATATGACATTTTTAGAATGAATGTGGCATTAATCATATGGGAGTAAATCATCCATGCACATGGAGAGGATTAGATATTAGATATTAGAGGCACATTGCAACTTTCTGTCTCTACAAATCTATCTGAAAAACTCAGGGTTGCATTCTTTTGTGAACGGGTGGAAAACCAATCTAAAAGAAACTTATTCACCATTGATTTTTACAAATTACCGCTTGGTGGTGAACTCGTCACTGGGGCTTAGTCATGTATTGACTGGTCCTCCTTTAGTGTTGAGGCCTGTTACCATTTCTTTTTCTTGGTCAGCCCAGGTTCTCAGTGGTTTATTTCGACGTGAAAAATGGAAATGCCTTGTTACCATGCCAGATTTTGTGGTCTGGGACCAATATGTATGTACAGGTCTCGACTAGCCGGAGAATTTCACTAGCCAAGCAATCCTTGACAAACAAGGTAAGCTCGCTTTCCAAAACCAGCACAACTCCTGAAAAGAAGAAATCTATGTTTATCCATGACAACCGGAACTGAACCAAAACCTTGCGCGTTTATTTAAACACAAATTCTGCTTTTATAGATTCTTTTTCTGCCGTAAGTGGAAATGAATAGTCATCAAATTTTGAGCCAGGGATAACTTGAACGTAGGTGGTTCAATGCATGGTCACATTTTTCACTCTTACAAGCTAAAAAAAGCGACATGGATCAATCTCGGTACTATTACTATGTTACAAGTAACAAGTTAAAAGAAGCAGCTTGGATCAATCTCAGCCCTAATTAAAGATGATGATCTGAGTTCTGACAGCCTAGAATCTGATAAGTCATAGGATAGCCATTCGCCTCTATACTCACAGAATCTACTCTTCTTTTTTGCACAAACTAGTGGAACCCATTTGTTTCTCAAATAAAAAAAAGATAAATTGGAGTTAAAAATCTCCCTTGATCCTAGTCAACAAATATGTCTTGAATGCCGGTGCTTGAGCCTTGAGGTGCATGAAACTGCACAAGTTCTGGTTTCCAAACAGAGAACCCAGACGACCTATAAGCTACAAAGTATACAGGGCCTGTTTGAATCCAAGGGGCTAATGCAAACTGATTAAAATTTAGTCACTTTAGATGCTAAAGTTCCAAATACCAAGAGGTAAAATGGGGCCCATTAACTCCCAAGGAGGAGCTAAAATGGGGCGAAAGTGCCCATTTCCCACCCCTACCGCGGTCCACACTCTCTCTCTCTCTCTTCCCTTTCTCTATCTCTCTCTCTGACTTTTCTCCCACCGAGGCCCGCCGCCCGGCCTCACCTTGTGTCGATGCCCGCTGCCAGACCCGCCTTGCCTCGCGCCGTCGTCCGCCGCCGCTCCCGCCTCGCCTCGCGCCGTCGTCCGCCGCCGCTCCCGCCTCGCCTCGCGCCGTCGTCCCCCGCTGCCCCCGCCTCGCCTCGCGTCGCCGCCCCTGCCTCACCTTGTGCCGTCGTCCGCCGCCTCGCCTCACTGCGGATTCAAGCCAGAGGAGATGAGCCCGAGCCCTGCTGCCGCCGCGCCTAGAGGAAGAGGTGAGGGCGAGGGCGCCGGCTGATTCAAGCCAGAGCGAGGCGAGGGTGAGGGAGCAGCCACCGCTAGGGGAGGGAGCGGGCGAGGGCGAGCGAGGGGGAGGGGATGACGTCGAGCTTCGCCGTGACGCCGCCGAAGGAGAGGGGCCGAGCACCACCACCGCGGAGGAGTGGAGCGGCTAAGAGTCGCCGGCCCGCCGCCGCAGGGGAAGGGATACAGAAGAGGGCTGGGGCGGGGCTCGGGAGAGGAAGGTGGGGTATTTTAGTCTTTCTGCATAGCAATAAAGACTTTAGCCCCTAATTTAATAACTGGATCCAAACAGGGGTGATTAAAATTTAGTCACTTTTCTTTAGCCTCTTGGATCCAAACAGAGCCATAACTAAACTTCTTGTATTTGTCTTGGAAGATTGCTAATGTATTGACTTTAGCATAACCTAAAGCCGCACGGCCAGGCACGATAGATAACACCATGGGAGCATCTTATTTGGTGAGTGAACGTTATGAGAACTACACAAGCGGATGTGGTTGCCATCTGCCCTATCTAGCTGGGGAGAAGGTCCTCTAACTCACCTGTAGTTGGGTCACTAACGTCTGGGCCCTCAAGGGTAGGGCCCACATACCAGTGACCCAACTACAGAGTTGGTAACAGCACGGGATCTCTTTCGATCTAGCTGCGCTCGAGTGCCTACTGTTGGAACCCAGTGCCTACTGGTGTGCCTACTGGTGATGGACGTGCACACGCTAATTAAGAATTGGGTGGGGTAGTACAACAAGGCGCAGGGCGTTTTGAGTGTTTACGCCAACAACATAAAACAAATTGATCTATTTTAGCCTTTCTCCGAATTTTATGTTTTATTCTCTCACTTTTTAATACAAATTGGGTGAACTTATGTGAATTATTAAAGTAGACAATGATATAAATTTCTGTTTTAGTAAACATTTTAAGGAATGGACAATGTGGGCACTAAGCACAAAACCACAAAAGAGCCGGATCATGTCACCGCTATGGATGGCCGAGTCGTCTAGTGGGCAGGATGCCAACCACAGGCGAACCCACCATCTACACTACGTGAACTATGGCCGATCAACTTTGATGTAATAGTTGTGACAAATCGAACGCGGAATAGTTTCAATCAGAACGTACGTTACACGTGATTTGAGCCGGAGATTAGAGGATGGTATCAGGATTAATAGTCGTTGCCAATTAACACCGACGGAGGGCTGAAGGAGGCCCCTATAACTACCTATTGATAACGGAGGCGACCGACCACGTTCACCAACCGAGGATTTAGGATAAAGAATTGGTATCGATATGGCATGGATTAATGAAGAATCGCTGGCCACCTGCATTTGATCCAGTGTATCGTTCGTCTCCCAGACGCATGATGGGCATGTCTGGCGAGTTCACCATTCTAGATCGATATCGTCTGTAATCAGTTCTTGCTTGGTGCTGAAGCTGAACCGCTTGCTGATCAGTGGCCACACACCTATCATGTATCCGGGATAGCGTGACTTACCTGTCATGCACGAGCGATCGATGCGAACCATGCGAAAGCGTGCCATCATTCTCTTGCGCGCCAGCAAGGAAAATCACATGTGTGATTGCAGCAAAAGCTCTGCTGCGTTCGCGACTTTGCACTCTCTGCTGGCGCTTTGTGCACGATCACAGCAGAATAAGCTCATGCTGGGTCAATGCCATGTGAGCGATCGATGCGACGAACCCCTTTTATCGAGACAGACGGAATGCAAACAGAGAGAAAGGGGTATAATTGCATCATATGCTTTTCAATTATAGAGAGATTGATTTTGAGCTGTTCATCCGAGGTTTAGACAGGAATGCAAGTCAGATCGGTCTGTAGTCGAAATTTTATAAACTTTCATTTAGGTGAAATTTATATCACTTCTCCTTGGTGCGGCGCAACATTTCATCCAAACCGAAATCGTATTTATTCATCACCACCACCGCTACCACCACCGTCGTCCATGATAACACGACCAATGTTGCCTAGTCTAGATCATTTCCCACTTCATCATTGTCTCCATCTATTTGATATGCAATGGCGTTCCTTGTTTTGGATATACTGTAATATTTTTTCTCACAATGGTGTAACCAAGTTGTGTAAATCAGTAATTCTCATTTCTCAATGAGGCTTCGGAGTTTGCTCGTGCTGCCCGTTTGGCCTCGTGATGTCTGCTCCTTTTTTCCCTCGGTGTCTCCGCTCCATCTCCGCCTCCAGCCACCTCCTCTCACCGGTGCTCTTGCCAGGGCGAGGGGAGGAGGGCCGGACCCTCCTTGTCCTTGTGTACAAATCGTTTCTCCCTTCCCCTTCTCGCCAGGGTAGCTATGGAGTTGGCTTGGAGCAGGAGTCTCCGTTGCTACTACTCGCCGCCAGCTGCTGACAGGTTCTCAGCCTCCGCCGAGTTTCAGGACGCCGCCCTTGTTCTTCTCGCGGTCCAATAATTCTCCTTCTCTCTATCTCCCTCCTTGAGTTGGATGTTGCCTCTGCTTCCGCTTCCTCCCCAGATCTGCTCGCTCTTCCCCTCCGCCTTCTCCCTTGTCTGATGGATCCAAGCTTCCTCGACGTTGGACGTCTGATTTGCAGTGACCAGTGAGGAAAGAATGGACTCCACCGGATCCTTTGTCCTCTTCTATCCTATGTTTTCCCCTGTTTCCCCCCTTCTTCTCAATCCTTGTGGAAAGGATTTGGCCAAATCCAGGAAGCATCTTCTCCACCGGTGGAGAGGAGCCAGCTACTCTTGCAGAGTTCGTTGGTGGGCTCACTTACACTTCAACGGCAGTTGCATCATCCATCTTTGATCCGGCAAAGGTGATTTTCACTATTGTCTGCCGTTGTCTCCTCAAATTCCATTAGTGAGGCCTTCTTGTCCTGGGCCAAGTGCGTTGTGCACCTCTTGTACCCCAACAATGCCGACGACCTCCCCTTCATCGGCGGCAACAAAGATGTCCAAGATGCATGGCATGTGTGGTGCACATTGCTCTCTAGGTGTGTGTTCGCGTGGTGGCTTCCCAGTTCGGGAGGTTTTTGTAATTTTGTCCTTCTTCAAGGGCTCTTTTGTAATACTGCCTTTATGTTTTGGCGAATTTTGCTATGGGACACTGAAATTTCGTGTAATATGCCGGAACACACCGCAAACGCAATAATTGGCCGGGTACTATTACAAAAACGCGAACCTTTGCTACAACGCACCTGCCGCCCATAGAATATTCATATCCTCAATCGGGGAGAGAGAAACATTTAGAAATGACGGATCTTGCCCCTGGGGCCTCAGCGGCAGTATTTGGTGCCCTTTTAGGCGCCGTCTCTTCCAGGCTTCGTCGAACCCTAGCCAGCCGCGCGCAGCCAGACACCATAGCCGCCGCCAGCCGCCGCACTCAGCAGGAAATCGATGCCCCCACTACTGCGCCCAACCACGGATGAAGCTGGATTTATAGAGAAGAAGATGGTGTCACCGGGTCGAAGGAGGCGGCTGCGCCCGAGCACGAACTCACCATCCAAGGCGGTGAATCTAGCTAGGGTCCCTGTCGGGTATGGTTGTCTCTTCGATGTTGTTTCATTTGAGTGTGTTAGCCATGAATTTCACTGGGATTTTGGGTTGCGCCATGTTAGAACCAAGTAATGCTAGTTTTTTATGTCCAATTTTTGTTCTTTAGCATGGATGCTAGTACTGCTCGCAGAATTTTACTACGTGTCCCATCATATAATGAGATCTGCAATGACGGTAGGCACGTGAATCATGAAACCGTTGATTTACAGCTAGTTGTCTATAGGGATACATCAAATTTCAAAGATCTATCAGACAAAATAGCTATATCAAGCAATGTCACTCCCCTGCTGACCAACAGCCCAGCGGTCAATACTAGGAGGTGGTACCCTTATTTGCTTCTCAATTTCATTTTCCCTTGCTGATTTGATTATAATTTGCAATTGTCTTAAACTTGATACAGCCGTAAGAGAAGGTTAGAGATTGGAGAAGGATCTAACTCACCAAGACCTGATGCCCAAACAAAAAAAAGAAGGTTGAAAAGACCAAGAAGAACCAGAAGCAGGCTGCAAAGGACCAGAAGGCAGCAAATAACAAGTAGGCTGCAAAGAAGCAGAAGGTAGCAAAGAGAAAGATCAATCTTGAGAACATTTAATGCTGCAAGCTTCATGCTATGTTTTGGCAATCTAATGGCAAATGTTATGCCAGACTTAATTCCACTAGGCTGGATTGTCAGACTTAATTTCACTACTGATCTTGTGCTAGACTTTATGCTGATATCTATCTACAAACAGGCTTAATGCTGCTTTCATGCCAATTTATCTAGACATCAAAGAGCAATTCACAAACAACAATTGAAGAGCAACACCACTTAGCTCATTAACAACACTCAGTTCATTAACTAAAGCATACAATTAGTACATGCCATGTCCTTCACTTAACCAACAACACCAACAGAACAAGCAACAACATGAACAAGGTGGCCAGACCTAGAACAACTACAGGTTCTCCTATCCTTTCTATCTTCCTGGACATTGCCATCTTGCTCTCAGCAGCAAGTTTCAAAGAAGACTCTGCCTCTTTCATCGCGGACTCTGCTTCCCTCAGAGCGTTCTCTGCTTCTTTCAGAGCCTTGAACATTGTTTGCATTTCTCCACTAAAATGCTCAACTCCTACAGCTGATTTCCCCCTTTGATCTGACCTTGCATTTCTTCTGAATCCTGGAGGAAGGAGGTCTAGGGTGACCAAGTACTGCACGTACTGTTCTTCAAACATGTAAAATTCGCAGGCCAGGGGTGTCTACAAAACAATGATTTCCCAATCTGAGAAACCCTAACTCTAGTAATAAATCAAAGGCAAAATCAAACACAATAAAGCACAAGGTGAGAAGCACGGACGTGTGACCACACACACTTACATGCTCAAGCGATGGTCACTTGTAGAACCTTTGCCCCTTGCTACACGGCTTATTGGACACACGCCCGATTAGCCTGGTGCTGCACTTGGAGCACGGCGCTAGGGGCAAGAAGCCTTCGTCATCCCGAAATGGCACCAACAGATGGCCTAGATCCAAACCTGGGGATGATTGGGAGCTCGACCCCATGCCTAGGGTTTGAACAGGAGGAGCGGAGGTAGAGTGAGATGAGAGCGGCTCAAGGAGGAAGGCGATGGGAGTGAGAAGAGGGCGCCCCAGTGCTGTAGCGATTGGGTTCTGTCCAACCATGTAGGCGTGCTAGGTTTAGCCAAGGGCAAAAAGGTCAATTCAATACAGTTTATCTCTCCCCGATTGAGGATATGAATATTCTATGGGCGGCGGTGTGTTGCAGCAAAGGTTCGCGTTTTTGTAATGGTACCCGGCCAATTATTGCGTTTGCGGTGTGTTCCGGCGTATTACACGAAATTTCAGTGTCCCACAACAAAATTTGCCTTATGTTTTTTAATAAAACTTAAAGGCATGTCCCTACAAAACAAAAATGAGTTCGTTTGCACGTTGCGGCGACCAGGCATCGCTGCCTCACAGTGCGTCGACCGTTCGATGCTTCTGGCAGTGGGACCTCTGCACGTTGCACACCACCTCGCCATTCAAAGGAACACAGCCTATAGACCAAGTGAGGTCTAGGGGATGTCAATTAGTACTTACCGATTGTCTCCTATACGTTATGTTGTTGCTTAGACCATGGTTACCAGGGCGTGCATCCGTACCGTGCACAATACGCAATCATTGTTTTTTCACTCTGTGTGCATTGCGCAAACAGTATTTTCTACATCCATTTCTACTCCATAGTGACCCTAGCCTTAGGGTCGTAGCATGGAATGCACTACTATTCCATTTGTCTTCTCACTCATAGCATGCATGCTTATTCATGACTTCAATAAATTCAAATATTTCTTAGATTTAATTGTAGGATGGTTGAAGTGTACACTGTGCACCTATGCCCCGTTTATCCTCAAACTCAGAGAAAAATTAAATATATCAAAAAATCAAATAAATAAATGAAATAGCTCAATCGATGCAATTAAAATACCAAATTATATTTCAAAAAAGAAAACACAACGTATGATAAATAGTAATTAATAAATAACGATATTGACCACTCCCAACAAAATAGCGGTATTGGCCCGATAATTGATTAAGTCAGTAACTTAACTAAACAAATCATTAGTGTATGAATATTTCTAAACTAAGATGAGACTAAGCTCTGGATCGGACATGTAACAATTGCAGTATGACTCTCTCTCAGTCAATCTCTACCTAATATTAAAGCGAATAAAGTTTCCCGGTCCGACCTGACAGGTGGGCCCCACCTAGTCAATGACCGAGCCTTTCCAGGTTTCTTGGTCCGTCAAGATACATCGGCGTCTGTCATGTGGATCCCTTTCTGGAGTTCATCAACCGCTAAACAATGAGAAGAGAACCTCTCCCTCCCACAAACAAAGCCTAGAACAGATCGATTTCGTCCCAAACAATATTATCGTAATGGGCCTAAAACTCTCCACCAAATATGTATCGCCCTACAACTGGATAGGGATAGCATTGTTTAGTACCACATCGTTTGTAGAACTGCAAATCATTCACCTCATGAATCGGAACAAATTGACAGGAACATCAAGTTACCACAAGGCGGAGATGTCCAAAGGAATCTGAGATCAACAAAAGGACCAGAGAAGTGAAGCTAAAATCACTAGACCTCCGTCAACCACCTCTGAACATGCGCCATAGCCAAGTGCTCTGATGGGGGCTCTGAAGGCGAGAACTGGAGGCCCGCCCCGCCGGCGCACTGGCCTCCTCATCGGCAACGCTGTGTTGGGGTTTAGGGAGATCCCTAATCCCCATCGAACAAGAGAGATTGATACGACAACGGTGGATGTGGGCGGCATGTGGCGGGTGGGAGGTGGCGCCTGCGGTGGATCTGGCCGGCGGCGAGGCGGGGCAGAGCCGAGGAGGAGCTCGGGTGGCAGAGACAGAGAGGAGGTTGAAGAGAGGGAGGGGGTTTGCATGGCTTGGGGGAGGCGCAGGAGAAGAGAGGCGACCGACGAGGGAGGAAGGAAGGCCTCTGGCGATGGAGGAGCTAGAGAGAGGGAGCGCTGGGCAACGGCGGAGGGAGCAGAGGGGGTGGCGCGGGAGCAGAGAAAGAGAGGAGAAGGGCAAAGCGGAGGCGGGGTTGGGCTGTAGCAGAGAGTCGAGAAAGAGAAGGGAAAGGGAATGAAAAAAAGAGGAGAGTGGTTATAAAAATTCCAATTTTAACAATACAATTTTACTTTTTTAGCCATTTTAAAAAATTGTCACATTTTAACAATACATATTCTAAAAATTTTGAACTAATATTGTATGGCTAACATGGACCATCAAAATGGATCAATATAAATTTTATAACAGTTCAAAAAAATAATATAAGTTAAAAAACACATGTATACAATTAAGGGTATGATTGGTTCTCTGCTGTGACCAGCCAAGCTCGCATATCAGATACAGGCCTCTACAGTTAGACTCAGAGAGCTACGTGATTGCTCAGATCCTGGCTAATAAATACGTTGTTTGGTTTCCAGCTCTCATGCACGCACCGTCTCTGGCTGCGTCCATCCGTACTCCAATCATTGCACCACATCAGCAGGCTCCAAAGAAAAGAGAAAAAAATCTAGCATCCGGTCAGCTAGGCTCGTGGCATCCTTCAGCACCGCGCAGACCCCAGTCGTTGTTGCAAGAAACCAATCATCGTACCAGCTGCATCTCACAGGTCTGGTTCGGCGGCAACCAATCATGCTCTAACACACTTTTGTCACGTATATTTTTAAAAATAACCTAACATTAGTTGTTGACTTTAAATCAATCCAAAATTGCATATATGAAAATATATATATAATCTACCGCCACAAAAAAAAGGTTCTTTTATCATATTTATCAACACAAAAGTATATTTTAATATAAAAAGAAACCCGTTGTAAGCGCACGAGCTAGTATCAACTCATAAGAGAAAAAATACGTCAATTCATTGGAGAAGTGATACGAAGATGAACTCCACTAATACCTAGGATTTGAGAACAAGCTGATTCATTGGAGAAGTTGAAGAAATGATAGACGTAACATTCTAGAACTCCGTGAGAGAACCCATCGTCGCCAGGGGGCTTCCTATGTATCTTCCGGAAGTTGATTAAGTTATGTATCTTTAAAGCCCAATAGGCCCAATAATATAAAATTATTTTATTTAAGCGAATAAAAAGGCTATAACAGTTTATTATTGTGTCATATTATCACGAAAAAATAGTCCACCGATATTTGCCATAAATATAATCAGTATTTATTTTTTTCAAATGCATCTAATCAACATTTTAAATCATTAGATTCAACATTTATTTAAACTTTGTTCAACAATTCAAATAAACTGCTTTAACAATTCAATGTTTACCTGCCACGTCGCAAGAGACAACTACATGGTCAATCAATGTAATGTAGTCAACATTTTAAAACAATAAATTCAACATTTTGTAAAATGTTATTCAACATCTTAAATAAACGAGATCAACAATCGTACTCGTACACGAATCTCAAAGCGGATACCCAAGGCATTGTATGTCAATAAAACATAATCAACATTCTGAAACAACAGTTTCAACATTTACTCAAATCTTGTTCAACATCTTAGATAAACTAGTTCAATATTATGCTATACACGATTTTCAAAGCGGAAGATAGCATGAACTTACGAATTTCTAAAAGATATATAGGAATTCCGCGTCGCCAGGTACCGGCCCAGGAGAGTGAGAGACAAGACTCCAGCCCACCCTCCTCCGTCACCCCCATTCAGGCATTCACTGGCGGCCGAAGGCCCGAAGGCACGTGTGTCACATTACCGGACGAGACGAGGAGGAGAACGGAGGGAGCGCAGACCCATATAGGCCGGCCCTAGACCAGCCCATTAACCTACGGAAGCCCAATAGGCTCGATCACTTTCGCTTATCTGTCCCCGCCGCGAGCCTGTGATGGGACCTCCGTCCGATAGGGTTTCCTGCACCGAGCCCGCGCCGCCGCCAGCACCGAGGAGGACGCCCCAGCTCAGCAGCCATGGTCAGCCACCCGCTCGTTCACTCCTCCCCCACTGTCTTCTCCGTCGCATGGTTGAGCAGTATCTCGACAGTAACTGTCTGCTTTTGACTTTTGGCTGGCAAGCACTTAGATGTTTGTGTTTCGTTGGGCAGATGTTAGATGGGTAGGGTGCGTCCGACCAATAGTTGAAGCCGATTCTGTTCTGCTTTGGGCATTGAGCCTGGGTGATTTCGCATCCCTCTGTTAGGTTGTAGCTTGCGAGTTTTCTGGAATTGTTATTACCGTGAATTTGCGCAGATGGTTTGATGTTTACTGTTACTAGTTTGTTATATAAAATTTTATAATATCTAGCAATGCTCAACTTGAAATATCTTACAGCTTCTGAGGAAGGAAAGTGCGGTTTGTTGTTATTCCCACCGGCTACGAAAATGGGTGACTATTTTAGTTCATGGACTGCTAGTTGGATGGGTATACCTGTCCTGCTATTTTAGTGTCTATGTCCATCTATAAAAAGGGCTTGAGCAGTTGAAGTACACCTTGCATGAATTGGGAGTTGCATTGTTGCACCGCATTATCTCTCTAATTGGATTTGCCTGTAACATGTGTTGATGAATGATCGCCTGTAAACTTGAACCCTTCACATATAGTACAGACACTTTGGAAATGTCGCCGCTTTTTTGTGTGATAAGATTTTAGTCAATATGGCGGAATGACCAGTGGTTCTTAATGAGTAAAATCCAGGTGGTGATGTTTTGATCTGCCCAGCAAATCCTAATGGGACGAATATGGTATGAAGTTATAGAAAGACTATGAACTGGACAAGAATGACCACAAAAACTAAATTTCGTTCCATCACTGCTTACAAAGCCAACTCCTAGCTCCGCACCTCCGCCTAGATGGGACCAGGCACTGGGTGGGGCGCACTGCCTTGCCTATCCACCTAGGCATTTTGTCTAGACCTTTTCCCTGTGGTGGGATTTTTGGCTTTATATATGTACATCAAAATGGGACAGATTAAAGATGGAATAAGATGAACTATGAATCTACGATCATGTTACCAATGGATATATGATAATATCAAATTATTGTTCTTGTATGCGAAACTTCCATCATTTAGCATAGCATTCCTCTTACTCAATCAGCCCACAGAAAATACAAAGGCATCACCTAGGTGAGACCTAAGCACGCCTGGCCCCTAGAGGCTAGTCAAGCCTAACCACCTACCCAGTGCCTAGCGCTTTTTGAAACTTTCTTCCATGCAGAGCATTCCATTGCAATGGTCTTTGCATATACTGTTTTAAATAGGAATAGGATGACCAATACAGAGCATTCTACGAGGTGCTTCGCTTCCATCATATTTGTTTAGCTCGAGCATCTATCTGTGTGATAAACTCATAATAAATTGACAAATTCCGCATTACTCTAAGCTCCATGTTAACATTTGCAACTGCCAAGCAAAAACGGGAAGTGAAAGTAGAAATTGCATCGAATATTCAGACACTTTATGCCTAGTTTGGCAACTCTTTGATTGAAGTGGATTGGGGGGATTTGGGGCTTTAAATCCATGGTAGATCAAAAACCCCCTCAATCCATCCCAATCCTCTCCAATCCAAGAGTTGTCAATCTAGGCCTTATGGATTTAACAGTTGAAAGACCATCTGATCATGTTATGAATGTTATGATCTGTTTCATTTTCTAACTAGACCCATTTGAGATTAAAACGATGGCATAAGTTGGTTTGTGTTATACTGAAAGAACTTAATAATGATGCTCACTTGGGGATTTCGACACTTCTAAAAGTTTTTTTATCATTTTTAATTTGTCTTCTGATATTTGCCGATGCACTCAACAGTAACTGATGTAATGTAGGATATAAAAGACCAAAACTGTTGCTGGGCTGTGTTTCCATAATTATTTATTTTTATGTATATATGGCTATATGCAATGCAATCACCAAATACTAAATAGCATTGTTCATCTTTTGTTAACTCCCAGCATGGGATGCACTTCTTTGATATAGCTCACGGCCTAGTAACTTTTCAGTTTGCTCCCTGTTGTATCTCACTATTCTTACATTTGGAATGGAATAGCATTCTGGCAAGCATTTGTTAGCCTTTTTTATTATTTGTACGTTCATTACATCTTGTACTGTTGGATTAATATTGTTGTGTTTGATTTATAGGTGAACGTTCCGAAAACCAAGAAGACTTACTGCAAGAACAAGGAATGCAGGAAGCACACCCTTCACAAGGTTACCCAATACAAGAAAGGAAAGGATAGCCTCGCAGCTCAAGGGAAGCGTCGCTATGACCGCAAGCAGTCTGGATATGGTGGGCAGACAAAGCCTGTTTTCCACAAGAAGGTCCGTTCCTGATTTCCTGAGCTTGGCCAATCGCAAGTGTCTGCTGTTAGAGTAATAGAATCTTCAGCTCGATGCTCCTTTGAGTTGTCTCTGCTTGTAGTTACTGATATGTCGGTGCATTTCATCCAGGCAAAGACAACAAAGAAGATTGTTCTGAAGCTGCAGTGCCAGAGCTGCAAGCACTACTCTCAGCACCCAATCAAGGTAATTTTTGTTTCAGCTAGTTTCATCGTCTTCCTTCTATATTTAGTGTTCCAGGTACCTGACACTTGGCAATGCAACTTCAGAGGTGCAAGCATTTTGAAATTGGTGGCGATAAGAAGGGCAAGGGAACATCTCTCTTCTAAACTGAGGATAGGCGGTCATGTGTCCCAAGTTTCTGTTTTCTTTTCCCGCTTGAGTGCTTTGTTTGGAGGATTTTACCTGCCTGGAATAGTATCAATATATGTACCCGAATATTTGTGGTTTGCATCATCTATTTTGCCTGATCCAGTTGGAAATAGACTGGGCAAAACCTGCGTTTTTGCTGCCTGTTGAAGTTCGTGGTTGTCTTTGGAGATGGTGAGATTACTGATTTCCGTGGATGCAACTCTGTGGTAGACAGGTAGTAGCCTGTAAAGTCCATGCCGTTGCCATTTGTGAGCTAGGAAGCCCGTGGGCCGTACGTTTTGGGCCAGGACTTATCCTGTGGAGGGCTAGAGGCCCAAGGTCGCCGCTGCACTGATTTTGCTTGGCCTAATCTACACCGCAGCCCTGCTGTGGCTCTATATGATTATATAAGCACCTGGTGTCAGACCTCGCTGAATCAATCAGCAGGCCGCCCCATGTAAAGTCCAGCGTTGAAGCTTGCAGCCTTTGACCTCTGCATGAGAGAGTGTGTCTGTTGTGCAGGCTTGCAGCCTCTCCGTGCCATTTGCTAAGGCTATTTTTAATGGATTAGTTTAAAACATTATTTGATACTATTTGATATAAATATTGCACTGTAGATAAAGAGAGATAGATAAAATAGCGATAGAAAAGAGGATTTGAGGAGTCTTGCACACGCATACGATACAGAGGCAAACGACAACATGCAGCGGTACACTGCAGCCCTGTCCGTCCATCCTTTATTGTACCGTGGGGAAACACGGGTCACGATTATTGATGCGATAGATTAGGTTAGCTTATAGTACCTTTTAAAAAGGCGAAGCAAACAAGCACCCGCAGCAACGTTCTCTTGTCGCCCGCCCTATCCTATGTGTCCATGGAGACAATGCACAGCTCAGAAAGCGAGAGAGCCGTTGCGACATCCCACTCTGGTGACCTAATCATAGGCCGCAACAAATTGGATAAACAAGATGTCATTAATTAATCTGACGGCCCTCCTCAACCCAATTATTAGCTCCACACTGTACGTATCCCTGTACACGTTAAGGTCAGGTCCGCGCCGGTGCAGGATGAGCAAACACAGGAGGGGCTGTCCCTCGCGCCTGGTTTGCTTTCCTATACCAAACAGTCATCGCCATCTCTAACTACACTCACTAATATGCACAGGCACACGCACGATACCACATTGCCGCGCGCGTTGGACTCCCAATCATTCCATCGCGGTGATTGGGTTTACAAGTTGTTGTCTTACGTACTGTATAACTCAACGTACTGCCGCACCATGCGTAAAGTACTACGTACTTACCAAGCAGTAGCTCCGTATATCTTGGCAGGAAATCCTCGTAGCGTTCTTCACAGTGACGACGCTAGCTAGCTTGTCGCCTTGTCCTGGAGCGAGCGGGTGGATTAGGGATCGGCGGCCACGGTAAAATTTGGTGGTAGGGGAGAAGGGTCAGAAGGGCCCAGGCCAGGAGAAGAGCTGCAGGAGCAGCAAGCAGTGTCCTGTGGCCATGCCTGCGCTGCGACCCTGTTTTCGCGGAAGCAAAGCACAGTGCCGGTACGCTGCTACAGCATCCCGCCACATGCCGCCATTGCCCGATCACCAGCTTTGCTTGCTTGGCAGGCAGGCAGGCAGGCACATGGATCCATCGGCATCTATCGGCGGTCGCAGGGCCACCGCCGGGGCCCGGGGCCGGTCAAACTCGGACGCTAGCGCCGAGACTGCTGCTGCGCGCGTGCCTGCAACGGAGCACCGAGGACAGCAGCGGTGGCAGTGGCAGCTGCGGCAGGAGGAAGAAGATGATGGCTGCTACGCTGGGCCTGGGCTCTGCTCTGCCAATGCCATTGCGTGGGGTGCTGGCCGGGGCAGGCAGATGGCCAGAGCAGAGCCCCACCGTCCTGGGCTCTGGAGCTGCAGCGAGGAAACAAGCGGAGGAGCTCGCTTTCCACTCGAATCTCACCGGCGCGCGTCACAACTGCCATGCCTTGGCGCACGCAGTGTACTGCCGTTTACCATGGCGAAGTACAGTGAAAAGGGCCATGTCACGGAAAGCTGTGCTAGTATCTTTCCTCCTCTTCGCTTTACTTTCGATTTCTTTTCAGGCGTGAAACAATGTTTTTCTCTCGCAATATTCAATCATAGAACAATATTTTCAGCCATAAAACAGTATTTTTAGCTAAAAATAACCGCAGCGAACAGATCATAGATGGTCATAGATTGTGTGAGGTTGAGCTGATGAAAATACCCGGCCCCAGGGAGTGGCAGCTCGGAAAGCGTGAGGAGCAACGCAAGCGCAAGCCTAGTGCTCGCGCGCATCTTTTCGCCTTTTTTAGGTGCAGCAAGCGATCATCACACACGTTACTGATCGGGCGCCCAGCATGCGATGATGCATCATCGATGGTTTGGTTGGCAACAGGAGCAAGCAACTTTTCATCATGGTTCCAGGCAGATACAGAAATTGCGCATGGGATGGGATGATGGGATGGCCCTCCTGCCCTCCGAGCTGCTGAAGCGGCGTGGCAAAGGCAACGGCAAGCCAGGACTGGCTGCCGCCCCCGTACTGTAGTACAGAGCAGAAAACAGGCCACTTGGGATTTGGGAAGGGCAGGCAGACCGGGACAAGAACGGCCGGGCCGAGGGCAGCTCAGGACAGCTGGCGATGCACTCACAAAGCCATGCATCGATCGTATGGTACCGTTTCTACCGTACCTTGATAGGCCGCTACTGAGCTGAGCTGAGCTGAGCTGGTAGTAGCAGCAAACAGCGATGGTGACAAAGGCGGCACAGCCGTGGGAATCAATCAAGGTTTTGATTGCAGAAAGATCCATGGAAGGCAATCAGCGACCAGTGGGGGTGGGGTGCGGTGGGTGGATATGGGTGTCTAGCTCGCCATGGCACGATGACTCACCCCCGTAGAGGTTCGTTTGGTTCTCTTCTTCCCTTCCTGGGGAGGTTGTTGCAGTTGCAGATGCAATTGCGTTGGATTGAAGCAGGCCAAAGCAAGACCGGTGTCAGTCCGACTGAGGCAAGCGTGCACAGCAACAACGCCTCCTGATAGGATGGCAGCCATATGCCAGTGTGCGGTGGACGATGAAACATCGTGCAAACGAGATCAGCATCGCACATAGCACGCCATTCAGACTGAAGAATCCATTCAATCAGCAGGGGGTAGTAGGTCTCTCACTGATAAGTTGATGATGATGATGATGATCGTCGCTACATAACAATTAAATAGAGAATACATGCTAGCAGAGCAACCCGTTGACAGATCGTAAAACGACACATGCTTACAGGACGACGGACGGAAGGCAACCAAATTCACGCACGCAACGCAAAGCGATCGATCGAGCAGACCAGAGCAGAGCGGCACAACCACCCACCTCCTGATGATGCAAAACGCTTACTTATTTCCTTTCCTGCACCCCCAACCAATGCGCCTCTCTCCCCAGCTGGATCTGCAGTGCGAGCTCACAGTCACAGCAGCTCTCAGGCGTTGCTCCTGAAGGAGCCGAGGGCCTTGATGGCGCCGGCCCGGAGGATGTACTGGTGGTAGAAGGCGGCGATGGCGGCGCCGACGAGGGGGCCGACCCAGAAGATCCACTGTGCGGATGCAAAGGAAGCAAAGGTTAACAACGTGCACTAATGAGAAATTTGAGAGAATGGATGCCTGTGTAGATAGATACACGTACCTGGTCATCCCAGGGCTTGTTCTGGTTGAAGATGACGGCCGCGCCCAGGCTCCTGGCCGGGTTGATGCCGGTGCCGGTGATGGGGATGGTGGCCAGGTGGACCATGAACACCGCGAAGCCGATGGGGAGGGGCGCCAGCACCTGGACACAGACGGAGACGGTGATTAGCATTGCATGCATGGCGCCGTAAATAAGCGAAGAAAACCGACGGGCCAAAACTCAAAACTGAACGGGGGTAGCACGGGTGTACGACACGGAGTGCGACGCATGCAGGCTGCCGAACTAGGACAAAACGCCGGCCAGAGACGCTACTACCATACCACTTGTGCTGCCTCGTCCACGTACGTACGGTACGTGGCCAGGCGCCTGTCCATGTTCTTCGTCAGTCTGTCAGCATCAGGGGGGCACTGGGCTATTTGCGACGGAGCTGGTCAGTCGCGTACCGGACACCGTTCGTTAGTGGCCTTGGCTTTAGTGCATCTCGCCGATCCACCACCACGGCCCAAGTCGCCACGCCATGCAGTCTCGACTTTTTTTGACACGACTGGGGGTAATAAGTGCAAAGGCGCCACGTTTTCACTGTCCGCCAGCCACAGGCACAGCTACTGGCTCTTCCTCGTGAGAAGGACGCCCACTACACTAGTAGTGGCGTGGTGCCCCCAGCCACACACAGTACTACTAGTACGAACGGTGAATAATTGAATATGTATGTATTGCTGAATTGAAGCCCTCTTTCATGGTGTGTACGTACATACCTAGTACTGTATCGCGTGTTTATAGTGGAGAAATTCTCTCTGCCGCTCGCCCCCTCTGTTGCGTGGTTAGGTTTCATCATCAGTACTGCGTGCCATACGGTGGTCCTCCGGCGCCATAATAATTCAATCGAACCGTACTAGCTAGTATTACGGTCCGCAGTGTGCTCTGCTGGAGGTTTTTTTTTTTCCTCCAAAAATTTCACACAGGCGGAAATCGAAACAGTAGCTCTCGTGTCGTGTGGCGGGATGCGGCAATAATTTGCATCGTGGCGTGGCATGGCATGGGGCGCCCCGGGGAGGGAGGCAGGAGCAGAGGACGGTCACATGCCCCGTGGACACACCACCACACCAGGGCCGCGCACGGACCACCTCAGCACGACAAGCACGGGTCCGGACCGGACCATGCATGTGCTACAGTGGACACACAGCCAGCTCAGCTTTTTACACGGTGGGGCCCGCCCCTGCTGTACTGCTACTACAGACAGTCCACCACACCCTGGGAGGAGCCAGGAGCCATGGCAGTAAAAAAAAAAACCGGAGGCCGTAAAATTGCAGAGCTAGGCTATCTCCAGCAGTTCCTCTGCAAAATTAAATGCTGCACTGTTATAGCACTGTCACACTGTAGACAGATAGAGGGGTAGTTGGAATAGTGATGGGAGATGGGAGGATGGAGGAAGCGCTGGAGACAGCCTTATACAATCTAGGCCGGAGCTGATGATCGAGCTGCCCTCTCTAATTTGTGGTTAATTAACATCGTATGCTGCTGTTAGTTAACCACTTAATTAAGCCCGGGGGTGTCATGGCCGGTGAGGGTGACATGGATGTGGGAGCTGCCGGACGCCACTGTGGATATCGATGTGGGGCTTGAATTGAAGGTTCTAGGACGTGGGCGTTAATAACCGTCATTATCAGGACTAAGCACTGCTGACGTAGAGCAGCACTCTTTGGAAATCAATTAACGCCTAGTGTGTTGTTTATTAGGCAACCATCCACACACACACACGCACGCACCCCTCTTCTTCAATTTCAACTGCTTGCCTTATTTTGCACTGAGTTTGTAGTTTTTAACTGGGTTCCAAGCTCCCATTTCTATATCTGCCGACGAACAGCCTTAATCAACTTGCGTGGGGTATAGCAGAAACAAAAAAATGAATCGCAAGCGAATATTTATAGAATAAATATTTTTGCAGCCTATCCTTTCTGCTCTGGACTGACTTTCGAACGAGAGAAACATGGATATTCCTCTGGCTATTTTATACTGCTTCTACATCCCTTTTCCCTCTTTTCCCCGGAAGCAATTTCTTTTTGTTCACATGCTCCAAAGCTCTACTACGTTGTTGCCGATCGAGATTTGAGCTGAGCACGTTGGCTCTGCTAAAACGGTGGCATGCTGCCTTGAGCTCTAGTTAATCTCGCCGGCCCAGCTACTACAGTAGTAGATGTACAACACAAGTGATGAACGAATCTCAAGTAAAGCGATCGAGCATGCCAAGCTAAGCTACTCCTAAATCCTAAATCTCAAGTAGTGAGGAAACACAGTAGTAAGTAGGAAGTAAAGGGAAGGGGGCGGTGGCGACGTGGCGTTGGTCGGGAGGCTCACCGGGACGTGGGAGTCGCGGGCGTTGCGCTTGGGGTCGGTGGCGGAGAAGACGGTGTAGACGAGGACGAAGGTGCCGATGATCTCAGCGCCGAGCCCGGTGCCCTTGGAGTAGCCGTCGGCGAGCAAGTTGGCTCCCCCGCCGTACCTGACGAAGTAGGCGCTCTGGAACGCCTTGACGAGCCCGACGCCGCAGATGGCGCCGAGGCACTGCGCGACGATGTAGAGCAGCGCGCGCACCAGCGAGACCTTGCGCGCCAGGAAGAGGCCGAAGGTGACGGCGGGGTTGATGTGGCCGCCCGAGATGCCCGCGGTGCAGTAGACCAGCACGAAGATCATGCCGCCGAAGGCCCAGGCGATGCCCAGCACGCCCACGCCGCCGCACGCCGCGTCCGGGGACGCGCCCGCCGCGTTCGCGTCCGTCTGGTGCTTGTACCCGATCACCGTCGCCACCGTGATGTACAGGAACAGCAGCGTCGCGATGAACTCGGCGATCACCGCGCGGTACAGCGACCAGGACCCCAGCTCCGCCGAGTCGATCAGCGGCGCCGGCGGAGGGTCCGTGTAGTCCTTGGCCGCGAACTCGCCGCCGCCGGGCGCGCCGCTCTCGTTCACGTCGTCCTTACCCATGGCCTTGCCTCTTCGAGCTTCGCTGCTGCGAGAGTGGGCTGGCTGGCTTGCAAGGGAATGGGAATGGGGGGAGTTGTGGATGAGGGCGTGAGGAGGTGAGAGGTGGGGGAGTGAGAGCGAGGGGGTGGTGCTATTTATGGAGGGAGGGGAGAGTTGGTAAGTGACAACACAGCAGCGCAATGGTGCTGCAAGGCTGGGGGTGGGCCATGCCCGGCCCGCTCCATCAAACATCATCGCTCGAGTAGTAGTTTATTTATAATAATTATATTATTGCTTGATGGAACGGAAAATTGAGCAGCTTCTATCAGCCTCATTTATTATTAAATCCCTGATGATAAGATTGAACGCCATTAATTTCCTTTCCTTTAGTTTTTTTTTTGTGTGTGTGTTTCCTGAGGCGCTCTGCCTTTTGGTTTTTGTTCCTGCTCCAATGATGCTGCCCGGATAAAAAGGCATTGGAGTATGTGCTGCAAAGCCAAGGATCCCCTGGGTATCTTTTTTGAGTATTTGTCAAGGAAAAAAAAAGGTGGAAGTTTCCAGGGATGGAATCCTCCCTTGGAAATGAAAAATCAGAGGGACGTCCCAGGCATGTGCTACTGTACATTATTGGTCCGTCCAAAAACTCGGCAGAAGTACCGTTGAGCATTATTTGTCCTGATACAATTTGTGTTTTTCTCCACTGTGATGATGTTTGGGTACGCTTTTCCCCCGTTCAGCATATTGTCAGGCAAATGAAACGACTTATTTAAATATTGACCTAATACATGGTTGGTTTCCACAACCTCTCTGGTCTACATCAAGCACACGAGAAGCACCGAGAAAATAAAAGCGCCCAAGATTTGTACTAGCAGCGACCAGAAGCTGAGGCGACGAGGACAGACTGGGTGTGGTCGTTTCCAGTAACTCCAGTTTCCCTCTTTAGCAGCAGACGACGCAGCCACAAATTAATTACCTGACGTTTATTCGGTGTAAAACAGTGACTAGCGTCATTGCACTGTAACAATCGCTCTACTATTATAGCAATGGAGTAGGGGATGAAAATAGGAAGAAGGATATGGCTATTGTCCGGGTTTTAGGGTTTACGCCCCTAAACCATATCCCCGTTGTCACCGGAAAAGTGTAAAAGATTTGCAAGACATCGAAGATAGAGTGGAGCTTAAGGTAGAAGGTCAGATACAATGTACCGGTGACGATAGCGTAATCGGATCCGATCCCTTTAGGAACTGTTTGTTTTAATTTACTATAAGACGACGTACATGCTCTTGTCAACGTCTTGATTATGTTAGCACAAGATTTTTTTTTTGGGGAAAAAAAAGATCTGAGCGAGTAGATGCTTCGTTTTCCTCTTCCTACGTCACGGTGAAGCGCCTTGTACATTCAATTCAAAGCAGCGGCGCGGCATGGGCCAGGGAATTAGGATTTAGGAGCGTGCAACGGCAACGGATAGATTTTAGCATTTTGTCTGATTGATCTTCAGCACCTCGACACATTACTAGCGCATCAACTGTAGTAGTAGCATTTTTTTTCTTTTTTAAAAAATAACGGCTGTGTTTATTTATATAGTGTACTATATAAATATATTATCGTGTAACGACCGTAACCGGCGAGGATACTGGAAATCTCCTGACCATGTGGCTGGGCGGGCATCTGCATCTGCATCGTTCGCTCGTCGCTAATCAGTGAGCCGCCCCGCCCGCCCGCCCCGGTCGCTGGCAGTACAACGTGCCGTGCGCTCGCGTCGACGTCGCACGAACCCGGCGCGGCCACCGCCCAACGACGACGACTCGGAGGCGTTGGACGACCTTGCGGCGCGGACCGCAACCCGAGGCGGTTGGTCGCGCACGACGATCGATTACAGTGATGGGCCATTGGGCTTGGCGCTCGGTGGCGGAGTCGTCGACGCATGCGACATGAGCCGTGCCAATGTAGCATGGGTTACGGGAGGGATGGAGCCGGCCGGTGGCCGGTGGCCATGGCCAGCAGAGAAAGCTGCGGGCGCAGCGACGGATATATGCTCGGCTTTCGTTCGTGCTTATCTCATCTCGGCGCCGCGCAATCATGGGGACGCCGGCCGCGGCGCGCTGGCACACTGCAATACTGCAACTGCATGCAGAGGGCCGGCCGGCCAGCCTGGTCGCGGTTGGTTGAGCGCGGCCGTGTCCGCGCATGCATCGCCGCTGCGGCAGTGCCTGGGTGGAGGACATATCAGCACGTACGCCGATGGAACGACGAGCTGGCGGCGCGGCAGGTGGCCCGTGGGGGGCAGCGCACGAACCGCGCAAGTTGCGCGCGGCCACGGCCCACGGCGGAGCGGGACGAGATGCGATCAGTGGCACGCGGCGTGGGTGGGTACGCACGGCGGGCTGCGACGCGGGGTGGGGTGTGGGTGGACGCGCGCGCCCAGGCCCGGCCGTGATCCGCAGCGCACGCGGTCCCGGCCGGACGGGATCTGCCTGCGGCAGCTGCACCTGCACGGTGAATAAGCTCGCGGCGCGCTCACGAGCTAGCAGCATGAAACAAGCGCGCGACGTCTAGCTGCAACAAGATGGTCCCGGCCCTGCGAACGAAAGCCGGAACCCAATCAGCGCCGCGGATCGCGTGGCGGCCCCGGTCCAGCGCGGCGGGCCACACGCTCCCCGGCCCCTCCAACGTTCGCCTAGCCACGATCCTAGGCTCTGCTCTGGCGGCGTGGCCCCGGCGCCCGGCATGGATGCTTGTGGAGCTGCGGGTTGCCGCCGCCGCCGCCTCGCCTGCGCTGGAGTGACCCCGCTCTTTGCACCGGATCGGATGGGATCGGGAATCGGAACAACAGTATCGGACAGGGGCCGGCACCCCGGCCTGGTCCGGTCGTCCCCGCGTGGTTCCAGACCCTTCTTCGGTCGGTTCCGAATTCCCCCGTCCCTATCCGGCGGGGCGGCGTGAGTCGCCCGCAGCCGTTCCAACGGCGACGCCGACACGCGCCGCGCGCAGCCACACGTCCGTGGAGCAAACGGCTACGTGCCGCGATTCTTGTGCCCCCGAGACGCCCGCACGTTCGTCTCGTGTGCGCCGCTGCCTGCCCTACGAGGCTAGTACGACTCTTGGGAGCATGCAGTGTCGACGGTCGACGGCTCTGGGTCTGGCTGGCTTCCGACGGCAGCGATGCGACGAGAGCCGCGTCCGCGTGTGGATGCCGCCTCGTTCTCGGTTTCTTTTTTTCTTTTCTGGGCGGTTCTGGCGACGGAGGCGCCCACCTGTCCATGGGACCCCGACATGCGCGATCCCCCGTATCTCCGCGCCTGTGGATGAGATCCATAATAATAGTACTGTATAGTTATTACGCGGATTAACACAGGAGCACTGCGACTCCTGCCATCCTATGTCCTGCCCGCCCAACAACTAATCAGTAATCATCACCCCCACAGGGATCCAAATCACGAAAGCGCAGCGGCCGCTTCGAGGAATGGCCGGACAAAAATCACTGTCGATTCCTTTACTACTGGCACACGCACAGTGACGGAGCGAGCTTAGATAGACATCATCCTGTTCTCTAATTTAACAATTTTAGACAGTCTGTCTGCAAGTCGACGTGCCTTGTTGACCCAGCCTTGTGCGTGGCTCCCAGCACCAACACCGCAGCACGCGATCGGAGGGCCGCGGCAAGCACAGCCAGTCAGGCTGCGTTGCTTTCAGCGCGCCGCAGCGTTTTCAGTACGTTCCTACGCTTTTCACCGTTGGATTCCGTGTACGAACGGCCTGGAACCATCTGGTTTGTTGCGGCCGCTGCGTTTCGCCGGAAGGAACAAAGCCTCACGCGCGTCGCTCAGCGGGGAAGCCTGGCGTGTAGCATGCACGGCCAGAAACACGGTGTTCATCATAAATATTCAACCGCACAGACATGAATGGCTCAAACCATCTCCAGTAGTATTCTAAAGTAGTATTCCAGTAGAATGACTGTCTATTTTTACTATCATTATTTTCGCACTATTTCTATATGGTCTCACACTGAACAAGGCATGCATGCCTCAAGGGGCCATCGGAAGTTCAGAACGGAACTCGCGAGCCAGCCGCCCGGCCGGCAACTCGCACACCAGGGGCATTGGGCATAAAGTCTAAATTTTTTAGGGTCTGTTTGTTTCCTTGCACAAGATCCTATCCAGGCTCCAGAAATGCAGCCAGTCAATGTTTGTTTTCTGTATAAAGCCTAAAGCAGGCTTAGGTAATGCAAATGTGGCTTCTTATGTTGCATCGCTGGAAACGCAGAAATCCTGCGTACAGCTAATGCAGGCCAGCAGCGTATGCAGCGCAGAAACCAAAACACATTTTTCGTATCGTTTTTTGTTATATCTCTTGATTAAAAAAAATATAATCATCAAACCAATTTCATATTTGAGTTCCTAACATTTTTACGAACAAAACTAGATCACACTCGTGATACTTTTAAATTTTTTTATTTTTTATTTATTATTCTTTACTATCCTAATGCAAGAAACCAAACACAAACTTAACAATACAGGCTAACTTGGACAGCAGAATCAAACACCGCTACACTGTATTCATTGTACTGGCTTAGGCTAGCCTGCATAGAATCTTATTCAGCTTTAGAGTTAAGCAGAGAAACAAACAGACCCTAACGACTATTAACGCTCGTTCGGAACACACGGATTTTATAAGAATCGCATACCAATTTCAACCCAAAAAAAAACTTCAATTCTATAGAGAAAGCACAGATTAGAAAATTTTCTCGCAATCCAAACAGAGGTTAAATGTAGTGTGCATCTTGGTTATGCCCACAACATGGCGTAAGCTCTAATCTGTATCTTGATTTTACAGTCTAGGATATGCAATGCCTATATTAAATATAAATGCAGAAGGTGAGTATTTAAAAGGATGTGTAATAAACACTTAGAGTTTTACTTAACACATGTGGAAAAGAATCATGACAGCCAATAAGATTGAATTGGAATGCCCAAACGCATTCATCAATCACACAACACATGGCGCGTTGTAAGAGTTCACATAACTGAACTAGTATGTTTCAACCAGTTAAACACATAGTGAAAGACGCGTGGAGATGCAATGAAAAGAGGAAAATGAATATTGATGAAAAAGCACACACAAAAATTGGTAATTGGAGTCTATCACAACGAGATAGATATTCTAGAGTGTCTATATCATAAGTGCGTTAGAAAAGCAATCTGGCTAGTTGTATATCCTAACTTTATTACTTAAGTGCCTTCAATATTTATGGCATATAAGAGAGCTCCTAGAGGAACTTATACCTGATCCGAGGAGATACCCATGAAAAGATAGTTAGTGGAGAATCCCTCGCTGAATAAATCATATAAAGTTTCTCCATACACATACTTACTCCAGTTTGTCCATATAGTTTTCATAGAGAATCATCACTTTCAACCACGAAATTATATATCCATAAAATCACTTTTAGTAGAGAAGTAGAAGCGAAAAAAAAGTTATATTATACCTTGAGCTGTGTCTCTTAAGATCCTAACGCAGAAGCTTGATGGACTAGTTAATAGCGGAAAAAACTTATCTAGCCTCTGTCTCTTAATATAAGATTGTACTCTGCACAGAAGTTTGATGGACTTAGTTAAAGTACATGCACGTGTGGCCAGAGCAGACTGTCTTGAGATACCAGTCGATGGTGTTCTCCATTTTCTTCAAAGAAGTTGTCCGTGCAGTGCAGACATTTTCCAAACAAGCAGACCAAATCACGTGGCATTAGTAGGAGTCTGTTGCTAATGACCAATGTACAGTACTGTAATAATTACAAAAAAGAGCTTAAAGACGTAAGCTGAAAGGAAGGAAAGGCTACATATTTTTCAACAGGTTTGCCTGTGCTGAAACACTATGCACACATTTAATCTGACTATGTTTTTTTTTGAAAAATAATCTCACCAGATTTAACGTCAGACGCGCATGCAGCCATACACCACGTCCTCGCTAGGCTAGACCATTGAATACAACCGTATGTATCTACATGTCTACATACTATTTATTTATTGAAAAAATTAAGAAAATTTGATCCTGTGAACATACGTACGTATTGAGTGTAGGATAATTTTTTACAGATCCAATAATTTGAAAAGGAACATAAACATATGGCCATCAATTTAACGGATTTAATATTAATTGACAAAATAGCACCTGAATCTATTTTGCCTTCTAAAAATTTTCCCCACACATGCCATTATGGAAAGAGAGATTTTATGGTGGTTGAAAAGGTACCCACCGTTACCACATGGTACCATTATTTTTTTATTCTAAAAAGTCTTTATGCCCTTTGTAGAATTAAAAATAAAGAATATGGGCACCGGTACCACCATTTTTGGTATCGGACCCTCCTATTTGGTACCTTCTGGTACCAGTACCGTGGTACCGTCTATTTATAAACCGTTAGATCTTCTCTGATGGATGGCTCATATTTTTTTGCAACCATCGTAAAATTTGTATTATGGAAATAAGTCTACAAGCAATCATGGCCTCAAATCTGCACCTAAATTACATATTTATGCGACTATAAAATAGTCCAAAATATCCCTCTAAATAAATATTTAAATTATTCATCATAGCCGATCCAACAACAAGGAAATCAGAAGAGACCGGCAAGACTTGCCTTTGTGGAAAGCCATCCATTTGACTTGGCGATACCATGGGACCTTTCTGGTGAGCTTAAGACCTTGAATCATAGAGACTTAGTTGCTATAAGCATATCCTTAGCGGAGCTCTGATTTTCCGCGGATACCACGAGATGAATCCTTTGTCTTCGGGATTTTTCCCCTTTGCTCTTCACCATTTACTTAGCATCTTTACTCTTCCATTGTTGTTTGCTACATGTGTTCCTTTATGTTCCTAGATAAGTTTGATATACTAGTTCATAGGTTTTGTCTCTAGGTTGCAAACCTTGTTTGCAGGTGTGTGAAATACTAGATAAAACATATATCACCACATCTTGGGTTTATATCATCTGAAAACATGTGAGTAGAGCCCTACCTTATTTAGAACACCAAGCACCTACACTCTGCTAAAAAAACGACAAAAGTACTTATTTTTGGATTCTAATTACCAACTTTTTCCATTGTTATAACTTAAAGTATACATGCATGACTTTGTGTCACAATGTAGACCACATATACATGTATCGTGGAGTGATAGAGCATATCAATTGCTATGTTAAACATATAGTTAGAGATAAGGTTTGAAACCAAATTATGATATCATAATTGGACAAGTATATATACGGGGCTAGTATCGTATTAGTAACATGGACAAAAAGGAGAGAACAGAAACAAGCAATTTGGTTCGTTGTAGACCTGAAATTATCTGTAAATATATTCTAAGACGCGTGTGCCTTTTGAAATTACTGTCTCGTGAAATAGCACGGGTTAATTGAATAGCATGGCACTAAAAGGCTCGGACGAGACACCCTAGCAGTACCGTAAATCAACAGCAAGCATGGCACTGGTACACATGTCTCAAACCACGTGGATCGCAGATGCTCTTGTGACTACACGTTCGTACGTGTATTGTGTCGTCCACGAATCAAGTTGGGCGGTCGTAGGCAATCGCCGTCAGCATCCATCCCGGTAGCTGGTGGTTTGCATCGCGCTGCCTGCGCTGTTACGGTAAGAGTGGTGGGCGTGGCTTTGGTGCCCTCTGCTTTAATTTTACTGCCCGGTGGCCGGGAGGAAATGGGGCGCCCACCACTCCCCCTCCCCACTGGGCGACCGGCCGGAAATGGCGGCGGCCGGCCTGCTAGATCGATCGCTTGCAAGGCAATGCAAGCCAGGCAGGCAGTGCGTGCACTTGTGTGTGTTGCCGAAAGCCGATGGAGCGGTACATGGACTCGGGTGGTTTGGTCATGCAAGAAGGGATAGAGATAGCAGAGGTCCGTCAGGGTGCATGCATGTGGCGCTGATGGACGGATGATTCACCCTGTCTGCACTGCCGCCGGCGACGTCCTTTTGAACGGAGCACTCGCTCGTTTATTCGGACGAGACAAGAAGCTGGTAGTGGCGTTGCGTGCAGGTCATCGACATATGGTCCAGTATGCAGGAGTATGCGACAGGCAGGCAGACGGATCGAACCTTGCTAAAGCAAAATCTGTTGATTAATCACCCTTCGTAATCCATCAGTCCATCACGTGAGCTCCAGTGGTAAGATGGACACGGATGGTTGAGACGCGGTCGACCAAGCACGGGTGCCTCTCTGTCTATGACACCTACGGAACCATGGATGCTTCTGGAGATTACCAGAAGGAGAGAAGAAATTCCAGGACCCTAGCTAGCTAGTACTATCAGAACAGAGAGCATTGTTTATCAGCAGCACGCATGGAATTTGTTAACAAGCGCTGTACTCTCACTCATCATGCTTAGTAATTAATAAGGTCCTAATCGCGCCACCGCCGGCAGCCCAAGAGGAATGAGCCCCTGGCGTTTGTGACTGGGAGGCGACGCCCGGTGGCGTACCTTTCCCCCGTCGCCCACGGGCTGTCCACGTCGCCGGCGGCGGCCGTCGCTGTCCGTGGTCGGTAGGCGGCAGCCGGAGACCCGCCAGACGGCCAGACGCAATATTTTATTTGCGGCGTCGCTTACTCGCTTCCTTCTCGAACCATGGAAATTAAGGAACTAACTATACATGGAATACATGATTATTGGGCAGAGTTCTTCTTGTTCGTCCCATGTACTTTACATGTACATTTTGATTATTTCGTCTCGCCTATAATCTCTATGAATATACATGGAATATAGTACTACATTCAAAGCTTGTTCGGTTAGAGAAAAATTTGAGAGAATTGTGTAGTATCGAGGGAGATTGAATCCCTTCCAAATCAAAATATCACTCAGTATCTCTCAATCCTCTTGGATTATAAGGTAACCGAACAAAGCCTCAGGAATACATTACACGCAGCACACGCAGTTGTCACAGGACGAAAGTGAAACCATCCGGTACCACTTCCTAGGTAAGCACGGCTGGTTGGTGCAGTGCGCATGCCATCTAAAGGAGAGGTAATAATCAGGGATATCATTAGCGCAGATACGATACGCGCGCGGTTTATCATTACATTACAGCCTGCAAGACATGCTGATATAATAATCCTGTGCTCTACCGTGGGGCCGAAGGCAGATCGACCTTGTGTAGCACCCAAAGTCAGCAACTGCTGCTTGCATTGCCTTATCTCGTATCCATGGGCAAGGCACGACGACGACAGTCATTCTTCCTGCTGCTGGCCACTCGATCACTCAGGTAAGATGACGGGATTATATTCCGGTTTCCACTGCGAGAATCGAAGCAAGTGGCCCCGCCGCGCCGACGTATCTACCACCCCTCTTCCTACTAGGCTACTACTACCCTGCTGTCTGCCTGCTTATTGTGTTTGTGCTGTAAAGGGGGAATATTTCACCGGCATGCAGTGTACATGTCAGGTCCATCATATCCATCTATCCCGTTTGGAATTTTGGATTGGAAGTGAGAATAATGTGCGATCCCAGCTCCTCCGAGCTCCCAACAAGATTTGGTTTCAGAGCTCAGGGTGACTAGTGTGACATGGATGGCAGCAGACACGGACGGTCGGCCGTGTTTTCCAATCTGTCCACACGCAGTACATGCATGCAGATTTTTACATCAGCACGGCGTCCCCGTCCCCGTTCTCGTTCCAGGCGAATTGACCAACGAATTGGCCGGACTGGGAGACAGTCTGCAGTTTCATAGTAGGTGCTGCCTGGAGCTGCAACTGCATATATCTGAAACCTAATCTCTGCCTTCTCTGTATTAGAGAAGCCGTGAAACATATGGGAGCTCCCATGGTCGATGATTGTAGAAGGTATCCGTTGATGCTCGGCCAGAGCACACTACTGTGTGGCATTGGTCCGCCTCAACGTACGGCCGGCCGGCCATTATTGCGATGGCCCCGCTGCTGCTAAGTGCTACCAGCTAGAATTGGAGGCGTTGGACACATGCGTACGTGTGCTATCATCAGTTTCAGATAACATGGCCGTGACATGGAGCCGATTAAGCCTACCGGCCCCAATCAGCCGGTAGAGCTAGAGCTACGTAGAGTACCTGGGTGTTTGGATCTGAAAACTAAAATTTAGTTTATGTCACGTCGGATGTTTAGACGGTAGTTTAAAGTATTAAATACGGTTTAATTAGAAAACTAATTATACGGTTGAAGAGTAAACGGCGAGAAGAATTTATTAAGCCTAATCAGTCAATGATTATTACTGTATCATCAAATTTGCTAATATTAGATTAATTAGGTTTAATAAATTCGTTTCGCCGTTTCCTTCCCGTCTATGTAATTAATTTTATAATTAAATTATATTTAATACTTCTAACTATCGTCTAAATATCTGATGTAACAGGCTTAACCAGCGACTCCCCGGTCCCTCTCCGAGCTAGAAAATCGCATTAAATTAAAACGAGACGACTCTGCTACCTCTCTCATAAATATAGTAGTAGTACGGAGGAGTACTAGTTATTCAGAGAATATGTTGATTTCGTCTCTGTCCCCTCACCGCCCTTGGTTAGTTGATTAATTCGACGATCTGAAATCGTAGTATATATATGCTTCAATGCTTGATTGCAGCGGCTCGCAAACGTCCAAAGCAATATCGAAAAACTTCCAATCAAGACTCCAACGAATTAGTCCAGTTGTTTAGGTCGGTCGGCGGATTTGCGCGTCGCCGACCCTGATGTGATGAGACGACGCATGCATGCAGGCGGGCATTGTCAGCCGAAGCGAGGCTCGTGGCACAGTGACCGGCCGCGCGCAGGCCCTGTTGGAGAGCGACGTCGTTCGCGGGAGCAAGAACAATTGGGCACCGCGCGGCGCCGTACCATGAGGTCGTCAGGTTGTTGCAGACCAAGCTTGATAATCGCATGGTCCAAAAATCCAGGCACCGTAATTCCACTCACTCGCGGTGTTTAGGGAGAAAAGAAAAGTACTATACGGGAGGAGGCCAGTGCAAGGACGCAGACAGCGACCACTGTTTTCTCCAAACCATGGTTTGGAAGCGGTTGTTTTTTTGGACAAGGACCCGCAAGCTAACGGCAGCCGCCCGTGGAGAAGGGAAATAGAGAATGGCTTTGGTGGTGGCGTCTGCTGCCTGGCTGGCGTGGCCTTGCGTGCTCGTGCTCTGCATCCTGGCTCTGGATGTAATGGTAATGGAAGCATTAGGTGAACGCACCCGGCCCCCGGGTGTTCGTCCCAACACACAACTAATAAAAGATCAGCCTGGCGCCGGGAGGACGATTAAAACATATACCCTCCCTCTGGTACTGCCCACGTCACGGACCGTGACCTTTACCATGCCTCTTTTGCTTTATTTATTACCCGATTATTATTTTGCGGTTGGTACTGTCAGGTCTACTAGGATATAGGAGGAGTACATGCTATTGCTGCTACTAGTGCTCAAGGTTTCAGTGACAAGACGATGCAATAGATTTCCCGGGATTTTCAGTTGGTGAAACGCCAAGAGGATTGTATCTTCTTCCACTTCCACCTATATCTAGGATGACCTCTCGACGCAATAAATAAGAGGACCAATATTACTTCCAAGGACAGAAAAATTTACAGCTTACTACTACTAATTATTCGAATTATTTGAACATCCAATAAGAGCCCGCTATTTAATTTTACAGTTCTATAAACTGTATTGATTTTGTTAAAAACATTTCTTTGCATTTCCAACTCCAAAGCTTTTATTCAGCTCGAACGCTAGGCTATTTTTGTTGCACCAATCCAAAGACTTTCTAGTACATACAGTACGTATTATGCTTTCTGGCAGGAGCAGCATTTGTCCCTTTGTGTGAGGAGACCATTTGTTTGGCTGATCCGCAATGGGCGGGGTCATGAGGCAATGCAACTGCTCTGGTTCCAACTCATAAAGATCAGCCTGGGATCTCCCATCCATGACATAGAAAAACAACACTTGCAGGAGTATATCTAAATCTAGTACCAGTGCTAGCCACAACGTGCTAGTGCTATGGCCTTTCCCTGATTTCCTCTCCTGGTCTATTGTGCGCATGCACCAAAGTCCAGTCAAGCCTGACCAAATATTCCTCGCAAGAAAAACAGAGCAAAGGTCTAATGATATAGCCTTTCCAAGATTCGATTTGTGTGAAATTATTTGACTGGATTACCAGTTCCCTTTTTTTACCACTTTCATGCGCGTGTAATTTTTTTCTGATAGGAAATGCGTGTTCGAGAGAGAGAGAGAGAGAGCGCGCGCGTGCACTATCTGCTTTTTTAGGGGAGAGAGCACTATCTGGTACCCTTGCAGGATAAGCCTAGCCCAGTCCCGCCCGGCCCTTCTGACAGTGGACGGCCCATTTGAGCCCACCGAGAAGGCCCAAGCGCAGATCGGCGGCGGCGGCGCGAGGAGGAGAGGGGAGGCGAAGAAGATGGGCGGTGAAGAAAAGGTGGCGGACGCCGCGACGAAGGCCGGCAAGGCCATCGACTGGGACGGCCTGGCGAAGATGCTCGTCTCCGAGGAGGCCCGCAAGGAGTTCGCCAACCTCCGCCGCAACCTTCGAGGACGTAAACCACCAGCTCCGGACTCGCAGGTGACCGTCCGAGATACAGCCAAACATATCCTAGTTCGTACGCCGTGGATCACGTCTGGTCGAATCAGGGTTTGCTTATGGCGATTCGTAGCATCCCGGTGTGTCAGTTCATTCGTGGAATCAGGGCCATTTGGTATATTTAGTAATTCATACGATGATACATATGGTGAGCAACATACGTGTAAACTAGTCGCACATTTCAGAAGATCGGTGAACATCTACTAGTTCTGATCGATGCAGCTGCATCTCTGTGTAGGACCCTGCGTTGCTGCTTGCACTGCCAAATCATGCAATGTCTAATGTACTAGGTTCTGGGTAAAATTTCCATGTTGCGAGAAGGCTGCTTCGAATAGCGAGCTGCCCCTTTGTAGTCATAGGCACAAACATACAAGGTACCGTCGAACGGCTTATTTGCTTCATGTGTATGTAGTCGATCGGAACAAATGATTACGAATTGTTTTGATGCCCACCATTAGCAGTGATTTGCATTACACATGGGCAAGCATCACTGGCTTGTATGTAGCAGATAGTCATCTGGCATGCGAAATGCTTGTAATCTTATTTCATTGTAGTCGTGTATTGGGTTTTGGTTGATATGTCCTTGGTAACCCTGGAAGCATGCCCTATATCTTCTGGCATCTTGTCCTTTTGGGTGGTCTTCTCATTTTTTCTTGAATTATTCTTGCAGGAACCCCAGCCGATTGACTGGGAGTACTACAGAAAAGGAATTGGATCAAAAGTTGTCGATATGTACAAGGAAGCTTATGAAAGTATGTATGCATTCTCCTCTCCATCTTAGTCATTTTCTTAGAACTGTTGTGCTATTTAATTGCAAGTAATCTGGTTGTATTATTGATTTGCAACTTGTGATCTTTGCTTAATTTGTAATATTGATTATAATATCAGATATCGCTTTGTTATTTTTTTTATTTGGAAAGATCTATGGTATGCATTCTAATATCAGGTGTTATTTTTTCACTTTTTAGATACCGCACATGTTGGAGATATTTTCTGTTACTTCTTCCGGTCGCTAAAGCTTTTTGTTGCCGACAGCTTAGCAGAAATGAAGGACGCTGTGCTTTAACTATTTTGACCTTGAAGGATTGCTTTGCCAGTGCTAGCTTGTCCATGTCCGTGTGGCAGAAGGAAACACTAGTTTGTCACTGCAACAGAAGGAAGCACACACTCTGTATACAGTAGAAGGGCAGGCGTAACTATTAAACGGCAAAAGCCGAATAGCAGTACAGGTTGACTCAGAACATCAAGTATTTGTGGCCTTTTTGCAATCAACTAGCATAGACAAGCTTTACCGACCGGAGGGTGTAGAAAATTTGACTTGAAACTAGGCAGTTCTTGTTGGTCAATGTAAATCGGCTACAAATAATAGGCTGTGTACATGGTGCATTACAACATTGAACTCCATGATGGACCTAGATTTAAGGCTTACCAAATGATTTAGTACTGTTTTGCTCATGCTTGTTAGTCTTTTATGGTTCTACAAATCTCTATCTATTTAGCCTCTTATTGTGATGTGAATCATGAAACAATGCAGGCTTAGAGGTCCCCAAGTATGTTGACACTGTCACTCCTCAGTACAGTTTGATGCTCTAGTGAGGATTCAACACTAAAGGAATCAGAGAGGATAGAGGAGATTGCTGAAATGAAGGAGATGAAGGTGAGGTTGATTTTTAACAGGCATGGAGCGTGCCGACACCTTGCTTTTACACACAGGAAAAGATCAGCTCGATGGCCGCAGATGAGTAGTTTGCGAAGCACCCTGAGCTCAATCAGAAGTTTGACGATGAGATCCGCAACGATTATTGGGGGTACGGGTACTAAGGTGCAGAGAATCTTCCGCGTAGTCTTTCTTTGGGAACATTCAATAATACATCTTTTCCCCTAGTGAAATGGACCATCCAGACTTGACGAACCGCGTAGCCCACGGATGGGGGCGTGTCGAAGTTCCTACTAACTTGGCTGTTTTTGTACCGCGGTCGTACACCATCATTTTGAGGATCATCAGCTAAATTTGTTTCTGCTCCTGAATTCCTTCAAAAGAATACGAAAAATTCTTCAGGTCTGATTGCTGCCATATAAGCCGGCGTGGTCTCTGTTTGAATGCTGAGACTGGCCTCTCCTGGTGATATTTTGAATTTGATGTGTTGGTTGCCATGTCACTACAAGAGCATGATTGATTCCATGAATCCTTCACAAGCAATGCACCCCCGTGGACAAATTCTGTGGTTGACTTGCGATCGATCGAGTGACCCAGTAATGCTGCTCGGCACCATGAAATGTCATTGTGCACATATGCACTGAAAGTTCTGCCATGGATTCTTAATTAACAAGCTCAGTACCTGTGCCGTCGGCAGACTTGTCCAGGACGTCTATTGAGAAATGCAAAGCTGCCAACGTGATGACGCAGAGATTCCAAACAGGCCTATTCCTGTGGTCGGCAAAAATTTCGACGGACGTGATGGATGCGAAGACAAACAGGTTCAGTCCTCGCACAGTAGGTGCAGCTGCCGACGCCAACACCCCCGGGCCCACATTACATACTCGAAAGCGGCATATCAAGGACGGAAATGTATATTTTTCACTGGACATGTCAGCAAACTGACCAGCGGAATGGATGGCCAACGTGGCACCGTCATGTACTTTGTACTGGGCGAAAACTACCGAACCCTTTCCTGAACTGGGGCTCAACGTACAGTTGAGCTCTGTTTTTTTAACTGCTGGAGTAGATGCTGAATTGCAGATGGTTGCGTTTCGTCCGGCCAGACAAGGACCCGTGAAGGAACACGAGCCAGGAGCCCAGGACACGAAAGCCTCCGGAATTCGCACCCGTCATTTGATGTTTACCTTTTTTGGGCGATAGGATTAAGGTAATGGTGTCTGTGTTCAACTAATAAAGGCGATGATGTCTAAAAAAACGTAGCTTAGATAAACTAGTTGATCAGTATCGGATTAAGCCCTTTTATTTGTCCATATGTGTGGATATAATGTTGAGAAACATTCTTAGACCATACTCTTGTACTGGCCATTATAAGTCCACCGATCAGTGCTTTTGAACTGACCATTAATTTTAAGAAGCATTAGTACCAGGAGTTTGCATGGAAATTTTAAGCCTTTATAGCTAATATTCACTTTTGTTCATACGCTGACATAATAATTGTAGCTACTTTTGTAAATGTATCTGGTTTACCATTTGCTCTATATGATTTTCCAGCTTTATTCATAGTTTTTCCCGTTGGATAACACTCCACTAGTTGAATTATTGACATCACATGTACATGCCTTGAGTTTATATATTAACAATGGCAGAAAAAGGTAATTTAGAAGCATATAAAGAGTAATGTAAGATAATTTTGATAATAAAAAAGGTAAATGGGTAACTTTAGATTACCTTTTGACAATTTTAGCAATTTAGATGTAAATTTAGGGGGTTACTCTAGATTATTTTTCTTTGCATGAGTGGATAATTTAAATGAAGGTTTATGGACCATTTTAGTTTATTTTTTAATAATGCCCGGAGAAGTGGGTAATTTAGATGGCGAATTAGAGGTTGTCAAGAATATTTTTTATATTAATGTAGGTGAACATTTTATTAGAAATTTGAGTAGATGCAATGTCTATTATTGTCTTGTGCTTTGATTCTCCCTAATTGATGGCAACATTTCTTTAAAAGTAATTCTAGGTTTTATTTTATTTTCTAGCTTGTTCAAGGATTATTTACGAGCCCTAGACCCGAGGATTGCGATCAGAGCCACCTAACCAATTCAGCTAGAGACCCCTTGGCTCCTTTTAGGAGAACAAAATGAGTTCGAAGGACATGTGTAAGATAGAGTTAGGTCTAAAAGTTGAAGTCGGAGCTCTACCAAACGGACTTTGATATGGACCGGTGCAAGGTAAGGGCTTGTTTGGTAGGGATCTAAATTCCCCTAGATTCCTTTTCAGATTCTTCTCCCCTGAAATATTTGTCAGTTCCCTAGAAATGTCTCAGATTCATATTCCCCCCAGAAACATCTGTCTTCTGAAACACAACCACTTAATGAAATCATTTGGCGTAACGTTTGTGAACGTATGTGAAAACGTAACGTATGTGAACTAGAATCGTTGAGAAACTTTTAGTGATTCTCACCTGTCAACCATAAGCTGAAACAAACAAGTGGTTTTGCAATATATGAATTGTTTTTCACAATCTAGGTGCTGAAATAAACAGGCCTGATATGAAAAATCCTTGCATTCCTCCTTTATTAATTTGGCTTCAAGGCAAGCAGGGTACACACACGGGCAACGTTACACACAGTTTTTTTTCCAGATCACATGCAACACACAAATTACACACTGTGCTGCCACACGCACGCTCCACACTTCCGAAGCTACTGATACCACGTTAACCCCGCCGGTGCTCCCCTTTCTCCGCTCACCTTAAACTGCGGAGGAGGAAGAGCTCAGTAACGCCCGGCCAAGCAGCTCACCAGCCAGCCGGCCGTTGTCGACGACGAGATCGGCCTAGGCGTTGCTCCGAAAGGAGCCATACCCTCTAGCACTGGCGCGGAGGACGATCTGGTGGTACAGCGCCGCGATGGCTGCACCGATGAACGGACCCACCCAGAAGATCCACTGCACCAATGAACAAAATTGTGGAAATGTCAATTTTGTTCTAGTACAGTTCATCGATGAAACCATAGCTACCACTCTACCAGCTTATGACTGCCAGCTTCTGCAATCTTGCCAAAATGTACCCAGGGAGCTGAGGGATGCAATACCTGGTCGCTCCAGGCCTTGTTGTTGTTGTACACGACGGCGGCGCCGAGGCTCCTCGCCGGGTTGATCCCCGTGCCGGTGATCGGGATCGTCGCCAGGTGCACCATGAACACAGCGAACCCAATCGGCAGCGGCGCCAACACCTGGCCATCTCGTTCATCAGTACAACAAGAGGCAATGCAAACAGTTCTTGCAATGAGCTAGCGTGGGGAAGTTACATACCGGGACGTGGGAGTCGCGGGCGTTGCGCTTGGGGTCGGTGGCAGAGAAGACGGTGTACACGAGCACGAAGGTGCCGATGATCTCGGCCGCGAGCCCTGTGCCGGTGGAGTAGCCGGCGCTGACCTCGTTGGCGCCGCCGCCGTAGCGCGCGTAGAACCCGCTCTGGAAGCCCTTGACGAGCGCGACGCCGCAGATGGCGCCGAGGCACTGCGCGACCATGTACAGCAGCGCGCGCACCAGGGACACTTTGCGCGCCAAGAACAGGCCGAAGGTGACCGCCGGGTTGATGTGGCCGCCGGAGATGCCGGCAGTGCAGTAGACGAGGATAAAGATCATGCCACCGAACGCCCACGCGATGCCGAGGATGCCCACGCCGCCGCACGCTGCGTCGCTGCCCGACGCCGACGCGTCCGTCTGGTGCTTGTACCCGATGACGGTGGCCACCGTGATGTACAGGAACAGCAGCGTGGCCACAAACTCGGCGATCACGGCGCGGTACAGGGACCACCTTCCGAGCTCGTCGATGTCCACCAGCGGCGCCGGCGGTGGGTCAACATAGTCGCGGTCGCCGCCGGCCTCCATAGTGGACACGTCCACCTCCTTGCCCATCTGCTCTGCTTCAAAAGCTGTTGGGGGAAGCTAGCTGGATGAGATGCGTTCGTGGCTGCTGTGTTATGGTTCGAAGCTGTCATTGGAGGGGTATTTATAGGGGTTTAAGTCCTATGAAGGTTAAGCTGTAACAAATTTTATTTCTTTTAGTTTTGGAAAGGTTGGGTGTACGTTCTGTGCTCATGGGTAGCTGTTTTAGATTGGAGACGGCCCCATAGCTACAAATGTGCATATCTCACAAGGTTATACTTTGCTGAATATATCAAGCTATCCAGCTCAATCTCCGAATGTTTAAGTTCCACCTTATATTTTTTTAGGAAAAATGAAGAATGAAAATTCTGTACATGTTTTGTAAAGGTAAATCAGTCTATTTTCTACCTATTTTTGCTCTAATATGGCTAAAATTTCTGCTGTACTATAAGGCTTTGATCGGTTGTGCAGCGGGCTGCACAGCCATTTTCGGCTGCAGCTTATTTGCCACACACTCACACTCTCCTGTAGCCGATCAGGCGAATAGTCAATTGATTTTTACTACAAAACCCTAATGCCTAGATAGGATTTTTAAATCCTTTTACAACCCATATGTGCATTGTATTGTACTCGCTTCGGTCATTAATATATGAAGTTTTTCTAGGAATCCTCACCTCCACCTAGGTGGAAAATAATAGCCACCCCATTGGTTTGTTGTTAGTGACAGTTTTCACCCCAATTTAACCTAACTTGTAAAAAAAAAAACCTATTTTCCCTTTCTAGTTACCTTTCTGTCTATGTTTCTTCTTGTTCCTCGAAAAGGTCCTTCATGTTTCTCAAAATTAAATCATTGTTTTCTGTGTCTAGAAAATTTTACTAGTGACCCTCTAGAAGTAAATAGGTTACAAACATAAACCCGAGCCGATGCTTGTTTTCTATCTAGCCACTGAGTTTATTTTGATTAATTCACTATTTACTGTATTAAGGAAAAAAATTTGAGCTACCTCCTTAACTCTATATGATTTCATTTTTTGAAAATTTTGATGCTGATGTCAACCATAGGTCGCTGACATCATTGGCTTGTCTTTTCCTGTTTTTAGGATCTTAACAAGAAGCATTATCCATTCTTTTGAGCCTAGAACTTTCTTTCATAAATGAGAACACTATTGTTCTTTGTGGAAAACGATTTTGGGCTATGGAAACGAAATTTGGCAACACAAATAAAATTGGGACAAAACAATCTAGTGGAATGTAGATTTGTGGGACGGGTGTCCGTGATGTATGTCACCCCTAACGTTTGTCACTAACAGATGGGCCTGAGCCCACCCATCGGTGAATCCCCAGCCGTGGAAGGGGGTGGGTGGAGAAATAACCTAGATGTTCCAAGAACCCATTGGTATCCATATCTTTTCACAAAATTGTAAGACCATATGCCATTTACTATTCACAATAAGTCACACATGAATTTTTCAGAGAATTTTTGGAACAAAGCTAAGATTAAATTATATTATGTCGACAACATACTGTTACAGTGCTAAATAGTAGTCAAATGTTACTTGTAATATTATCAAGTCAACTCTGCATTCCGGGGTAACGATTCTCCACCTTGTAGAGAGAATTCAAGCCAAAGCACTAGGGACTCCCATCTTTGTCACCGCCATGAAATCAATGTATGGTCGTGTGCCACACTCTGCCAAACACAGATAAATACTAGATTTGTTCCATTTTACATACTTTTATGCCACAACTTGTGTAAGGATCTAAAATCGTATTGCCGAAATTCACCGGTATAGGGCTATCACAACCAGTTGTTCCCTGTGTGTACCCCTAAACTATTACTCCCTCCGTCCACGAAAGAATGAAATTTTGGCTTTGTCTTAAACAAGGTACAAAATAGCGCGCTATGGAGCTTAGCGTTGTCCTTTTCAAAACGCTAAGCAAGCTATAGCGTGCGATCACATTTAGCGTTTTTAGAAAAAAATATAGAAAAATATCATAACATCATCGGTTTTGAATTTTCAACACATAACCAGTTATTTTATAGTAATTGAGTTGATAGTATTTGATAATAGTCATGCATTTATACCAAAATAAGAACATGATATCTGCAGGTAACTAGATATTCTATTACAACTGAGTTAACGATATTGGTTAATATCCATAATATTGTTGTTTAAACTTTAGACTAAATAATTAAATAGAAGCTAAGATATACACGATCGCTGCTATATGAGTGCATGTAGCCTCATTGTGGCGTCTCCCAAGATAGCGTCAACCTAGCATCTCGTCGCTACACTAAATAGTGTTTCTATTCGCGGGTATTCTGTCAATAGCGCCAATAGCGTTGAAATGATCAATAGCGTAGCGTAATGCATCTCTAAACGCTATTTCGAGGCTATAGCGGGCTAATAGCGCGCTATTTTGTACCTTGGTCTTAAGTCAAACCAATGTAAGTTTACCTGAGTTTATATAGAAATGTAACAAAATTTATGATATTAAATGTGTATGGTATGAAAATATATTTTAACATGAATATAATGATACCAATTTGGTAGCATAAATTTATTATAATTTGATATAAATTTAGTCAAAGTTACGATGTTTTGACTTAGTACAAAGCTATCATTTCCTTTTTTTTGGACAGAGATAATACATTTTACTATTCTCTCCGTAAGAGTTCAATAATATTCTGTTTAACTAGGTCGAGGTATTGACCTTCTTCGGCCTCCATGCCTTTGCTCTCTTATTTTTGTTGATGCTGGATAAGGTTAATTAGTGCTAATTATTTCTTTAAAAAATCTGCATGCATCATATCCAAATATTCGAATTCAACAGTATGCAACCAAAGTTTAGAGCAATTGAGTTAAGAAAGGGAGCAACTAGCAAACTAAAACACAGTTCTAGTCTGTTGAGCTTGACCGCAAGGATGAGTGCACAAACAAGCCGAAAATTATGTTAATACTTAGCACTAGTATCATCCATTTGTGCTATTAGTGTGGCTCAGCTTTTCTTTGTCTTTGCGGATCAACTCTCTGACCGGTGACCTAATTTTATTCCATGAGGGTGTCAATTAGTGAGCCTGCCTTGGCCACAAGATGAGCACCGAAAATCCGAAATGGCGCTGGTGGTGGGCCCAGTAGCCAGATGGAGCTGGATGAGTATGATGTCACTGTGAGATTGAGGTCGGTGTTGGGCGGCTCTCCACACTGACGCCCAGCAACGATAAGGTTTTGTATAGAAGCTGATCCAATTGCAAAGGGAATTAACTGTCTCAGGGTATCTCTCGTCCAGTGATTTTGTCCCTTTATCAACTTTATGATTGTGCTCTAATGTTTTTGGAGTGAAGCTACCGTTTACCCTGTTATGCATGGTTGTAGATGGAATTCGGTTACCCTAACTCAAAAAAACAAAAAAACGCCTCAAAATAGGGAAACTACCTAACTATCCCTTCCTAACCAAACCTGTCACGTGAGCCATTAGTAGTCAACATGTTGTGGTCGAATCATCTCCCTCCTGACCAGAAATGATGGATACTCCAAATTACAATGGGTGTTCAAAATTTTGAAGAACAAACATAAGTTACCTTGTATTTTCTCATGCACATGCATCTTTGAAGGGAAAAAGGCCTAGATATTAAATGCGCATGCACCTTGAAAATAAAAAAACCAAATAAAAAAAACCAAACAATTAAATACACATGCCCCTTAGAAAAGATAGCTCACATGCTATAATGACATTATTTGTGGGACACAGTTGGAATGTTAGAATTGCATTTTTTTAGGGACGAAAGAAGTAGTTGGTAAGGTACTAGCTATCATATTATTTACGAGGAGAGAAAAAAATGAGTCGCATGCAGATGAAACTCCATGTATATGTTTCTAAGACTATGAAACTATTAAAACTAGCCATGAGGATCAAGGGTTTTATTTCATCCGACCACGTCCAATCCTGTGAAGAATCAACAAGACACCTAAGATCAGGCATGGGGAGGGGGTGTTTATTTAGACTTCTAATTTCGAAACTTAAAAGTTTAAAACTTATTGATCAAACCCCAATTCACCCTAGTGCCTAGAGAGTATGACTAGAATACTCCACGAAGAAAAAGACTCTCAACGTAGAGCCATCCTACACTGACATGCAATTCATAAGAAACGAAATGCCAAATTTAAAATGCATGAAAGTAAAAGAAAAGAGACAACCTGCTTTTTTCTGAGGTATCGAGGAATCACAATACCTCCTAGTAATCATTGGAGCACCCGTACAAGCGTTGAGTCCCCCCCTTGCTGTGTGCAAGAATCAACTGCTCTTTAGTGGAAGTCCTTCTCCGCTTATGTGTGGTGGACTCTAAACCACGTACAATGCCCACACAAGGGCCTTCTCTTGCTTCTTCCACAATCGCTATTATAAGGAAAAGGGCCATAAGCCTCAGCTTAGTGTGCTTAATGTGATTTTGATGGTTGAATGTCAACATGGACCAATTTGGGACTAATGTGTTTGCAAGTGTATTTGTTTTAGTTCTAAGATGTAAGTGATGGATTTGGGGTTCAAACACCTTAAAGGAGTGATCAAAGATCACAACAGAAGACATAAAGATCACCAAGAAGACCTAAGACACCGATGAACGAAGTAAAACCAAGTGCCCTGACTCGGCGGTCTCGCTGACACTGCATCGGATGGTCAAGATTGAAACCCAAGACTTAGTGCAATTACATGCATCGGATGGTGATGCAATACACACTAATGGTTCGGTGATGAAATCATTGGACAGAAGATGAAGAAGAAGGAAGGGGCGACTGCTTGTAAAATGCACGCTCCAAAACATTGGATGGTCCGGTGAATCATTGGATGGAGTAGATAGAGGACCTCCACAATCAACCTCGATGCAGTTTACATGGACCAGATAGTCTAGTGATGAACATTGATCAGTACGACGATATACACTACTCAAGTCAAAGTTCAACATCCGGCTCCAATGGCTAGTTGGGTTGTAAACACCGGATGGTCCAATGCTGTACTCAATGGACCGTTCGCTAAGAGTAGTCTGCAGAGAGCATTTTTCTCCTAACGGCTAGTTTGAAGGATTGGGCTATAAATACCCCCATTTTTCTTGGCCTTCACAAAGATATTGGTGGCTTCCTATTACATTGTAGTGTTGAGACACATATTTTAAGAGCCCAAGACATCAAGATTGCCATAGGATTCATCTAGGCAATATTTAGTATTGTCTTAGGCCTTGTATAGTGCATTGTTCTTGGTTGTGACCAAGATCAGTGTTGAGGTTTGCATACCTCATGTTCCTGTTGCTTGTGCGCACCATCTTTCAATTATGGGGCTTGTACTCTCCAAAGTGTGGATTGGCTGCAACCTTACTTTTGAAAGGGAATGAAGTAGGACCTTGGCTTTTTGACCAAAGCATAGTAGGGATGGCTTCGAATGCATCCGAGAGAGGCTCGTGGAAGTCCACACTTGCAAGTGGATAAGTGTTATGGATATCTGGAGTTACCCAATTAGAAGCTTGACCCTTGCGACGGTCACCTTGCAAACCTTGATCCTCGCCTAGATCAAGGCCTTGCACAAGGCTTCAACGAGGACTATTAAGGGAAGGTTTGTGCACCTTCTCGATACCTTAGGATAAAATTCCATGTCTCCACCTTGTTGACATCATCACTCTCATCAAGAGTTTGCTCCCTTCACCCAACTCTATAGTTTCCACACTTTATATTCTGCCAACCATACTTGATAGTTTAGTTGCTAGGTTGGAACTTAAGTCGCAAGTTTTTCTATGGTAGAGTGAAATCATAGTGCACATAGGCTATTATCTTGCAAAGGTTTATTAAGGGCTTTTTGTGACACTTTAGTTTTAGAAATCATAATTCATCCCCTCTTATGATGTCGGCTCGAGGTTCGTGCGACTTCCATCCCAAAAGCTTGCTAAGAGGAGCAACTCGCAAGCCGTCTAGGTGATCGCGATCACCAAGCACAACAAACCTTGGTCTTCACTTGGCGAATCCTCATGCAAGAGGCAACACTCTCTCGAGTCTTTAGACCCAAAGCTCAAACAAGTTGAGGGATTTTGTGCTCAAGTAACCGTTGGATATGTGTATGTATTTCTGGGTGCCAAAGGTAGCAAATGAGGGCCGGAGGAGCATTTAGACAGAGGGCATACTCAAAAAGATCCATTAAAAATGTTTAGAATGAGTTTGCACAATGTTCATCGGGTGTGAAAGTAGCCTAGAGGAGGGGTGGTGAATAGGCTAAACTGCAATATAAAATGAACTCAAGATGAAAGGTTAGTAGTAGACCGGTGCAACCGGTGTGGACTGGTTCAATTGGTCTAGACTGGTTGAACCTATGCTCACCGATGCCACCTATGGGCAGATAAAAAATCGAATTGATCTCTAAATCTACTTGACCAAATTTGATACCATAAGTACCTAGAGCTTTGTTGGGACTATCTCATGTAGATCTGACAGGGGCTAGTATTGATACCTGCACAATCAAGAGATACAAGGAAAACTCTCCAATACAAGGTGAGAGAGTCAAGAACAATATGAACTCGAGGAACACAAGGCACCACAAGCAAGCACACGAGACAAGAATTTATCCCGAGGTTCGAGCACACCACAAAGGTGTCTCGGCATCCTCGTTGTTGAGGAACCCACAAAGGACTTAGGATCGCAACCCTATCCTCTTCTCCCTAGTCACAAAGACCGGCGGAGAGTACTTACTATGAGGGCTCAAAGAGCGGGTAATACAAGCTTCTCGGAGCAATCCACACAAGATAGATGCTTCAACGGGGGATGCCTAGCCGTCTAGGAGCACCAAGGCTCCAAGAGTAACAAGTCCACCAAGATTTCTTCAAGGGTCATCAAAGCTCACAAAGAGAGGAAGAACACGTGGTTTAGAATGCTCTCTCAAGATCTCACAATCATACTCACAAACCAAGGTTGAATCTTGCTCAAGAGAGTGGAGAGGGAGAAAGAGGAGTGAACACACAAGGAGCTTTTGTCTCAGAGTTGGTGGAGTGCCCAGAGAGAGAGAGAGAGAGAGAGAGAGGAGGGGAATGAATGGGTATAAATACTCCCACCCACCAACTAGCTGGTTATTGTACCATTACAGCTGAAAATGGGGCTCATCGGTTGAACCGATGGGGCATAGGTTGAACCAGTGAGGCAAGGAGAGAATAGCACTAAGGCATCAGGGACGACTGATCGGTGGGAGAATTACTCATCGGTGGCACCGATGGGTCCAACCGATGGGCACCGAGGAAACCACCATTTTAGGCACACTGGTGGAAGAGCTACCCATCGGTGGCACCGATGGGTCCAACCGATGGGTAGCGAGAAAAGGTGCTGAAACCTATTTGAACTTGACTTGAATATTGGTTGAAAGAATTGACCTTTGTGAGCTCGATGACACTAGGAGCACTGCAGGTTGGACCCCCCTTGATAGTACGGCAGTTCCTATACTCAATAAATAAATTAGCAAATCTATTAGAGCTTGTAACTTGAGTGCGAACCGCTTTGAAAATTCTCCAAATAAATGAGGGGCCTCTTTTTATTTTGCAATGACACCTAAGCACTTGATTGCTTTATGCATAGTTGAAGTTCACTTTCACTTGCTTGATATAGAATTGTGTAGCTCTTTTTATTCGAATTATCACTGTAACCATGCTCATGAAAACCGTTAGTCACTTTTAATCCTTTGTCGACAATCACTAAAACCCTCATAGAGATTGATTGCACTTACAGGATGGCCCAGTGTGTATTGAAGTTTAGAACTCCTCAAAACCGTTGGCGTATATGGCACTAGTCATCAAAGCACCAAATGTTCCGATGTGTGATTATTGGATGGTCTAGTTAGTACATTTTCTCAAAATACGACCAAAAACATGCCAATTGTCTATATCATCCACTGTGTTCATTGGACGGATAGGGCAGTGAGTAGAGAGGTGCACATGGATCCAGTTTTCACGCCTCGCTGTTTACCATGTCCGGTGAGTTCACGGGACAGTCCAGTGATTGTGCACTAGACAGCCCGGTGCATACAAAAGGTTTTGCACGTGACACGGTAAAGGCATTGTGGAACTGTGAATACCAGACGGTCTAGTGTTTAAGCATCGGATGGTCTAATACATATAAAAATCCAGGTTTTCATTGGTTTCAAGTCGAATTGAAACAACTTCTTTTCTAATACTTTTCTTTAGTGCCTATAAGTGTGTTGTGATTGACTTCATCACATTTTAAGTTGGATGAGCTTGAGGACCTTAGAGGACTTGAAATGAAGCAAAACTCAAGCTAAAGATCTTTCAAGCTACTCGCCTTGACCCCTTGACAGTATGACCATTTAATAAATAATTCCTAATTAAGTGCTCTTTTTTCATCTTTTGTGGCATTTAGATCTATCAATTCTTACTCTTCGCATTAGTATCATCCAATCATTGGCCAATCAATATAATTTGAAGTTTGAGGGGTCGTCAACTAATGAGCATATCATCATAATTTTAACTTTCATGTCATGAACTCATTAGTAACATTATTATAGTTGACAATAATCACCAAAATGGCAAAATCATACCTTGCAGGAGTATGCTTCTCACACTATGCATTACAATTAAATGCTACGATTAGCCTTTGTAACTACAAACTGCACTATACATTGGAGATCTTGTTTCATTCATCAAGTCAAACCAATTTTAATAACATGAAACTCTTGAAATTTGTGAAACTGTCCTCGTCACATACTTCATCTTTATTAATTTGACTGCCAGAAGGCACGGTACACACAGACAGAGACACACTTGCTTTCCACAGCTCACGCCGCACACGCACACACTTGCGCTGCCGGCAGCTGCTCCATTCGACTGAAATTAAAGCTACGGCTACTGCATCAACAACACCGTAGTCTTCCTCTCCGTTCAATTAAACTTCAGAGGAGGAAGAACTCATCCACGGCCTGGTTGACCATGGATGTTCATAAAGGCAAATTCGGCCTAGGCGTTGCTCCGGAAGGAGCCATACCCTCTAGCGCTGGCGCGGAGGACGATCTGGTGGTACAGCGCTGCGATGGCTGCGCCGATGAACGGACCCACCCAGAAGATCCACTGCAGCAACGAATAAAATTGTAGCAATCAGTTTCCATAGTAAATTATTGCAACAGATAATGTGTGGATGGAGAGATGCAATACCTGGTCGCTCCAGGCCTTGTCGTTGTTGAAGACGACGGCGGCACCGAGGCTTCTTGCCGGGTTGATCCCCGTGCCAGTGATCGGGATCGTCGCCAGGTGCACCATGAACACAGCGAACCCAATCGGCAGCGGCGCCAACACCTGATCACCTCGTTCATCAGTACAAGAAGACGCAATGCAACAGCACTACACAACAGCACAAGTTCTTGGACCCAAATGGCTAGCGTGCACCAATTACCGGGACGTGGGAGTCGCGGGCGTTGCGCTTGGGGTCGGTGGCAGAGAAGACGGTGTACACGAGCACGAAGGTGCCGATGATCTCGGCCGCGAGCCCTGTGCCGGTGGAGTAGCCGGCGCTGACCTCGTTGGCGCCGCCGCCGTAGCGTGCGTAGAACCCGCTCTGGAAGCCCTTGACGAGCGCGACGCCGCAGATGGCGCCGAGGCACTGCGCGACCATGTACAGCAGCGCGCGCACCAGGGACACTTTGCGCGCCAAGAACAGGCCGAAGGTGACCGCCGGGTTGATGTGGCCGCCGGAGATGCCAGCGGTGCAGTAGACGAGGATAAAGATCATGCCACCGAACGCCCACGCGATGCCGAGGATGCCCACGCCGCCGCACGCCGCGTCGCTGCCCGACGCCGACGCGTCAGTCTGGTGCTTGTACCCGATGACGGTGGCCACCGTGATGTACAGGAACAGCAGCGTGGCCACGAACTCGGCGATCACGGCGCGGTACAGGGACCACTTGCCGAGCTCGTCGATGTCCACCAGCGGTGCCGGAGGCGGGTCCGCGTAGTCGCGGACGCCGCCGGCCTCCAGAGTGGACACGTCGACCTCCTTGCCCATCTGATCTGAGCTTCTTGACAAAGTTTAACTACGTGCAAGTTTGCAAGGGAGCAATAGCTAGATGAGAAGCCGTAATTGCTTGCTTGAGTTGTTGCTTTGGGGCTGTCATGGAGGGTATTTATAGGGGTTTATGGAGGGAGGAGGGGAGGACATCCGGCATCCCTGAGGGTTTAAGCTGTAATGCAATATTTCTATTTTCGATTCTGGAAAGTTTTTGATTCTCATGGATAGCTGTTCTACGTTGGACAGAGAGCGTTTCCTTGTTTGTATATATTAATTCATGTGCATGTCTCTATACAGTTTCATTTTAGTATGGGAAACATAGAAAATGTGAAATATGTATATACAGTTTCCTACAAAATTCCATCAAATATATATAAGTACACAGTGGGGCACATTCCGATTTTAATGCTAGTGGGTGGAAAACATTTTCATATGGAAGGTTCACCTCCCATTTGGAATGTACTCAGAGATTGAGCAGATTTTGTTTTCGAATTGTTAAGCATGGAGGTTCGATGCAGCCTACCGATTGAAGTAATGTATAGCAAGTTAGGGATGATTTACAGTTTGGAAAGACAGCACTCGGAAAATTAAAAATACCATATATACAGAATGCAAAACCTATTATGGTGCCGAATATGAGCATAGTATATGTTAGATGTATGTAACCATACTGAACACCTCTTAAAGATCCGGAAATTGTTTTTCTGAATTCTGACCCTTGTAAACTGAATTCAGGCCAAACAGTTAAGGCTCCCATCCTCTTGCCGACCAAGAAATCATTCAAGCACGCGGTATACCAATGAATTATATATGGGTGTGTCTCCATGCCAAGTAGCCGCTGGATCTCTATTCAACGGTTGTCCAAATCAACCTTATCCTTCCCCTCTCTCTCCTTCCTCCCTCACTCCGCCTCTGAACCGACGTGGCTCTTCTTCCTCCCCCCGCCCCACCCGCCACCACCTAGAGGCTGCCGGCGCCTCGGCACCCTCGCCGCGGCCTCCCTGCCCGCTGGCCACCGCCCCGGCCCACTGCCGCGCAGCCCCGCCCGATGACATCCGCCGCCACCGCCTTCGTGCTATGGTCACCCCCGCCCTACCCTTGTCTAACCGCCGTCATACCTCGCCTGGCGCCACCGGTCTCAGCCGCCCGGCTGACCATGGCCCCCGCCGGGCCGTCGTGCCTCCCCCGGCCCTTCCTCTAAGGCTAGAGGTGGAGGAGCCATGGGGATGGCCATGGCGGCGAACCCCAACCCCGAACCCCAAACCCTAACCCCGAAGCTTCGGCAATGGCGCGACGGCGAGGCACGGCGGTGACAGCTTCTTCCCCAATGATGGCGATGGCACAGTGAGCTCCCTCGCCCTTCTTCTCCTGCGACTGATGATTTCCCAAAATTTCAATCACCTGATGTTGAATAAATCTCAATATTATATTTGTTACTTGTATATTTTTCACAAAAACTTGGACAGATGCATGAATTTTGCGATTCCTTTCATCCTACAGTTTTATGATGTACTTGCTTTGTCCAAAATGGTTAGAGGGTTCTAGTCTCTACTAGATTCTTTCATTATGTATGTGTATTTTAGATTCATTAAAATCCATATAAATTCGGACAGATATAAAAATAGCGCTAGAACCCACGCAATTTGGGACGGAAGTACTATATTGTTACTTGTTACTAACTTCAGTTTCTGTTATCCCCCTTTGCCTTACTGTAGTATAATCATCGCATCTGCAAACATGAATGTCTTACATGCCAACCGATCAATAGTATATGAATGCTTAAAACTGATAATTAGAAATACAGCACCATTTTTGTTGCGCGGAAGGCCCAGCAGCAATGATGTACCCCTTTCATATTTTCTGCAACAAGGCATAGCATTTACTTAATCTAGGTGGTCGTGTTATTGAAGAACAATATGATAACCGTGTGTTGCTGCTGGAATTTTATAATGTTAAATAGAATATAATTCATAGATTGAGAAATGATAGATAAAATACTAACATCATGAAAGAAAATATTCATCACGCATTGCTGCGAAAAGTTTGAATGATATCCACACATATACCACAAAAAGTCATTGCATGCATGCAACCATAGAAAATCAATAAAATATTTAAATAGAGGTCGTAGTGGATGGTGACGTGGTATTTAATTTAGTAGGCTCCTACGATGATATGGTTTCACGCATGTTATGAGAAATATGTAGTTGAGTTCTCCTATTTAGGTATAGAAGATATGACGTGTTCCAGGCATTTAATTTCTTTGATCTCTTGCCCTTTAATAACAACAACAACAATCATGATGATGATGTTACGCATGCCCACCTTAGTATTAGTATGAATGAAGTAAACAAATCAACAAAACGAGCAGTTGCGTTGTTATTAGTTCCCTAATACTACGCACTACATATAATTGATGGTGAGCAGCTCTCCGAATCAAAAATAAATGCATAAAAGAAGCATGATTGGTTGCTGTTGTTGGCGCAGAGAGCCGCCCAACACCGACCTCCATCATCCTCACACTGACATCAGACTCATCCGTCTCCATCCCGCCACCCATGGCCCACCACCAGCGCCATTTCGGCTCATCCTGTGGTCACGGCTGGCTGGCTGGCTCACTCACTGGAATAATTAAGATTATGTCACAATCACACAGTAATAAACAAAGACAGAGAAAAGCTTAGCCACACTATGGATCGGAGCTGCTGAGACAGGCAGTGCCGCCGGTGGTTCCATCCCGTCCACAAGGGACGCAAAAGGTAGCGCCGTACCGGCCCACTTGAATTGGCCGGGTAGCTGGAAACCAAGCATGCATGGTCGTCGATCTTGGTCTCAATATTTTATGCGCGTGTGGCTAACCGATCCGTGTCAGGAATGTTGGCCGAATTACATCAGATCGATCCATCACGAGTTTTGTTAAGTTGGGCGAAGAAAAGCTATAGCTAGCTGCTAGGCATGCACGCGCCGACCAAAGGATGAGAATCTGAGGCGGATTCACATGGCCGCGGCCGGCCGGGTGCAACGACGACGATGACGACGACGACTAGTGGTTGCGGGCTCTGCTGTGTATGTAACCAACGGTTACATCAGCCCATGGTTTCATCCTTGCCCGGCCTAATGGGTAATGGCCAACTACAATTCCATGGGTGGGGAGACGAACTGAATTCATGCATATGTCAGCATGTGAGAGGACAGAGTTCTACGTCTCTTGCTGATGTCCTGGCCCTCTAGGATGCAAGATGCTTGTTCGATGTGCATCTACGTGGCAAATTCAACAGCTTTTAGTTACATGCATGCGCTTTAATTCGATCCATGGTACAGTGTCCTCGCCTCCCTAATAATCTGCAGTCGTCGCCACAATATATATCCATGCATATATATAGACAACGATGTATACTGAGTTGTTAATTTCTTCACAGTTGTCTGACACTTTACTAAATCACTAGTCCGACTGATGGTGATGTATTCCCCGAAAATCTACGCTGCCAGATCGCTTTTGTTTATTCATCTCTCGAGATCATACATCACTACACCACCTTACCGCAGATTAATTTGAAGCAAATCCCCCCTCTCCCTATTATTTTATTAGTAAGGAGGCCTAACTAAAACTTTCAAGAGCAATCTACTGAGTGATCCACAATCTTTCAAATATGTCCATCCGGACTAAGAATAAAGCTTTATCTACACTATAAAGTGTGAGTTTTTCTAATACCATCTTTCACCCAACAAAAGTCATTGCACCCCTCACATGTTGTAAGGGGTTGAAAAGTGTTGGAAAGGATCCAAAAGTGATAGAAAGAAAATGTTTCTACCTCATAGTGTTTTATTTTCTCACTTTGTTTTCTAACCATACCCACCAAACACTTTCCTTATGTTAAAATTAATGAAAAGGGAAGAATGTTAATTAAACAGGTCTCCTTACTTTTAATTCTTTTTACTCTTTTTTCCTCCTTGATTGCCTGGCGGGTCTGTTATTTCCTTTTCCTTCGACGCTTTCGATTCACTACATGCATGTAACACATACCTATACGTTAGTTTAAAATAAAGTGATGGCCTCTGTAACAAGGCAGTACACAACCAATACACTTAAAACAAATAAAAAGAGCGAAAGAAGAAATGAGACCTAGAATTCCCTAAGCAATTTAGAATCTTAGAATCAACGTACAGCTAAAGCCATCTATATATAACTCATATATCAACCTATGATCTGGTGTTGCAAACTATTCTCAAGTATCATGAAGTAAGATGGCCAAAATACATAAAAACTATGTTATCCTCCAAAGAGTTGACAAATAATGCATCTAAAGCATCTTACATGTCTCTAGAGTCCACCTATCCTTCACCAATTATTGGTCAGTTAATAGTACATGACAGATAACCACACGACGTTGATTCATACATACATATTGACTAGATGAACATCATTTCATTTAGCATTAGTTGAGTTTTTTCTTTCCATAAAGCCCCAACAAACTAGAGCCCTTCTCCTCCAAAAATAGGTAACCAAGCCGTTTTTAGGTAATGCGGGTCCCTTACCATCTCTGGTCTCAAAAAGTGACGTCACATTGGAAATGTGATGACAAGAGACACCACCATAGCTCATCCAAAGATAGGAAGGTTTCCCACCTTGGGACAAAGTGCAAGAGGGCATTGAGACTCCATGACGACACCTCCAAGAATGACAATGGTAACCTAGGGCATCAGATTTGTCAAAGGCTAGTACGGAACCAACAAGGCCTTCACTATCCATCCCTCTTCTACCCCACCTAATCACCACATGCATGGGCAGACATTCCTAATCCGACTCAGAGATCTGAGCTATTGTCATCCATGTGGAAGATGCGCATGAATAGGATGCATCCCTTGTGGGACATTGCATCGATATATGACCCAAAAATAACTCGGTGCTCTGCGCCCGAATGCACATTGGTGGTGGCGGAGGTGCCACCAAATTGGTGACCCCTGATCTACCCAACACCAATGGACAAATACGGAGCACCGCAAACAAAGATCGGAGGTATGTGTGGCACCGGGCAATATGCAGAGGCAAAACTCTTGGATGTGGATTAGGAACGGTCAACCCAGGAGCGGGCCCAAGGGGGATCATGGGTATTCAGATTTCTACCCATGATTTCTACAAAAACAATGTATATACATTGTACATACTTACTTAGCAAGTGTAAATTCTATTCATTCTTTGGAATTTTGAATACACATAGTAATTTTGAATAGCCATAGTTCAAAGTCTAGGCCTGCCTTTGGGTCAACCAAGGTTGGAGCGTGAGACAAAAGGGTGGGATGGGAGGGCCGCCACCACGTCAAAGAAAAATAACGTAATTAGAAAACATATAGCAGCAATCTAGGCCTATTCTTCTCATTTTTTAACTGATGAAATAATTAAGGACGTCCTTGCATAAAGAAAGTAGGACGACCCCGGCCGGATTTTGTGTTGGATGAGTTCCTTCTTATTATGATGGAGGAGCTAGCGGAGCAGTTGAAGCTGTCGTGAGGTGTAGCGTGATGCATGAGTCGGATTTTTGTGTGTTTTCTCACCGTCTTTAACCGCTTGTCTCTTCCAATGGATGCACTAGTCATATTAGTAGTTACTAATTCGCTATGCCGCTTGCTACTTTTGTACTAGCTAGTAGCTGTTTGTTTGTATAGATCGCTACCACAAGAAATGAAGGCACTTGCCGACGTGCGTCTTAACGGCGAACAACGAAGGATCAACTTCACAAGCTCTCTTGCAGCTAGCGGCATTAGACGATGATGTCTCATACAACTGTGTAATGACAGGTTCATTTAATTTTTGCTACCAATATAATTGCTCTCAAACGGAAATAAATCGCCTGGGCATGAATCCCCAATAATGTTGCATTAGTTCTTTCGGATTCTACTGGATTGTTGAATGGACTGGACTTGCAGTAGTATAGGGTGCTCAGCGTAAAACAAAAACGTCTGATGGAGCCAACAGTGGAGAGGCGGTGGACGCACGGCGCATCAGCGAATGGGCCGGCCTAAGTGGTGTATCCACGTCAGATGCCACCATCCGCGGTCGGTGCATGCGTACTCTGTCTTACTGCTACTTGCTAATTGCTATACGCATGATTGGACTACTATCACACCATCAGATTACTTCAAGGCCTCGTGGAGCACCCTCAGAATTCTCTGACTTCTTCCTCAAGTGAAGTCAGCAAACACCATAGTTGGTGACTTTAGATGGCTTGTGAGCTGTTGAATATGGATTGGAATTGGATGGTTCAGATAGAGTGTTATAGTGAAGAGTGGTGATGTACCAAACAATAATTAAAGAACAATGATTAGATGAACGGTGGCCGTGCTCCATGTCAGGGTACTGTTCACCTAGACTCAAAACATTGTGTCCATCGGTGACTTTCCTTCGTGAAGTTAGAGAATCTGCACCCGATTAAGAAGTATAAAGAGTTTATCAAAAGAAAAAAAGAAGCATAAAGAGGGTACGATCTTTGTCTCACTTCCCATGAGGAGGTATTTTGCTGCATGCAACAGCTTCCGCCTCCTTTGCCCTTGTCATATCTGACTCTAGAAGATCATCTGTCCCACCATCTTTATTTTAACTTTCTGTTGTCTACAATGTAGTTATAATACATATTTTATACTACGAACATCCATATGGGTATCATGTTGGGAACAACATCACATACCATTACCACTCCGATCCCTGCACTTTCCATTCCATCATGTACCATGTAAGACTTCTTCCTAGACTGGATTACAGTTGGCTTCTTTTCTCATCTTTTATATTTGCCTCACCCCCAGTCTCGTCTCCTTATTAGGCTAAGGTCATCAAAACTTACCAAAAACACTGTTCACACGCTATAAACATAGTAAAGTTTAAAATATATCGGTTGAATAGGAGGACTTATGACCTCAAGCTTACATGTCCTCATCTTTCCGGAGATGGAACACTATGTTCGAGGAATCTGCTAGCCACCAGAGAACCAAAAGTAGCCTTGCCCCTGTCTCACTTAGGCTACCCCACAACCCACCGTGCAAATAGCTGAACATATACAAAATGTACACTAAATTAGACTGTAGTAATAATGTAATAGATATAGAATTTGAAATAAAGAATGAGATGAATATACTGCCGAAAACAGCCTTATCCTAGCCATTTAAGACAAGGCCGAACTTCATCTTGACTTCGTTGGTGAAGGTTGGACCGACGACTAAGAGCTAAGGGGGAGGCGAATTAGGATTTCTAAAACTAAGGCTCTCTAAAAACTACAATTACTTAACAAAACCTATGCAAGATAAATCTAACTGTGTGCACTAAGGTTCTACTAAGTGTTGCTAACTCTACCATGGCGAAGTCTTGCAACTTAGTTCGACTTAGAAACTAACATATCAAGCTAGCCTAGGAATGTAAGCACACAATTGCAAGAAAGTAAATGCGGAAGCTAAAGAGATAGGTAGAGTGAATGCAAACTCCCGGCGATGATGGCGACGATGACACAAGTTGGAGAAGAGAGGATTTTTACCGAGGTATTGGGACGACACGCAAGCCTTCCCTCTACTCCTTTGGTGCCCCTCATTAGGCTTTGCTCTCACGAAGTCCGCGCACAGACTTCGGCCTCAATCCTCGTAAGGAAAGATGTTGGCAAAGTGATCCACACAACGCCTCTCATGTAGTCCTCGCAAGGACTATGCCCTCTCCCTCGCAAGGGTAGAGTATGGCTCAGTCGCTTACAATATGGTCAAGCAACCCAATCGGATGGATATCCCCATACACAGCCATGCAAGTCTTTGCTCTCATGTAGCCCGCGCAAGGGATACTGCCTCTTCCTCACAAGGATAGAGAATGATAAAGGAGCCAGGGTCTTCTGTGGACCTTCTCATGGACACTCTCCGCTATCTCCACTAGGTGAGCTTTTGGCCAAAACGCCGAGGGCCTCCCTCGCTCTCACAAGTAAGGTGGTGGACACTCCACACCTCAGAGGTTCTCGCAAGACTACAAGCCTCACACTTACAAAGATGGCGTGCTTGCAGGCACGAATTTCACACAAACACTTGGTCACAACCAAGGCTATGTGCTAACAAGGCCTAAGCAAGTTTGCTCCGAAGCATTAGCTATGTCGGGACGTGTCTATTTGCTCTTTTGATGGATTGGGTCTCAAATTGTGGAGGCCGGACAAGGGGGTATTTATAGCCCAAACCTCAAAACTAACCGTTGGGTGTGAGCCGCTCTGCGCAGACTACGACCATTGGACCATCTGATGGTGGACCATCCGATCGTCTGATGTGTACACCCAACTAGTCATTGGAGTCGACCGTTGGAATCTTCATTTGACCATTGTGACCATCGGATCGTCTGATGTGTTCAATAGCTCGCGGTCTTGATTTCTTGAGCCTTCTATCCGGATTGTGGACCATCGAAATGTCAGATGCGTTCAAAGCGTCAGGACTTGGTCTTCTCCTTCTTCACTGCCAAGAATGTCCGATGGTTCCATCGGACCGTCTGATGCGTGTAATTTGCATCGGGTCTTGAATCTTCAACTTGAGGTTTCTTCTTCTCATAGGACTATCCAATAGGGCTCCACTGAACCGTCTGATGGTGCAAAAATCCAGTCCGTTGACCGGCCAGCGGGACCGCCATGTCATGCATTGCGCTTGCGTCTTGATGGAATCTTGGGTCTTCTTCTTGTGCCCTTTAAGCCCTCCTTTGAGGTGTTTGTATCCCAAGTCCATCTTTTGCACCCTGGTATATAAACAAAAAATACTTGGACGCACATTAGTCCCAAATGGTACATATTGTCACCTCAACCACCAAAATCACATTAGAGAAGTAAGCACAAGGCTTAGGGGCCATTTTCCTTACAGCTAGCAACAGCTATAACAGGTTTGCGAGTGCGGTCAAACCTCCTTGCACTCTGCAGATCGTATCGTATATATGACCAGTGTTTTGTTTAAAACATAAAAGATATCATAAAAAGTATTGGGGACGAGGGTCCTACATCCTCCAACCCCTTTTCAAATAAAACCAATATAAAAAAGAGTAAAATTCATGGCCCGTCCTTAAATTTGTATGAATATGTCATGTCGGTCCCTAAATTTATAAAGTATGTCATATGGGTATATAAACTTGTTTTGGATCTCAAATCCATTCAATCTGGTTGTGGATTTACAAAGTGGGCATGTACATGAGGCTGACAAGTTGGATCCACATGTCATCCCCGTTAGTCTCCTTCTCTCTTTCTCTCTGTCATCTCTCTCCAGACAGCGCCCGCATCCCCTTCCTCCACCTCGCCGGAGCTCCGGCGCCCCCCTCCCTCACAAAGGCATCGCACCAGGTGGGCGGTCGGACTGCGCATTGGTGACCGAGCACCATGGAATCTGGCAGGGGTGGGCACGGTGACTCAAATGGCGGTAGGTTGTGAGGCTAGCGCCGTGACGATGGCGAGCTAGAGGGGGAGAGGCCACGCACCGTGTCCATGCGTACGCAGTTGAAGGTATGGACCGACGCCTAAAAGAGGGTGAATTAGGATTTCTAAAACTAAGGCTCTCTAAAAACTACAACTACTAAGCAAAACCTATGCGAGATAAAATGAGCTATGTGCACTAAAGTTTTCATAAGTGTTGCTAACTCTACCATGGCCAAATCTTGCAACCTAGTTCCACCTAGAAACTAACATATCAAACTAGTCTGGGAATGTAAGCACACAATTGCAAGAATGTAAATGCGGAAGATAAAGACATAGGTAGAGATGTGCAAACTCCCGTTGACGATGGCGACGACGGCACAAGATGGAGACACGGAGATTTTTTCCTGAGGTTCGGGGAGACTCGCAACTCTCTGCCCTCTGCTCCTCGTTTGGTGCGCCCCGTAAGGCTTTGCGCTGGCATAGTCCTCAAAGGAATACGGCCTCGGCCTCGCAAGGGTAGAGGATAGCAAAGTAATCTTTGCAAAGGTCAAGCAACCCGGTCGAGTAACTCCGGATATCCTCGGTATACACCCACCCGAGCCTTTCTCTCGCGTAGCCCTTTCAAGGACTACGGCATCGCCCTCGCAAGGGTAGAGGATGGATAAGGCCGTTGGGATCTTCCGTGGGCCTTCTCACGAATGCTCTCTGTTGTCTCCACTATGTGAGCTTTTGGCCAAAACGCCAAGGGCATCCCTCCCTCTCACAAGGTAAGGTGGCGGCCACTCCACACTCTGGAGGGTCTCGCAAGACTACAAGCTGCACACTTACAAAGGTGACGTGCATGCAAGCATGGGTAAGACAATAGGGCCTAAACGAAGATGCTTGAAAGCTCTAACTATGTCGGGATGTGTCTATTTGCTCTTTTGATGGATTGGGCTCACAAATATCTGTCTCAACACTAGAACAAACCCAGGAGTCACTAACCATAGTGTGAAGGCCGGGCAAGGGGTTATTTATAGCCCAAACCTCAAAACTAGCCATTGGGTGTGAGCTGCACTGCGCAGACGACACCACCGGCCGTCCGGTGGTACCACCAGACCGTCTGGTGTGTACAAATCGCTCGCAGTCTTGAGTTTGCAACCTTCTATCCAGAACGTCCAGTGGTTTGTCCGGTGTGTACAAATCGCTCGCGGTCATGAGTTTGCAACCTTATGTCCAGAACGTCCGGTGGTTCGTCCAGTGGTCCGTCCAGTGCGTACAAATCGCTCGCAGTCCTGAGTTTGCGACCCTTTTGTCCATAACGTCCAATGGTTCCACAAGACCGTCTGGTGGTCTGTTCGGTGGTTCCGCAGCACTAGTTCTTGAATTTTGTTGCTTTTTCCTTTGAGGTGTTCGTTCCTTAAGTCTTCTATTTGCCCTCTGGAACTTGGAGAAATATTCTCACACACAAATCAGTCCCAATGGTACGCGTTGTCACCTCAACCACCAAAATCACATTAGGAAACTAAACACAAGCCTTATGACCCATTTTCCTTACATCGGTGTCCATAGATTCGTGGAGCGGCTACCGCCTGGTAGGAGCATGACGAGGCGGCGTGCAGGCAGCAGGAGCGGCCCCTCTTGACGCGGGGGTTAGGCACTGTGGCTCCACCCGCAGCGGGTGGATGCATGGGGAGGGCCCCACTGCCGCCATCGCTTGAGTGCGCCCTCTCTGGGAGGGATGTAGGGCGGCAGTGCACTCGCACCACCAGCGTGGCACGGTGCCCGCTCGCACACTGCAGGGCAGCAGCAGTGGCGTTTGCACCTCTGAGGCGGGGCTGTTATCGTGGCGGACGGCGCACCCATATGCCTCCGCGTGTTGGAATGGCGTTGCGGGCTCTCCCACCGGAGCAGCTAGCGCGTCCAGCGTATGGGCCTTCTCCTACACCGCCTTGCTCCGCACGCCTCCCGGCGGTGTGGCCCCCCACCTCACCAACCCCACCGCTTGCCTCCGAGGCGGGGTAGCAGCGGCCGCTGCAGACGGCTCGCTTGTGCGCTGGCTCGCACCTGGTGGAATGAGAGAGAAAACAGAGAAAGGGAGGAAGAAGGGCTAACATGTTGACCCCACGTGTCAGATGCAGGCTAGCATGATGAAACCACAAACCGGTTGGACTAAAATGAAATCCAAAACAAGTTTATGGATTTGCACGACACATTTTGTGAATTTATGTACCAGAATGACACACTCGCAAATTTAAGGATCTAGTATGAATTTGACTTAAAAAATATATGTGAAAACATGGCGCACAACGCATACCCCCAACCCCAAACAGTCCCTCACGCATGGATACGAAATGTTAAGGTTGCCGCCCACAGGCCACAACGGAAGCAGCGAATGGGTGCCTCATCTAATTGCAGTGCAAAAAGAAAAGTTATTTGGCAAATCAAGTTTTTGGCAAATTCACGACCTCGTATCTATCTTCCTAGTGCTTTTAAACATTATTCAGGTAACTCAAATCTATTTTTCAAGTATAAGCAAGCTTCGCTGGTACATGTATCCTTACCCAGAAACCTGGCATAAAGATGAAAATCACATCTTAGGAGGAAAGCCAAACATTGGAATCTTCCTTATCCTTCTCAGACAAAAATCTTGTAAACACATTGCAGTATACTTCTGTATAACACTTCTGCCATGCATGTGGTCGACATTGGACAGGAACGAGCAGGACTGTCATGCGAAAAAGCTCATCCAATGATGTCAATATCCTTACGCTCACTGCTGCACGAATTTGGTCAATGCCGTCACATCCAGTGCTGAGAATTCACTCACAGCAGCAAGCACTGCAAGCCCAAGCTTAATGGCATTGTCGTTACTTGGTGCCTGTAGTACGGACATATCAAATGAGAATCAAATTGTAGATTTGTTACATTGTAAGGATTCAGAGGAAAGGAAGAGAGCTACCTCAATATTTAGGGGAAGAACTGGGTCATGGAGAGAGAGCCTCAACAGGAACCACCCACCATATCCTGAAACTCTTGCCTGAATAGTAGGATGGTACAAAATATCAAGCGGAAATATCAGCTACTTTGCAGAAGAAAAGATTACATATTAACATGTATGCAAAAGCTTCCAAAACAAAGCGAGGAATATGAAGAACATGTACATACACCCTCATAGTTTTTAGGGGCTTTGTGGAGATTCGGTTCTTTGCTGATCGCAGTCTCTAAATGTCTTAAGACTGATTCTCCATAGTCACGGAAAGACCTGTAGAGATATCCACAGGACAACATGCCAATCAAATGGAGTAAAGCATTTAAATCTGTCTGTGGTTCATGAGCTTATATTTTACTTACTTTGAATAGAAATTTCTACCATCTTACAATTGTTTGTCTTATATGCAGCTAAAGCATTGTTATACAAAATAGCCACATCCTACATCTAAAAAGGAATCTAGGTACCAAGAGCAATCTGATGCCCCCATTCCTATTTTCGCATTACAGCTCATTTCTCTAACTAAAAGTGGATGTTCCCATAAGCCAGAAATGATGTATCTACAGTCAGAGCATTATATTGGTTTTCTATAGATAAAAACTACAAGATTAGCAGCGGATACACACTCCTTATAAGGAAAAACAGAAAAACACTTAATTTTAAGGATTACTGGTTTGCCTATGGAAAAATTCAAATGATACCTATCAAATATCTTTCTAGAAATTTTCAGAAAAGTTTCACATCCATGTTATCTAAGCTAAGTCGCTGTTCATTTGCATATATCGTTTCTATTTAAATGCATAATACTAAAAAAATACTAGTGGAACCAGTTGTCTCCTTATTATGCTAGTGGGACTAGGCAGCATGGCCAAAGAATGGGGGTACTGCTCACGAAGGTTATTATACCACCTGAACAGTGAACAATGCCGTGGATTGGATTAGATTAGGTAAATTGGTTTGTTAGGAAAGAGATAAGTTCAATTGATTCGGTTAGGATATGTACATATGAGTCAAGTAAGTCGTATCTATAAGAGAGACATCTTTGTATCAGTTTAGATTAAGCAGGAAGAACCCTAAAAGCAGTCAGAGCCTCCAAAGGGAGGCGACTAGCCAGTTCTTCCTGGCTCCTGCTTATCCTATCTATCCAGTCAACAATCCATATCCCTCCTTTTGAAAGTGTCAAAAGACATTTGAGAGTTAGCATACCCTCCTTTCAAATCTGCATGATTCTGGTCAATCTTCAACCTTATCTCTGCTGTCACAGCAGCTTCCTCAAGGCCCTCAACCAAATCAGTCAAAACTTTACTTCCAGTACTTGAACCCAGTGTTCTAGCAGCAGCAAGTTTATTCAAAAGTTTGACCTGTGGGAAAGAAGAAAATATTTACCCCGAAAGAAGATGATGTCCTAGCTTTCCATAAAACCATAACATAGCACGCCGCATATTCGAAACTACTAAGAGTTACCCTAACAAGGAGGAACTATGTCACAGATAAATATATTAATGTGATATCTTCATACATTGAATGTGGCTGGTGCATAAGAACGTCATCGATTTAAACTTCTTGTCGGGTAAATACAAAACTTTCCTCATGCATTAAATGATGATGTGATGTGTGGTTTACAAAGATCAATGGGTGTAGTAGAACAACGGTCCTTACCATAAGGTATGCTCCATCATCGAGCCAGTGGTTCTCTTTCAGTGCTCCATGGCCACTTGTTTCCATGGCCAAATGTGACTCGTCACCAACAGAATTCTAAGAAATTGTTAGATTCTAAATCTCATTCCACTGCATGTTAAATTACGGAAAAAGGACAGGGACTAACTGAAGAAATGTAAACTAACCAGACGAATAGCCTCATCTATGACATTCTTGTACCCTCGCTTGAAACGGTGATGCTTCCCTCCTTAAGAACAAAATAGATAAGCAAATGACTATGTACTCAAACAAAACACCATACTATAAACATTACATACCAAGTTTATTTTCAATAAATACAGTCAATCCATCTGAAGTCACACTATCTGTCACAACCGTAGTTCCTGGATGCTAACACCAGAGCAATGACTTAGTTAGTGGCAAGCAACAGAGTAGTACGGAAGAATTGCAGCTCAGGCCTAGTTTGGGTAACCTTGGATTGAGGGGGATTAGAGTGTGATTTTGATCTATTTTGGATTTAAACACACTCCAATCCCTCTCAATCCACTCCAATCCCCTTGAATCAGAGGTTACCCAAAGTAAGCCTCAGGGGGGAAATCTTACTTCCTCAAGAACTATGGCAGCCATCAAAGCAATCAATCAGTTACGGTTCAACTCACGACCACTGGAATCAACAGCAGCAGACCTGGAAAAAAACGCAAGGTTTAAGCTCTGACGAATTAAATATCAGAAGAACTTGCAAACTATTCCGTACCTGTCGACATCAGTATCAAATATGATGCCTAAATCTGCCTTGTTATCAAGAACTGCTTGTGTAATGGCCTTCATTGCAGTTTTGTCCTCAGGGTTCGGAATGTGATTGGGAAACAAGCCTGAATACATGGTTTAAGAAATGGAAATAAAGACCAAAAGTATTAAAATTGAATTGAAAAACAATAAGCTATTACCATCAGGCTCCAGGAATTGACTTCCAGTAGTAACAGCTCCCAATGGTACGAGTACCTTGTCCTGATTCAAAAACCATTTTTTTCAAAAGCTAACTTTTTCAGGGGTACCATTCCAAAGTATTCAATGGACAGTACGGTAAATGTAAAAGGAAAATCAACAAAAGAAAATAGTGGAACTTCAACTTGGGAGATTAATCTAGGGTGAAGTTTAGATATGGATTACTATTGACTTTCCTTTTATAGAACAAGTTGAAATTCTCGACTGAACATTTGGAAAAAAATAAATGTCAATATTATCTGCTATCTTATATGGTTGAAAGTTCAAACTTAAGCAATTAGATTCCTCTAGCAGTTACACTAATGGTCCGTCTGTGGCTGTTGTTCTGTGTTGTGCTGTACTTATTTTTTGAGCCGCTGTAGGAAACCAATCATAGAAAACCTCCTGGTTCATTAGCGAAATCTAATTAAGTATAAGATAAAAAATGTATTATGCAACCGTAAGCTGTTGATTTTCGCATTTGTTGTGTAAGATTAAACAAGTTAATATCCTCGCTTGCAAGATAGATTAGAAAATATGTAGTAAGTCAGCATTGGAAATTTTAGAAACAGTTCCACCAAACAAGATTATCATAATCGATCTCAATGCCAAACAGAGCCTAATCTAATAAACTTTAGAGAGGTGACTGTCAAGAACTGAATGGACTGATCAATCATTTAAATGGAGCTAATGACAGTTGATAGACAACATAACAAATGAACTAAGGCTCAAAAATGCACATTGCTAAATAACTTTGGAAGTATAACACATTACCACAAAAAAGCCACCTGCACCATTCCCAGCATCAACGACTATGTGCAGTCCCTCCAATGGTTTTTCTAAGACCAAAGAACAAGAAAAAAACATAACCATCAGAAGTTGCTTCATTTGCTTTTCTGATGCCTATAAATCGCTTCATATTCAGTTCACTATATCTATTACCAACATGGACAATAGCTTTGTTTGAATAAAGTAGAAAATTATCAATAAAAAACATGAACAGATAATTCTTCTGTGTATGAAAAGGTGCACGAAATAAACCGCCGAGTTTATGCAAAATGGGATGACGTCTGCAAAATGTAAGTAGAATAACAAGTGACAGCAAATGACTCTATATTGAAAATATCATAATTATATAAGAATAAGATAATAATAAACTGAAACAATGAATTGGTATTCACACAAGCCTTTAGATGGAAGGGAATCTCCTTGCCTTACTTGAAACAGAGCCTAAATGCATAACTAACTGAGTTTTGACCATGCACACATAAGTAATGTGATTATAAGAATTCAAATAAATTGCAGAAATTATCAATGGATATCAAAAGTTAATGCAATCTGTGGATCTAAATAAAAAATAAGTTTAAAAATAGCACGTAAAGAAACACCTTTGTCTCCAGCAGATCTTCGAACTGCTTGTACAAGATCAGAGGCATAAATTGACATATAGTCCACATTAATCACAACTCCCCAAGAAGCTTCCTCCTGTTCTTTTCCCTTGCCATGTGCAGATTCCTCATATATTTTAGAAGCACGCTCCAGGATATCTTTGATATCAGCCTTATTGAGCCCACCATCACTTGTAAAAAACTTGAGACCATTCCGATTATAGGGAAGATGGCTTGCTGTACAGAAGAGAAATCCCAAAAATTTAGCTTCCCTGCTATATAATTACCAAACACTTTGTGAAGGAAAAACGGTATAAACATTGCAGCTTGAATAGAAAGCTACGAAAATGAGCACACATGCATATGACGAAATTCACATGCAGATGCATATTTAATATCATATAAGTTCCAGAGAAGAATAGAATAACCATGCAACCATATATGAATAGTATCGATTAAGTTACATTTATTTCTTTTTTTTTTGTGCTATTCTTGTATCTTTGAACCTAAAAAATTCTTCTCCTAGCATCCAACATTTAGGGAAAGTTTAGATTGCAGTAGCAAAGAAAAACTAACAGACAGGTGCAGAACTGAGGATGGATAGCTCAGGAAAACAACAAGAATTAGCATTCAGAATAGAGTTACACAGAGCGTAGGAATCAAACAATATATGAATATGCCAAGACCTTGGATTTTTGCATCCCCAACAGGAGGGTCTGGGCTCCAAAATCAAAGCATAAACCAAAACTGAAGCAATCCAAGCAGTCTGGCAAAGACTACGCCAAGGTTCAGCAATGAAGTGATTAGTGAATCATAATCATCTCTGAAATGGGTTCAGAGTCACTGTCCTAACAGCTGACGGAATTTGGAACTCATTAGAATTTAGAAGTAGGAGGGGCCTCAATTGGTAGATTAGTCTAAAGCTCCAAGATAATTACATGTACTGTGAACACTGGACATTTTGATAGGCTTTTGGTGTTCCTTAGCTAGAAGATTACTTTAGCTAGTAAGTTTTACAGATCCTGCTAGGCAGCGTCTAATATTTCAGTTCAGCTATAAACCGACCTTACTATATATGTGCAGTATGCAAAGGGAGTAGCAGCCGTTACAGTACACAACAACGTTCCAACATAAATTGGACTTTTCCTATGATAAAATGTTGATATTCATTTCTTGTTTGATTCGCAATAAGAAAGGAATGAGTCAAATGATACATCTGGCTAAGTTGCACATATACCAAAGTTAAATGAAATGATGCTTAAATCTGAAAACGGATGTAGTTATTTATTTTTCCCACCGTCCCAAATTCTACGGGGTTTTGACCCTCATTTTCTCTGTCCACGATCATATGAATGTTGATGAATCTATAGACACATGTACAAAACACATACATGGAATATTGTATGAACCTGTTCATAAGCTAGAATCCTTATTATTTGGGACTGAGGGAGTACTAATTTGGGAAATCCAAGATATTGAGATCCCACCATTGTGCATAAGAACAAAAATATGCCCACGCCAGATAGAGATATAAAATCCTAAGAAACATCCACTAAAACACTGGCAGTTATAAATGCTATAAATCTTGTTTAGTTGCATGCCACAATTCAAGAAAAAGATTGGCACATCAAACAATTGTTGAGCCCTCCAAACTAAGCAGGTTACAAAATAAAAATGAGCAACAATGCTCGAGACAATAACTAAAGCTGCAATGGATGAAGAAAATCATGTTAATGACATAATTCATGTGGGCAAATTTGTATAGCTATGCAAAGGCCTTGCAATTTCATGCGTAATAGTTTTAAAACGTTTCGTATCAAATTACTATTAATACCTGTAATCATTATGGCTCCATCAACAGGCAAATGATTTCTCTCATCTTCCGTAAGTGTACTGTTGAACATTGCGGGTGTTGAAGCCAATCTACATATATGCATAATCCATTGTCAGAAGTAAATATATGTTCCCCCTTTTTTCAGCTTTCAGATTATTAGTAGCAAAACTATGGAAAAAATATTAAAACAGAGAAGCTCTTGGAACCATTTTATATGGCTACATTTTGCATTGTAGATCCAAACAATAAAAAATGTGAAACTTCTTAAGGAAAATAATCTGCATGCCGAGGAAATTAAATAAAAATACACATCTAGGTGTATTTAAATGGTTCGATGCAATCGCAATATATAGAATCGTATGTAAATGTATGTAAATGAAACTAAAGATTCAACTCACCCAAATTGTAGGATATCATGCCCAGCAGCAGTGATTCCATGAGTAACTGCATTCTGACAACAATAAATTTTTAGTAGTCAATAGCACAAAATACAAATGGAGGGCAAGAGTGCTTCTTAAACATCATAAACTTATTTGATCTGAATATTTATTGATGGTTTTACCATCAGGATGCATTTATATTTAATTATTCATAAAAATGAGCAAAAAGAGGTAGAAGTAGAACTGTAGAACACACTAAAGAGATATATATAAAACACATTGACAACTCCTGTAAACTACAAAGAGGACAACCCCTGCCTTAAGCCATAACATATCAAACCACGAGTTTGATTTAAGAATGCACATGCATTCATGTAAGACAGTAAGAAGGTAGTTGCTAGTTCTACCAAATTTGCATTGATTATAAAAAGGAGAAGAAAGCCGTTACACACCAAAACATCCTGTGGGAAAAGTTCAAACAATCACTAGTTGCATGAGGATTTTGGCATCCAGTAAAGCACTGAAACATGTGTAATTGTTCATAAGATTAAATAAACAAACAGAAAACAGGATTCACCTGCAATTTATGCGCAGAAATTCGTGAATCGTATCCGACGGAGATTCTTAAACGCCTCAATCCATCTGCTTTCTTCTTGTTTAACAGCCATGCAGCAAAAGCTGCAGCTATAGCTTCAGTGGCAGGTTCTGTGAGGTTGACAGACTCACCTTCAACCCCAGCAACAGCAACACCGCGAATATCACTGCCATACAAAATAGCCTCAATAAAATTTTTTTAAGTAAATATGGTAGGGGAGATATCCCCCTGCTCTGGTAATTATGTTAATATAGTTTTAAAAACTGCACAAAACTGAGCCAGAGAAAGGACCAGAGCAGACCTGCAAGTGGGATATTAACAATTGAGAACATGTGGAAAGTATTTGTATTGATTGAATCTTTAGCATTTTTAACAAATGGTTAGTCCCAGCATAAGTGTCTCTAAAATCTCTTTTAAGATAACGGAAGCTATTTTTATTTTTCTTAAGATAAATAAAACTTTTTTAAAATGGCTTCAACTTTGTTCTACCATATTTCACATTATAAAGGAACCATGCCAGTTTACAATAATTGCATTACTCCAATAGAACCATCAAAGGCCTATAAATTAGATCACGTGTTGATCAAATGATTCTTATCTTGGTCCATGGAATGAAAAAGATATTTATTGCAAATGATGTTAGGCTCTATAAAAGTGCATAGGGCAGACATACAGCCAGTTAACAGAGAAGTAATAAGGATATCAACTGAAAGCACAGATTGCCCCTGCCAACACCAGCATTAAATAATTTAAATCGTGCTGAAAGAGACTGAGAGAGTGCATCAGACCATAGGATAACATGCATTGTTCAAACTAATTAACACATGTCTTCATCTATATGATTTCCACTAATATAATGATCCTTGCAGGCAAAATAGCAAAAGGTTTAAAAGTGCAGAAACATAGGGAAAATTCCATAATAAAAAGCATATTGCTGAATATGTATGAAAATGTAACATTCTGCAGAAGAACAATAATTTGTTACTCAAATATATGATGTTCATACCTTCTATAAATATATCTATAACCCCTTTCTTTGAAAAAAAAAGTAACACACAATACTAACAGCAACTATACCCCGTTGATAGCTTACTAATGGACAACACGTCATAAACTCCACTGGGACCATCCATACCGCTATGCACAAAATGCAAAAAACAGGGACCTCCACCAAAACACATGCGCAACTAAGTACACCTACATGGTATTTAAAATGCAACATGCAACCTATTTTTTCTAATATATGCTTATAAAGTAAAATGAGACTATAAGCAAATTAATATCACAGAAACTACATACCTGCCATTTTGAAGCTTGAGAAAATCAACTTTCTCAGAGGAAGAGACAACACTAGCACCTTCAACAGCTGCAATGAAGTTACTGTAAGCAGTTTTTCACACTTGGACATGCATATATGTTACATATTAGTAATACCTAAAATAAGCACCCAAAATGTGATCTGACAGTGAATATTCGATATCAATAAGTGAAAAATTCTAACGTATACTAGTAAGCAACCTGGTCAATGAGAGCCTAGAACACACCATTGCAGCTAACGCCTGCTTGTTTGTCGAAGCTAGTCCATGGTGTTGATGTGGTATTTAACCACTTGGCTGAAGAATCAGCCACTCTCAATCTACATTCCTGGAAGGAATGCATGCTGCGGGTATTGAGGGAACAAAAGCCACTTGTACCATGCCTAGTTGGTGGGTGATGTTGTGCCAAGAATGCATTTTGTATGGTCTTCGCTGATAATTCTGCAGAAATTGTCAAATCTATCAGATCTCCCTCTAATGTTAGTTTAACACGTTGTGCAAAATAATTGGTTTATTTTTGTTTGTATCCAAATACCATGGATGGATGGCATAAACTTTCTTCAGAAAATGCAAATCGATAAAATTTGTTCCCTTTCTTTCTCAAACAACTTTTTCTAAACTTTGTAATAAGGACTTAAGTAGTTAGGTCTGGGTGAGCTAACGTGCTTTGGATTTGTGGGAAGTGGTTAAACCTAGGTGCAATGGTTCACTTGAATACGCAACATGATTATGAGCATCTTCTTTTGGAAGAGGCGAATACGTTCGCAATCTAGGACCAATGAAACGTGAAGGCTTAAGTGTTGATTTCAAATCAAATTGATTAATACAAAAAAGAGGCCTCATGTGGGAGTGGGACTAGGAACAAAACTGTACAACACATGCATGGATACAGATGCTGCTTTCTTTTTTTTTTCTGCATCCACCTCAGCATACAAAGGTTACTCCTATTCAGACAATGAACAACGGCTATGTTGATCCCTTGTTCCAAAATGCTTTAACAGTTACTGACACTATTATAAATAATTCTGCTCCTAACCAACTCAGATAATTAGAAACGTACATCACATAAGCACAGCTACAAGTCTTCTAGTAAGGCATCATTCTGAAATAATTCCTTCAAACAAAATTACAATGCAGGATGTTCAAGATATTGATGCAAACTTTCTATAATTTTCTATCTTTTAAATTTTAACCATACAACCAATAACCTTGGGTTTAGATCAAATGCACCAGCATAACCAATAGGCAGAAGCAAGGATCATGAGCCCAGTTCACAAAAACAAACAATTAACAAGAATTCGCACAACAAAATCAAATACGTCAAAATCACAGTAAGTATAAATATCAACCATTCAGGAACTGAAGGTGTCTTAACAAATTTCTAATTTAATACTCCCTCCGTTTTTAAATATATGTCACGGTAAACTTTTTTCTAAAACTTTAATCATTTGTCTTATTCAAAAAAAATTATAAGTTGTTATTTTATTTTGTTGTGATTTGTTTTATCATTGTATAGAGTTTGAGCGTTTATATGTTTACACAAAAAATGAATAAACCAAACGATCGACGTCGTTGACAAAAAAGTCAATCGTGACTTATATTCAAAACCCGAGGGAGTATTTTCTTTGACATGTTGCTGTAAATATTGAATAAAAGGTGTGCTCGGCCAAGAATGTTTTCTCAACGTAAGAAATTTCAAGTAATGTTCACGTTCCTTGTTCTCAACGGCGGACAAAAAAAAAATTGTGTCCAGCCGCATTCAGGTACAAGATCCTACAAGAACATTTTGGCTTCTCTTTCAAACAGCCCCCTAATTTGCCAGAGATAGTGAGACGAGGGCATCCAGCTGAGGACCGCGCTCGCACCCTTCCGTCCTTCGCGAACCTTCTCCCATCCATGGGTTCGGGTTCACCAAACATTCGATTCGACCGGACAAATCGAAACAGTTGTACAGCGTCGCAGCACGGATCACAGAATGATTATAGAAGGGCGGGCGGAGGAGGAGATGGACTGACCTGCCATGGCTGCGCGGCGAGCGAGCGGGTGCGGAGGCCGCTTCTGCTCGAGGATCTGCGAGGCGGCGAGCACGAGAAAAGCGGAGCAGCGGAGGGGTTGTAGTTGGGAAGATGGGACAAATACCGAGCCAGTGTCGCCGGTCCGAGCATCCTGTTGTACTAGTGGAACTGGAACATTGTTTTTAGAGTTTTTTTTAAAGTAAAATGCACGGTCGGATTTCTGAACTTATCCTATATTTACATTTAGGTATATAATGTTTCAAAATGCACATACAGCTCTTTAAATTTATCCCGCGTTCACATCTAAGTCCATAATCTTTCAAAATGCATATCTAGATCTATTAACTAATCCATATTGGTATGCCGATATCCAAACAGTGCCAATTGGGTTCATTTCCCTTACGTAGACATGCTACCAGGGCCAACTGGCTGCCAGGTGCTCCACGCGCCGTCGCCGGCCCTACGTGCCCGCACGCTCCCGATCGCCCCTCCTCGGTGTAGCCGTTGCTGCCGTCGCGCGCCCATGGCCGTTCGTCGTGCCGCCACTAGCCCCGCATGTCGCCGCCTCCGCTCGGAGCACCCACGCCTGCCACCGACCCCGCACGCCCCTCCCCGACTGGGCCGTGTGGCTGCTGCCACCGTCGGCCCCATCTGCTCACCACACCGCTACCGCCCTAGTGTGCCCATGCCCGCACACACGAGCATGCGGAGACAACGGCGGCCATGGAGGATGCGCTCATAAGAGGGCAATTTAGAGACCTAGAGCTTAAGCAAACGGTGGAGCAGGCTGAGACCGTTGTGATGCGCATGCTAAAGGAGGGGGAGGGGCAGTGGAGGAGGCGGGACATGAGCTCTCTGAGCTCCGGCCATGGCAGATGGCATGCGTGTGGGGTGAGCCATGGCGGGCGAACCGAGGAGGGGCATGTTGGGCCGGCGCGGAGAGCGCATGCATAGGCGTACCGAGCAGCAGCGGCGTGGCGAGAGAGCGTGGTTGCACCGAGCGAGCGCAACGCGACGTGCAGTCATGTGGTGCCGGCGGGCGTCAACAGCCACACCGGCGAGCCAGGGGCGAGCAAGCGTGGGCACATGGGACCGATGGCGGCACGTGGAGCAGGCGCGGCAGCCAGCTTGCCACGGTGGCATGTCCATGTAGGTGGAATAAGCCCACCTGCCACCGTTTGGATGGCGGCATAGCAGTGGAATTAGTTGATGGACATGTGAAACGTTCCGGTTTCCATAACAGAATTAAAATATGCTTTATTACCATGTCAATGTTTGGTAATCACATTCTTACAATTTTTACACCAGAGTGTTACATATCTGCCCTAATGGGTCGGACATCAAAGGGGTACAGTCCTAAAACTAAGCAGTGGAATATAAAACGTAGACCCAAACTTTAACGCGTCACGGTTAGAAAGCAGGTCGTAACCCTTACTCGTGACTCATCCGAATATATGTTAACTGCATCATCTTCATTAGAAAAATATCAACAAAGGGTAAGTACATACGTACTCAGGAACCCACCTTCCTCCATACAGAGTAAGGGTATAGCTACATCTACATGCATATATCTAGAGCTCAGGTGAGAGTTTTGCATAATAACATTTTGTATGTGGAGTTCGAGCTAGATACCAGGTTTGATTCTCTCTGAAAATAGGGTTTTTCTCAAAAAATATTGCTACTGGACTTGCCGATCCACATGACTCAAGGCGTACCAGCCAACGCATTTTTCACACTGCTAGTTGGTCTAACCCCATAGCTTCAACATCAAAACCATTTTGTTACAAACCAAACCAATTATTTTACTTTATGAAAATGTTAATTGAAGAATCAAACCGTAACTCATCCATACCAGTGGACACGAACTATTCGAATAGATTTTTACTCTGATCAGAGATCGTACTAATTTCCACAAATTGGACTCAACGACTGCTTACGGCCAAATAAGCATCCGAATTACAAACCATGGTCTAGAAGTGCTTTGAGGATCAGGGCCACCGAGTTACTTCAGTACCCCGCGGTATTCCCATGACACTCAATCCATTCCCATCACCCTTGTACGCCAGTACGGGCTGTCGCTAGACTATCCATCCTAGGCTCGAGCCTAGCCAATGCCTCATACAGAGTGAGTGGTTGTGCTAGAGAGTTAGGCAAGATAAAAATCAACGCGGTTCTTACAGGGCGCAGGTAGAACCATTCCACCTTTCCATTGCTCAACACCACGAGCGTCCACGTACCCAACCTTCTCCATGAAGTCCGGAATTAGGGTAACCGCGAGGTTCTAAGTTACCCGTTCATACCCTGCCTTTTAAAATGGCTGATCCTGATCCATGAGTCGTTTGTCGGGGTTCTTACTCATTTTATTTCCAAAACACACCCACATAACCACTTCCCATACCCATCATGTTCCACAACCATAATCCAGCTCAACGTCAAGATTATGATAGATATAATTATATGAGCGATCTCACCTATGCGCGCTATATCTAGATGGACTTAGGTGGTTATATTTCACTGGATTACCTTAGCAAGAAAAACATGCAAGTTTTATTATGATTATCAGGCCAAGGGTTGTTTTTACAAAACATAAGAAATTTATTCATCAAGTGGGGATTCCAGTGGGCTTGTCTATTGCGTTGTTGAAGCGGTTGATTCATCAACTGCCGAAGGCATTGGGCGCTGACCATCGCGTAGTATACCGCGAGGGGTAGGCCGAACGGTTCCTCCAGTGTAGCCTACACGCACAAACAAGGAAAATACACGTATAGAGGTATAATATAAGGTCAACAAGATTTGGAGAACGATAGGATGTTTGGTGGAGATTATTTAGTGGTTCAACGATGGTGCTTACCGACGGAGTTGGTTCTGGTAGGGTGTGAGATGCAGCGAGTTGGGCTGCGAGCTGCCAGCCACGTTGGCGGGACGATAGCGGTCATTGCGGAATCACCAGGATAGTGGACCTGGGCGGCCAAGGCAGAAACGGAACTGTCGAGATGGGGGTCGCATGATGAGAGTGGGGTGGAAGGTTTAGATGAGAGAGCAAGACTTGGTGGATTGCAAGTGGCGATGACTTTTAGATGATTTTCGGGATCGTCATCATCTAAAATCGGGATTTAGAAAGACCAAAATGGGAACCTTTAGAATTCATGGAAAGTAGGTGGGCAACGGCATCGATTACCAAGCATGCAAAATTTTGCAGATCAGTGTGAAGCACTGACTGGACATAGGACGGCGTCATGGTGACATGGCGAAGTCTTCCGGTTAGGGGAAAAGATTACGTGGAGTGTATGGATAGATCGAGCTTGATTTTGGAGGAATTTAGGTGCAAGAATCGCCTAATTCGGAGTTGGGACACAGAAGATATGGGATATTTAGTGGCTAAGGGGTAGCAATAAACTTTCTGAAAAGTTGGAGGGGTGAAAATAGACTTTATGTGGTGAACTTTGCAGCTTTGGCCCGCAAGGAGAAAACTTGGGCCGAGGGTGGTTTTCGGCCTGGCTTGGCTCAAGTGCACGCAGCGCGCGGCTTGGCTTGTTGGGCCTGCCCAAGCGGTGGCAACGGCACGGTTAACACCGTAGGTCCTGGGCTCACGCGGCAGCGGCATAGAGGGGCCACGACGTCGGTGGGGGGTGAACGGCACCGAGCCGGTCGAACCAGGGCAGTTCCGTCCCAACCGACGGGCGGTGCTCCAGGAAAGTTCGCCGGCGGTTCTCGCCGGTGGTGGCGGTTCCGGCGAGGAGACCACCGATAGGAGCACCGGGGCGGGTAGGCGAAGGAGATGACGGGGTCTGGTGAGTAGATTAGGGTCCGGAGTTGGGGCATCACGGCACGATGGCATGGGTGCGTGTAGCGGCTAGGGAGACGTGCGCGGCGGCAGGGTTGGTGGAGGGTGGAGAGGTGGCGGCGAGTGCCGGCGATGTAGGGAGGTGTGGTGGGGCTGGTGGTGAGGGGAATCGATGATTGGCATATTGGAGGTGTGATTTGGCCGGCGGTGCGGAATGGAAGCTCGGCGGAGCGGTGAGCTCAGGGGAAAGGGAAGAGCTCATCGCTGTGGTGGGGTGGTGCGGCTAGCGGCGCTCGGGAAAGTCGAGGGCCGGTCACGGCGGAGAGGGAGGAGGCAAGTAGTGGCACGCGGGGGAGCGGCAAGTGGGGCTCTTTATGGGACGAGGCGGTGAGCCTGGAGCGTCGTCGTGGAACGGCGACACCGAGCACACGCGGCGGGGAGACGGGGGTGCCAATTGGCGATGCAATGCGGAGCCGACCATGGTGCGGAGGGGCCTAGCATGGTGCGTCCGAGGCCGGACTGTGCTGCGCAGCGAGGCGTCACAAAAGTGGCGGAGGAAGAAGACAAAGGGAGGCGGTGCCGACTGGTGGGGCCAGGATGGCAATGGGAGAAGGGTGTGGGCCCGAGGTGACAGTGAGTGAGAGGGAGAGGGGCAGAGAAGTTAGGCTGCGCGGTGGGTTGGCATGGTCGGAGGGAGGTAGGCCGGTGGGGCGGCGTTGGGCCGGGGAGACGGGGAGGAAAGGAAGAAGAATGGGCTACAGCCCAAGGAGGACGGAGGGGTTTTCTCCCTTTTTCTTTTGGATTTTGAATTTGGAATTTGGACAAGAAATTTTGGAATGGATTTTGGTGGAGAGTTTGGTGGGGACTTTTTGGGATATTTGGATTTTGTTGAGCTCACGAACATACACTCGACATCAAACAAGATTTTGAAAATTGATTTTGAATTAGGGGGAGTTTTAGAAGAAAACTTCTGGGGCTAAATTTCATGGTGTTACAACCTGGATGTGCATTTCGGAAGATCATGGACCTGGATGGAAATATGGGATAAATTTAGGGACCTGGATGTGCATTTTGTAAGACTATGGACCTAGATGGAAATGCGGGATAAGTTCAGAGACCCGACATGCATTTCACTCGTTTTTTGAGAGAGAGGAAAATACTGAGCGGAGCTTAGTGGAGGCGCGGCACGACTGGTTTGGGCCGGTTTTTCGGCTGAATTAGTTTTGGTGGGAATGGGGAAAAGTGGAACGGGGATGGGCTGGTTCGGTTTGGGTCCCCGGATGCAATATGGCACATGTGGTTCTGCACTTTAGGCTCACTCACAGCCTCGATGGCTGTCGCCGTCGCCGACGCCCTAGGCCTGATCTACCTTCCTGCGCTTAGGGGTCGACATCGGCGCTCTGCCACGCTGGATTTGGGTCATCGTCCCCGCCGCAGTTGTCGGTGGGCTCTTCCGGTCGGTCGTCGTCGGATCTGCGCTCCTCGAGCCCGGATGCTCCACCTGCCTCCGGTACCCCACCACCGCCCAGTGTCATTTGCCACGCCGCCTAGCCACTGCGCTCGGCCTCGGCGGTTGGTGCCACAGCGCTGGACGCCGCGTGTGGGCTGTCCTTCGTCGGTTGCCCCCACGACATCTCACCGACACGTGCTCGGCCTCGCCTGGTTGGGGTCACCGCCCACCGCGTGCGGTTGTTGTGGGCTGACTTGCCGCGCGCGGGTGTAAGGAAAATAGTCTCATGTGTCATATTTCCATAGTTGTGTTTTTGTGATTGATTGACAAGTAACACTTAGACTAGATGCACATTCTCAGTTGTTTAAGGTCCAAGTGATGAATGGAAGAAAAAAAACAAAGGCATAGCCCAAGGGGTTGATCTAACAAGATACCTCCCAGATTTGAATGGAACATACTGTACCTTCATACAGACCGTACTATAGACAGTATCATCCTACCCGAAGCTAAGGAAACTATGGGAGATCAGATTTCAATGGACTATACTGTACATTCCTACAGACCATACTATAGATCGTATCAAGTTACCCGAGGCTGTGAATTTGGAAAGAAAATCAGGAATACATGTACCGTATAGTACTCTCTCAAAGACCGTACTATACTCCGTACCAAGTTGCCCGAGGCAATGAATTTGGAAGAAAAATCGGAAATACATGGAGTACTCTCTCAAAGACCGTACTATGCTCCGTACCAAGTTACCCGAGACTATGAATTTGAAAGAAAAATCAAGAATACATGGACTCTATAGTACTCTACTACAGACCATACTATCAACCATACCATTTCAGTAATGGGTAATTGGCAAGTACAATGGACCGTACTATACCTTCCTACAGACCGTACCATCCTGTCTATGCAATTTCTTGCAGCATTTTGACCAACGGCTAGTTCATGTTTGGGGGCCATATAAACCACCTCACCTAGCCATTTCAAGAGGGTTGGAGCTACTGAAGACCACAACAAGCGTAGAGGTGTCTAACCACTAAAAGTGAGCTTAGTGCATGATCCAAGCTAAATTAGAGCTTAGGGAGCGTGAGCTTGCGAGCTCTTCTTGAGTGTAGCTCCTGCGTGAGCTAGAGAGAGGCCTTGGCTGCGGTCAAGCCATATTGTACTCCTTGCTAGATCCCCCTTCTTGGTATGGAGTGGCGGCGACAATTTGTGCGGGGACGAGGAGACCCTACAAACTCCGTAGAGAAGCATCCGGTACCTCGTGGCCTAGATAGACGGTGCCGGTGGCTAAGACTTGGTGGCGCTTAGCCTTTGCTTGTTGTGAGCCTTTGGTGGCGAGCGTAAGGCGGTGATCGGAAGAGTCTTGGTGCCTGATTCGGATTTTACCTTTGGTGGCGAGCCTGTGGACGTAGTGGTGAACCACGTTAAATCCTCGTGTCTTCTTAGGAGTTTGCATCCTCCTTACTGACTCTCTTTACTTACCGCATTTACGTTTCCACAATTACTTTTTTGTGTGCATTTAGCTTTTCTGGTTAGTTTGATTAGGTTTCGCTCTAGGTTTCAAGTCTTTTGTCTAAGTTAGAGAGTATATAGATAAACATTGGACTTAACTAGAATGTATAGGACGCGGTAGGTTTATCTTATGCACTAGAGAGCCCTAGGTTTTAGCAACGACCCCCTCTCCCTCTTGGTTCGGATACCTCAGCACATTCCTTACAGCGGGCCACCGAAGGTCAGGCATTGTCGGCCACCTGGCGCCCGCGTTGTGCCTCCTACGGTCCATCGTGTGCACCCGAACGTTGGTTCCAGTGGCCTCGGCGTTGGTCCCGCCTCGGTCACTGCCTCAGGTCGAGCCCACGCTTGGTCGCGGCTGCCTCGTCGCGCCTTCGTGCGCTGGTCGTGGCCGACGTCGCCACGTCACGCCGCGGCTTGCTTCGGTCTCCTCGCTCATGTTGTCGTTGTGTTTTTGTATTGGGTTGAGCCTCTGCTTCCCGTTGTTGGTGTCTCGGGTGAACGCTTAGCTCCCCACTTCTTGGGTGGTAGCTCTGCTCCCCATGTGCTCAATGGTCGGTCTTGGTGTGGCTGTCGTGGTTGTCTTCCTCTTGCTTGGAGCATTGTCGAGGTAGAGTTGCTGCTGCTGCGATTTTTGAGTGCGTTGCGGTTGGGATCAGGGCAAGGGTGTTTCAAAAGAAAGTTTTGTCATTGGCTCTGTTTCGCTGTTGATAATGACTGCATCTTCAATGTAGTTTCCTTGTTAGGGGCGTTATTAGTGTAGCCTTTGTTCTCGTAAAGCGAAAGCTTTGTATCGATGACGGTGGTGCATAGAGCGTCGCTTCCCTTGAAGGTGTCATCGTCTTTCTCCCCTCCGTTTTTGCTTCACTCTTAGGCCTATAGTAGCTTTTGTTGTTTGGGTTGCGTTGGGTGGTTTCTTTCTTTGTATTTTCTTTTTCATGATTCATAAGCTGTGATTTACTCCCTTAAGCTATAATTTGTTATCTTCTTGATACAATTAATACAAAGGTGCGTTTCGCGGGTTCAAAAAAATATTCAAAATATTGAGTGGTCTGTCCCAAAAAAAATGAACTGGTGGACGAAGAAAACTGTCCCACAAGTCTGGTGTTTGCCAGGGAGACAGATTTGTTTCAATGATCCTTATTAAATTCGCTCGCACAGCAAACATAGGATCTCAAAAGTGCAGTAAGTGTTACAATTACTGGGGTACAAGGACCAGCTGGAGCGGCCACTCTTGCCCCGTGCTCGTCGGTCGGCGACCTAGGCACCTAGATTGGACCCTGGCTTTGCCATCCCGCCTCATCGGTCGGCCGTCGGCACCCTCGCTCCTGCAATAGCGTTACAAATCAGTACCCCGCTTCTGCCATGGCAGCTCGTCGCTCGGTGCACTCGGGGTGGGTGATACTACAGCATCGGTTCAGTGCCCCGTCATGGCGCCTATGGAGCTGGTCACTAGTGGCTCCTCCTCCGATAAGAATATAAGATGTTGCATGTCCTTAGGAATGCAAGGCTGGTAGTCCACAAACCCACAAATAGTTCATTTTTTGCGGGTTCTGTGAAAATCCGCGAAAAAATGAACTATTTGTGGGTTTGCGAACCACCCGCCTTGCATCCCTACATGTCCTTATGATGTTAGCCGATTGGGTTGGCTCGATTTTGAAGGCATGCGGTTTGGTTTGGTGGGGGTTTCGTTGACGATGTTATTATAATGGGTTTGGCTCAACTTTGGTTTAGATATCGACCCATCAACATGATTAGCCGGCAGAAAATGCAAGGATATATTCATAAAAATCAATTGCATACGAAGGATCTTACCAAATTCTAGAGCAGTCATCGACGCTGACCCCACCTGTCATTGGCGAATGTTTGGAGTAACATATGTTAGGTAACCGCCATCCTACGTGAATTGTGAGATGTGTGAGCAGGTTGTTGAGCAGTGCAGTTGGAGGGTGGTTTTGGGCCGAAAAATATTGTTTGGGCCTGTTTTTTTTTTAAGTTGGGAGCAGCTAATTTATGGCCGACCGTAAATTGATCTTCCTGCACGCACACCCTATATTTAGTAATATCTAGGTCTATCCAGTTGTATTTTTTCTATTTTTAGAAAAAAAATAGAAGCCCCGTTGCCACGTCAACCCGAGGTAAAAACAACAGCTCGCTAAATTCACGAATAGGCAATAATACTAATATCACTAAGCAAAAAATAGTTCATTAGACAAAAATGCTAATACCATTAGAAAAAAACACAATAGTATTTTTGTCTAATGAAAAATAACATTTTGTCTATTAAAAATCAATATTTTGTCTAATGAAAACCTTCAAATTTGCCCAGTGGAAGAGTGGAGTACGTGCAATGAGTGCGCGGCAGTACACGGGAGGAAGCCAACGCTGAGCAGGAGGATGCACACGCCGCAGCCGAGGTCTGGACGTGCAAAGCCCTCGCCGTCTTCTTCTTAGGGTGAAGGTGGCCAGATCCGGACGTCGTGATCAGTGCATGGTGCCCTGCAGCGGCCTCATCTTCTGCGGCCTCGGCAGCATCATCCGCAGCCGCGTCGGCCTCCATCTCGGCCGCCTTGGCTTGCCGCGCGCTCTGGCGCAGAAGCCTAGACGACTCCAGTGCGGGACTGGGCATGCGCTTCTTCTCCGGCGCTGCATCCCAGGCCGCCTCCATGGGCGTTGCGGGCTCGACCTCCCCGTCCGACGGCAACGACTCGCCGTGGCGGAGACCGCGAGCACCACGCCGTCCGACTCCGAGAGCTGGGGCGGCGACGGCTCCTCATCCCCGCGGTGACGCTTCTTTGGTCGCCTCCCCGCAGCATCTGCTGCAGCGCTGGCGGCGTGACGGGGCCGACGAGCATCTCAGCCATCTCGGCGGTGTCAACCTCCTCGGAGTCACCATCCTTGTAGAGCACGCGGAAATACTGGACAAAGAAGAGAGGTGGATGTTGGACAAGGAAGAGAGGTGGATCTCGCCGCTCCTATGCTGGGACCAGAACTGTTGCCTCCGACGCCATGGCTCCAAAAGAAAGAGCGCTCAGACGATATAAAAGAGGAGACGTGAGGGTCGAGCGGTGCGAGATTTTTTTTATTAGGATATAGATACGTGCAACACGTGAAAGAGGAAAAGAAAAAAAAATTAAAAAAAAGGAGACCTTCTCATAAAATCTAAGAGAAGGAAAGTAACACACGGGTACGATACAAAATGAGATGAGAAAAAATAGATGAAAGGGTAAAAATATTTTGCATTTATGGTTTTTGGGTCTTTCCACCATTTTCCAACCTTCTTCAAACCGCGCAGTGAGACTGACGTGAGGGGTATATATTGGCCATCCCAGGTAAAAAAAAATCAGAAAACTCGCTCTCTCATAGTGCAGAAGAAAAGAGCCATGGGATATTGAATAGATAGGTAAACGAAGTGGCTGTGCAACCATACAATATTACGTAGTCTTTACCTTTTTTTCTAAAAAAACAAAACCTTATGTGTGTTTTCTATATACATGTGGACTTATATTCAGAGGCCCTTTAATTTTGGAGTCTAGGAATGATACGGGGAAAAATACATGAACTTTTCTTTTAGGATAGTTTGGGAACCTCATTTTTCCACGAGATTCTCATTTTCCTTTTTTTTTGGGAAAATAAAAATCCCCTAAAAATTGTGGTTGCCAAACGAGAGGAAACCTGGAAAAAAAGAAAGATATGGGAAAGTTGTGCTGCCCAAATGTCCAACGGATCGTGTTCGACAAACAGCCCATGTTCAGGAGAATCTCCACACCCTTTATCTATAAAACTAGGCATTGTCCCTTCTAAATTTATTTTCGCATCTTAGCATTTAAGACAGTGCCACCCCAGTAGACCAACGTGACGCCATTAGCCGCAAGGAGATAAATTAGACTACAATGATAATTCAAAGAGGCAAATGGAGTTTTATAAAAGATATGCCATGCATAAAAATATACAACTTGCAATTAATGTGCCTACACAAACCCTGTTTGGCGTGGCCTACGCCCAGCTTCTAAGAACGTTAAATTTTCAAGATCGTATTTTTTTTGACATGTATACTATTTGGACTTTGCTAACGGACGCGCGGGAAGGAAAACATCTTGCGGCCTGCACACACCTCTTAAGAAAAATGCTAATTATTATATCTATTTTTGGTAACTCCTCCACATGCCCCTGCCTCCGCCCCGCGCCCTGCCGAATGCTCTGTTTTGGCGCTTTTTTCCCTGCCCCCGCGCCCTGCCGAATGCTCTGTTTTGACGCCCTTTTCCCCTGCCCCACCCCCCCTCCCCCGGCACTCCCCTGCGCCCTGCCAAATGATCTGTTTTCAACCCACAAACTAGACCAACTTAATCCTCAAAGCAAAAATAATAAACAACTCAAACCAAGCAAATCTGATATGCTACCATGCATCAAAAACCAAAAGGCAGTCTTTCTAAACCAGAAAAAAAATGGAGCCCTCACATGCCCGATGAACTACCCCGTCAAGATGTTTCAGGTGCCATTACCCTAGGAAAAAGAAAGAGTTCAATATAAAAGAGGTAACCTCCCATTAGTATTCTTGAGACATTGCATAGTTAGGACAGAAAAAAGCAGATTAATTGTATCCGTGATTCATTTAAACTACACACAAATTGAGGTTCTAGGATGTTTCGGTGCATCCCAAATTTGTTCGGATGCATGATGTAGTACTGAATCAGCATGTCTGTACCATCCTCCTTGCCAAAATCTATACATATTTGTAAGAGTTGTTCCTTAAAAGAAGCCAAGTTTCGCAAAAGAACCTCCCCCTCTCCAAAACCATGCACTTCTTTTCTGAATTTGTTTTCCTTTTTTTTCAAGTATGGATCCTGTAAAAAAAAAAAGCAAAAGAAAAAAAAGGTGAGAGTACAGGATGAATTTGGACGTAATAGAGGTGTTATTGCATAATAGAGGAAAAAAAGCCTTGTTGGTAGTAATGAAAATGCTTTGAGGTATACATTAATATTCTTAACAAAAGTTGTAAAAATGCACAAACTAAATTTGGAAGTAATAATGTTGTTAATGCACAATAGGGGAAATCCTTGTTGGTAGCAATGAAAATGCTTCTAAATATGTATTATTATGCTTAACAAAAGCTATAAAAATGCACAGACTGAATTTGGAAGTAATAATGGTGTTAACGCACAACATAGAAAAAAGCCAATAATGGTGTTAATGCACACTAAAAAAGCTTTGTTGGTAGTAATGAAAATGCTTCTAGTTATCCACTAATATGCTTAACAAAAACTGTAAAAATGCACAAGCACGCAGTGTGGAAAAACTCGATTCAGCTTGCATATGTTTTCATGTCCTCGCGCATGATGTTGCTTTTCTTAATATGACTCATAAGAGACTTGTTTATATTTTTTCATGTGTTTTTGCTGGCATGCAGTGGTCGAGTGAAAAAGGGATAAAAAAATGGACGTCAATCAACTACCGCTAGAAGCCCATCACACAGCTTTTTTAAACTAGCGCGAGCCGTGGTGGGATGCCTTTAAAAAAATTGAATAGTATGGTACTGTTTTTTGAAAAGGAAATTGGTGCACATCAGAGGATCACGCATAAAAAAAGAATTTTCCCCATGAGTACGGACTGATTATATGTGCTTGCGGAAGCTTTAGAAAAGATAAATCTCCAAATGTCATCATTTGAAAGAAGAATGCATTTTGTACGGATCCATTTTCAGATTGCATTAACTAAATAAAAAGCCAAAAATATAAATGTTTTTAAAGCAGCATAAGAAGAAAACAGAAATGTTGAAGCAGTGATTAAAGGATGCATTTTCTACATACTTTGAGCTTCCCAAATGTGCCGCCTAGATAAGTATCCTTTTATGACTTCATGCAATAACTTTCTAGAGCATGGTGCAATGCGAGGCTTGGTGGTTAGGATATCCACACCATCAATCATTAGAGAATCCACATAGAGTATCTATAAAAAATCCAGTTAATTATGTATTCAACTGTGGTGCTAAAAAAACTATCATTTATGATGCAAACAAATGTCTATTATTGCATCATGTCCATGCCATCACATTTATATATATACATGCATTTTCAATGTTGTATCCTGAACGACATTTTTATGACAGCAAATGAGCATTTAAATGATATTAGGGGACACTTATATAACATTCAGTAGGCATTTTTAATTAAACATTGAGTAGTCTGATTTTAGAATATTCAGTAAGCGTTTAATTAATATCGATCTGGTATGTGTAAAAGTATGCCCCTAAAAGTTATTAATCTGTAATGGTAACTAAGGGTGGTTGAACATAAAAAAGTGACAGAAAACTAGAAAAGGTTCATTGATATTGTGTTAAACACATGGCAGTTTGGTATAGTTTCATAGCCACCTGATATTGTGTGAAGACACAAATTATTTTGATATAATACTACACATTTACTGAATATTATTCTACAAACACAAATTATTGAATATTTATACTAGCCTCATTCGAACTCCACTTAGTTTTGCAGGCCGTACGGCAAAGTGTTTACATTGAGAACACATAACAGAGCAGTGTATAATACACATAACAGAATGCGCAGCTCATTCTGTGAAACTTATTTGTACTGCAGTTGCACCCTACATCGCAATATGATACACAGTGGATGAAGTCAGAATGTAAAAAAGCACCATGTGCCTAGAAAACTCACCTTCAGATCAATTTGAAAAGCTCTGCCTCTGACCAACTTGACTGAAAAAATGGTCTCTGTCTAGTGTAATAACCACGCCTTCAAAAAATGATAGAAAAACAGTAGAATATGATGTCATATAATGACACCTGGAAAATCTTAATAAATGAATGCGGACCGGATAATGTAAAAAATCTAATAAAGGGTACAAGTCACGACACTAAAATGGATTACAGATTCAGTGATTCAGATTGACAAACTAGGCAAGAAAAAAAGGCATACAATACAAGTGATTTCTGAAATTAGTTGAAGGGTTGAATCAGTCATGCAGGCAAAAAGCAGCACGAGACAGAGCTGCTGCCTATCCCTGTGCGAGGGGCTGATGGGCTACTTGCTGCCGCTATGCCTCGCAAGTACAAGTGCGCGGAACGCGCAAGCCACGGAGACCGTTCAAAAAAGGGACAGGAGGAGTAGGGGGATGAAAAGGGATAAAATCACGTCATGATTGGGGGCAAGAGACACAAAACCGCACCTATTCATGCCTCCGCTCCTCCCCTGCGCCCTGGATCTGCGCTTCCCCTACACGCAATCTCCGAGATTGACTTCATTAGAGGCATATCAGAGGAGTTTAGAGTATGAGCACTTAAGAACACCGAAGAACATCGAAGAACCGAAACAGGAACCCACCTCCGATGCCCTCTGCTCTTTCAAATCCACCACTGTTGCCCACAAATCCGCGCTTCTTCATGTACATATTCGTCAGTCAGTCTACCGTACAATCCATTGATTTAAATCAATTTGTCACTCGATTTTTGGACCGTCCGATCAAGATCCAAGGGCTCAGATCTCGCCCCTCTCTCTCCATACCCGACGCGCCGGCCCCCTGGCCACCCCTCTGTGGCTAGAGATGACAAAGGTAAACCTCCAACCTCGAACCCTAACCCCCACCCCGAACCCTAGATCGCCGGCCAGAGTCAGAGAAGATGGCCTACGCGATGTTCTTGGATTGGTCGAGAAAATCGATAGTTGCAAGTGGATGAAACAATCGATTGATCATTCCTCAAATTAAACGGATTTGAGGTGTGTGATAGAGGGACATTGGGTGGAACGAAGCTTGGACGAGACTACGAGAGAGATGGGCAAAATGAACAAGAAGGCTCGTGGAATAGACAGCTTCAGGTTATTGAAGATGCGTGCGTCCTGAGATTTAAACAGCACATTGTCTCCCCTGCCCCCCACCGTTGATCAAGATGGACGGACCGATTGAGAAAAAACTGCGAGCTCAGAAACTAGCATTTAGGATACCATTTGTCTACGTGGCTTTAGGTGAATATACCAGCATCTGAGACTGGGACGAGTACTTTGCAGGGCAGTGTGTATATTTCGTTGGGGGCTTGGGGCCCTACCGCCCTAGCTCCTGAGTGCTGACGCGTTCGGACTCCCGCCGCCGCGAGGTCGCGTGTCCGAGTTCGAGTCGCACACCCCTGACGGCGGCCGATAAAAGCAACGAGCCACCCCTCCGATTATTCCTCGTCCGCGGCGCGCAACACTGCAGCTATGGCACCGTCAAGGGCGAAGGGCTTCCCCCTGCGCAGCATCGCGTCGGCGGTGGCGCTCATCTTCCTCGCGCTGCTGCTCTTCGCAGCCGGCAGCGGGATCGTGACACTTCATCACAGGGACAGCGCGTCGGTACGGACCGTCGAGCAGACAGCGCTAGCGACGCGGGTTCCGCGCAAATTACTCATCCGCTTCGGCGCCGCCGCCGTCGAGCCGTCGAAAGAACCCAGCACGAACCACTGCGCGAAACAACGCCGGGCGGCGTCAGGCAGCAGCGAGTCGATGCCGTTGCCGAGAGGCGTCGTCCACGACACGACGAACCTGGAGATGGAGCCGTCGTTGGCCGGGGACCCCGAGCGCCGGGAGAAGCAGCAGCAGCAGCAGGAGGCGCCAAGGCCGAAGAGCCTGCTGGCGATCCCGGTGGGGATCAAGAACAAGGAGACCGTGGACAGGCTGGTGTCCAAGTTCCCCGCCGCGGACTTCACGGTGATGCTGTTCCACTACGACGGCGCGGTGGAGCAGTGGGGGGACCTGGCGTGGTCGCGCCGCGCGGTGCGCGTGGCGGCGGAGGGGCAGACCAAGTGGTGGTTCGCCAAGCGGTTCCTGCACCCGGGCGTGGTGGCGGAGTACGAGTACGTGTTCGTGTGGGACGAGGACGTCGAGGTGGACGCCTTCGACCCCGTCAGGTACCTCGGCGTCGTGCGCCGGGAAGGGCTGGAGGTGTCGCAGCCGGCGCTGGACCGCCGGTCGGAGATCCACCACGCCATCACGGCGCGCGCGCTGCTGCCGACGGAGGACGGCGTGCACCGGCGCGTGCGGGGCGCGCGCTGCGGCGGCGCCGGGAGCGAGGGCGGGCCGCCGTGCGCGGGGTGGGTGGAGGTGATGGTGCCCGTGTTCTCGCGGGCGGCGTGGCGGTGCGCGTGGCGGATGGTGCAGAACGATCTCATCCACGGGTGGGGGCTGGACTACAGGCTCGGGTACTGCGCGCAGGGCGACCGCGCGCTCAATGTGGGTGTCGTCGACAGCGAGTACGTGCTCCACCGCGGCGTCCCCATGCTCGGCGACGACGGCGGCAAGAAGGGCACGCCGTCGGCAGGGCGGGCCGCCGTGAGGTTGCGGTCGTTCAAGGAGATGCAGATTTTCAACAGGAGGTGGGAGGAAGCCGCCGCGGAGGACACGTCCTGGGTGGATCCTTACGCACAACCGCCGCCGGGCTCCTCCGGATCGATGACCAGCGCGTGCGCGTCATCAGCAACAATGTAGTAGGAGCGCTGGAGCGGAAACACATAGTATAGATGACGACAGATTGATGGATGCAACATAATGCGTGTGTTTAGCAGGTTGCGTTTAATTAAAGAGCTTAGACGCAAGCTAGGATTGAATGTGATGCTGATGAGGCCGATTGGCCATTTGGCTTTGTATATGAATTTGTAAGTATTTATTTCAACGTTTAACGATGCAGCTATTGGGGCCAATAATTTGAAACATCCCACCCAAAATCGTTTACCTATATACTAATATAACATTCTTAAAAAACTAATACCTCCAATCATTAATATATGAAGTTTTTTATTCAAAATTACACTAAAAACATCATATATTAATAGCCGAAAGTAGTACTATTGTACTATGCACCATAACAAGGCTCAATGGGTCGTGCTCTACAAGAAGCGCACATCCCCAATTCGCCCCGTCTACCTCCACCCATGGCCACCTGCAAGGACAACCCCTTGATGCAGTGCCTGCACTGCTTGCCGCTGGCCAGCCAGCCCTGACCCCTTGCCCAAATTTTGCCCATCGCTCGCCACCGCAAGAGTGACTCATCACCACCTTGCTACCCGTCCAACCACCATTAGGCTAGCCGCCTAGCCTCTCACTAGCATGGAAGGCTAGAGGTGGCCCCACCCCTACCTCACAAACCTCCTTTCCACTTAGGCCATGTTTGTTTTGAAGTTGCTCAAAGGGGATTGAGGAGATTAAATCTCTACCTATTCAAATCTGACTAGGTATGGATTCAATCCCCTCTTATCGCCCTCCAACTGAAAAAGGTCTTAGCAGGAGCGTGATAGCAACCACATACTAAACATCATGATTCCTAAGAACTATACATCGGTGCATACAAACTTCAAATCAAAAAAAAATCTATTACTTGAGTTAATAAAGAGACTACCTCTGTCCTAAAACAAATAGCTTTATGATTCAAGTTTTGTCATACAAAGAATGCTACTTTCACTTTGCTATCAAGTGGGGTCACATCTCATTATTTTCACCCTCACTAGCCAATAAATAGACAAAGAGCCCTTGTTAATGTCATTTGTAGTTAACAAATAAAGGTGACCAAAGTCATTTTGTCTCAACTCTCGACTAATTTGTTTTACTTTTTTAGAGTGTCGCTCTTTTCAGGGTCGAGGAATATTGCTTGTGAAGTATGTGTTCACTTATGCCGCTAGGTCTACCTAATGGAGATTGAAGATTTTGAAAAAGATACAATTTGAAAAGTAAAGGGATAGTGTTGAAGTCGGAAATTTAAGATTAATAGGAAGTACAATGATTTTACGTGTTAAATTTATAGTTGCTTACTATAATAAAATGCATTAAAAGTAGTGTTTTCTTGCTTAGAGGTATTGGTTTATATATTTTATGGTCTTTGTTGTCGAAAATGAAAAAAAGGTGCCGCAACATTTGAGTAAGAACCAATTTATCAATTTTAGCTTAGGGCAACCATAAATGTTACATATTGACATCCCACTTGGATGGCCACTCGTCACCCACGGGGCCACAAGGTAGTGTCTTATTTTTCCTGGTCCTCTGAAGCCCACGTACGCATGTTATTTCACCACTTTGCACAAGTGGGCCACTAGAGAGATTTGATCCATGGGTAAATTTTTTAGTTATTTCTGTTCTATTTCTTTTATTTCCAACCCTAGTCACTAATTGTCAACACATCAAATTTTGATTTTACACATGTTTAATTGGTGCCTAGAACAATACTTCGTTTGTTTCCTTCTAATGTTTTTTTATTATTTCTTTTGTTCTCATTCTCCCAACTTGTTCCTTTTTTCCCTCCTTTTCTGAGGGCTATCTATTGTGGAGTTAAGCTACAGTCACGAACCATGGAAGCAAGTTCAAGTTCATATGTTTGCATTGTATGCTATACAATTTGTAATTGCAATAAAGTTCCTTAGTGGTTTAGTGTATTGAGTGACAACGCGATTAAAGATCTAATTTCTTTGTGAAGTATCTTGAAAGGTTTTTACAGGTGTATTATGTATGGTAAAATGTAAATAAATGAATTCTAAATGTATATATATCATGATCAAGCATGAAATCACTCATACGTTGAGTTTAAAGGTTTTCAGTATATATATTTCATGGATTGAGGTTAATGAATCTTTATTCTATATCTACTGATATGAGAAGAAGATTTAGTCATGGATCATTTCTACATTGGACATTATGACATTGGGTTTACATCACTTTGGTTATTTGGTTGTGTCACGATGATAATGGCTATCTCTAATGAGTTAGATTCTCTAAGTGCCGGTTATTATTGGTTACCTATTATTGATGCACTTTGAGACTATTGGATATCATATTGTGAAAAGTGATGTGTAATCTATGTTTCTATTTGGACGTTACAATACTAATTGGAATCTTCTACAAATGACATATGGATGAACTCTGAGCATCTCTATTGCATATCAAAGCCAACCATAATGAAGATCAAGTATATTGAATGGATAATGAGCAAATGTGCTCCATCTACCTATTGAAGATGTTTTCTAATTGAAGTCCAACTTATTCAGTTCAAAGAGGATTGCTCTCAGAAGAAGCTCAAGCAATCATAATGAAGATCAAGTATATTGAATGGATAATGAGCAAATGTGCTCCATCTACCTATTGAAGAGGTTTTCTAATTGAAGTCCAACTTATTAAGTTCAAAGAGGATTGCTCTCAGAAGAAGCTCAGCCAACCATAATGAAGATCAAGTATATTGAATGGATAATGAGCAAATATGTTCCATCTACCTATTGAAGAGGTTTTCTAATTGAAGTCTAACTTATTCAGCTCAAAGAAGATTGCTCTCAGAAGAAGCTTAACTTGGCTATCTCTCTATTGAAATTAATCAAAACGGCATTATTCATCAAGTCAAGACTCAAGTGGATTTCATCTAGATTTCTATTTTTCTTAAGTATAGGCATGCCGTACTATCAAGAGGCAAGCTAAGCTCGAAATGTCACTAGTCAACCTGTGCCCTAGATAGTCCAGAGAGTGTTGAACCATCTCATCTCTTGTGATGATCTTGGCACTGAGTGTGAGAGCACTCCGACCTTTTCTTCTGCTTAACTCTTAGCTTGGTGTACCTCTAATGGAGACCAACACCAGCACCTCTCTTACCTAGTGACTAAGGCTCTGTGCCTTAGCCTCCAGGACAGGGAACCCCTCACCGGACTATCCAGTGGGCTCTACCGGACTGTCCAGTAGAGGGGGTTTAAACCTCAACGGCTAGTTTTCCTCTACCGGACTGTGCGGTAGAGGCCACCGGATTGTCCGGTGGTGGTCTGACAAAAGGCCAACGGCTAGTTTTGTGGGGGTTGGTATTTATACCTTTCCTCCATCTCTTGTTGGGGCTGTTTTTTCCCTCCAACGTCCGTACACATTTAGAGGCTAGAGAAACACTCTCCAACACTCTCTTTGTAATATTGAGCTAAACAAGTGAGATTCTTGAGTTGGGAGAGCATTTGTGAGATTGTGTGAGCTTCATAGAGCATCCTAGCTTCTGAGCACAGATGGCAAAGCATTTTCGGCAAACGCTTTTGTTACTCTTGGAGATTTCTTCCTAGACGGCCAGAGCGTTCCGAAAGGTGCCCGCTTGTTGGTGCCACATTTCTTGTAGGTGATTACCCCCGCTCTTCAGAGCATTGCAGTGAGCACCTTCTCGGCCTTGGTGGTGAAAATGGGGTGCCGTGAGTTGAAAAAGATTCAAGCTCTTGGTGGGCACCTCAACGAGGACGTAGGGACACTTGCGGGTGTGTCCGAACTTTGGGAATTAAATCCTTGTGTCTTGTGCCCCTGCTGGAAGACCAAGCTTTGTGTTTGTGGTTTGTTTCGTTCTCTTGCATTTACGTATTGCTTCCGCTACTATATCTTTTGTGCAAGATTTTGTTGTGAGTGCAGGTGTACAGTGCAGATAAGTCCTACATCACCAGAGAAACTCTTCAGAACACCTCCATATCTCAATAAGTATCCTAGTACATATTTACATTCTTGAAATTGTTCTCTGTGTGACACCGGACTATTCAATAAGCATCATCGGACTATCCAGTGATACCGGACTATCCAGTAAGCTGTATCGGACTATCCGGTGTAGGGCTGATAAACTAGTTTAAGTGGTAAAAATTTCAGATTAGCCTATTTACCTCCCTCTAGACGACACCAAGATCCTTTCACAATTTTCCTAAGCACCCGAGAGGATTTTTGGATGACCATCCAGTATGACCTACACGAGGCTCCACCAGTGCCTAGAAAAAATATCTTGTAAATTGGAATATTTTCCAATGATGTTAGAGCATTCTTCTCTAGTAACATTTTTATAAAACAAATAAAATAAATTTTAAGAACATGGAACTTTTTTTTTGTTTTTAGCTTGAGATTTTCATGTGGAGATAAAATATTTTCTTTAAGACACTATAATATTCGTTATTTAACCAGGTAACTTTTTTATTTACAAGCTGGAATACATCTTTCAGGACCTTTTTTATAATTGTTGATAAAAATGTTCTATTTTCATTTCTTAGGAATAATTTTCTTCATTCTTTTTACCCAATCTATTACTAGTTTGCGTGATTTAAGTTCCATTCTTTTCTAGGTTCGCTCTATCCTAGGCATCTATAGGGGATTAAAATGTTGCAAAAAATGTGTTCATCTTACCAAAACTAGTAATACTCTTTTGGAACAAAGAAATAACTAGCACCATGATTGAAATCTTATAGAAAATTTTCCTTTGTGTCCCTTTGGAAAAAAAAAGTTTGAGTTCTTACAAACTCTATGGTGATGTTTGGATATAGGGAAATAAGGGGTGAGATAGAGAAATGATGGGTAGGATAAATTATATCTCTTGTTTGGATTGGTGGGACAGGGAAATACATGTGATTATAAATCCTTATCCCACCCCCTAACTCAATCCCATTCTGTAACTCAATCCCATTTCCTATCTCATTCCCAATCCAAATGCAACTTATGAGATTCCTATAGAATGCCCAATGGATCGAAGTTTGGAGAAAATTTAGCATGAAGTCCATCACCTTAGAGGTTTTCTTTTTTGTCTATATCTCTTTTCTAATTTCTGTGATGCACCCAAATGCTTCATTAGAATTTTTCTATGTTTTCAATTCATATAATATTACAAGTTGCCATGTAACTTGAATCCTTTTCTCATATTCTTGCGACGAGGCCACGTGAGACAACTGGATGGACTATTGGTGGTTTACCCACCAATTCATTTTCTCATCTCAAAAAGAAAAGCCAATTCATTTTCTACCCCAAATTCTTCAAAATCGATTTATTTTTGTTTATCAAACTTAGCTAACCTTGATTTTTTTTTAAAATTATGCAATAGAAACAATTTTAAAACGAGCCACATAGCCAATTGAATAATAGAGAATTACCTATTTGGCAAAAATTTGGCGCTTCCTTCTTTGGTCTAGAAAAAAAATCTGTTTCCTACCCGACCCAGAAATTTTGTTTCATTCTTTTCTTGGCACTTCCGTCCATTTGTGGCCATAACGGTATCAAATGGAGTCACAAGAAAATCCCCAAAAATACTTTTTGGTCCATATACATAACCAACCTGCTTCCATATTTTTAGTGGAATTTATTACACACATTAAACAAATATTTCTCTATTATCTAACTTTACGTCAACATCATTATTATTTTCAAAACACCCATTAAGCTTTATATGCTGAGGTTCAAACTTTTACAGTGAGCTACATATACAACAAAGGGAAACATACAAATTTTTGTGTAATATTTGGAACACTTTCCTATAGCAAGTAGTTTCCAATTCAATTTTATATCTAAAAACAAAGATAAGGGTAGATCTATCATTTAATTATAAATTTTAGGGCTGCAAAAATCACCACAGAGCCAAATTATCATATGAAATCTATTGTCCAAGTTTCATGATTTTTTGAGTTTATTTAGCCCATTTTTGGCATTCCTTTTGTTTTAGATAACATGCAATAAACCGAGGGCATAAAAATCTTTTCATGGATCCCCATCTTTACCGTTCCTAGACCTGATCATGGGCCACCCGACCCGACGAACCCGGCCCAACCCGCCCGAAAAAAACCCGATCCAACCCGGTTAGTGCGACGGGTGGGCACGGGCCGTAAATTTTGACCCGGCGCAAAAATCGGATCGGGCGCGGGTTAGAATTTTAGCCCGCAGGTTGGCTCGATGGCCTGAGCAAACAAATAAAAAAAATTAAAATACAGTGAGCGTGCGCGGGGGCATGCTCACCGGAGTCGTGAGCTCGGGTTGTCGGGCTGACCCGCGGGTCGTCGAGTCTGGCGACGGGCGGGCTCGGGCCACGAAATTGAGCCCGGTGCTCGGGTCGGGTCGGTCGTGGGCCAGCACACAAAAGCGTCGGGTTTGCTCTGACCCGACCCGACCCGGTCGATGATCAGGTCTAACCATTCCGTAGATCTACTAACACGGAATACAACTCAACAAAGTTTGAATTTTTAACATTTTTATTAGATTTTTAATGGATTTTCATATATTTTCAAATGGACCGAAGTGCCGAGAAAGAAACGAAATAAAAATTCTGGGTTGAGTAGGGAACAAAAAAAAATTTCTAGCCCAAAGAAAGAAACGCCAAAATTTTTAGTCCAAATAGTTAATTCTCTCATTTAATAAACTCCTCACTCACGAAAGCCAGAGAAAGGAAAATCTGGGCCGAAATCCCAGCGACGTATCGTATTCTAGGGCCAGTTTGGTTAGTGTCCCCCTTCAAAAACTTTTGTAGAAACACCGTCACTTTTGTTGCCAACACAGACGATTAAAAAAAAGACGTAAACGGTGTGTTAGTACAAAAGAGAGAGATTCATTGGTTTCAGGGTTCCATCCTACCAGACGCCAAACAGCATATGCTACACACATTCTTATCCACATGCTGGTGTCATTTACTGAAGTCACCGTCTCCACTTTCAGTGAAATTCTCAAAGGAAAGCAGCAACAGCAACAACAAACACACAGCAGTCTGCCGGCAAACTTTGTATGCTAGAGTAAGATTTACAGTTCTTTCTACACCTTTACATATATTACAGGCCACTCGCTGTGTCGAGTTTGAGAAAGGCCCCACTTCTGCGTTGCGCACTACTTTGGAGCAAGCATACATGCACTTATTCCAGTGGTCCTCAGATGTCTGCGTTGATTCCAAATATGCGGACCTTGTGCATGTTCGGCAGTTTTGCAACAACCAGCACGAAGACTGCCACCGTGTTGAGGAAAAACATCGGCTGCTTGTAGTCAGTCAAGTGTGATGCAATGAGATACCTGGAAGAATATGCCTTAGAATATATGCCACCTGATATCAGCTTGGTTTCAGAATTACAATGACAATGTTAATGGTGCACAAAATTTCATCAATGGTGATTTACAGCCAAGCATTGGGGGCTTTAATTTGTGAAAAAAGAATATGCAACACTTAGAAATGGAACCAAAGCAACATAGAAGCAAAACAGGAGTAAGCAACTAACACAGGATGAGGATCAGGTGTTCACTTTCACGAGTCTACAACTAAATTTAGAATTAACACATCACACAAAGAAAGTATTACAGAATGTCTAGATTCAGCAGCCTTTGTGGCACTGGCAGATACTAACTAATCAGTCATCAGCCCAACTTTGCACTCTTGGTGAATATCATAGCTCTCATTTGAACATTTGGATCACAAGCAACAAAATAGTCCTTCAAGATACAACAACAGCGATGGGTAGTTGGATAATAGCTAGAAGAGAGATTTCCGTGACAGTGTGATACCCACGGACAATGTTTTACAAACCCTTTAATTGTTGTTCTTTTATATTAACTTCTTTCGTAGCACACCATTAAAATCATTTTTGCATAATTTTCTCTGCCCCAAAACAGTGTGGCATCAGTACAGGTGTATAACTATGTTCTGTGCAATGTGCATCCTGTGATTTGAACAAAAGGCAGACTTATGAACAAGCCAAGTTTGGATAGGTAGTCTGATGGGCAAGGGCAAGCAAGTATATTCTTGTATTTCCTTTTGCAAACAATACACCCAAAATTGTTGATTAATATTTAGTAGGAACAAAATGCAATATGTTACACAAGCAATGTTAATCAACAGTACAACATTGTACTGATTATAAGCTTCATTTCCAGATCTAAAGAGTAATTTGTTCAAGTGTAGTGAACTGCAGTAGGATGAGATGGAATCAAGGAACTTACAGCACCACAGGTACCACAGTAAGAAACTTTCTGTTCCGAGTAAGCTGCTGACCATTGTCAATTTGCTCCCACCATGTCAATCTGCTGTACATTCCTTGGTCATCAGCAGCAAAAGGGGTACCTTTCTTCCAATGGAAGAAGTGGTAAGTGATCTGAAAATAGAACATTCCAGTGTGTTAACTGAACTTCAACAAGCAATTGACATAAAACAAAGGAATTTGAGTTTCTTCACGCAAGTCTTGTCTACCAATACATGAGTGACCCATGTGTTTCTTTACTTTTAGAGCAAAACACAATAGAAGCAGAACCTAAAATAAAAAATCATGACATCAACTTGGCTTAAAAACGGAACGAAATGCGTCTTTTGAGTTGAAAGGGCAAATTTATTCGAACACATATCTGGCTCAGAAAGATATGTGGTGCCTTTATCAATAGCCAATCATAATCTACAAGGTTCGTATTTTGAGCCAACATGACATCTGCAAATCCAAATATTAACTAGAGATAAGTCCAATTCGATGTCCTTTTGATACAGTGGCATTCATGTCATCATCCTTCCTCGCCCATTCAGCATGAAGGGCCCACATACCATCACCTCCCTCCTCTGTCACCTTCCCAATACCCTCTCTATTTTCCCTCTGCTTGTCATCAGCCATGCTGCTTCCATATGTTTTCTGCTGCTACCCAACATGCATGTTCACTTTCAAAGCTCCAAACGCTACCACTGCTCAACCCACAACTGCCCAACCCTCTTGCCCATTAAAAGACAACGTCAAACATCTACCCTGCCACTGCCAGCAGACGGAAAAGGGAGAGGGAATTGGAAAGAGAGAGGAGGCAAGTGATGACATGTGGGTCGATCATGATAAATGGATGAGGAAGGATGATAACATGGATGTCACTGTGTCAACCAGTGCCACATAGGATATAGAACACTTGGAACTGGTCAAGGGGGGTATAATTTGTGGCCCGCACTGAAAGTTGAGGGTGTGCGATTCCTTGTTTTCGGGTTTAGGGGGGAGTCCAGGCACTCTTTAACAAGTTCAGGGGGCGAATTGGACTGACTCCTAATTATGGCACATTGCAAGTCGGTGGATTACAATCGGAAGCTTGTCCTGGAGCAATGGTATGAACTTTCTTGTTCAAGAAAGCACACCAAATTCTAGCAACTAGTTGCTCTCCACAGTACACCTAGATGGACCTTTCAAGAGTCAATATCTGATAACAACCTGCTCTGCATAAACAAAGAAATGGTCCCGGGTAAGGACGGCATGCTTGTTTTGACTTTTTTTTTTTTTTTTGTGTGTGCAAGGGGAACCATTTCACACACAATAAGTGGGGGACAGAGTTTATGATAAACTAACAGAATTGCACAACCATCCCCACAAAGAGAGTTTATATATTACCATTGATATTCATCTCGTAAAAAATCTAGGGAAGCGTATCTCCTATGGCTTTCCTATATTCGTAAGAATCCATCCATGTCCACAGATGGAAGAAATAATTTAATTGCAGACGCCCCATCACTTGATCCTCCACAGATTCCGCCTTTGCATCATGGAAAATCCAAAAAAAAAAAAATCCAAGAACATAATCCCCTTTTGCTAAGAACTTACACTCAAAGCAAGAATATTATGCTCACGTCCTTGACCCGCCCGAATAAAGCGGTCCTACCGGAGCCTGAATGGCCATGAACTGTTGGGGAGCAGAAAGATATCCCAAATTGGGGCAGATCAATAACGAAGGAGCTAATTAGCCAATCCAAGAAACTACCAGCAGGTGAGGTCCAGCACAACCAAATCTGCGGGGTACGAGGGACGGAAGCAGCCCAGCTCGAGACAGAATGGGACCAAGGAGGCGCAAAAATCTTGATTCGATCGCGCGTCGTAAGCGAACCCCAGGGCCAGAAGAAAGGGCGAGGGGCCGCGGACTTACGGCGAAGTGCGCGAGGTTGACGACGGTCCAGGCAGCCCCCGGGGAGCAGCCGGAGACGGAGAGGACGAGGAGCCAGGCGAAGAAGAGCAGCAAGATGTAGGTGGTCCAGACGCCGGGGTACATGAACCACTCGGTGTTCTTGTTCACGTCCACCGGCGGCGCCGCCTCCACGTAGTAGGGCTCCCCTCGCCGCCCCATCTCTCCCCCGCGCCGCGCAGGCCTGGTCAGCAGCGGACGGTGCCGGATCTCGGGGTTTCTTTCGAGCGTTGGGTGCACGGGAGGGAGGGAGGTCAGGTTGGGTGGTGCGCGCGTGAGCGACTGCCGGCGAGACGTGCGTGGACGACGGCCGTGCGGGAATGGGGCTGCCTTGGTGCCGGTTGGGTTTGGTTCGGCTTTGGTGGGGGTGCGGGACGAGACTGTTGGCTCCAGCTCGTGAGACTGCTCGTCTAAATAAATATCTCAGCCCTTCCGGATTGTTCTAGCACTGCGTTTGGATGTGGAAACGGCGTTTGGTTAATCATAGAATTTGGAAAAGGGAAACCAAACTGTAACATTGATAAAATTGATTTAGCCTCGAATTAAAGGGGATTTAGGTAAAACTGATTGATCCAATCTCTAATTCCATTTATACCGAAGGAGCTCGAAGGAAAAGGTAATATACGGAGCAGAGAATTGCCATGAATCGTAAGATCACGGCGGCGACAGGATCTGTGGGTGGCATTTGACCAGCAGGAGGGTACGTGTGAGAATTTCCTGTGGCCAAACTGTAACATTTTAACTAAATAATATCGTATAAATATAACTAGTAGTAATATTCATGGCACATGCAACTGGTTGTAGCTTATATACAGCAAAAAATGTAACATGGACTAATCCATGAAAACCGCAATCCTTTTAAATAAGCACTACTTCATGTTTACACAGTAATTTAGCAATAGCAAACGTGTCCAGTGCTCTTCCTTACGTTGCATACTTGAGGCTATCAGCTCCATGAAATATCTTCAAGTAGTTGGCTGAAATCTACGCTCTATTTTTAACAATTCCCTAAGATTACAGTGTACCATGCAACATATTATAAGGGATCCCATAAGCTCGCTGCTGTCTTGCATGGTGATTTCTTAATGAAGTCATGTGCTTCATCCAGATAACCACATATTGCCAACAGGTCAACCATGCACGCAAAATTCTCAACTGTTTGGGGGTCATGCAATATTTCCTTCCCGTGCTATCAAAATACCCCCGTCCTTCAATAATTTACTCCTTTGTTCTGCAAGCAGCAAGTAGCGTTGTCATTATGTGGGCACACAACTAATATTTAAGATTAACAACTACTCTGGAGAAATGCCTAGGTAGAAATCTAGAAAAGAGGTGGAAAGGAAAAATAACGCGCATCAATATCACCTGTATCACTTGTTGCATATAGCTCAGTTCTGAAAGCTCCAAACACCTCCACAACTGTGCCCTAGTGTAGATATAATCATGCAGTCAGATGGGATTAGTTCAGTACTGATGAGGTAGTATTAGCAATGACAATGGGGAACTTACTGAAGAAGAAATCCAAGCATTCAGTCACAGTGAACAGATTGCAGCGTCAGAGGAGAGCATCAGATATTGTATATTGTTAAATATATATAGCATCCCTAAGGAAAAAGTAGAATGCATATATGCAAGCTAGCTCGACATGTTGCTTGCACACAACATTATTTAAATTGTATTCACTATTGATTGAGAGTCCTAAGAAACAAAAACAGATTAATGACAAATTACCCAAACAACAAAAAGAAAAGAACCACCCTCCCCCTCCTAGTACCTTGAGAAGATATCGATGGCATGGAAAACACACACAAAAAAACTATACAGCATAGCTGACTAAACTAAGCAACATCACTGAAGCCTTTTAATCCCAAGCAAGTTGGGGAATGCTAGAGTCAAATGGAAACCCAGCAAGAGTCACCAGCAGGAGAATTTCTCTTGGGTTTCATCTCCGTTTGAGTAGCTAAGTTTTTACATTGGTTCAACATGCCTATCACAACCTTTTAGGGATGGAACCCCCTCCTCCTTTATCCGGGCTTGGGACAAGCTATGTTGAGACTTGAGACAACATAGGCAGAGTTAAACTAAACTAAGTAACACACTAAACATAATTAGGAAAGTACCCTACGCTGATAATAGCCTTAGCAGACTTATTGAATACCCTATGCCACAGGAAAAAAATAGAATGTAAAATTGTAACATAGCACATATTGCTGAAAGAAATATGAAGATAGGAATATGTCAAAGACATATATAGTAGTTATCTAAATTCAAAAGAGATGACAAATTACAGGACCTATGGATGCAATTGACAATGACAATAGTGTAAATGTACTACTAAAGCTATGTAAATTACCATATGGTACAGGAGTAACAGAAAACTATTAGACAACTCAAACATTGAATACAGTCATACTTGCTTCTACCATATGGATGAAAAAGACAATATACATGTCACGGGCAGAGGAGGGACGGTTGGATGATGGATTACAGCGAAGGTTGTATGAGAAACTGGTTACAGGACGCGGCCCTGGACCTCGACGGTGCGGCGGAGCTATGGCGGCAGCTTGACGTCACACCAGGGCGGCAGGGCGCAGTAGGAACTAGAATAGATGTAAACTAATGCCTGCCTAACTAACCCTGATCAACGGCTTGTCGGCTTATATAATACCGGCCAGGATAACAACGAACTAATTGATCTCCTAAAATCTAGCTAACAACTAAGCCAGACCCGGTGATCTTCTTGTGCGGTCACCCCAGTGCCTGGAGTAGACAGTTCCCCATATGACAGTACAACCATCTAATTCTCCCATTCAGATTTAGCGACAGTGAAACTAGATTATATAAAAACTGAGAACAAGATTAGTATGTAGTAAGTTACAGCAATCTATAAAACTCTGTGAAAAGGCTAGCACAACTTCAAACATTTTTAATGCACACAAAACACATTTTCGCTTGCTGGATATATAAAGTGTCTAGAACTTTAGATAACTAAACTCACTAACACGGTGTGCAATTTGCTTAGTCATTATAACTGAATCTAGTCTAGAACATCTGAAAAAAACAAAATCTGCAAGGCCACTAAGCAAAAAGCAGCAAACTAATTCACTCCTGCCAATTTCAGTGTGGCCATCCAGAACAAATGAAACAAACTAGAATAACAGTGAAATTCATGCCAATATTCAGAAAACTTCCTCAGCCTATTATTCTGCTTCGAATTAACACACAAGAAAAAACTATACAGCATAGCTGACTAAACAAAGCAACATCATCAAAGCCTCTTAGTCCCAAGCAAGCTGGGGAAGACTACAGTCGAAACCCAACAAGAGTGACCAGCAGGAGAATTTTTCTTGGGGTTTCATCTCCATTTGAATATATAGATAAGTTTTTACATTGGCTCGATACACCTATCACAACCTTTTAAGGACGCGACCCCCTCCTCCTTTATCCGGGCTTGGGACCGGCTATGTTGGGACAACATAGGCGGAGTTACCCTAACCTAACCAACACACTACACGTAATTAGGAAAATAACCTGCAGGGAAAAAAAAAAGAATGTAAAATGGTAACATAGTACATATTGCAGAAAGAATACCATAATTAGGAAAAATACCCTAGCACCCATATTGAATACCATGCGCTGCTGGAAAAAGATAGAATGTAAAATGGTAACATAGTAAATATTGCTGACAGAAATATGAAGATAGGTATCTGTCAAAGACATATAGTAGTTAACTAAATGCAAAAAAAAAAAGATGAAAAACGACAGGACCTACAGATGCAGTTGACAGTAAAACTTACGGTGTAAATATACTACAAAAGCTATGTAAGTCATCATATAGTTAAGGAGCAATTAGTCACTATAACTGAATATAGCCTAGAACATCAGAAACAACCTAAATTTGCAGCGCTGCTAAGCAAAAAGGAGCAAACTAATTCACCCCTGCCAACATCATTGTGGTCATCCGGAACAAAAGAAACAAATTAGAATTAGAATAATAGTGAAATTTATGCCGATATTTAGAAAAACTTTCTCAGCCTATTATCCTGCTTCAAATTAACACAAGTTAAAATATCCTAATTCATTGCTAACCTGTCTCCTGAACGGCTCAAGTGCTGGTTTTTTCCCTCCAAATTTTAAGTTTTCAGCCGTAAGGAAGACAAAAGAAAAAGGAATGTCAACAACTCCAAGCAAAAACAAATCAAAATCTCACAAGAACAAAGCATTGAGGAGATAGACCTTCATCCGCAGGCACATCTCAAGAGTGACAAAGAAACCTTCGATGTGGCAAGAGAAGAACTATGCTATGTTGTGGCGCAGCACAATCCCTCTCCCGACCACCAGCAACACATGACAGATGAATAAAGCAGAGAACTAGTCACGGTATGAAATTGCTATGCTACACAAATCTAAGCAGCGAGATAGTAGATAAGAGGAACAGGTGGGAGAACAGAGGATACCTTAGCCTTACCCTCGTCGGAGTCCAGCCGGCCAACCATCAGGCCACCCAGAGGAAGAAGGGGCAGGTCGCCGCGAACTCAGGCGTCCAATTGCCGCAGATATAGAAGCTGTGTCCTTGTGTCGGACCTGGGGTCATCACCAGGCCGCTCTTGATCGGGATGCCGCAGTAGCAGTAGGTGGGCATCCGTGGTTGTGGCTGAGCCATGAGCTGTAGCGGTGGCTGAGGAGCCACGTCTTCCTTCGGCGCCATCAAGACCGTGAACATGCATGTAATGGAAATAGTAGCCCCGCGCCGCATCAAATCGGCGAGCAGCAACGCCGTATTGCGGGCATCGTCGAGGCCGCAGTGGGGGCGGCCATCCCACTGCAATCCTGCTTCTTGGACTGCCTCCTGAAGGTTGCGGCGCCTCTTGCCAAACACGGACTCAAATGGGACCCTCAGATTGATCCATTGCTCAAAGTAGGATGGCTTCACTAGATCCTTGAGCGCACACTCAGCATCAAGCAATGTTCTACAGTCCCAGTCACCCCAGGTGACCACGGCAACACGGTCTCTTGCTGCGCCCGCTGCCACCAGCCAGGCGTCGTGCAGAGCGAGTGCGTCGGCAAGATCCAGGCCGCCGTCTACATCCTCCTGACTGATGCCCGTGAGCTCGCGGCAGAAGGAAGTGAGGATCGGGTGGTGCCTCGGCCGCACATAGGTACGGAAGGCAGACACAAGCTCGCCGGTGACTCCGTGGACGAGAACGGCTGGGAACTCGATGATCTCCTGCGGAAAGATCTGCGCATCCTTCTCGCAGGTGGCCTCGAAGTCGACGACTACATAGTAGTCGAACTGGCACAGGCGGGAGACCTGGGACGCCATGCTGGGGCGGCGCGTCCCGGGACCCTAGCAGCAGCGGATGAGAGACAGCAGGTGGCGTCGAGGCAGCAGGGGGCGTCGCCGGATCTTGGCGGCGGATGAGAGACAGCAGGGAGCGTCGCCGGATCTTGGCGGCGGACGAGAGACAAGGGCCCTCAGCAGTTGGCAATTGCGTGAGATTCACGATTGGGGGGGGCGTTGTGAGATTCGCGATTGGGGGGGCAACGAGAATAATATCTCCTGCATAATGGCGGCGGCGGGACGCGGTGTTGCCGCGGTGGGTGGAAACCGAGCCAGCTGTCGGCTCGGCTCATGCCAGCTAATGAAGATACCGGCTCGGCTCGGTAAACAAACAAGACAGAAACTGAACTCGGCTCGGCTCCTAAGAAACTTGAGCCAGCTCATTTCCACTCGCCCGGCGCACAACAGCACGAGGGGGAGGAGAGAGCAGCGAGGTCACCAGCCGGAGCCGGGAACGGAGGAGTGGGGGCTTACGGCGAAGTGCGCCCGGCGGCGGCGCCTCCACGTAGTAGGGTTCCCCTCGCCGGCCCATCCCCGCGCAGGCCCGGTCAGCCGACGATGCCGGATCTCGGGGTTGCTTTCCACGGGGCGACGCGAGCATTTGGGTGCACGGGAGGAAGACCAGGCGGTGGTGCGCGTGCGAGTGATGGCCGGCGAGCCGTGCGCGGATGGTGTGGAGGTGGTGCGCGGACGGCCGGCGAGCAGCTGGGTGTTGGGTGCGGGGTTCGGTGCGGAGGACTGGGTGCGGGTGCGGGTGCGGGCTGGGTGTGGACGGGTGGTGTTGACTCGTTGGTTTCGCTCGTGGTACTGCTGCTGCTGCTGTCTGATCCAACGGCAAAATATCTCAAGCCTTCAGGATTGTTTAGTGTAAATCAACTTTCAGCGAGCGTTTATTAGAAACGAATGGACCGTTTCTCGCTGGAGTCCCTTTTCCCATTTTATTTCCTTTTTCTCTCTACATCTTTCTATATTATAATTTAGAGTTAAATATGCATCAGTCGTCCATTAATTTTTTTTCTGGTTGTGTCGGTTGGACCCATGAATTTTCAAACTGTATTTTGAGATTCATTTCACCTTAGGTCATACCTTTTCTTTTTTATGTTTTATTTTCCATTTAGCCCCTTGAGTTTTTTGGTTGCGGTGACGGGACGCAGGAGTGCATTCGATGGCTGGACGTAGGGGTGAGTGTTCAGTTCCCGGTTCGGTTCCTCGGTTCTTTAGAAATTTTGGTTATTTAGAAATGGGAACCGAATTTGCATCCAGAGAAGCATGGAACCGAGCATTTTGGTTCTCGATTCTTTCCGTTCGGTTTTCGGTTCCGACGGAACTAGCTGAATTGTAGGCGACAGGCACGTTGGGTGGGAAGGGGCGTACCAAGTGTCGCCGCTGTAGAGCAGTGGGAGAAGCTGTCGCCGCACCGGAGGAGGAGGCCGGGCGCTGCCGCCGAGCGCAGAGGGGGCGAGGCTGGGCACCGCCTGTTGGAGGAGGAAGGTCGCGGAGGACGCACGATTCGGCGACTGGCGATGCGCAGGCTGTAGGGGATCCGCTACTGCTACAAGGCGCGGCGAGGCGAGGGAGCCAGTGCCTGAAGGGGATGCGTCGAACTCCGTCGAGGCCAGCGGTGGGCGTGGCTAGCGGCCAAGGCAGGGGTGCGGATGCCGCCGGAGGAGGGAGGGAGACCAGGGAGCGGGAGGGAAGAAGGCCGAGGTTCAGGGTGAGGACTAGGGGTGCGGACACCGAAGGGGGTGGGAGAGAGGCCTAGGTGGGCCGGTGGCCACTGGCCTCTTAGGGTTTACGCATTGGGCTAGGCCACATTTGTTGGGCCTTTAATATTTCAGTTTTTTCGGATTTTTGAGGTTTAGAACCCAAAATTCCTCGGTTCTTTCTGTTATCTGAATGTTCCTTTTTTAATCTAGTGAGGGTTCATTGTTGATCTACATCGGTTGAACTTATCCACCCCTGGTTTGACCGAACAATCGCTAATCTTTCTTCTTTAAGTTTAGTGCTAGGTCATTCCTAGTTGAGTTTTATCTGAGTTTCATTTTCATTAAATGATATAGCGTATCAGCATGGTGGCATGACATAGAAAGATAGTTATGAAGAGAGATAGAGAAAGTTTAATGAGAGGGAAGAGAGTTTCATCTATATGAAACCCATACCTAGACAAAAAGCTGACATGGAGTACACTTTTGGAAATTGGGAAATAAAACTCTCCACTAGGAATAGACTTATTTCAGTTTAGCTTGTTCATCCCTCCTCTAAACTACTTTCAGTTATCAACTAACATTATTTGTATCTTTAAACAGGTCGGATCCACTATCTCAAAATTGTTAGCTGCTAAAATTAGTTGGCATTGTACCCAACTATATCTAGCTAATGGAGTAGCTAAGTATTTGCTACACACTTAACTAATGGTTATCTAGTTTAGTTGGTTCAACCCAATTAATAACAACTGATGACCAACCAAATGGCTAAATTGTTCTCCTCTGATATACACCTCTGTCTCTCACCAATTGAGTAAAATACAATAGAGTATTTAGGATAACTGAAAGTCAAAACACCTCTTAGCTTACTGTATATGTTGGACCAAACATCCTCTAATATTACATAGCTAGCTAATAATTAGCCATCAAATATTATCTATGAGCTACTAGGTCCAAATAGGAGGAGCTAGTACCTTTTATAGAAGGCTCATTCTTATATTTTGTTTACCTTGTACTAATTTTATAGGAAATAGATGCCATATGGTAATAAGTTAGTTGCCCAGCAGGTAAGGTAAGCTAGGCAATACATTCAAAGTGGTGGCCCACGATAAAAGACGATGTATACCCCAAGCTTGTACAAGATATGTTTGATTCTAGTCGGCTTATATAGGAACGCAATAAGAAGTACAAGGTCAGATCTAGCCATTGTATTCCAACAAGAACCAATACCTATAACCTACGTATAATTCTACCTTGAGTATATAAGGTGGGGGTACCGACCCTTAAGATATCATCACATCAATATTGTACTTCCTTGACACCAAATTTGACTTGCTCATCTTATTTAAAAAATTTCATAATTTTTATTTATTTTCATTGTGATTTAGTTTAGCATATAACATACTTTAACTATGAATTGAATTTTTCTACATTTTTCACAAATATTTTGAATAAGACGAGCCGGTCAAACTCGGTGAAAAAAAGTCAAACGAACCTATAAATTGGGACAGAGAGAGACATGCTTAAATCAATACAAGTCGATGAATACATGAATAGAATGTGGTTCAAACATGTCTATTTTTTTCACGCAATCTTGTATCACCATCAACCATTATCACCACTAACTTTGTTTCAAAACCCACCTCATACGGTGCATCTCATGATGGACCAAATATATGAAAACTCGACAGAGAGACTGTATACTGCAAATCGAGATAACAGATATCTGTGAAGATTGGACTGACGTCAAAGAGGGAGGTGAATTAGTATTTCTAAAAACTAAGGTTTCTAAAAACTACAACTACTTAAGCAAAACCTATACAAGATAAATCTAGCTATGTGTACTAAGGTTTTGCTAAGTGTTGCTAATTCTACCGAAGACTAATACTTGCAACCTAGTTTCACCTAAAAACTAACCTATCAAGCTAGTCTAGGAATGTAAGTACGCAATTGCAAAAATGTAAATGCGGAAGCTAAAGAGATAGGTAAAAAATGTAAACTCTTGATGACGATGTCGGCGGTGGCACAAGATGAAGACACTGAGATTTTTTTCCGAGGTTCGGGGAGGCCAACGTGCCTCTACCCCATACTCCTCATTTGGCGCCCCTGTAGGCTTTGCTCTCGCGCAATCCTCAAAGGAGTGTGGCTTCGCCCACGCAAGAGTGGAGGATGGCAAAGTGACTTCTGCGGAAGTCAAGCAACCACGATCGGGTCTCCGGATATTCTCGGTACATACCCACACGAGCCCTTCTCTCGTGTAGTCTGCGACTACGGCCTCGCCCACACAAGGGCAGAGGAGTGTCGGGCCGTTGGGGTCTTTCGAGTCCTTCTCGCGGAGCTATCCCGCTGTCTCCACTATGAGAAGCTTTTGGCCAACGTGCCGAGGGCCTTCCTCCCTCTCACAAGTAAAGTGGAGGCCACTCCACACTCCGAAGGGTCTCGCAAGACTTACAAGCCCCACACTTACAAAGGTAAACGTGCACACATGCATGAGTGATAGACAACCTGGCATAAGCAAAGATGCACTAAGCACTGGCTATGCCGGAATTGGCTATGCCGGAATGTGTCTAGTTATGCTCTAGGATGGTGGGGTTCACAAAATGTGTTCCTACACTTCAAATGGGCTTGAAGAATGTGTCTCAACACTACAATGAGCTCAGGAGTCACCAACAATACTGTGAAGGCCGGCTAAGGGGGTATATATAGGCTACACCTTCAAACTAGCCGTTGGAAGCCTTTTTCCCTTTTCTGCGCAACCATCGGATTGTTCGGTGGTGATACCACTGGACCGTCCGGTGCATGTAATTGACTAGCCATTGAGTCGACCGTTAGACTTGGAATCCGACCGTTGGAACCACAGGACTATCCGGTGCTGCACCACCGGATTGTCCGATGCGTGTTGGAGCGCGATCTTCAAACTTGTAGTGCTCCCTGTCCAGAACGTCCGGTGGTACCACCGGACCGTCCGGTGCGTTAAACTCTGGGACTTGGCCGCTTCTTCTCCCTTCGGCCTAGAACGTCCGGTGGTGTCATCGGACCGTCCACCACCGGACCGTCCGGTGGATGATATTGCACCGGGTCTTGAATCTTTAATCTTAGCCATCTTCTACCCGCCGGACCGTCCGGTGCTCGAAAAAATCTGGGGCAGCCATGTCAGGACAACCGCTTCTGACGGGATGGAATCTTGGGTCTTTTCTTGTACCTTCTAGGTCCTACTTTGAGGTGTTTGTACCATATGTCCATTTTTTTTTGCACCTTGGGACTTAAACAAAAACACTTGCACGCACATTAGTCCCAAATGGTACGTGTTGTCAACTCAATCACCAAAATCACAATAGGAAATTAAGCACAAGCCTTAGGACACATTTTCCTTACAATCTATTTTTTATATGCTGCTAAGAAATAAATAAATTCTGAGAGTTATTTTAAGTTAAACTATTTTAGATCTTGATTAATTTTATAAGTATAATTTTTATTCACATGTTTTTGCTTGTCTATGTTTAGCCATATGAATGAAAAAATTATTTGGTTAATTTTTAGTTTAAAGTAAAACCCAAACTATGATCAAATTTTGAATAGTGCCTTAGGGCTAATTTGGCAAGCTCATTTCCCCTAGATATTTGAGGGGTTGTAAAGAATGAAGGGAGAGGAATCCCCACGGTCCTCTAAAATCCCCTAGAAGAAATGAGGTTGCAGCCCTTAGGGCTAGTTTGGCAACCCTATTTTACTAAGGGATTTAGAAGAATGAAGGAAAAAAATAAACTAATTTTTTCTCTATTCTCCCAAATGGGCTATTTAGATACAAGCCATTATAAATTTGTTGGATCTGAGAAATGCCATCAACCTTTCAAAAATTGGAACCAAGTCACTGAACTTTGCAACGTTTTGGAAATACACCACTGTATACGCATAACAGGCATTTGGGCCCACTGTCAGGTGTACTCACCGAATACGTACCTCTTATGGTCCATTTTGCCCCTGCCCGCTCGGATAAGGCCCAGGCGCCCATCCGCTCATCTCCCCAGCCACCTCTCTCTTCCCTATTCCTCTCCACCTCCCGCAAGAACCCTGACCCTAGGACTCCAGCGCATGCCAAGGAGGCCCCAAGCGTAGCAGCAGCGAGTGGATCGAAGGTCAGGGATGAGGTACGGGAGCAGTTCACTGAAGGCGTTGTCCGGGTCGAGCTCAATGCCGAGTGGATGGGAGGAGGGTCTTCCCCTCATTGATTGCCCACATTGTGGGGTTGAAGTGATCAAGATTAGGAGCAGGTCAGTTGAACGAAGTATTTTTCAAGTGTCCCAACAATATCAAGGTGAGTACATTTGGCGTTTTGGTGGATTTCTGTTCTAATCTGTTCTGGCCGTTAGCTTCATGTTGTTCGTGGCCAATAGGATGACCCGATGACGTGTGGATTCATCAAAAGTGAGAAGCAATATGCCGCTTAAGTTCGCGGATTGGCAAAGCCTGCATATTCCAAGTTTGCTGGTGTGGCTCAAGACCATGGTTTTAGTCATGCTGAACTGAAGCTGCAGATAGATGAAGTCAAGTAGCAGCTCGAGATAGCTATGGTGGACATTTGGCAATTGAAGATGGAGAATCAAGAGAGGAAGAAAGCAATTGTATTAGACACGCCTTTGTTAGTCATTCTGTTCATAGGTGTAATGGTTGGTGTGTTGGTGACTGTCAAGTGGACATGGACTTGATTTAGTAGTTTGTGTAAGGGATGCTTGGTGTGTTGGGTGTCATGGTCTGTACACGAACACTCAAGTGTAATGAATCTAGTTGTAATGTGGAATTTAACTAGTTATTTGCACATGTTGTTAGCCAATTGTCATGGCTCTGAGAATATTCACTGCCATTCACCACTGTCACACAGAAATATGTAACTGACATAGAAACTTGCAGTCAAATGGACAATATCGCCATTCACCACTGGCATATATAGCATTGTTCAAGAACCACATAGCACACATAGCTAACAGCATCTGGACATTACAAGTCCAAGTAGCATGTGATAAGAGTACCATAACTAACATTACAGGTCCAAAACATGATAGAGTAGCTTAACTAACATGACAGGTCCAGAACATGATAGAGTACCATAGCTAAACATTAGTCCAAGTGCCACATGCACCTATGTCACACACCATTGTAGAAAATAAGGTCACGGGATGCCTAGCAGTTCTTTGAGGCTTTTAACCACCTTTGGAGGTGGTGCAGATTCAGACTTCATCTTTTCCTTAAGCTCCTTCCTCTTCTTTGGGGTTTTATTCTTTTTTAGTGGAGCCACCTTGACCTTCTTCTTCTTCTTTGGTGCAGATGCAGAGGTCCCAGCCTCACCTTCTTCCATTTTCCTACAGTTAGATGTCCAAGTGTTAGTGCACAGTTAGGTAGTTTTAAGAGTTATGCCATAACCAGAAAACATCTCACCTTTTGGTAGTTTTTTTGACAGGAACAGGCTTGCCATCTTCACCACACTCAGGTAGTTTGCATGTCTTGGCAAAGTGGCCCTTTTCACCACACCTCTTGCATCTAACTCTCCTCCTGCTAGCCTTGAGCTCTAGGCAACCTCTGATCCTTGTAACCCTGGGCCTACCTGGTGCCCTACCCAACCTAGCAGGCCAAACTTTGACACCAAGATCTGGTTGAGGCTAATCTGATTTGTTAGGCATGGGTGGAACTCTTGACTCATAAGCAGCTCTAAACTTGGCTACAGAGTAGTATTCATGTACATAATCTGCTAGTACCATGCCTCTGTTTGACAATATCCAAGCTAAAGCATGCTTGCATGGTTTCCCTGTACCTTGCCACTGCCGACAAGAGCAAGCTATGGTTGGCAAGGTCAACATGGTGTCTCTTTGGGTTGTTCCACTGATCTAGAAGAGTGACATCTGCAAAGTCGTCATCACTTCTAGCTATCTTGACTACCTTCAAGTTGTTACTGATTGCATTGAGTTCCTTCATTACAGCTGACAATATCCCATCTTGCATTTCTCTCCCAATCTTCCTTCTTAGGATACCTTTTCTCCATGATCATTTCCCTCAGACCATCAACAAGCTCATGCAATAGCAGTCCCTTTAAGTACTTGATCTGAGCATTGAAGCTCTCTGACACATTATTGGTGAGATAATCACACTTGCTCTCTGTACTGAATCCTGATCTGTACCACAGCCTACTATGATAGTAATCAAGGTACCATAAGGCATCAGGGGCATATTCATAAATCTTGTCCATATGCCACTTGAACAAACCCACAGTGTAAGATCTAGCAACTAGATATAGGTGTTCAGTGAAGACATCACCTTGAAAATACTTAATGAAATTTCCATACAAGTGCCTCATGCACTCCCTATATTCTGCCTATGGGAACACATCACTCACTGCTGTCTCCAATCCTTTGCAGGCATCTGTGCATATCACCAAACCTAGAGGACTGCCTATTGCCCTATACAGGTGCTGCATGAACCATTTCCAATTATCTTCAGTCTCTGTCTCAAATATCCCAAAAGCTACATAGTACAACCAATTATTGCCATCCACTGAGGTAGCTGAGGCCAACTATCCTGAATATCTACCACTTAAACTTGTTGCATCTACACCTAAGTAGGGCCTGCAGCCAGCCAAAAACCCATCTACACAAGGCTTCAGAGCAACAAACATCCACTGAAAGCACATCCTCTTATTTTTTTTCTCCAAATCTATCTCAATAATGCTGCCAGGGCAGCTAATCTCCATCCTGTGCTTTCCAATTAAAAAGAAACTGAAAACTCTCCTCATATTTACCATGTATCTGTTGAAGTGCTATCTGCATACTTGACCACACTTTGGAATACTTCAACTTTATTCCAAAGTCCCCCTCTAACTTCTCCTTGCCTTCCTTGGCTCCCTTAGAAGGATTCTTCTTCAATCAATTAGAGAGTCTATCAGCAACCCGACCATGAGTTGCTGTCTTGCCTTCTTTCAGCTTGGTTGTGGGACAATTGTGTTCAGCTGGACATTTCTTTATCTGCACAACACAAACAACAAAGGTGCCATTTCATAGTTATACAGAGGAGGCAGCCAAAATAGTACAAAGAGTTAACTAAGGGTACCCAATAACTAACCTGCATTATCCTGAAGTCATGTATTCTAGATGCATGGATACGCCAAGAACAACCCTTATGTGCACACTTGGCAATGAACCTTGTCTTATCAGATCTCATACCACTGAACTCAAGCCCTCTATCGATTGCATAGTGTCTTATTGCTTTTCTGAATGTAACAATGTCAGAGAATAGAGCACCCTCTTCAATTTGGGGGTTTAGGGGATCATTCACCACATTCAGCTCCTCAGGATCTGCATCATTTACTTCTACCTCAGGAGGAACTGCTCCCTTGGCAGCCACAGGACCGGAATCATTAAGATTTGGATTGGCATTGTCAGCATGAGCATTTTGGTCATTTGGATGGACATTGTCAGCTGGTTCTACTGGCTTTGAAGGTGGAATATGTATGTACAAGTGCTCATAATTGACACCACCATACTCTTCCTCATTATCAAATATGTTAGGTTCTGGGTTCACTTTTGGTTCATCATTGTCAGCTGGCTCTGGTGGCTTTGAAGGATTCTGCCTTAGTAGCAGTACGAACATCAACATCAGGAGGCAACACCTCTAGTGGTTCTAGCTCATCAAACTCATGGTCAGTGTGAAAACGTTTATCTAGAACAGCAACAACTACCTGGTAGTGCATCTCGGACTTATACATGTCAAACAAATCAATCATTTCTATCTCATTGGTTAGTCTCACATCCTCACCAAGCCTCTTGTCAGAGAACCATAGAGAAATAGCCTTGTCCTTCTCCCCAGTTCACCTCATTTGATAGACTTTAGCAAATCTAGCGAAAGACCTCCTACCTCCACGTTCCATTTTATAACTTGTCCCTTACGGTACGATTTCTTACCATCAGTAGTGACGCAACGAAAGCTCTCAACTTTAATCTCTAAAGAGAACATGTCAACCCTACGAGAACAAACTTAAGGTCAAACCTACTTCCAAATCCTACCACAATCAAGTTCAGCACTTCAACTATCCCTACCGCACTTGGCTTCCAAATCCATTCAAACCAACAAATCGGGGCAAACATGCTCAGGAGCCATACCTCTCCGTCGCCTCGTTCGTCACAGCATCCATCCCGTCGCGATGTTCCATCACGCGGAATGTGCCAATCCTTCAGTGGGTCAGGTCACCACCACCATCGCCGGGCCGCGCCTTCGATCCACCCGCCTCGTGCTTCGATTCGGGGTCAAGCTGGAGTCATAGGGTTAGGGTTCTTGCGGGGGGTGGAGAGGAATGGGGGAAGAGAGAGGTGGCTGGGGAGATGAGCGAGGGAGACGAGCGGCTAGGCGCCTAGGCCTTATCCGAGCGGGCAGGGGCAAACTGGACCATAAAGAGGTACGTATTCGGTGAGTACACCTGACAGTGGACCCAAATGCCTGTTATGCGTATACAGTGGTGTATTTCCAAAACGTTGCAAAGTTCAGTGATTTGGCTCCAATTTCTGAAAGGTTGATGGCATTTCTCAGATCCAACGAATTTATAATGGCTTGTATCTAAATAGCCCATTTGGGAGAATGGAGAAGAAATTAGTTTATTTTTTTCTTCATTCTTCTAAATTCCTTAGGAAAATAGGGTTGTCAAACTAGGCCTAAGGGCTACAACCTCATTTCTTCTAGGGGATTTTAGAGGACCGTGGGGATTCTCCTTCCTCCATTCTTTACAACCCCTCAAATCTCTAAGGGGAAATGAGCTTACCAAATTAGCCCTAAGGCACTATTCAAAATTTGATCATAGTTTGGGTTTTACTTTAAACTAAAAATTAACCAAATAATTTTTTCATTCATATGGCTAAACATAGACGAGCAAAAACATGTGAATAAAAATTATACTTATAAAATTAATCAAGATCTAAAATAGTTTAACTTAAGATAACTCTAAGAATTTATTTATTTTCTTAGCAGCATATAAAAAATAGATTGTAAGGAAAATGGGCTCTAAGCCTTGTGCTTAGTTCTCTATTGTGATTTGGTTATTGAGTTGACAACACGTATCATTTAGGACTAATGTGTATGCAAATGTTTTTGTTTAAGTCCCAAGGTGCCTGTGTTTGGTTGTTCTCTCCACACCAAGGCCACTGACTCCTCCACCTCCGTCGCCGCTCCCCTTCCCGTCCACCGCCTCCTCCACCTCCGGCCTCCTCCTTCGCCTGAGCCGTCGGCCTCCTCCTGCTCTGTCGTCCGCTGCCGCTCCCCTCTCCATCCACTGCCTCCTCCACCTCCGGCCACTCCCCTCATCCTTCACCCGAGCCGCCGGCCTCCTCCTCCAGATCCACCGGCCTCATCCACCTCCCTCCGCCGGCCTCCTCCACCTCCCTCACACGAGCAGATCCATGGTGGCAGGGTCCTCGTCGCGGCGGCCGCTCCCCGTCGTCGCGAAGCCGCGGCAGCAGCGGGATCCGCCGTCCCCGCACGTCCTCCTCCTCCCGGCTGCCATCCTCGCTCCTCCTCCTCGTCGTCGCCACAGTCCCCGCGCATCCTCCGGCGGCGGGCGAGCTCTTCCTCCGGCGGCGAGCGAGCTCCTCCCAGCGGTCGGCCTCTTCCTCCGACTGTCCTACGCGCCCTCACCGCCGCTCCTCCACACTTGCGTCGGGGAGGGTGGCCTCACCTGGCGCAGGGGTGGCCTCAGGTAGGCGCGAGCAGGGTGGCCACGCAGTCCCAGCGGAGCCGGCCTCCGGAGCTCACGAGGGCCTCACAGGGACGGGCTACGTGAACGGATTGTGTGACCAAACACGGACGAGGGCCTCGCGGGGACGGGCTGGAGGCGGGCGCGGCTGCCAAACAGACCCACAGTGGCTGTACGTAGCCCCTTCCAAATCCCTCGTGGAAATGGATTGCCCACCAAAGTTTCAAACACACCCTTTCTATCCGTTCGTTGCCCAAGCAGTTCAAACGCTAAAAAACCTCAAGCTCAAGGCCGAGGCGAAAGAGAGGCGCGGAGCGGCAGAGGCCAGCCCACCGGCAGTCCGGCACCGCGGCGGAACCATGGGGAGACCGCGAGCGACCGCCGCCGCCTCCAGGTCCAGGTCCATGCGCAACCCCAAACCCAAGATGGACCCCTCCTTCCTCTCCCCGTTGGCGTCGCCGGCGCCCGCATCGCGCACCCGCAAGCGCGCCGTCTGCGGCGGCGGCTCGTCCCCGGCGTCGTCGTCGCCGGGCTCCTCACCCGCCGACCTCAGCATCAGGCTTCCTCTCCTCGCCGGGTTCCTCCGCCTCGCCCCCGAAGCCCAGAAGGGCCAAGCTGGCCGCGCGCTCGCCCCTCGTCGCCAGCCCTCGCGCCGCCTCCCCTCCTCCCGCCGCGTCTCCCTCTCCCCATCCTGCGTCGGCGGGGGGGTTGTCCAGCGTCAGGGACCTCAGGACCGCTGTCTCCTCGCAGATGGAGGACCTCAAGCGACGCCTCGACGCGCTCCATTCCCGCGCGCACGCCGACCTCGACGCGTCCTTCTCCCGCGTCTCCAAGCGAATCAAGGTGAGCTCGCTGTAGTGACGGTGAACCTCTCCACGTCTCCCGCACCCCGCTCCCCTCCCAGTCGCGTAGTTAGGGTTCAGTTTCGAACTTCGCAGTTTGCTTCGCTCGATTCCTGCCAACACAAAGTGCTCCGGGCTATTGGTTCATGGCTTGATGTTGTAGAGCGCTACATGCATGTGCGGAACTAGAGAGAACAGTGATCACATTAATTGCGTACGTGTTTCTAGATGCCATGATCTGGTCTACTGTTTGATTCAGTTACTTGTTGTCTCGTATACTTGTATCTCTGTTTATCTGTAGATTTAGCAAGGCTTTGTTTATTAATATGTGAAATTTTAATTTCTAATTTGTTGTTGCGATGAACTTCTGATATATGGGGTATTGAGGCTACTGCATTGGAGTTTCTACAATTGATATATGAGTTTACTATATCCCTCTTTCTACAACAATCATGCTCATGCATAATTTGCTGGTGGCGATACCTGATTGAAAAGATGTTTTGTACCATTGATGTAAACAGATGGGGATGAAATACAAATCCATGAAACGAGTAGTGTATCCGGATCGCTTCCCTTTAGATGCTTGCATCGTTAGTATACATGGGTTTTGTTGCGAGAGTTCAAGTTCTAGTGTTTTAGCATGAAATGGCACTGAACGTGGTGAACTTCTTTGTGTTCTAAACTTCTTGCTACCATTTTATGTTTATTTATTTGGCTACTTCATTGCATCCATGGCCTATAATTACAATTGGAACAATAGCATGGTCTAATTTATTTCATTCACTCTCCTTACTTGAAGTTCATTCATGTAGGTTAAAATTTGCTCAAATGGCTTGGTGAGCTTTTCCATGTAGATTTTATGTCAACAGTGCATTGTCGACACCAAAATGTTCACACCCTTTGATTTATACACAACCTAGAGTTCATACACACACAATGCATTTCTTTGCTTCTAGTGTTTTATTTACTCTAGTATATGTAAGATCTTAATTCTCTTTTCAGAACCAAAACCAGGCATGCCAGCAACTCACAGATGAAGCTGAAAAGGAGTACAAGAAGATGTCTGATAATATAAAAGAAAGTTCTGAGATGGTCAAGGTACACATTTTGTAGGAGTCTTGGCATCTTAAATTTTCCCGATCTCTTTTTAACCTAATGCCCCCCTGCTATTTTCAGGCAAAGTACAAGCAGATCATCACAGAGGCACGTTCATCCACAACTCGTGGTACTATGCACATACTCAAAAATTTCTTCTCTGTCTGTTCAACTTATGACCACTCTCTCGCTTCCAAAATTAACTGATACTACATAAGATTGCAGAATATGGTCATAGGTAACTAGGTGATAGGTGGAAGGTAGGACATATCAATCACCATGTTCTGTTTCGCTGGTTTTAACACCCATGGCATGATTAGTTGATCCTAAATTGTCTTACAATAGATGTTTCTTCTTCTTTTGAATTGTGAGTTTGCATTTCCTTTAACTTGACTTAGTATGACTATAGTCATACTTCCCCTCGAATGTAAATATTCTTACAGTAAAGGACTAAATGTGAACTGATGATTCACAAAAAAAGGTCTCATGAGAACATTCTGTCTGTGTTAACATGTCATTGATCCCTGTATTTTATTAGCATGTCTCAACTCTATTGTAATGTTTTTTTTTTGAGTAACTCTATTGTAATGTTGGATTTCTGCATTCTCACCTGTCTCTAATAATTAGTGTGCAAGGTGACTATCCCTGAGGTGACAAAATCTGTGAAGAAGGCTATTGATGGTCTGTGTAGCCGTTATAATATCTCAATGACGGCTTAGTGGCCATTTCAAGTTCAATTCACTGTACTTCTGAGTAAGTACCAACTACTTACCCTCTGATGAATGGATGATTGATTTATCCCTCATCTCTATTTGAATATATCCCCTTCTGCTAACTTAGTTCTATGGGGATGCTTTTATCATTCTGATTGATACTTATACTGTGTTAGATATCACTAAAGTTTAATGTTTTGTCTTTGTGAAACCTTTTTATGCTCTGAAATCATTTACTTTGTCCTTAATGAACAAGTCAGAAATTTTTTTAAAAACTTGGAATAACTTCTGTTGACAACACATTTGTAGCTAGACTTTAGAAGTCACATTTGTTGCTGTAAGTAGTATTTGAAATACAGTGCAATTTAAACTGTATTGACTGTGAAATAGCTTCAGTTAGGATATGGATACTTATATATGACACACTGTGAACTTATGACCTATTTCATTTTTCTTTGTTCAATAAAAATTATATTAGCTGAGAAATGCAATGTGCTCTCACTTCTTTGTTACTTATGCAGAATCCTCTGTTCTAATTTTCACCTACGAGTAATCAACTTTGTTGAAGCTTAAGCATAACGTATCGATATTTTTCTTTATACACATATAGTCACCTTTCCATTTGGCAGTGCAGGCCACTACTCTCTAAAATCTGATCCTGCATTTCCTTCCTTTGCAGGTAGCCGTCTTCACATCAATCAGACCGTTGAATGCTCACGTTTCGGATGGTGTGGTCATTGTTTTGACATTGCAGATAATCAGTACTAGAGCACAGAAAGAATAGAAACATCGAGTTGTAGTTCACCAGCATAGTAAAGTACGTAATGTCTAGAGAGTATCGTTATCGTAAGGAATGTATTCAGTCAGTTGCGAAGCAGGCCATTTTATGCTAAACTTTTTGGTGGCCTTTGAGCGACTGCATCAATACTGTCAATACCAGGAAAATGTAAGTTGGTGTACCTAGTACTATGGAGTTATTTCCCCCGAGATTGAAGATTAATGTCCTGACAACAAAAGAACCAAACATCATCATCCATGATTGCATCTCAGGAGGTGATCATGGAATTTCTTTTTCCTGACTGTTTTCAGCAATCAACAAGCTTCTAATGGCATCACTACAGAACAAGCTAGCCGAACTGTAGAAGTAAAATCTGGCATCTAGTTAGTTTCACAAGAGCACACCAGCATTGCATGATTGCATCTCAAGCATAATATGAGTAGCGTTCTACATGGATTAGCTCCACAATGCGCATCAGTGACGCAGGCGATGACAAAGTGTTCTTCGATTTGAAACCACATGCTTGATTGTGCTTGTGAGGGCCAACGTTTGCAGCGGTTGGCTTCCCCATCACCATCAGGCCTGGTTCAGCTTGCTCAGCCGAGCCTTGGCTAGGTCAAGTTGCTCTGGAAGCCAAGAGAGAATCATAAAACCAGAGTCAATGTTAGACAGTGCGATATAAGAAGAGAAAGGAGCTGGAAAAAGATGCAAGATGCAATAGCAGCAGTGGTGTCTGGCAATTCAGCATACTCTGCTCCGTTGTGACCACTGATTTGATGCTCTTGCGGAAGAAGATGTTGCCGGCCTTCTGGTACACTCCCTATTGCAAGCCAAGAGACTGTGAGGGCAAGGCAAGACGGACAAGTTGTCACAAAGCAGGCTGCTGAAAGTTTGGTCCAGTAAAGCATATCATCCACGCTCCTGCTCACAAATTGGAGAATCAAAGCTACTGCCAGTAATTTGTGCTTGTCATCTGTGTGTGAAGCAAGGTTTTTTTTGAGGGAATTACTGAAACAAGGCTATGTTATGTGACTGTAGCATCAGCTTATCACTGGCCAACGGCTGGTAATTTGGTACCATCTCAGCATCTGACAGAAATCGCAAGAACAGGGATGGTTTTCGAGGCACAGGGGAAGAGGCTGACCCGGGAGGGATGCAGGTTTTCGAGCTCCGCGATCGCCACCTCGTGCGCCCGTACCTTGGCGAACCAAACCAGACAAGTCCAAGCGGAATATTATTTCTGATGTCACCGGCCGAAACTCCCAAGAACAAGAACAGGAAGCTGGGGAAGAGAACAACACGAAACATCAGCAGAGTCGTGAAATACCTACCTCCTTCATGAGCTCCACCTTCTTCTCCATCGCCTCCTTTGCCGGTGCCGACCCATCCGTCGCCGCCGCCATCTCTGTCCGCGCTCCGAGAAAACCCTTCGCCGGAAAGACCTGGACGCAGGCGCAAGATGAACAGGGCTGAGGTCCAGTCCAGTCAGCTAGTAGCAACATGGGAGGCCCAGGCCAGGCCCAAGTCCTCGGCTTTCTGGGCCCAAGAAAAGAAACTGCCAATGGATTGACGTGGGGCCGCGGCGTCGCCGGAGTCTCGTGCCGCCACCGCCGGGGAATCTACGCCCATCCCGTCCTCCACCTCCGGGCTACTGCCAGTCCGGCGAAGTCGTAGTCAGAGCATCCAACGCCGCCAACGTAAGCAGGCGCATTCAGGAGCTGCGGCCGGGACAAGTGGGCAAGGAAGCCACCGGTCCGCCGCTGCGGGTGGAGTGGAATCACGGCGTAGGCGACGCAGGTAGCCGAGACGGAGGACGGCCGGACGGGAGGAGGAAAGCGAGGTCCGGTTTGCGTCCCGGATGCGGTGTTTCCGTGTAGAATGGTGAATTGGTGAGTCCGTGAGTAGTAGACTAGTAGTAGTTTCCCCTTTAAAAAAAGTAGTAGTTTCTTTTCTGACGCTCAATGATTTTTTTAACGCTAATGGTAGGAGCTGTCTTTTCGATTGAGAAGAAAAAAATTGTCTCAGTTTTTAAGAAAAACATGGTCCAAAACCTTCGCGGAATGCCGGTCGAGAAGGACAACCGGTGAAACCTCTACAGTAATGTCCACTATGTATCATCATTGCCAAATTCATCCAAGAGACAAGCAGCTCCGACTTCCTATGAGCCACGATGGGCAACATGAACATCCAAAACCACCAGCGCCTCCTACACACAAAGCACTAGCATTCAAAGAAGAAGATTGCGGCGTGTCATCGTTGCCGAGCTTCGACGCCAGCCATGCAGACGCTCAATATTTTTCACACGCTTCAATTGTTTAGAATGTTTTGCTTCCAAGTTCCAAAGTGTATGTGCATGGAATTCCTCTGTGTTTATATTATGAGTCTTTAAGAACAACTTCAATGTACATTCTAAGAAGGTGCTAACATTAGAGAGAAAGAGAAAAAAGAATCGCTATCTATTGGGTATGCTAGCTTAGACACTTTGAGCACCGGTTGCTTGTGTTTTGCACCTGGTGCTAAGAATAAACAAATATCACCTTTTCCTTCCCACTCTCTCCCCATCCACTGCTCATGTTCCTAGTTAGGGGTGTTAGATATTTTATTAGGTGTGGATCTCATCTCAGTATAGCATGGAAAATGAAGCTATACATTAGAGCATTTTTTTCTACCTCGCCGCCTTGTGATATATCAATCATTTGCACCTCCAAGTAAAATATACATTGGAGTTGCCTGGAGGAGCGATGACGCTTTTAGAAGTCCCTATTGATGCAATGCAAGTAAATCTTCCTAAGGTATTTGGTGAACAAATGCCTGTTTTGTTTGGAAACAATGATGGATATGAATTCAGCTTAACTAAAATTCGATCTGGAACTAGTAGTGATTGATGAGCCTTTTTACTGTTCATACTGGTTCATTTAATTACAAAAGTGTGTATTCAAATAGGTTACGTTGAATATAATACAAGACAGGTTCTTTTGAGCAATCCCTCTGAGTTCGTATTCTTTTGAAACGAAAATAGGAGGTCTGCCAATTATGTTAAAAAGGAGGGGCCGATGGGCAAGCGTTACAAATAGAGCCAGAGAAAGAACGCTACAAGCACTCTAGCCTGAAATCACTAAATCAGCCAAGTGTTTAGCCTCAACTTGATCAAATTGAAAATCTGGAGGCTACTGGACAACTTATGGTCGAAGAGCCTTGCATTTCTTTTTCGCCAAATGGTTTGAGCCTTTTTTTTTCTGCTCATACTGGTTCATTTAATTGCAAAAGTGTGTATTCAAATAAGGTACGTGAATATAGTACAAGACAAGTTCTTTTGAGCAATCCCTCTGAGTTCGTGTTAAGTGCTACAAACATTAAGGTCATTGCATAATCAGATAATGCTACATAAGGGAGAGAATGTAACAAGGAGAAAGCAAGACAAATTGCCACGTGCATATCTTAGTTAGACATGCCAAAATATGATCATAGTTAACACAGAGAGATAGAAGTATATTGGCTGCTGCCCCCTCTGTGTAAGAAGTATTATATCTTTGGACAAGATGTGATCACCAACGAAGAAGTTTGACAGTTAGTTTATGTAGTTATACTAATATGGTAGTGAGAAGCACCCGATGTTGTATTTTGAAAGTATAGTGTATAATAAAAATGATACTGCTACTCTCTTCGTTACTTTTACGTGTGATCTTTGTTACATTTTTTGCAGTCTAGATATGGAACTCTGACCTCTAATTTTTACAACTTCACGTAAATATATGTGAATGAAACTGTATTTTATCAAAACCATTTTGAAAGATGAATCAGTTAATATAGCTTTCATACAACTATGAGTATATATTGGCACTCAAAAATCATACGTAAGGAAGTTTGACGATGCAACAAAATGTTATGTATTCTTGGACGGGGATATGGAGATATTGATGAGGATGTTAGCCATAGGATTAAAGCAGGATGGATAAAGTGGCGTTAAGCATCTGGAGTCCTATGTGACGAGAGGGTACCATAAAAGCTTAAGGGCAAGTTCTATAGGACGGCAATTAGACCTGCAATGTTATATGGGACAGAGTGTTGGTCTACTAAAAGGCGACATGTTTAACAGTTAAGTGTAGCGGAGATCCGTATGTTACGTTAGATCTGTGGGCATACAAGGTTGGACCGATTGAAAAATGATGAGATACATGAATGTCTAGGGGTAGCCCCAATTAAAGAGAATTTTATCCAACATCGGTTGAGATGGTTCAGACATGTTCAAAGGAGACCTTCGGATGCATCGGTGCATAGAGGCATCGTAAGACAGGACACTAATGTGAAAGGAGGCAGGACCGACAAAAGCTGACATGAGATGAGGCGATCAAAAGGAACCTAAAAGAATAGGATGTGCCGAAAGAGTTGTGTTTGGATAGAAGTGCGTGAAAAGAGGCTGTCAATGTGCCGGAATCTTGATTTAGGCTCTATTTCCCTTTAGTTCCTCGTTTGTTCCTTCCCGATGGTGACTTCTGTTTAGGTTTTAACTCTAGCTTAGTCCAACTTGATTGGAACTGGTTGTTGTTTGTCGTTGTCTTGGACGTGGCATAACTTAGGCTTCATTCCGAACTTCCACAGTTGATATGGCTAAAAGCAGGAGTAGAGTAGTTAAGTTTCCAGAAGGAAGATGGTCGAGTCTGATCAACACTCTGTCTTAACATGCTTAAGTTAGAAAGTGAACAATAATACAATACCCTTTTAAAAAAATAAAAAAAATCAAGTTGTTTGAGAAACCAATGGGGCAAAAAACAAAAATTTGGTTATACATCAGTGATATATCAATTTTAGTTGAAAATTAAAACTCATCAAGGGTGAAAACACAATAGCTGACAGAGTGACATTCTTCTCAAAGGAGCTATTAAGTTTCCAGCTGATGAATTACAACTTACCTGTTCTGTTTTCATGAATGAGGGGCACTACCTATTGTAAGAAAACTGGCTAACTGGTCATCAGGAGTCAACTTTTTGTAGAATGACTTGCACTAGATGAAATTTTACCTAAAAAAAAAGTGTTCAATACTCAATGCTATGAAAATAAATAAATAATCTTGGCAGGATAAGGCCGGACATCGGTATTGCTGTTAATTCACTGACCAGCTCGATAGCTGTTGTGAGTTGTGACTTATAGATTATGTACATGGACCACTCTAACAAATTGTAAATTTCCAATGAGGTTACGTTTGATTTGGTCAAGTTGTTCAATGGGTTTGTTGCAACCTGAGGTTATTCTATTGAAGTTTATTTTACCTAGATGCTCCTTTTACCAGCCCAGTATTTATCAACTGACATTTTAAAACAGTGTGGTTCCTTCAACTGTTTGAGTAACCTTTCTGCTTACTTCTCCAAAACGAATGGGTACATGTGTTTCAGATTGATGTAATCAGCTCTCGTTTTTGAAGAATGTTAGCTATGTCAGGAATGTATACAAGAAGAAAAATGATAGTTGCAACATCTATCTCATTTTCCCAATTGTTAAGCATTCATTTGTGCTATCTGTTTCTAACCATTCATGTAGAACCTGTGGACCATGCGCTAGTTTTACATTGCCATCCATAAAGCGATACGACGAGAAATCTTGCTCCAGTGTCTAAAAAATGGGGGTGCTAGCATGCCACAAATTGGCCTGTAGCTACTAGCCACAACCTGAACCTTCAAGTCTTCCCTTTATGTACCATAACTGAACAGATTAGTTCTTACTTGTGCTACCTAGAAATGTGGATTGAGAGAAAGCTCTAAGATCGAATAATCAAACGTTATGTTTTCCCTTCCTTTAAGTTCTCTGGAAGTGCAAGATACTAGTTTTTGTGGTTAACAGCCATGAATAATTAGGATAGGAAATGTGAAGGGACAAGATAAGTAAATGTGCATGTGCGCCTCAAAGCATGCAGCAAGATTGAAACAGAACATATAGAAATAAACGGTGGGAACACGAACTCTACTAAAATTTGATTATGCCCTTTGTACTTGTCTTTTTCATTCCCTACAATGCTTTGCATTATGTCATCATAACAATAGGTAGTGGTCTTGATAACTATGAGAAACTGAATCAATATTTGCTTGCTATAATTCCATGTAGGGTGCAGTATAAATGGCAGATTTTCTGTAACTAGAGCAAGAAAAATGAGAACTGATGTGTGCCAGGGAAATTGATGCAAGAAAGCATACATGTGCTCCTTCAGAAGTCTCGGTGCCAATATCTTCTGCCATGTACATGGCGAAACTTATTTATGCAATTTCCTTTCATGGAAAAAGGTTGTGAAATTTGCTTTAGAAAACTAAGCCATGTTATCTCTTGCAACTAAACGCAGGCTTTCTGGACTAATTGTGTGTGTCATTGCGAATTGACAACCCTGGCTAGAATTTGGAGGTCTGTCTGGCTTGGGTCCTTTTGCAAAACAGGGGGCTGCTCATTACGAACATGTAAAATATTTTGAAATAATGGTTCCACACCTATTTGTCTTTGTTTGCGCAAACCCCAGAAAGATCTATGGAAGCCAAAGTTATATACTATGTATAGTGCACACACTAGAATCAACCAAGAGAGAAAAATGGTGTCATGAACATAATTTCTGAAAGCAACCAACCAAGATGGCCACCCCTCGAATTGAAAGATTATGCCAAGAAAATATCACAAATTTGCAGCTGAGTCCGGTATAGCATCATTCTCCCAATTAAATATCTTCTCTTGTAAGACACTAATAGTAAAGTGCACCATCGTGTCAACAGAAACCAAGGAAGAAGCTCGAACAGCGGCAGCAAGATGTTTCACAAAATGAGCTTACAGTAGTTTTGCAGTTGCAGAACGCAAGATGACATGAAGTGATATTGGCTCGGCTCACCTCTGGCCCTCATGCGGTTCGCTGTCGCCGAGAGATGAGCCAAGTCAATACCATGCCATGTCTTCTCGTTCTTTTGCTCTTGGCTTTCTTCGCCTGAATGCTCCTTCACTCCATCACTTGGGTCGGTTTTATAGAGCAGCCGTGAATAGTTTAAGATCACAGTTGTGCCTGGTGAAGGCGAGACTTCAGATGGGAGACATTAGACACTGGCTCCTCGATCAACTGGTCTGGAATGAACTGTCAGATCGAACAGCTGGAAATTCGATTATGATTCGGTAAGAAATAGTTCAATCAACTTTTTTTTTCAAAAACTATTTATATTAAATTACTAGATTGTTGACTCCAAGGGCGGCGTTACAGGAATCTATCAAACTATTGCGGCCATTGAAAAGGCCAGTGATGAGCTTGGAAATATCCTCCGGAGTCTAGTTCTTACTGGAGAGAAAGCAACAAAAAGTTGGAGCTGAAGTATGTTGCGAAAACGAAGTATCCGTTTCGTTGCTTTAGACAGGATCAGCGGTCAGTTACTAGTTTTTCAGGCAGGCCGGCCGTGTGTTGTCCACTTATGAATTGGTCGGGGATAACATAGAATAGGTCGCTTGGCCAAAGCAAACCGACCATCGTTAAGATTCACTGGCCTCAACTAATAAACTTTTCATGGGACTAGGCTGCTATGATTCTGCCTTAATCCGGAAATATCATAGGGTATTTTGACCTTGGGCAGTTGGCCATAACTAAAAATATACGTTCAAAGGTGACTGAAGTCCTGGAAAATGTTTCTCAATGTTTCTTCGACTAACACGAGTTACACTAAAAATAGCAGACTTGATATATTTTTGTTTGTTTGGGCAAACAGAAATCTTAGGAATAACAAGCTGTTCGTGAATAGCTTCCTTCAAAAGGGTTTATACAAAAACAGTCTCCCTTGCTCTCGTGTTCAAGATCTACACTGTTATTCACTTTCTAACGGTGTATATAGTAAGAAATAATTTTAACCTTCAGCCTTCTGTCAACATATAATTTTCAAGGAATTTTATAAAAAATCTCACAATTCATTCAAACTCAAGTGAAAAATTCCCAATTTACATAAGCCATCATATAAGCACCGTACCACAATAATTAGGCCACCGACCATTAAAGAAGAATGATTTGCCAATTCAATCTGATAGTATATAGCTGGTGTATTAACCGTGCATCATGAGCATGTGACCAATGTAATATCTTATATTAGGATAAGTCCATTCTACAACCTCATACCATGAAACCAAACGCCCTGAACCATCGTAGTGACAAAACCAGACAATTTTCAACACTGGGCCCATACTCTAGGCCACCGTCGGTACTCATGCTCATCAACCATTGTGCATCCCCTCGCCAACTCGGCCTCCTAGAAGTCACAAGGGGACCATGCTCAGGTGGAGATTAGGCTTGCTAAAAACTAATTATAATTCAACAAAACATATACATATAAAAAATAATATACACCAAGGTTTTGCTAAGTATAGCTACTTCTACCGAAAGAGACTTGCAATCTAAGTTTCAACCTAGAAATTAGCTTACCAAACTAGATTTAGAAAGTAAGCACACGATTGCAAGAAAAATGCAAGATGTAAAGGGGTGATAGAAGTGCAAACCTTCATTGACTGGTGGAGGCGGTGAATACTTAGAATTTTTTTACCGAGATATGGAAAAGGAATGCAAGCCTTCCCCTAGTCCACGTTGGAGACCCTCATAAGGGTCTTGCTCCTGTTTAATCCGCACAAGGACCAATGTTGATAAGGTGCACCCGTGCAAAGGCTATGCTTTCCTCAATGGAATAACTCCATGCATATCCATGGCTCTCCTCCATGCGCAAGTGGGGACTCCCACATGCTTCTCTCAGATGCTCTCCGCTGTCTTCACTATGGTGAGATTCGGACAAAACACTGAGGGTAAGCAAGGTCTGCCAATTAAATCAATGCAAGAGGTAGAACCATCTGTTTTAATTTTATTCTCAGAACAAGATGCAGATGCTTCACTTAAGTTAGCTTTTAGTTCAAGAGTCCTAATTTTCTTGGTTAGCTCATCATTATGGTTTACAAACACATCAAACATTTGCACCAATTCTTGATAATTGGTTGATGAGCTAGCTAATTGTTACTTGAAGCTCTTGTTTTTGGAAATTAGTTTATCTAAAAGCTACATATTGCTCATGGAGAAGATCATTGAGCCCATCATATAAGGGGGAGTCATCATCACTTATATCACTTTAATAGGTACCTTTGGCCATTTGTGCGATGATGTAGATAAAGACTTGCGTGAAGTGGATTTGTGGGAGTGATTCTTATGATGTAACACCCGAAAATCACTCCTAGAAAATTTCTTTAAATATTTCCTTAATTCAAAACCAGTTTTGAAAATCTTGCGTTAAAGAGCGCGTCAAGTTGAGCTCAACTAAACTTCCAGTAGATTTTTTTTGAAATATTCTTCCTGAGAATCCCAAATTGTTCCTTGAAAACTCCACCGAATCCTTCTCTAAAAATTTCCCAAATCCAAACCAGGAAAGATAAAAAGAAAGTCCACCATTTTCTCATTTCGGCCCGACCACCAGCAACCCACTCCACACCTCCCTCCTTTCTGTCTCTCCCCCCATGGCCCTGTCTCCACCCTAGCCGGCTCATTTACCCCTACCTCTCTCCCAGCTTGCTGGAGCAGCCCGCACAACTTTCCCTCCTTGCTGCTAACCCAGCCCCACCTTGCAGCCACCAGGTCACTCCCTCATCTCACTAACCTCCCACCCCTCTTGTCAGTCTCTTCCTTCCTTCCTTCATCCGCCGTGCCCGCATGCACATGACAACCGCCGGCCCCACCGACCTAACACGACGATGGAGCACACTGTTGGCGTCTCTCAGCCTTAACAGGTTTTACTCCGCAAGCGCACGGAGACCGCTGTAGCTTTTCACTCAGAGTATTCCGAGTATCGTAAATTTCCACAGGGAAGCGGCAGGCGAGAGAGTATAATTGAATATACTCAAATCGAAATAACCGAAAACTTAGATAAATTATACCAATTAGTAGTAACAGGGGTAAACGTGACAACGATAGGTGTATGGTGGGATGATAAGCCTATCAAAGATATCTGTAGAAAAGTATAGTTGCCTAGGAGGACAACGAGTGAGATGAAGTCACCAAACTCTATTTCTAATCAGCTGCAAAGATTATCTGTGCCTAATCAAGTTATTGAAATAAACAAGTCAGGGTCTTGCGTCGAGCGAAATTCTTGAGTCTCGAGGGTACTAGGGGTAGATAGTTGGTCTCGAAGGAGAGTCTAGCTAACACCTATGGGCCTCCCGAACTGACGGGCTTGGACTACACAGGCACACCACACATTGTCATCGAGTGGGGCTACCAAGCAAAGCTGCGTGGAGAGGATGGCACGCTATAAATGTGTTCAAGCTTAGCTTGAACAACGATAGACCGTCCTTGATCAGATGAGAGGGTCTAGCCAGAGCCTAGCGTCTAAGTCTAGGGTTGAGTTATAGCACCAGCAAGAATAACAAGAATTGAATAACAAAGTTAAACACAACCTAAGCCTAGCAAATGTGCAAAGAAAGGTACACCACACTCGCAGGGGATAGAACTTAGAGTAAAATATAACTGAAATTATATTGGAGATAATCTGAATCCAAAAGATACAAAGCTTTATCACAGACTCGAAGATATCTTCGGAAACTCCAAGGCAAAGCTCGACTCAACTCTAACTCCCTGGACTATCCTAACTACTAAGGGAATAGTGTAGCACTCTAAGATAGAACTTGAACTCAACTCCACACTTTACAAATGAGCTCTCAGGGCCTATTTATAGCCTATACATGTGAGGGGGGTATTTTTAGGGGGCAAGGTCGGTGTGGGAGGTGAGGCGGTGGCTAGGCGACCAAGGGGGGTGGCCGGCCAACCATGAGGGGTGGTCGGGCGGCCATCCGATGAACTGACTTGTCCCATTCCTTCGGCTAAGATTGTTTCCCCACATCGGTTGGCGGTTGAAACGGTTGATGCACGTGTAAAATGAGCAACTTGAGTGGTCGGGTGGCCATGCAAAATGGTCGGGCGGCCAGGTGTCTGCGTCTGATTTGTTGCATGGCTCTTCCCTTGGATTAGTGACATCACCGATCCATGGTTTGATGGTCTTTCGGCCCTTAGATTCTTTGGATGCTCTGTTCTATGGTTGCATTGACATTGCTTTGTGTTTCCTTGCATGCAGGAGTGAAGGGGAGGCAAACCGACCTAGTTGGGTGGTCGGCCGACCAATGCCACATGGTCGGGTAACCCGGCAGGTGGCCGGGCGGACCATGCCAGGTGGTCGGCCGACCATGGTACATGGCCAGGCGACCATGGGCTTTGTCCCCTTTGGCCCATCTTCACTTCTTAGCCTTGTTTCATCCATTTTTACATGTAATTTTGTACCTGCACCAAAATATTCATACAAAGCTAGTGGAACTCATTAGTAGAAGGGTTAGTCTAGTTTTATTCACATGTTTTGCTTCATCTAGTGGATAATTGACGGCTAAAATCGTGAGATTGTGGCCGTCAACACACACCACCACCCTCCCTTGTGCACCGTGAACCCACCAGTCTTCCCTATGCATCGCACCTCGACGACTGCATCATGATGCGACAAGTGGCGGGTCTAGGATTTTAATGTAGGGTATTCCCATGGAACTAAAAAAATTACTCCATTAAAAGATATGAAAGGTTCAGAATAGCATAAATAGAAGGCGGACCATTCAAATGAAAGATATCTCACAATAACTCTAATAAACAAACAAAAATTACAAAACATTGAAAGACAAATAGAATTAAATTTTAACTCTACATTCCCTAATGACTTAATAGCAATTGATGATGTCACCGTCTTAACTTGTACAAAACTCACGCTCAATAAATATGATCCATCATCATTTAAGTACTGATTTGGAGAGAAGGCATACGAGTTAAGAGAAACTAGTCGGTTTAAGTGAAGGACAAAAAGGCGACTAGAGGGGTGTTTGAATAGGAGCCTCACAAAATTCAACCATTTAAAACCCTCTCTTCTAGCAATGAGAAAGATGACATAGCAAGAACAAGCTACTCACCCTAGGACTTAGCTAGGAATAGCCAAGCGGATGCACTCATTCAAACGCCCACAAGAACAGACACAAAATGAGACAAATAGCAACAACAACACGGACCTACTATCTGAATTAGACAGACCAAACAGTGTGGTCAATGAAATAATGCTTGAGTAAAACAATGAGAGACGTACACCGGACGGTCCGAAGTTCACAGACCGTACAATCCGATCAGTGCAAAAGCGCATCATGAACAGCTAGGAACTGAACAAACCGGACGGTCCGATGTCCACGGAGCGGAAGGTCCGGTCAGTACAAAAGTGCACATCATGAATAGTAGCAGAACATGAGGAAACACCACAGACCGGACAGTCCAAAGTATTGTACAATCAGTACACCTTCGGACGGTCGGTACAAAAGAGTAGAGATAGGACCGGATGGTCCAGTGTCTGCTGGACACAACAGACCGAACGATCAAAGCCAAAGCGGAGGCATGAATCGCCCTTGAGCCAGTGCGCACACATACTAGATGGTCTGAAGTCATGGAGACCGGACCTTCCGATGTAGGAAAATGCCGCCCAGAAGCCCCGACTTGCCCGCAGAACTGCACAGACCCGAACCAAAACTTGAACAATCCTTCTCCAAACTTCATGAAATATTGCACATGCTATCTTAACACCATTCCAAATCTATTACCAAAAGATCTATCAAAAAAGATCAAGGGATAGGTGGGAATTTTAGATCTCGAGAAGAAGGGAATTTTTGGGCAAGAAAGAGAAAACCGAAGAATCAGGTGAGCTCGTGGGGATTCTGAGACAAAGATCAACAAGGATCAATCCAACCACATCATAGCATCACGAAAGAACCAAAAGAACACGAGTTTTCTTCTTGACAAACACAAAGAGCTCCAAAGCCAAGAGATGAACTTGAAAAACCAAAGCAGAAGAGGGGCGAGAGATTGTTGCACACATGCACACAATTGAACCGAGGAATCTTCCTTGTATTGATTGATGAGGTTCAGTTAGAAGCCACTCCTAGTAGTACAAGGCTATGGATGGCAAAAAACTCAAACAAAGAGCCTCTCCCTCTCATCCTCCCTCAACCTTATCCTAACTCTCATAAGAACAAAATGAGTGAACCTCTCCAAAGGGGGCATGATAGTTGGCTTCCCACAACAGCTCACTCTTACATATATAGGACTTAGCCAAATGACCAAAATGCCCTTAAATGAAGCACACACACCCAAATACCCTTAGGGGTAAATCTATCCATCTTCCCCAAATCTCATAGACTTCGCTTCGTCTTCACGCAAGCTTCACGATCATCCCACATGTCCATCGAGTCGAATCGCCATCATCATAGTTTTTGGGTAGAATCTGCAAACCTGAATGAAGTAGGTAGAGGTTTTGAGGAAAGCCACCCAATCGTCTTCGATGCTGGCCTATGTCCAAAGCCCAAGCCCCTTGGCAGCTCCAAGGTCAGGCCCATGCAGTCGACACCATCCCCAATAGTTTTGAGGGAGGAAACTACCAAACCATCCATCACGATGGTTTTGAAGGAGCAAACCACCAAACCTTCCGGCTTTGATACACGCCACTCCAATGTCATCTCCCACCTACCCGGTCTAGAAGCCACGCCACGACCAACATGCCGCCGCCTCCCTCACACACCCTTCCACTTCTTAGACTACTGATTGGACACCAGCGTCCTCACCTGGCACTTCTTGATGCCGACCACCACCATGCCCATATACCTACCAATCACAAGCAAAGGGTCACACACACATGTTGTCAATCACTCATCACCTAAGGAAGATGATCACCCTTGATCTCTCTTTAAGTTTTACCAGCCGCAGAGGATAAAATCGTTAGAAGAAACAAGTTATCCCGGTGGTGGCATGATCACATGTCGCTGGGAGGAGATAGGAGAGTGTAGACGTCGGTAGCCAGGAGTTGGAAGGTCGGGAGGAAAGGATGGCTACTGTTGGTATCATATATCCACGAGTACCCTAAGTATACGAAATAATACCACTCAAGCGGGTGGGCCGAGTGGTTTGCCTTGAAGCCTATGATGCAAGATAGCATGGACCACAAGAAAGATATTTGGGCTTGTCTATTTAAAGATAGATACAATATATTTGTTTCCTCTCTATGGACAAATTATTGTCCAACTAGGAGTCTTACATTGTAACCGACTAGGACTCTTGCATATAACCCTCACCCGAGACTATATAAGGAGGGGAGGGGCACCCTAGTTTGGTATCTCAAATTATATCAATGCAGATCACCTCAATTTGTCTTGACACATTTGTACAATCAATACTATCCACAAACCCCATACAGGACGTAAGATACAACGATTTGGCTGGCTGAACCTGTCTAAATCACCATATTCATTGTTTCATGTGACCATCACAATCCCATCGCCATCCTCCTCGTTCTCTATCCCATCTCATGGGATACCCTATGGTGGGCTGCCGGTACTAAACACCACCAGCCGGATAGATCCTCATCTCATCTCACTAAATTGCGGATAGCTAGACAACAAATGACTCTAGCATAAAGCATCAGAGTATGTGCCAAGTATTTTAACCTATACTTGATGCTGCCCATAGTGGAAAATATAGTCTAACTAGATAAATACAAAAATATACATTCTTTCTTCATATGCGTACATATATTTAACATTTTTCATTAAAAGTACCGTATTCCTGGGAATACCAAGGCATCTATACTAGCTCTGCCCATGGATATCACCCGCCCAATGTTCTAGTTGGCATCCGACCCGCTGACCGCTGGCCCACCTCCTCAATTCTCACATGACACTGCCATTGTCGCCTTCCTTCCTAGGAGCCTATAAAAGGACCACACCCTCTCACAGAGCTCCTCGCACTACCAGCACGGCCACACTCTCCCATCCCCCTCACCTAGCCTCTCCCCGCCACCACATTTCCCCTCCCTCTGCCTTCCATCATGCCTCCAAGGTGAGCCCTAGCTCCGCCTCACTCCCCTCTACCCCTTGGCCTACACGCGTCTCTCCTCCCTTCCTCACAAAGCCCCCCGCCATGCGCCCTCCTTCTCATTGCTTGCGCAACCACACCCCTCTCTGCGATTTCCTTCCTCCACTTACGCAGCCCTAACAAGGATGCCTCCACCAGAATTGCTGCCCTCCGTTGATGCTCGCATCGCCGACCTCGTCAATAGAACCGTCCAGAGTCCAGCCATCGGAGGCGAACCGCCAGTGAGCACCCCAGCCTAGGCCAACCCTAGGTTCCTAGAACACAGTCACCCCTAGCCACCACGATGTGGGCCACCCTGTGGCGGAACCGCCGATTTAATCCGGGCTAAGCACACCTGCCACCTTTGGCTTGCAGTGCGATTAGACCGAACTAAACCCGGTCGTCCGTCGAGAGTCATTCGGCTCTCGATATTACCTTTTCCCAGCGGAACCGACATCATACACATCCAGCCCACAATGGAGCCACAACAGATACATCATCTCAGGCAGTTGAATATAGCATATATAAACTTGTTTTACAAACCGATTCGAAATAATATTATATTTTTCAACATATTACCATATGAAAGGCAAGTTTGAATCAGGTAGCGGAAGCGAATTTGAAAACGTCTCACAGCGGAAGAAAATACTTTACTAGTCTTCATGCAACGTTGATCGAGACGAGCAGCACCGAGCCCACCGGTACTACCCTCCTCCAAGCAGATGTCCAGATGTCGTCGGTACCTGTTCTCAAAAGGTGGGGGCAAACCCTGAGTACTAATTACTCAGTAGGACTTAATGGATTGGCTTACGGCTGACGCAAAGCTTGCTTACTAACCCTTGGATCCTTAGCCATTGGTTTTAAACAGTGGTATATCAATATAAAATATCAAGATTCATCTTTTGCATATAACTCCATAACAACTTGTAGAAATGTAAGCAATACAATTCATACATGTTGTATCTGAAAACATGAGTAACGGACATATTATATTCAAGTAGTTACTACGTTGCCCGACAGTGATATTGGCATTCCCACACCTGGTGGGCATCAGCGATTCGAATCGATTTTTAATTCCCGAGAATAACTATCATGCCAGGGGTATATGCTTACTAGCCACCGCGTTCCCACATATAGCCCCAATCTTAACCTGCCTCGTCCCAAGTTCGATTCACTCCCGCCTAGCCCCCGGGTTGTGCCCCCATGACGAGCCTGCCGACATCTCGGTCTCCCCGTCATGAGTACCAAGCTCCCCCGAGCCACCTTCCTCTCAACCAGCGGGTAGGAACGTGTCTCTGTGCTTCGGACGAGCCCAGGAAAGACTTTTCCGGTCCCATTCCCCGGATAAGCACTTTAGCAATGTTATGCCGATCAGCAGACGAACAGCGGACGGGCCTTAAACGACTCAGGCGGAGCCAAACGCACACCACATAATAAAATTATTCTCCGCCCGGTCTCCATTTAAATCATGAGCATAGTATTACTTTCTCAATAGTAAAAGTTTTGTAACCTTTGAAATCACTTACGTGACGAGTGACTCCTTTCACTCGTGTCTACTCGCACCTAGCAGAGCCTAGGCAACTCGTCCTACGAACTCTATATATAGGTGCTAGGGCTAGGGCGGCCAGGAGATCTAATGCAATTGTTTTCAATCAACTCCTAATGCGGATGCGTAATGAGAAAATCAATTATCACATTAGCTGGGAGAAATCATGGTCCTGCCTACCTTTGCTTATTCTTACTCAGCCAACAAACTAAACTAGGTTAGTTTGCCGGGTTGTGAGGCTTTGCCCCAGGCAACCCCTTGATCACTTGGACAACTCCTCCTTCCAAACACGACTGATGGGCTCTCCAGGTCGTGTCTGGGGCTTACTTGATCTTCTGGAACACCATTGCTTAAAGTAGCTCCCGCACTTGTTTCTCAATCACGTATCTGCAATAAGCGTTGCTATATGAATGCTATGCATGACACAGTGAATGAGATGCACGATCATCAAGCATTCAACTGGTTAAGTAAAATATAAGGTAAACCTCTAGTTACGCAGGTAATGGATTACTAGCTCAACTAAAACCTCCCGACTGACACTAGTATTAATACTACTTTGATGGACCCGAAGTAATCGTGTATGTGCAATTTCACAAGAACATATACAAGAATTAAGTTGTCGATCATAAACCTAACAAGGTGATGTGAGCCGATAAAACATGCATTAGTTATTTAGTCCTTAAGATTACTATAATAAGTGTGGGGGTTTTTATTAGGTATTCTGATCTCACGTTTTCGATTATTTATGTAAAATTTCATTATTTCTACTATTTTCAAAACAGAGTCACACCCTTACATGCACCACCTCCTATTCTAGCAATGAGTCATGTTCATAATCTAGAGCTCATATCAAGCCCCTAGAGCATTTTTCTCCATAGCAATCTTTTTCTAAATTAATATATGCTTAAATATAAGACAAGGGCAAAATAGTAATTAAACAGTTAATGCTAGGGCTACCAAAATTTAGACAGAGCCTAAACATGTTAATAAGGTCTCTGCCCAAATTTCATAATTTTCGAAGCTCATTTTACCCACATTTCCTATTTATTAAGGTTTTTCATGCATGCACATTAACAGGGGCAAAAAGGTCTTTTCCTACTCAACCATCATACCTAGCAGATAGATCTACATAAAAGGAGTGCACTGCCACAAAGTTTGTATTTTTCTGATTTTTATTTGATTTATTGTGAATTTCCAAAGTTTTCAGCCTAATAAAACGCATTAAATCGAAAATCATAATAGTCCGGGACCTAAACATGATTATCCATTAACATCAGGGGCTGAATCGTTAGATCCGCAAGACTCAGTGAATAGTGCAGGAGATGGAAACGTGAAAGCAGCAAAGTCCAGGGGCTAAATCGAAAAAGCGGCTTCTTCTACCTCCGGCCGGCAGAGAGGGCGCGCGGTCGCCGGGGTTCCCGCGCGCGGCGCGTCGCGTGGGGGCACGCGCTTGGAGCCGAGTTGCTCCAGGAAGATGTTCCCGATCATGTGCTACCGTTCCCCCTTGATTTCGTCGCTTGGGGTGGCCCGAATCGACGGGAAACGCGCGTGAACTGAAGATGAACTCCGAGGTCGCGTGCTTCGGGGCGGGAGCTTGATCTGCCGAATGGAGAGGGGAAAGGCGACGCCGCCTCGTGCTTCGGGTGCGCAGGAGTGTGGCGCAGCCGGAGGAGGGGTTCAGGTGGCGTGGGGCGCAGCGGAGGAGCGGGCACGGCGAGCTTCGAGCTCGTCGGTCATGGCGGGCGTGCTCTGTTCGCGCAGAGGAAGAACTGGGCGGGAGAGGGAGCTCGGTTTCCTTCTCCTTATCGCCGGGTGGGGTAGGGCAGGGGCAGGCCGGGCGGGCAGGGGCAGGGGCAGGCCGGGCGGGCAGGGGCAGGGGCAGGCCGGGCAGGCAGGGGCAGGGGCGCGTGGCCTCGGCGCGGTGCGCTGGCGGCGCGCGCCCGCGGTGGCGAGCGGCGCGTGGCCGGCAGCGCCGGGCGCCGGCGCCGCGTGGCGGGTGGGTCGGCCGAGTGGGACCCACCTGTCAGAGACACGAAGGAAAAATAATTCGGGAAAAAAGAAAAATACTGTTTGACTGCTGAGACATGTTTCAGAAATTGTTGTTTTTGAACATCCTAGGGGCCGAATTTGACAAAACCCAAAATACAAAAGTTGTTCTACTCTTCCAAATCTACAACTTTGTCAAAAGGAGTAACATCAGATTCCAAGTTTAAATATGATTAAATTTGAATTTAACCTGCTGACTCTAGTTTGACCAAGGTTTAATGCAAACTTAGAAATTCCTAAAGTCTATTTTATGCTCATTTTCAGAGAAAAAGTATTATACCAATGTTGTGTAGTTTTTAATTATCTACAACTTTATTATATGATGTTTTGCATGATAGGGACTTTTGTTCCTTTGAAATTTGAATTTTCCTTACCGATCAAATTTAGGCAGATTTCTGTCTTTTTCATTAATCGACTCAAAACTCCATCTAAACCTTTGTGCATGTTATCACACTCAATAACAAAGTTGATCTACATAAAATTGTCTACAAGTTTGTTATAGAGAGTTTGGTCTAAATCACATTTTATTTTGAACTAAGGTCACAAGTGCACTCAGGGGTTTTGCATATTTCACTGAAAATTTTTGACTTCGTGATTTACTAACCTAGTTGTTGCTCTTCTCTAAACATTATTAAGCCAAATCCTTGACTACCACTAATCTAATCACGTTTTAAGACTTTCGAGATGCCGGGGGCATCACACACCCCATGCCATCCCACTCCTACTGGCAACATTGCCCGTCTAACACCGTCTCGTCCTGCACGGTCACCAACATGCGGGTCCTGCCCTGATGCCGTCTGCCACCGCAGTTCTTCACCCTCTCGGGACGATGGGCCGACCCACCAGGCCACCGAAATCTATATCTTGATGGGCAAACATGCAGAAAATCTCAATTCTACCCCTTCAACTTTCTAGAAATTCTAAATCTACCCCTTGATCACTAGATAGCCGATATCTTCTTTGCTTTAACTCTGATTTTGATGATTCTTTCGCCTAAATTCTTATAAATTTAAACCTATTTATGTAAAATATTTTCAACCTTAGTTGTGCTTATTTTGTGCCTTGTTTTGCGTATTTCCTTTTTCCGGAGGTTCCTATCGACCCTATTTCTAAGGTGCCAGGACTGGCTGTACGAAGGAAGCCCCGACATGCCTTTCTTTGGGTCATGTCTACATACATAACAAAGCAACGTCAAATCCATAGGAACCTCACTTGATGCATAAATTACCCAGTTTTATAAACACAACCCGAGCCGGTTATCTCAAAATATTGCATATTGTTTTACTTGCTAAGGATAACCTGGTAGGATAGCCACCTGAGCTAAATTAGAATTAGTATGCTTAGGAATGATTCAAGTACTCTCTTACAAAAGACTTTACAAAGAATTGGAAAAGGTTGTGATGTGTGGTTTTTGGGAAAAATGTTCTGGAAAAAGGGAAACTATAGTGAACGGCTTTGGTCAGTAACACTACCTAGAGTAGGGCAGATTTTGGGTGCCGTGATCACAGGTTTCCCAATGAGGACCGGGGCTTTCAAGTGAAAGACCGGGATGAGGTTGCTCAGTTCTGGAGCATGGGAATTTCCGTCCTAACTTGTGCAAGGACCAAGTTATTGATTCATCTTGCCTAGTTCTTTTGTAGTATAACCACTCGACTGTGTGTGCCTAGTTCTTTTGTAGTATAACCACTCAAGCACTTATCCTGAATCTACATGACTAGTCTGGTAATTATCGGCAGGTGTGCTGCAAAGAAATGGAATGCTAGGGTGGGGAAAGGGTTGCAGTATTTGGATTTAGCTAGTTTTAGTTGTAAGGTTGGCTTGGCATTCTCGTGGTAACTACGTATGGGACGTCATGTGTGGAATAGGCTTTGTGAGAAATCAGATACTCATGAAGATGAGTGTTCTGAACCCAAACTTGTGGGTGAAGTGTACCCCTCTGATCAGAGTTTTAAATCTATTCTAATAGTCCGAGTCCACTGATATGGATGGGTTATGGCATAGTTCTAGCAACTAGCATTTTGTTTTCAAAAAATGAAAAATGTTTTGTTTTGAAAGGTATGACAGTTGATGCCGTGGGGCAGGTTTGAAAATGAAAGTGAATTTTGAAAGCTGAGCGGTTCTTCCGTGAGCTACTGGGATGGTCAAGTCCAATAGCGGTTTCAATATAATGAGACAAATATCGCTTCTTGGAAGAAAACTATTTTTCTTGATAAAAAGGTTTACAAATCGACCCTACATTAAAAGCTCATTTGCTACAAATTATCCAAAGCTCCACTGTCTCAATGTATGTAGTGTATGGCAAAACTCCAAAAGTTCTTTGGTGAAGGTTGATTGCTGAGTACGTTAGTACTCACCCTTGCTTTGTTGTTAGTTGTCCTGTGGAGTCCATCAACCAAGATCGTGTAAGGGCCATGACTACTTCCTTGCTCTTGGCATTTGGGCTGTTGTAATATCTCCGTTGTGTATATTGGATTGTCTGCAGCAAGTCCTCCAATTCTGTATCATGTTGCGTGTGGTGGATCAACTGGTAGAGTCGATCTTCATGGTTTTTTGGTCTGTCTCGCTAGAGCGGATTTGTACCTATTTGAAGGAAAAATGTTGTTACTAGTCTCCTGGGAATGGTAATAGGCACATTTAAATCCCCATAAGGACGGGGCACTTCATATGATGATTTTTTGGCTAACTCATCTACCCACTCTCCAATACTAGTGGACTCCTTGTTCTTTTCTTTTCTTTTCTTTCTTTGTCTATCTTCTTGAGCTTGTGCCACATTTTCTTCTTTTCCTTGGCAACATCCATACATGAGTCCACAAATTTTCCTTCCTCACCAGAATCTTAACCACTTATTCCCTTTCTTATTTGGTTGTCGTATTAAATATCATCATTGTTGTAAGTGCAACAAGGCTCCTTAGTGGTTTTGGTGTATAGAGTGACAACGAGATTAAGGTCTAATCTCTTTGTGAGGTGACTTTGCATGATCTTAGAGGTGTATTTATTGTGATCAGATATAAATGAATGAATTGTAATGAATATATATCATATGATTGAGCATGAATCACTCATATGTTGACAATAAAGGTTTTCATTATATATCTTTCATGTATGTTGATGATAATGGATCTCTATTGTACATCTACTGATACAAGAAGAATAGTTAGTCATGGATCATCTCTACATTGGATACTATGACATTGGATACACATCTCATTGGCTACTGGTCGTGTCAAAATGAAAATGGCTATCTCAAATGAAATGGATTGCCCAAGTGCTGGTTATTGTTGGTTATCTATTATTAATACACTTTGAGGATATTGGATATCATTGTATGGAAAGTGACATGGTTTCTATCTCTTCCATTTGGACATCGTGGTTGATCATGGAGTCTCTATTGCATATCAAAGCCAATTATTATGAAGAACAAGTATAATTGAATAGTTAATGTAACACCCTGAATTTCACTTTTAGCATTTTACAGTAAATTTAACATGCTTTATTTAATTTTCTAAGGTTTATTCTTAGCCTTGCATGTCATGATTTATTTTATTGAACCAATAATTAAATTCATCAAAGGTCAAACCTGTTTGTGCATTCGTGCTGGAGCACTGTTTTATTTCTTGTGTGATCTCAATTTTGAAAATTCAGTTTTATCTGAATTTTAAATGCAGTTTTGGTTTTGGTTCTTAAAGAAAAAGGAAGGGAAAAGAAAAAAAAGGAAGGGAAAAGAAAAAGGCTGCGAGCAGCCCAACCGGCCAACATCTTTTTTTCTCTCCCCTGTAGCCCAACCCACATGCCACCTGGGCCGATCGAGTGGCCCATCAGTCCCGCGTCCCTTTCCCTCCTCCTCTCTCTGTCAGGTGGACCACATCCCGAGCTGCTGACCCACAGGCCCCGCCGGTCAGGGCCTTCTTCTACCTCGCCCTGCTGCTGGTGGACCGAGCCGAGCGATCACTCTCTGGCCATGGCCCTAGCTCCCCTCGCCCTCTGCCGCTGGACCCTTGTCCCCACAACCGGGTCCGCCTGTCACTGGCCGCCCTCTTTCCCCCCCCCCGCTCGGACTCCATGCAGAGCCAGCGCGCCACGACGTGGACCCGAGTCTGGCTCAAGCTCGAGTCGGACTCGAGTCTACTCTTGCCGCCGCCCTATAAAGACCTCCCCTGGACTCACCGTTGCACCCCTTTTCCACTTCCGCACCGCTGACCTAGCCCTAGCCCTAGCACTCACACTAGCCACGAATTCTGCCATCGGAGCTCGCCAAAGTGAGCCGCCCTGCCGCCAAATTGGTCGCCGTCGGTGGGTCTTCTGCCTTTCTGACCCCCTCCTCAGCTGCACAGGAGCACTCCGGGCCCTCACCACCGGTTCTTGGATGCTGAAGCCGCTTCCCGTCGCCGTCCCACGAGTGCCACCCACAGCCGTCAGCCCTCGTCCGCTACCGGCCACCCTGTCATATCTCCATCGTCCCTGAGCCTACGGTGAGAACCCCCAGAATGCTCTCTCTCTAGTTGGACGAACTCCGACCCGCTTTGCACTCCGGAGAGCCTGCACACGCACCGGTGATGCGCCACCGCGGCTTATGGTCGCTGCCGGTCGGCCTTGTCCCCTTCAACTCTAACCGCAGGGCCTCGATCCAATGGTCCCCGTGCCCCGGTGACCGGTCAGCGCCGGTCAACTCCAGTCGGCCCTGCCACTTTTGCGAAGAAACCTCACTGTTTTACTGAAATTAACCCACGGTACATCCCCTTAGTGAGCAGGCCCTGTTTTTAATGATTTAATCCCTGGTTTTTGAAATATGTTTACGATAGATCCTATCAGCATTCAAAAGGCTCTATTTTCTTCGTTTTAAATCTGTTTTCAACAAGTCTTGCGTTCATGTGATCGTGGAAAGGCGTAGAATAATTTTAAATATATTTGATGATCTGTTTTTATGTATTGGTATACTGTTTCTTATCTTTTGTGCCTTGTTTGCATGTGTGTGTATCTGGATGCGTGTGTGGTGCTATGTTCATTGTGTAGACGTTGATACGCCTATTGAGTTGGAAGAACAACCTCCCGAAAGCCTCTGAGCAGCAGCAAGGAAACTTTGAAGAAGGCAAGTATAACATAAACAACACCCAACAACTTCTTTTAATCTCTGCATGTGCACTTAATTTTGTATGCTTATAAGGATATTACCTTAGCTACATTTATCCTGATATTCACCTTTTGGGGATGCATATGGTTACGTTGTGCTAGGTGCTGCGTGAACACATGTCCTTTTGTTAATTAATTTTGACTAATGGTTTTATGCAATTTAATTGTTGGGCTTGACCATTAAGCGGTTCATGTCCATTTTAATAATATGCTTTTTAGCAACATGGTTTAGGGAGCCTGAGCAATGTGCTCGTGTGTTTTTGCGGGTCTCTATCAAGGACCATTCACAGAGCGACCACTTGGGACAGCAGCCCTACCACATGGCTGGAATGGGACAGACTTAAAAGATTAATTAGATTGTTTTAGTTTGTTGCAACTTACCTGCGGGGCAAGAGGGGAGGTTAGTTTCTGTGGTCACTGCACTGCTTTAGTTTGAGTGTGCTTTATGTGATGTATGTGCTTCTCCCTTTGTGAGGCGGACACCACCGTTGCGACCCTGAAACTTTAGCGGTTACATCTTATTAAAGTGATCTTTGTAAAAGGCTTCGTAGCGTGCTTGCTTCTCATCTCACCTAAGGTGTGTGATGAACCCCTAGAGTAGCTCACGACTCGTGGGTAAAGGTGCGTCATCTCACGAGAGTGTAAAACTGACATATCAGCTATCTTCACGGTTTTGAGTGGCCCAGATCCTTCCCAGTGACCAGTGATTTACCTTAGTTTTGATTATGGTTACCTTAGTTTTGGTGATGGTGATGGTTATATCTGTTTAATGTTACCTAATTATTTATGCAATATCTTTGGGTTAATGGTTTCTTTAAGCAACAATAGTAAATAGGCTTTAATAAATTTTGTTTAATTAAAAGCTCTTGTAGTCTGTCAGCTAAACTTAGAACCTCATGATTTATGTTATATTTATTGAGTATGAGTTGCTGTACTCACGCTTGCTTCTTTATATTTATTTTTTATTGGGTAGAAAAATGCAACCGCTGCTCAATTGATGGAGATGCTGAAGATTATGTGCAAGACTACGATGAATATTAGGCGCTTCGTTCACCGTTCGATGTCCATGTGGCGCCCTAGTTATCTTTCATGTTTTACGCTTCCGTAACGTTATACTCTGCGTTAAGACGTGATGTCACTCTGTAATAAAGATACTAAATGTTATGTACGCTTTTATCTTTGATATGTGTCTGTAGTACCTTGTAATTTATCATGTATATGCGTGACTTGATCCTGACGCATATATATTTGCATGGTTTCATTTGTTGGAAACCGAGTGTGACAGTCAATGAGCAACTGTGCTCCATCTACCTATTGAAGAGGTTTTTCAAAATTAAGTCAAACTTATTTAGCTCAAAGATGATTGCTCAAAGAAAGAAGCTCAGCTTGCCTATCTCTGAATTGATCAAGATGGCATTGTTCATCAAGACCGAGACTCAAGTCGATTTCACCTAGATTTCTATTTTATCTCGAGTATAGTTATGCCGTACTATCAACAAGAAAGCTAAGCTTGAAATATCACTGGTCAACATTTGATCTAGCTAGTTCAGAGAGTGTCGAGCCATTTGATTTAGGCACCAAGTGTGAGAGCTCTCTGATTCTTTTCTTGTACTTTAACTCTTAGCTAGGTGTATCTTTGATGGAGAAAAATACCTACATCTGTCACCTAGTGACCAAGGCTTAGTGCCTTAGCCTCTCTGTTCTGGGAACCCCTTACCGGACTATCCGGTGAGCTCTACCGAACTTTCCGGTAGAGGGGGTTTGAACCTCAACAGCTAGTTGCCCTCTACTGGACTGAAGTGCCCCCGCTTCCACGGGAACTAAAATGTGATACAAATAGTAGTCCTATGAGGCTATCAACACATTTATTCAAGTGATACCGAGTCTGACGTAATGTTTACACAAACAGAGTACATAAATGCGTAAAGTAAGATACAAGCGGAAGCATCACTATTGCCCAATGCCACAGGCAAGTTGGGAAGTAGGAGCACGACCTAGCCGAAGAGAGCTTCGATTATATCGTCATCGCTGTCTGAAAAACATCAACATAGCAAGGGTGAGTATATACGTACTCTGCAAGCCCACCTTCCTGTGTAAGAAGTGGGCTGTACCTATATCTATATGCGGGGAGTATGTGGAGCTGAGGGTGTTTTGCATAAAAAGCTCTTTTTCTATGCAAGGCTCGTTGGTCAAGTTTTAGTTTAAGAAAACATTATTTTTTTCTCAAAAAGGGGCGCCACTGGACTTGCCGGTCCATGGTGGCTCATAGCCTTCTGCCATGCCCAACCGCACGCACACACACACCGTTGCTAGGCCATACCCACCGCAGCTCTCGGCATCGACTGTCGGACCAAAATACTTTTTTTATACCCACATTTTTATAAATACTAGTTGCTGAAACCAAGCCGTAACCATACTATTCAAATAGATTTATACTCAGGCCAGAGCTGCACACTTTACCCACGTGATTTGGGCCCGAGACACTCTCCGTCGAGAGGCCCCAAACCCACACAAAGTCCTCCCTCCAATCCCTTTTTTTCTAGACAATCACCATATGGGCACCGATGCAGCCCCATCGCACCGATGCCCCACGACACCCCCTTGACACTTTCCCCACCCCCGGTGTTCCATAGCATCCCAGCTCTCCATTGAATTGCCTATGTAAGAGTTATCCCTTCAGTCTAGACTAGTTGTTGCCCACACAACATCATGTGGTTGCACTGGTAGTTAGGCAAGATGAGACATCAACTCGGTCCTTAATGAGCAGGGGTGGTGACTTCCATTCTTTTTTTTCTCAGCCCGACTCTGCGAGCCATCCACTACTCCGGCCTTCTCCATGAAGGTCAGGACCTTTGGGTAGGCCATGAGCTATGGCACCCGATCTTCCACCCCCCTCTTATTATGGCTTAAGCCGATCGTGAAACGATCGTATGCCGGGGTTTCTTCCCAAGTTTTCCCAAAAACACACACGCGTATCCCCATCCCTTTCCACCATCAAGTTTATACATGAGTAATTAATGAGCAATCCCTCCTAAGCGTGGTACTTCTATGTTGGTATGTTGGTTTTGGGTGGAATTTGCCGATGAGGCCCACCGAGAGTGTAGGGTGGGTGGTGTGGTGTTGGTATGGTGGTGGCGCGGTGCTCGGCCTGCTGAGTTCTGGGCATATTTATAACCGGGGCTGGTGTGGCCGGGCTCAGTGTGCACTGGGGAGGCACAGCAGTGGAGGTCATGTCAGGGCATCGGTTTCTGAAGGTTGGACCGACGCCTAAGAGGGGGTTGAATTAGGATTTCTAAAAACAAGGCTCTCTAAAAACTACAACTACTAAGCAAAACCTATGCAAAGTAAATCTAGCTATGTGCACTAAGGTTTTGCTAAGTGTTGCTAATTCTACCGTGGCCAAGACTTGCAACCTAGTTCCACCTAGAAACTAACCTATCAAGCTAGTCTAGGAAAGTAAACACACAATTGCAATAATGTAAATGCGGAAGCTAAAGAGATAGGTAGAGAGAATGCAAACTCCCCATGACGATGTCGACGATGGCACACGGAGGAGACGCGGAGATTTTTTCTGAGGTTTGGGGAGACTCACGGTCTCTACCCCCTACTCCTCGTTGGCGCTCCACAAAGGGCTTCGCTCTTGCGTAGTCCTCAAAGGAATACAGCCTCTCCCTCGCAAGGGTAGACGATGGCAAAGTGGCTTCCGTGGAAGTCAAGCAATCCGGTCAGGTCTTCGGATATCCCCGGTACACACCCACTCGAGCCTATCTCTCGCGTAGTCCTCCATGGACTATGGCCTCACCCTCGCAAGGGTAGAGGATGGATAAGGCCATTAGGGTCTTCCGAGTCCTTCTCGCGGAGCTACCCCACCATCTCCAGTAAGGGAAGCTTTCGGCCAAACTGCCAAGGGCCTTCCTCCCTCTCACAAGATGGTGGCAGCCACTCCACACTCTGGAGGGTCTAGCAAGACTTACATCCGCACTTGATACAAAGGGTAAACGTGCATACAAAGGATAGACAACAAGGCCTAAGCAAAGATGCACTAAGCACTAGCTATGCCGTGATTTGTCTAGTTATGCTCTTGTAGTGGTTGGACTCTCAAATGTGTGTATATGGCTCTTTGGATGGATTAAGGTGGTGCCTCTACACTTGTGTTAGCTCAGGAGTCTCCAACCACAATGTGGAGGCCAGCCATGGGGGTATATATAGCCACCACCTCCAAACTAGCCGTTGGGAGCGTTCTCCCTCTTTTCTGCATCACCACCGGACGGTCCGGTGAGTGTAGCTAGGCTAGCTGTTGAGTCGACCGTTGGACTTGAGAATTCAACCGTTGGAGCCACCGGACGGTCCGGTGGGTATTGGCGCTGGGTCTTCGTAATGTGGAGTCCTCTGTCTATAACATCCGGTGGCACCACCGGACTGTCCGGCGGTGAGCCACCAGACGGTCGGGTGCATACAGCACCGGGACTTGGTTGCTCTTTTCTTCTCTGCCTAGAATGTCCGGTGGTGGGCCACCGGACCATCCTGTGGTGAGCCACCGGACCGTCTGGTGCATGTAAATGCACCGATTCTTCAAGTGTTCAATCTTGGGCTTCTTCTTCTTGCCGGACCTCTCGACGGGGATTCTCGAAACCTCTTGGTGCTCCAAAAAATCAGCCCGCGGTGTTAGGACTTCACGGTTTCGATGATTGATGGCTTGGGTCTTCTCTTGAGTCTTTGAGGTCCTCCTTTGAGGAGTTTGTACCCCAAGTGCATCTTTTGCACCCTTGGGACTTAAACAAAAACACTTGCACATACATTAGTCCCAAATGGTATGTGTTGTCAACTCAACCACCAAAATCACATTTAGGGAACTAAGCACAAGGCTTAGGGCCCATTTTCCTTACAATCTCCCCCTTTTTGGTGATTGATGACAACATGACCAAGCAAGCAATAAAAATATACCAATTGAAGGACATGAACATATTACTTGCTAGGATGCAATGCAAAGGCAAGATCTAAGGATGCTAATTGAAATATGCATTGATACCAATTGACACTTCATTTCACCAAAGATTGGAAGAATTTTCTTATGTCTTGCCCTTGCCATAATTTTGTCCCCTCTTGTGGTCAATGGACATAAGGCTTCCCCTTACTCCAATGCCACTTCCCTTTCTTTATTGAACCATTGCCTTGATCTTGATCTTCATTTCTCCCCCATTGTTCTTGATCATGCGGCAATCCCCTTTTTGGTTCACTTTGATCTTCCTTTTCGGTTTATGTTCAACTCCTTGTATGCTTGCTTGGGTCCACAATTTCTCCCCCCTTTGGAATCAAACACCGAAAAGAAAAGCATTAAAAGCACAAGGGAGAGTCCCACATACTACGATCCTTAGGATATGGAAGTCAAGTGGATCACAATACATGAGATTCGCATAATATAGGCTAAACTCCCCCTAAAAGTGTGCATACATATGATGGTAGACGAACCATATGCACAATTAGTCAATTTTAGACACAAGGGAGCTTAAACTATATTATGCATGGAGGTAGCAATATATGATACTTATTGAAAATATACACAGGGAAAGTATTCAAGGCGGGGAGGCGAGACCGCGACGCGGTTGCCCGGCGGTCCGCGGCTGGAGGAGGAAGAAGGGGAATTGACAGGTGGGGCCTCCCTGTCAGAGAGAGAGAGAGAGAGAGAGAGAGAGAGAGAGAGAGGGGATGATGAGCTGAGGAGGCGGCCTCAGGTTCCTAGGCTAGGTGGCGGCTTAGGCTGGAGAGGGGGAGTGGTGTGGGCCGTTATAGGGGGAGGCCAAGTGGGCCAAAAGAGGGGAACTGCCCGTTGCCAATTTCTCTTTTTATTTTGGGTAGTATTTGTGGGAAATTTTTCTATAGGTATGTAGGGGAATAAAAATGAAACAGGGGAAGTTAGAGGATAGGAACCGATAGGGTTTTGTTGGGGCTCATGTATGTGAAAAGGAGATTTTGAACATGTATATTTTTAACGAATTAATTGCTTGAGCGGTTTATTTGGTGATTCTTTTTGTGAAATTTTGGGGTGTTACACGGATTGTCCGGTAGGAGCCACTGGACTATCCAGTGGGGCTCTGACACAAAGCCAACGACTAGTTTTGGAGAGTTGGGTATTTATACCCTTCCCTCTCTAGTTGTTGAGGTTGCTGCTTCCCTCCAACGTCCATATACATTCAAAGGCCAGAAAAACACTCCCAAACTACTCTCTTTGTGAGATTGAGCTAACCAAGTGAGATTTTTGAGTTGAGAGAGCATTTGTGAGATTGTGTGAGCTTGATAGAGCAACCTAGCTTATGAGCACAAGTTGGCAAAGCATTTCCAGCTAACGCTTTTGTTACTCTTGGAGGTTTCCTCCTAGACAGCTAGAGCGTCCTGAAGGGTACTCGACTTATTGAGTGCCACATTTCTCGTAAGGTGATTACCCCACTCTTCAGAGCATTGCAGTGAGCACCTTCTCAGCCTTGGCGGTCGAGAAGGGAAGGCCGTGAGTTGAAAAAGACTCAAGCTCTTGGTGGACGCCTCAACGAGGATGTATGGACACTTCCGGGTGTGCCCGAACCTCAGGAAATAAATCTTGTGTCTCGTGTGCTGTGCCCTTGCTGGAAGACCCAAGCTTTATGCTTGTGGTTTGTTCTTTAATTGCATTTATCTTTATTGCTTCCGCTACTACTCTTGTGTGCAAGTTTGTGTTGTGAGTGCAGGGTTGTAGAGAAAAGGAGCTAAACAAACCCAGAGAGTCCTCAGTGACATCACTCCAAAGCTTAATAAGTATTGAAGTGCATATTTCATTTAGTGAGCTAGCTCTCTGTGTGACACCGGACTATCCGGTGTGCATCACCGGATTATCCGATAATACCGGACTGTCCGGTAGAAGCCACTGGACTGTCCTGTGTGTGACTGACCGTGGTTTTTTTAAGTGGTGAAAATTTCAAATTAGTCTATTCACCCCCCCCCTCTAGGCGACATCAAGGTCCTTTCAAATGGTGAGAGGGATCTGTTTGTTTCGCACCAAACACTAGCGAACCCTAGACCTCGCATGCTGCAGAGCAAGTGCCTAGGGGTTGCCCTAGACACACCGGATAGTCCGACTAGCCCCACCGGATAGTCCGACTAGACTCGCCGGATAGTCTGGTGGGCGGTGAGCTTTCAGGCAAAACCTAGATTGAAGCCCTGGGAGGGACCCTGTAAGGGAGGATAAACTCTAGGGTTGTTATAGGATCGGCAGGCCACCTAAAACCCCTCAAGTCGACATAGAGCCAAAGTGAAGAAGCAATTATGGTTTGAGAAGCGAATTAGGGTTTGGGAAATAGAGATAACATGAAAGTAAAGTAAAATAATAGACGATTGGTGATACCCCAATCGGCCATACATCTTCATATTTATACGGGATTCTACTCAGACTCAATCATACCGGACTATCCAGTAACTCTTACCGGACTATCTGGTAGCGTTGGACGGTCCGGCCATACCCTCCGGTGAGGCGGCCAGCCACAGGCCTGCCCAATTTGGTGCTCAACAGGATGCCCATGAAGTTGATTTGGTGGACTTATGTGAAAACGGCTATGAAAGCTATGTGAAAATTTGCATGATCCCATCAAGACATACCGAGGTCAAGCTACTCTTGGTGAACTTAGGTAACAACCACAGCAATTGGGGCATCGGCTGTTAGAGAAGAAGAATTTTACAATAATCCTAACAACAGCAGCAATCGGGGCATCGGCTGTTAGAGAAGAAGAATTTTACAATAATCCTAACAACAGCAGCAATCGGGGCATCGGCTGTTAGAGAAGAAGAATTTTACAATAATCCTAACAACAGCAGAAATTGGGGCATCGGCTGTTAGAGAAGAAGAATTTTACAATAATCCTAACAACAGCAGCAATTGGGGCATCGGCTGTTAGAGAAGAAGAATTTTTACAATAATCCTATTTTTACAATGTACAAGTGGTGTATAAAATGTACATTGTGACCACAGAAAATATGTTGCATCTACATAAAGCTGCTACTAAATTTTTATCGGACCTATGACACTATACTACTTCTGCCTTGTGAGCATGCAGCTAAGCGTGCATAAACAAGACCACCCAATTCAGAGGGATATCATTCTATACCGTATCCAAGGCTATTACATACTTAACATATTTCACGGTATTGATGTCCCAAGGGTTGCCACATGCGAGCAGCTAATTTTCATGGGATCCGTACAGTTTCACATGCAGATCTTCGTTTAGATTAGTTTCTAGGATGTGCTAAACAACGTTCTCTGGATTTGTTTAAAGGCATGCCATCGATGATCGATGCAAGCAACCAACTGTGCGTGCTTTTCTTTTCCATTTAGGTCAGAGAAACGTTGACAACCACACTCATGTCGTAGATGGTTAGGTTGTCTCTCTCCTTGGATCTTTCGCTCCCATGATCCGATCCCATCTAACTGCTTCTCTCAAGTGGTACTCATAGATACCAACTAAGACGAGGTATCAATCGAGGGCAATTTCTGGCACAAGTACTACAGTCTACAGAGAAGGCTACCACATAGCGTTGGTGTACGTCAACTAACGCTATCATATACTGTTCAAGAGTGGTTATTATAAATCGCCTACTAGCCCTATCTGTAGTAATGTGTTTTTTTTTTTCTAACTTACGTGTTTGTGTGCTTAATGCATCTCTTGATTTCGTACAGCTATACAGAGTGGAACATCTTAGATCGGCTCCAGGGTTCATTCTCAAACAGACCATCGTCTAACACAAGTACATAAATGATTTGTCAGCATACTCTGTTTATACAAGCGGTTTCTATTATAAACCACCAGTCTCTACTTCTACAAAGGCCCAGTGGCCGTGCGTCGGCCACCCCCTCGCGCGAACGCTTCGCCAGCTCCTTACGAAAAAAATGGGCGGACGAAAAAAAGACCCATGTGCATGCATAAGGCCGTCGTAACCACCAGACCGATGTTCCATTTGTGCAAGGTTTCTTACATTCGTTGCTTTAGTCCAGTGGGAGCTCCCCTTGCTAACGTTGTGGGCTTATTGGTGGGAGCTCCCCTAGCTCAGGCCAGCGCCAGTTCTCAAGAAAAAAAACGACAAGCCACGGCCGCCAACTCCTGAGCCGCCGTCACGGCCAGAGCTCCTATGCCACGGCCTCCAGCGCTTCGAGGCCGACGCCAACTCTCGAGGCCACCGCCGCCAGCGCTCCCACAGCCTTGTTCCGCCATTCTCTCTCTGTCCGGCGACTAGCCCCGCCGCCGCCGCTACCGCTCGCTACCTCACTCCCTACTGCGACAGTGGTCGTGCGTCCTCCCATGCCCCTGCCTCGCCAACGCTTCGCTTCCTTGTCTGGTTTGGCCGCTCAGCGCTTGCTACGGGGAAAAAAACCCACAGCCAGCGCAAAAATCTCGACGTAGCAGGTCATCGTAACCATCAGACCAATGTTTCACTCGTGCCAAGTTTACTACATCGCATACTAATATCTAAAATCTCTACTCCTATAAAGCGCCAGTGATCATGCGTCGGGCAAAACACGACCTGCTGCACCCCGCCGCATGACGTACGAAAACCGCCACGCCCCAAACTCTCTTAGCCCCATGCGCGCGCCTTGACAACCGTTATCCGCACGTTGCCCACCCTCTAGCCATACTGCCCTCACCCCCTCCGCCCAGGTCCCATCGCCTCGCAACCACACACCGCACCACCTCTCCCATCCAGCGTGCCCCTCCTGTCGCCCGCAAGAGGCCCACTCTACCGCTCTGTCCTACTCGCCGCCCTCCCGTCGCGTGCAAGAGTAGAAGGGATGGTGAGGGGTGCGGCGGCCAGGCAAGGCGGGGGAGGGGACGAGCACGGAGGCTGCGTCCGGGCAGGTCCCGAAGAAGAGTGGACTGAAAGGTCTAGTCCTTGCAGAATGAATGGAGTGGACCTTCCGGTCCTTGATGGGTACGGGATGAGCATAGGGGTTGCGGCCAAGCAGGTCTAGCAAGAGTGTGGACGGAAAGGTCCAATCCTCGGCGGAATGAATGGAGCAACGGGGAGGGAACGGGCGTGGGGGCTGTGGCTGGGCAGGTTCGAAAGAAGAGTGGACCGGATGGTCCAATCCTCACAGAATGAATGGAGCGGACCTTCCTGGCCTCGGCGGGGAGGGAACGAGCGCGGGGTCAGGCAGGTCTGGAAGAATAGTAGACTGAAAGGTCCGTTCCTCGCAGAATGAATGGGAATATTTAATTATTTGCCATCTTTAAAATGGCACCTATATATTTGCCACTTCCGTATAAAAAATTCTAACTATTTGCCATTTTCGTTGATTTGGCAGGCCACGCAGGCACTGCACGGTGGCAAAGGTAGAGGAAAATACTAGGATACCCCTCCTCCCAAGAGCCGCTGACGGATGGGACCCAATCGCAGTTTCATCTTCAACCTTTCGCTCCTAGCTCCTTCCCCGGTCCCGTCCTCCGGCAGCGCTTGGCCGCACCGCGCCGGCCACCCGCGCGCGCTCACTTGCTCGGCCGACCCACAGCCTGCCACTCCCGAGTCCCGTACCATCTCCTCGTCCTCCGGCAACGCTGCCGCTGCCTGCTGCCTGCAGGAGCCCCCAGAGCGGCGCCTCCAGGTGCCTCCATTGCGCCAGGCGCTTGTCGAAGCGAAGATGGGCGCGCACCTCACCGGCCACGCTAGGCGCATGCGTCCGCGAGGAGGCAGCACTGGCGGAGAGCCAAATTGGGCTTGGGTGGAGCCTGATTTGGCAGTCTGCAGTTTTAATACTACGGAGCAGTTCGATTTGGGAAGAGATTTAGTGGGCAAAGCTCGATTCTGGCCCTCCACATGCAGTTTTAATACATTCATCGTCCGCCGCCGCCGATGTGGCCCTCCACGGCCAAGGTCGCCGACCCGCACTCAATTGCGTCATCGAGCTCCCACACGCACCTTGCCGCGCCGCCGCCGTGGCCTCGAATGTAGGCGACGACTTTCCCGATTTTCCCTGCCACCCCCTCCTCCCTACTAACTCGGCATCAATGGCGACGACCAAGCCGGTGATGGCTGTCGTGGCACTCGCCTGCGCCGACGCCGTGCGTGGGTTCCACCTCAGAGCGCGTGGCTCGGGTCGCTGCCGCCGCCGACGCCACCGTGGCACGCCACAGCGAGGACGCCGAAGTGCGCCGGGCATGCCGTGGCGGCGGCGTCGACGGCACGCAGACCAGCGGTGCGTCGTCGTCCTCGCTCCTACGCTTGGCAGGGCTGTGCGCAAAGAAGCAGGTCCGGCGGGGGCGCCGCGGCCTCGGCGTGAGCGCGCCACGCTTGGCGCAGGTGCGCGCGGCGCCCGTCCTGGCTTCGAGGTGGCCCTGCTGGTGCGCGCGATGGCTGGGTCGGTTGCCGCGACGCTGCATGCGCGAGGGCCCCGCGGAGGAGCAGGAGCGTGCGTTGGCTTGACGAGGCGCTCGACCTGCTCCGGCTCAGCCGTGACGGGAGAAGAAGTGTGTATACTTAGGTCACACGTCAGTGGGAGAAGGGGAAAGAGGAAGATACAAGGCAGGAGTATCCTAGTCTTTTCCCCTTCCTTTGTCACCTTGGAGTGCCTAAATGGCAAATAGTTAGGAATTTTGATTAGGGGGTAGTAAATATATATGTACCATTTTAAAGATGGCAAATAAAGAGGTGCCATCCGTAAGGATGGCAAATAATTAAATATTCCGAATGAATGAAGCGGATCTTCCGGTCCTCTGCGGGTAGGGGATGAGCACGGGAGAGGGCCAGGCTCGGCTGCGAGGCACATGCAATTCACTCTTTTAAAAAAGAATAAGTAGCAACGCATGTGCGCTCTGCTAGTAAGAATGGGAGACAATCCACCTAAACTGCAGTACATTTTCACAAACCATTCACATAATTAATGGGTTGTTTGGTTTAACGAATGTACTCATGAAGAATTGAATAATAGGTTGATTATGGATCAACTCATTCTACAAAATTTGGTGGAATGAACCCACACCTCATCCTAGGACTACTTGTTAATGTGAGGAATGGAGTGCCGATGGATCAATTCATTTCATTCCACAAACCAAACGAGAAAAGTGAGAAGTGATAAGATGACTTACCAACTCAATCCTCGAACCAAACACTCCCTAAGGTACGGCCAATGGAAATCATTTCCACTAGCGGTTGGCTAGTCATTCCTTAAGTCAATCACAGGTATAATTCCTGTTTGGCTGTTTCACATACCCCTCATAGATATCTCCCCCACCTCAAAACACCTAAGCATGATGTTAATCAGGAGAATGAACGTGATAGGATTGTACCAACAATCTTAGCCCTTAATTTTGATAGGCCTAAGCACTTTTCTTCTAGGCTCTTTATTTTAGCAGCGTATATGATACCTAGGCCTAGGGGATATAAGAAAAAATACCAATTTGACTCTTAGCCCTGGTGTTATATTTGGTTATTTACTAAAATCCCTTTTTTGGAGCAGATGGATGCATTGTTAGTGTATATGATTATTTAGAAGATATAATTGGGGGACATATATGCTTTGCTTGAGTTCAGGAATTTTTTTAGGCCTATTCACCCCTCTAGGTTGCCTTTCCAGTCCTTAATATATCTTTGCCCATCCCCATTAAATTGTTTGAAATTTTATTAAAACAACATTTACTATGGGACCGTGGGTGTATGTACTTATTTTAGACGATAGCTCAGAAATTGTTTGAGAATGAGCGCGGAGCCAATCTAGTAAGATATTGAAATTTGAACCATCTAAGTGGCCCCTAATTCATGCTCACTTACACATTTAGTATTTAATTATTTTGTCGAGATTAAGAAACAATCAGTGATGCTATGCATCAAAATTGTTGCCCTAAGAGCCATTTCTTTTTGCACCGTGCAAAATCACGTAGCAACAAATCTTCTACTGGCTTTAGGAAACATTAATAAAATTGTTGCGGAACCACTCGAATTAACGTCCAAGAGAATGGACGCAATAAGAGCCAAAAACACTAAAGGGGTAGATACCATGAAGCTTCACTGGCGGTGGCAGGGCCAGCTTGTTGGGTAACCCGCTCCAGCTTGTCCAGTATGGCTGTCCAGGCACCCTTGCACTAGCTTGTCTAGTTCCACACACGGGCTTGTCCAGTGTCCTGCTGGCTTGTTCATTGGGTCCTGGAAACAACCTTGAAACCTGATGAAAACAATCAAAATCCAATCAAATCTTCACCAAACCTCATTTAACTTTGCAGGAAGTATGCTGATTCCATCACAACGCTAATCCAAAAAACTCTACTACAAAAGATCAAGAATTGCTTGAGAATTTTAGATTTCACAAAAGGGAAAGTTTCACCGGTTTTGGAAAAGCTCAAGATCTGACATGGTTGTAGATTCAATAGGGTTAGCAGTAGGCTAAATCAATTCCACCACTTCATAGCAAGACAAAACCACAACCAAAGAGGGATTTCACTCAAGGCAACGGGAAACACCCAAAAAGCCTGTAGTTTCATCCAAGGTCCAAAGCAAGGGGAGTGAGGAACTAGAACACTCAAGGGCCCGCTGCAAGATCCATCTATTGATCTCCAAGATGAAGCGAAGATAAATCCATCAGTCTTCTTGGTGGCGTAGATGACTGTGTGCCTCCGTTCTTCTTGTCTTCATCCTATGAGGCCAAAATGACCCCTGTTCTCTTGCAATTTGAAATTAAGAATGCAGAGAGCAAAGTGCATGATAACATGTTACGAGTGAAAAGTAAAAAGGCGAGAAAGACCGTGAAGAATGAACATATGAGTTGTATTCCATTGATCTCTGTATATACACACAGTCATATGTATATATACACGGTGAAAGGGTGGCTTAGCACATAATTCAAGATTACAGTAAGAGTTCTATAGACAGACACTTCTTCGTAGAGACACCTATACATTGGGACACCTCTTAGACACTCTCGTGGAGAGTCATCTATTGGAGAGGCACCCATTAGATAGATGAGGTCACCTTCAAATTCTTCATAACAAATCCATCAGATTGCTCCCGTTAGTTTGAGATGGTATGGAAGGAAATTTTGATTAACCTCTTTAACTTCGACATAGTAATTTACCTACTCAATTTTCCTATAATTTATCTTATTTTGATTCTCAAAATCACAGCCAAGCAGGAAAGGATGCACAGCTTTGTTCGTTTCTTCAGCAATTACAAACGAGGAGATGGTTCTGGAGCTCCGCCTCATTTGATTTCCTTGGAATTCATGCTGTGATCTCCCCGACATTGCGTTATCTACCAATACGCTTCCGCTGTCTAAGCGTGTCCAATCGATTAAATGTTTTGGAAGGCCAGCAGCTCTCCTACAACTTTATTCAGACTGGCAGAACCAGCTTCACCTGCTGTGACGATCAGTGTGTATTTTGCATGTCCCCAAACTAGTTCAGTATCGCATTTTGAGGGCTTTAACGCAAATACATGGGAGATAAGGCAAAATATTGGTTATAACCTGGAATGGAATACTGCTGTCCTTCAAGCAGATTCCACCGCGCAACAGTGTGACAGTCACGCAAGCAGGGCCAGTAACATATACTCTATCGATCATCCTACAAAGTATCAGAAGCGAGCTGCTACTAGAGTTTCTCTATCTCGTGACAGTTGCAGCCTATCTTGCTGACCTATGGTGCTTCCTGGAGTGAGTACTTGGGGCATCTTTTGAAGATAGATACCGGCTCCGGCTTTCCCTGACAGTGTACTCCACCTCAAAAGCAGAATGCTCATCAGGCACAAGCCTGCCAGCAGACATGAGATGCAGTTACAGCTTGGAAATTACAACAAATAGGAATAAATAGCAGGATAAGATAACACTTTCTATCATGATACATACCTCCGATGCTCACTAGAATGTTTAACAAGCCGGCGAGGAAGAGACACTGGAAGATTAGATCTAGTTCTGGCATGCTCACTTGAACTAGGTGTCGACCCTTGGTCCTGAAGAGCGCAAGTTTTGATTATAAGAAGCTGAGATGCCATGCTTCAACAAAACTCAATGGTAGGCAAAATGAAGATCCCACTTCCAACTTACAATATAGCACTCATCACAATCACATATCATAGAAGCACTTTTAGGCATCAACTGCTGGCCCTAAGAAGCATAAACTCCAATAATTAGCATAAACCTAACTCAAGTAGAAATTATAAGAGATAATCCCATATTATACCACCTTGCAGCAAGAATCCTCACAATGTGATGCTACTTGAGAGGTTGAAGGCGTCAGGTCATGGTCCTAAGAAAAATAAGCAACAACAATAAACATCAAGCTGACAGCAATAAAATACTATAGATGAAACTTTCGCACTTACTGTCTTGTAGTATGCCTGCTCACAACCACTCACTGCAGAGAAGTCTTCACCACTCGGGTAACTGCAATTTTGACCACTCAAATTACATTCTGGACAAGAAATTCTATGTCCCCTCTCCTCGTATGAATGTCCATATTTGTTCCTGCGGTATGCATCTCGCTGCATGGCTTCTTCATGCTGTGCATGCCTGTGTTTTGGATATTTGCTAGTGTATCTTCTCTCAACAAATTCTTCCCTGATTCTGGTCCCCAGATGTGTCCTTCCATATTTATAGCTTGGGGCTACAACCAGACATCAGAAATAACTGTCAATTCACGGAGGGTGAAAGGCAGATGGAAACAGGTTCATTTGGTGCAAAGAAATGGACAAACCATGCACTGGAGAATCCCTTCTATAGTAAGCCCTGTATCCTCGCACAGAAGCAGGTCTCTCTTCATCATCCATAGAGCGGTGACTGCGAGCATGATTATCTG